>OX465089.1:15240125-15919125 GCA_949987675.1 Chymomyza fuscimana
TTGAAATCATTTTTTGTTGGTATAATACAAAACTGGATATAAGATTGTTTTAGTCGCATAAGGAAATGCAGTTACATGCAAATCTTCTAAGCGGAAAAATGATGTTCGTGGAAAAGCATCTCTTGAGATTACAAGAAATTGTAAGCCCAATTTGTGGGCTCTAGTACAAAATGACATCTCTCGAGATTAGAAGAAATTCTAAGCCACATTTGTGGGCTCTTGTGAAAAAAGACATCTCTCTGGATTAGAAGAAATTGTAACCGAATTTGTGGGCTCTAGTATATAAAGACATCTCTCGAGATTAAGAGAAATTGTAAACCAAATTTGTGGGCTCTAGTATAAGAAGACATCTCCAGAAAACTTGTGGGCTCTAGTGTATAAAGACATCTCTCGAGATTGAATGAAATTATAAACCACATTTGTGGGCTTTTGTATATAAAGACATATCTTGAGATTAGAAGAAATTCTAAGCCACATTTGTGAGCTCTAGTGAAAAAAGACATCTCTCGAGATTAGAAGAAATTGTAACCGAACTTGTTGGCTCTAGTATATAAAGACATTTCTCGAGATTAGCAAAGAATTCATATAAAATTTTTTGGCTCTCTTGAATATTAAAGACATCTCTTGAGAGTAGAAGAAATTTTACACCAAATTTTTGGGTTTTGAAATATTACAGACATTTCTTGAGATTAGAAAGATTGCATATCAAATTTGTGGGCTCTAGACTTCTAAAAACATCTCTTGAGATTAGCAAAAATTGCATACCAAATTTGTGGGCTCTCTAGAACGCTATTTAGCATTGTTATATAATTTATTTATTAATTAATTACGACTTCTTTCACATTTATTTTTATATTTTTTGAAGCTATAGTTATTGTTAAATTGACTGTCAGACTCCATTAAGATCTAATATATAAAATCTTTTATTAAAACTCTGTGTTTTGCACTAACTACAATTCTTTTTACTTATCTTCAACGAACAAAAGAAACTTATTCAAGAAGTTCAGATTTTATCTTCAACTTTTACTTTGAGAAATCTGAGTTTACAGTAGGTCGGAATTCTCGCTAAGAAAGCTACGGAAAAATTGTTTCTGGCAAAAAAAATCACAATGAAGTTCTTTTATGCCCCTAAACAAGAAATTTTAGCTATCCTATATGAAATAATGATATTTGAGTTTTAAAAAGCTGCTCATCTGCTCAATTCCGTCGCACAAATTATAACTCTATGATCATCTTTGAACCCCACCAAAAAAATATAATCGAAAAATTAGGTTTTTGTGTTTTGTTGCTTTATTATCATCCGCAAAGTCACTTTGATAGTAGTTTATATCATTTATCACTGTTTAATAGGCGGCCCTGTTGTCGTAGCCCTTATCGCCGGCAACTGAGCTGGATGCAGCTGCGGCGGAACCACCCTTGGCGGCTTCTGGTTGGCTATAGACAGGGGCTACGTTGTAGTTTGGTGCATAGATGGGCTGCACATATGGGCGTGGCTCAGGCAAGATCAATGGAGCACCAGCGCTGGGTGCAGCCAGAGCCAACCTAGCTAGAGCAATAGCATCACGATCAACGGGCGCAGCGCTGCCATAGCCGTGTCCTACATTACTTGGGTAGGAAGCAATTGGGATCTCAGCGGCATAGTTGTTACGTTGTGCGTAGTTGCTGCCATAGTTGCTACCATAGTTGCCGGCGGGCACCAAGTGCTGGACAGTAACTGCAGGCTGCACCTGGTAGGCAATAGCGCCAACTGGAACACCACCGTATGCGGGACGTACGGCATAGGCAGAAGCAACAGCAAGTGTGCAAGCGAACAGATACTAAAGGAGAGCAGAAAAGGATTATTATTAGCAGCAGTTCCTTTTGATTTCCTAATTTTGCTTAAACTTACAATGTACTTCATCATCTTGTAGCTGAGTATGTTTAGTATGCCTTGTAGTAAGTAACTAATGTCTAACTGGAGCACTTGTTTACGTTTATATAGTAAATCCAGGCAAAGACTTGACACTTACGTGACAGACACTCGCACTTGTCAATATGTCTGCCTTCTTTGTTTTGGAGCAATCTGAAGACGTTCAAGTCTCAGAGTCTCAAGTTGCGACGTGCAAGTCGACTCAAGCGCTTACAATACTCGTCCCAAAAACCTGCTCAGTTTTTCTTCTTTTTTTTTTGGCGAGGGTCCAGATAATAGACGTCTGCGCTTACGCCATAAGTCTAAGAGCCCCATTTTGCCGTTTTAATTACGTAAAGTTAAGCCATGGCCAGCTCATGCCCATGACGCACGTTCTGAGCCGAAACTTGGCAAAGCAAAAAGCTTTCATGGTCAGCAAACGATGCTTTAGAACAACAAATTTGCATGCTTTTGAACCACTGTGCATGGGTGCAAAAGCAATTAAAGCTTGACATAATTCTTACTAAGATTATGCCGAGGCATTGACTTGAACTTTCTGCTGCGTTGGTAGAATTTATATACAAAAACAAAAAAAGAAGATAGTATAACTATAAAATTATAAACAAAATGCAAAAAACTGTATGCAATTTGCAAGCAAAGCATTTTATAATAAATGCAAATAAAATTTTATACAAAAAGTCAACAAAACGAAAAAGGAAATTAATTTCTAAGCTTATTAAATCGGCGCTACATTAAGCACGAGCGGCATTTGCGACAGCTTGCAAGAAACTCGAAAACGGGCTTATTAACAATTCTTGGCAAAAAGTGCTTCATATAAGCCATCAGCTAAATTTGGCGCTGTTAAGTCCCATTCAGCAAACGATTTTCATACCCTATGTTTAGTATTTTTTGTTAAATATGGCGACTCAAAAGACATTTAGCAAGGCGCAGAATTCCCAAGACCATCAAATATGCGTTTATAGAATCAAAAAATTAAAATGGATTAATTAATTGAATTTTTGTCTACAGCATTTTCACTATCAGAAACCAACAATTTTGAAATATTTCGATTGATCCTGAACTTTTCGCATAGAATCCATCTATTAATCTATCCGAAAAGATATAGCTTATTTTTTTTAAATCTGCCATTTTTAAACGGAATTCTAAATCTAAAATAAACGAAATCGTGTTTTCCATATTTCCAACTCGAAACGATCCCATAGAGCCATCCCCCAACTGTATTATATTTCACCCAATTCTGTTTTTATACGGTCTTTTTTTACACGGTTTTAAAATACTATAACACGGTCTAGAAAAAAACTTTTGTACACAATTTCATTCAAGTTAGAACGATTAAAAAAGCTTTTTTATTGAAATATTAAAGAAAACTTTTTTAATAATTCAATGTTTTTGAAATTTAGTGAGGGATTCCCCAGTCTAATTTATTTCCATAGCACCATACTATAATTACCAAATGATGTGAACAACGATCCAAAGTTTTTTGAAGCATCCGGATTCACGAGTTGAAGCTTACATGGTTGATTGGGTACAAGCTTATAAGCTGGTTTGAGCAAAAATTTGCAGTCAACTTCCTTTTGGCATCAAGGTTTATTAAAACAATAGACCAGAGAGGTCTTATGCCAATCCCTAGAAATATTTTATAAACTACACATTTATTTAATTGATTACTTTCGATTTATTTTACTCTTTGCAATTAGTTTTAAATGTAAATCCAATTTTTTTCTGAAGCTGCGAAAGCTGGATAGGCGTTTTTTTAATTCTCATTTCATTTGATCAAATTATTTAATCCAAAATCGAAGCACTTTTGCTTAAGATCGATGAATATACATTTACAGATTTTTGTTAAATTTGATTGAGCTTCAACTTAGGTATTCGTATTTTAAATTAGAACTTAAAAATTATTGAGCAAAATACACCTATCTTAATTTATTTTTATCTTGAATAAAACAGCGCGTTATAAATAACAAATAAGGTAAGAAAAATTTAAAATACAATTACAAATAAGCATGCTATGAATAGTTTATAATAAATAATGTAATTTTCAAAAAAACTTATATTATAGTTCTTAAAATTAAGTCAATTAGGGTTAATTTTTTTCAGTTTTGAATAAAAATTCAAGCAAATTCTATAAACCATAAATAACATAATAAACGAAGGATTCTGTCGCAGATTTAATTTATTTACAATGAAGCATATTTGCCTATACATTTGGAAAATAATAAAGGTCTATTTTTATTCAGCCAAGTTACAAGGGCATGTGTGGCATAGATATAATAAAATAATATTAAATGATTTTATAACTTCAAGTTTGTTTTGTTGCACTCCAATAATAATGTACGTTAAATGTTCCATTAGACAGTAAACTTAATTTTAAATTGATGTTGTTTTTTGTTTTACAATTTTTGTCTATGTGCCAATTTGCTTATATATTAAATGATTTTTTTGGCTCAGAACTGAGCATTATTACACCGAATCCAATAAACGCAAGTCATTACTAAAATAATTATGTTGAACTATATAACATTAACATAAAACTTAATTACTTTAATTATACGAAATAAAAATCTTTAAAAGGAATTCATAGATCATTTAAAGCCGCTAAGTTTAAAAGGCCCGGTATTTTTTATGTCTAGCCAATACCAACTGGGCTGGGCCCAAGTTGAAATACATTAACAGCATAGTTACAGTTAAGCAACGCTGGTCAAGATTACGTGCACTAATCGTGATTAGCGACACGTCCGCGCGACTGCCACGCGACTTTATAAGAGCCGCGTGTTCGCTGGACAAATTAAAGACAACTTATACAAAGCTTCCAAAATGAATCGGTTCTGCAAGGTATGTGTCATATTTTAGTAATATAACAATAAAAATTATCATTGATTATACTTGTAGTAACAGAATTTTTCAATATATGTATATGTTATACTATACGTGTGCGTCTATTTGCAGCTTCTACATTTGGCAGTGCTACTTGCCTTGGCTGCCTTGCAGCGCAGCGCTGAGGATCTTCGGGATGAATGCGGCTGTGGCAAGCAGGGTTAGACATGGCCACCCTACTTTACACATGCACATTATAGTTTACATTAATGAACAAGACCAAGCACTGAATAAAATTTAAACTGATTTCTTATCAATAAACTTCTAGAAGACACGTACGTGGGCTAAGCTGGGCTGAGTAGCTCAGTTCTGTTGTCAGAGCATGTCGTGGCCGGTCACATTGGCACACATCGCTTTCAGACTGGCCAACAATGTGTGCAAATGCTGCGAGCGCGTTATGATTGTCTCATTCTGTGCGCCTATGCCATGTTTCCCAGTCAAGGTTTCCATGTACATTTGCTTGTAGAATGCCGACAGTTTCTTTGGATCCTTGCCGGTTAGCAGCAATTTGATAAGCGTTTTCAAAGCATTTTGTAAGCGACTCTCGAAGAGCACCAAATGTGCTTTGAACTCTTCATCGTTAAGTATTGTGTGGGTGTTGCCGGTGACCCCGGCGCTGCTGCTGTTTTCGTTAGTTTCCGCCCCATTCTGTGTCTCGATGACGTGGCTAAAGATGAGCTGGCATTGCAAGCAAATATCCAAAGCAGCTTGCATATACTTTAGCTTTTGTCCGCTATGCGATGAAACTGCAATAAAAATGGTTTAAAAGTTTTGTAAAAACTACTTAACTATACGTGTTTAACACTTACGCTCAGCAAGAAACTCCTGTAACGAAATACGCTCCAGCTGCACTTCCAACCAGTCTCCCACTTCCTTAAGGCTTTCCAAAATTTGCATTGCTTTATTATAGTGATATTTGCAAAGCTGTAGCGTTGATTTAGGTAACTGGGACAAATCACTACAGTTGGTTCTTAGTTGACTATAATGAAAATTGGCAATGCTGATTTAAAATAAAAAAGAAAACTCATTAATATGTTTAAGCTATCAGTACTCTATAAAGGAATAATTACCGCTTGTGTATAAGTCCCGATCGAAAGGTATAGAGTATTTGATGTGAGCCGGCATGCTCCACATCGCAAAGACGTAAAGATTTCTGTAGCAGTTCCAAAACCTCTTTTGAAGCATCTGCAAAATTCACCTGTAGATTGAGTAAAGTTGATTAATATTAATAAAATATCTAGTTTGATTTGTGGCAAACCTTCTCCACTGCGGTGAAATCCTGCAGCTGCTTGGCTAGCGTAAATGTAGCTGTCGATAGTTCCCAATTGACCGAATCCCACAGTTCTGCACTAGCCTTGCGTGTGTCCAGACAATCTTTTGCTTTCTCATAGTAGTTAAAGGCCTCATTGTAAAATGCCTTTTGGGTATCCAAACCTATGACACTATGCAATATATAAAACTTATTTTAGAGAGTTTGCAAAAACTCAACTCATCAAATAAAAAAGTAAAAAAGTAGGTATATCAAATTTTAAAGATATTATCGAAAAGAGAATACATATACGATTAAGGTGCTTAATACATTTTACGCTTACTTTTCAATGGGAATGTTAAGATGCGCTCGCAGTCTCATAAAACGACCCATGTTACAGTACAAAAAGGCCAAGTTTACATTGTCTCCAACGGCAGTGAATGCCTCTATGCCGCGACGCAGACATTCGTAACAGTTACCCGTCAATTTGACATAAAGCGGCTCGTTGCTTTTTTCAGATTTTTCTGCAGGCGCAGCTGCGTCAGCCGTTTTGGAAGTTTCGCGCAAACGTAATTGTTGACTGTACTCCTCTGGAAAAATTATCAATTAGATGACTTTAAGAGCTAAAGTCAAAACTCAAATAAGATTTTTACCTTGCGCCCAGTACATATATTTCAGTCCAAGTTCATTGCGTACATTGCCCAGTCGACGCAGCAACTCATTGCTGGCTGCATCCTTAGCGTGCTCCAAAGCCTGTTCATAGCATTGGCAGCTTTGACGCATAACCTGCTCTAAATTGTTGACTGGTGCCAAGATTATCGCCAAGGCCTCGGTATCCTCTAACTCACTGGACAGTTCAGCATCAATAATAAGCGCAGGTTCATCTTGTAGCTCATACTGCTCAATATAAGATTCAATGCCTTCCCAACTTTTGGATATTTGAAAGAAACAGTCGCCAGCACGTCCAAGCAAACAACTTTGTTGCGACACAATGTTGGCCATGTACTTGTTGAGAACTTGTTGGCACCGGCATGCCATTTCGATGGAACGCAGCATTGTTCCATATCGCTGTGCCTCATAGTGATGTTCCGCCAAGGTAGCATATGTTAGGCAGGCCTTTTCCAAAAGCAAAAGCTTGAGGTGCACATTCCAAGAGCCAAAATTTTGCGTATTGAACTTGACGTTCAGTTGCTGAGTGTTGGGCGTTGTTTTGGCATCAACTTGCTGCAACTCTTTGGTTTTACTTTGTTGCGCCTTGATTTTCTTTTGCTTTGGCATTACTTTAAGCTGAGCATTAGCTGGTGTTTTTAATGATTCATATGGCAGTGGTATTGCATTAAAGGGCTTAGCCATATTGGGATTCTGTTCTTCGTGCAATATGCGCTGTTTCTCCTCTTGTTTGGCATGCGTCTCTGACTCTTTAATAAATTTTTCCTCTTCATTGGCATTAAAATATTGCAAGCAGGAGATGCCTGCGCTAATATGAAGCAATGATGTATTACAGCGCTCCTCGGTACTGGCTATCAATGGAGCTGGTTTGGTATTTTTGGCGTGCGACTTGAAATCCCGCAAAGCATCACACATATGACGAACGACGACATTAGCCTTGCCGCCACTTTGTGCAGCACTCTGATAGTACATATTATCGTCAGTATCATTATCTAAACATTCATCCTCATCATCTTCCTCCTCTTCCTCATCATCGTACAAGGACTGTGTATCTGATTCCAGATCATCAAACTTTGGCGATTTGGGATCTATGCCAGCGGGTACATGTAAATCTGAGAGTAAATAGTGCGACGAGGTCACAATTTGTGGATACTGCTCCTTGGGTAATAGCTTAATGCAATTATCAAGCAAAGCGCGTATGTTGCCAGCCGTCTTGGGAGTTATGCGCTCTGCTGCATTCTTCATGTTGCGTGCAACAGAATAAAGTAACATACCCACAGGAACTGTGAAGGGATTGGTTTGTTGCTGCGGCGGTGTCTCAGCTTTACCAGCGGCTGTGGATGCAGCAGTTTGATTCTGACAAAGTGTGGTCAAGTCATACAGCTTAACTACATCATTGTTGCGGCTTTTGAACAACCAGTAAGTGTGGCCTGCTTTAGTGGCATTGGCTTTGAGAAAGGAGAGTATGTTCTGGGCCACATTACGCACCACTTGAGGCGAGAACTGCGAATTCTCCAGATAGGGCAGGTCTTCAGTTTTGATAATCTCATATTTTTGCACAATGCCATCCAAATGGTAACACATTACTACCTCGGGCACATTACACATAAGATTATCCAGCCAGTAGTCTATGCCGGTGAGCACATTTATGGGTTGTGCAGCATCACGCAGGCGTAGGCTTATGCAAGGACGATTCGGTCCGCCAAAGATTGGCATGTCAGTGCCAATTAGCATGCGAATGTCTTCAAAGGTCCAGACAACATTTCGATTAAAAGCGTGGCCTGATTTTGGATCCGGTACATTTTCTTCAATTTTAGGCTCTGGTAGCACTGGTCCAAGCAGTGGCAAGCCCTTGCCACGACTATTTAGCTGCTTAACAGTAATTGTTGAATCAACTTGGAACTCGTCGTCACCGGTTTGCTTGAGACTGTGATATAGAAATTTTGAGAGAAGATTTTTGGTTTGTAAGGCCTCACGAGAGCGTTCCTTCAGGCAGTAGTCATGTTGCTCATCACCATAGGCCAGTATATGCTCCAGTATGAACGTGCGTAGCCATTTCCAGTCGTCATCGGCTCTACGCAGCAAATACTTTTGTATATCAAACTCATCCAGCAACAAAGTATTGCCCACTTTATGCACTACCATGCTAATGGCACTCTTGGCGCTATATGGCAGTTTCAAAAGCTGTTTAATGTTTTCTGCATCAGAAACCACATCCACCTCGCCAACGCAGTCGGGAAACATTTGGCCAAGACGAAAACTGGCAAAGCCAGCGCTTTGGTACAGTGCCTGATGCAAGCCATGACTGCTGTCTGATGTGGTAAGCCAATTGAGAGGCGGAAGATTTAGATTGGTGTTACATTCCAGACGCTTAAAATGTGCTGGCACATTCACTGGCGACAATTTTATTACCGCCTGACTTTTCACTGAATCCACCAACTCATGTGGACCAATGCTGCGACAGGGTTCAATCTGGCCAAGAAAAATAGTTTAATTTTGTAATTATACACGGCAAAAAAAAAAAATTACCTCATCGTTGCTATCTTCCATAATAATTAATAAGCATCTGTATTATTTAGCAAAATAAAACTTCTAGAGACACATTGAAGAATATTCAAGAAGTTCACGCGACAGTTTGTTTTGCCGGCGCAGCTGTTCAACCGCTGCACGTTTTACAACACTTAAGCTGCAGTTACAAACTTGACGCTGCAGAGCACTTACAGCTGTTTCTGCTTGTCAATACTAACTTCAGAAGTTTGTTGTTTTACTACTAATTATTTTTATAAATTTTGTAGCGCAAAGTTTGGCAAAAGTCTGACTTGAAGACGCTATGGAGCTTTTTATGCTAATAGCACTCTTATGTCTGGTGGCAACTCTTATGCCCGATTTCATACAAAACCATGTAAGTGCACGACGGCTTAATAAGTTACCATATGACATATTCTAAATTTTTACTTTTAAACGCTTGTTATAGCTGAAACTTTCACGATTTTTCACAAATAATAAGGATGCAAGAAAGTTATTAGAGGCGAAAGTAGCTGAGGCCAGACAGAAACTTGAAGCAGAGCGAAATGCGCAACATGCCGGCGAGTATTCGCGTTCCGTAAAGATACTGCGTGCCGAAGAAAATCTTAATGCGATGGAGTCCAAAGCAAAAATGTTTAACTACATGTCGAATGTTAAGCAAGGATCTATTGATACTATTGCGTTTTATGTAAGCAAAGCCTTGTTAATGCTTATGCTAATAGTTTTGACTGTACGTAATCGCAAGAATTCTGTCATGATATTCGAGGATAGCATTAATTTACTGCCGCTGGGCAGTCTGTTGAGCTTTCCCACAGGTGTGCCCAATGCCATTTCGGTGCCGGTTTGGGCATTTTCATGCAAATTCACTTTTCGCCTAGTGTACCAACTAATAAGGCAGCAATTCACTCCAAAAGTAAAGCGGTGATCATCGGAAAATTTGTTTAAAATCAAAGGATCATTTTATTTCTATAGGCAATCAAAGCATCTAAAATACATATTTTTACCTTTGCTTGTGTCACTGTGCATTAAATTGTAAAATAGAGCTAAACTTTTAACTAGCAATAAATAAATAAACTACAATTATTTTTATTAAGCCTTGCACGGCGTCCAAAGATTCCGTACTGCCTCTATACTGAGCATAAGCTATCAACAAGTAGTTTCCATTGTCCAGCTCACTGATGTTGGTATAATTTCTTCTTCTATGACCATCAATTGAGTTGATTTCATTTAATATGGAACGTCTGCAGGTCATTTTAGGGCGGCCTCCGCGTCTATTGCCTTGCGGATTGTATTGCAGAGCGATATTTGCAATATCATTTGTTGGTTCTCGCAGTGTGTGTCCGATCCAGCCAAATTTACATCTTCGAATGAAAATGTTAATGTCACCAATGCCTGTTCTTGACCACAGCTCTTCGTTAGATATGCGGTTCGGCCTGAAGATTCTAAGGATTTTGCGAAGACAGCGGTTGACAAAGCTGCGTATTTTCTACTGCACTTGCTCAGTGACGAACCACGTTTCACAGCCGTACAAGAGAACTGATAGGACACAGGACTTAAAAATAGTGACTTTAGTTTTGGTGCTGTAAAAGTTTGATGTCCATATCTTGCTCAATTGTGTAAACGCACCAATCCCTTTCTTAATTCTTGCAGCTACATCAGTCTCGGTACCTCCTGTAGGTGTTATCGTTATCATGCTTCCTAGATATTGGAATTCTTCAACACATTCAATTGCTTGGTCCTTTAGTTTCAGTGGCTCATCTGAAGATGTATTGATGCGCATTTCCATAGTTTTAGCGACATTGATTCTAAGACTAACTTTGACAGATTCGCGAGCGAGAACATTAAGCCTAAAAGCTTTAAAAGCAATTCTTTTTACAACATAAAATGGATAAATTTGACAGCGAAAAAACTTGCTGAATTATTAGGGATAGTATTAGAAGCTCTTATGTATCAATCTGGTGCTTTCCTGTACTAATACTCTAAAAAAAATTAGTAGATAGCACTTAAATTAAACAATTATGAGCAGCAAATGAAATGATACGTTCTCTGTAGATTTTCAACTACATCTAAATTCTGACTATAGCTTGCTTTAGTTTAAAATAAATCGGTTAATAAAATAACTTAAAGAGTAGGCTTTATGATAAATAGCTAAAAATTACAATTAAAGGGGTTAAATTAAATATTTCGCGCGGAATCGCAATAGGCCTTAAGTTAAAAAAAGCTAACTGAGAAAACGGTCATAGCTTAAAATTTTTAATTTAAGTTGTTGTGTAGTGTCTTTACTCATCGTGTATTTGCTTAAGCACATCGATAAGTCTAGCAGCTGCTTTCAAACACTATTTTACACATCGATATTTGCTAGTGCTGCAAAACGTTTGCCCTGTATGCGTGTCATTTTTGCTTGTTGTTTTTTGTTTGACACAAGACCACGAACACAACTTAAGGCGGCTTTAAAATGAATAAAATTAATGAGAATTCACGCGAAAAGCAGCAAATAAAACTAGGTGAAATGGACACAACGCCCATACTTATAGCACTGCTGCTGGGCTTCATTATTGTGGGTAAGTGACTCCACGTGCAAACTTTAAAGCAGCAACAACAAAGCGCTTACGTCTCTTTATTTTTTTTAAAGCTATTTTTGTAATATTGCGTCGGCGCTCCAGTGGACGACGAGATTTCCTTTTAGCTGGGCTGAGTGAGGCTGGCAAAAGTGTCATATTTATGCAGCAGCTACATGGCAAGTTCCCGGAGACTTTTACATCTATCAAGGAGAATGTTGGCGATTATCCAGCGGGAAGCGGCGCTGCACGTCTTGTTGATATTCCTGGACACTATCGTGTGCGTGATAAATGCTTAGATCTATATAAGCACAAGGCCAAGGGTATTATATTTGTTGTGGACTCGGTTACCGTGCAAAAGGACATACGTGATGTGGCCGAGTAAGTCTGTGTGAGCGCGTTGTTTTCATTAATTGTATTAACCATTTGCCCATAGTTATCTCTACACCATATTGGCTGATAGCGCGACACAGCCATGCTCAGTGCTAGTGCTTTGTAACAAGCAGGATCAAACCACGGCCAAGAGCGCGCAGGTCATAAAGACGCTGCTGGAAAAAGAGCTGTAAGTGCTGAACAAACTGTATGCCACATAATCCTTAAACAAACTGATTTTTTCTGCAGCAATGTTGTGCGAGACACACGCAGTCGTAAGCTGCAATCTGTAGGCGATGAAGATACAAGTAAATCCATTACTTTGGGCAAGCCAGGACGAGATTTTGAATTTGCACACATTGCACAAAAAATTCAGTTCCATGAGTGCTCTGCCAAAAACAACGACTTGAATAAAATGAGCGATTGGCTGAGCAAAATGTTGTAAACATGTAAGACGTAAAATAAACAGAGGGCAAACTTAATCAGGGACTGATTGTGTATCCTAAATAAACCCACTTAAATGTAAAATGAGCAAGTACGAAAACCCTCCCCATATTGATATTTCTTCCTGCTTGGCATTTTGCTAAAATTTTGTACGCTACACTTTAACTTAAAGTTCATGTACGATATATATGAATGTATGTACATCTTATCATATACAAATGCTGTTGGATTGTTAAACAATTTTAGCCCACTCTCTGTCTGCAAGCTAGGTATATGTAAATCAAAATTTTATAATAAATTTAGCATTAGTTTTGCCAAGTCTTTTTGTATAAGAAGTAACAAATTATTTATATAAGAACAGATGAATTAAAATGTTGGCATTTGTGTGCTATAAGCCAAAAGAGAGCAAAGCCATGATTTGTATTTAATGTGGTACTCTGAGTGCCAGTGTAAATTGATTTAAACTTTTGTCAGTTGGTGATAAAAAATGTGTGCAAGCACTTGGCTAGCCTCCAAATTTGTTAAGCTAAAGTGCGACGGCAAGCTTTTAATAAGAACCCATAATAAAATATATTTAAAAGACGTAACTTAAACTTTGCTCAATTGGGAATTTAAATTTATACAGTGGACGTAAACAAATTAGAACAAAATGTTTACAAGGGTAGTTCTAATTTCTGAAGAGTTTTAGTTTGTAAAATTTGTTTTTAATAGAATAAGTAAACAAGCTTTGAATTACAAGATGTTGCTAATTTGATCTATCGGCAAAACAGCTTTGGTTGCAAGAAGTACGCAACTATGTGGCCCAGGTTCGTAGAGAGAAAATCCGGGCCCGGGGGGAAAATGTACTGGCCCTTCTATTACGCCTTTAGCTTGAGTCACGGCAGTACGATAGTAATTACACCGGGCCCCCTGAGAAAACTCCGTGACCGGAGTAAAAATATTGTTCTAATTTCTGGAATTTTGAATTTCTGAGCATTTTCTTGTAAATATTTTTTTATTAATGTGAGCGTATGTGGCCTTCAAATGTTTTTCTTTTTAAATTTTAAATAATAGCTTGTCATGTCGTGGTTTGCCCTGCTTGTGTACTGCTTTATCGTAAAACGGCAGTGCAGTGCCATGTCTACTGCTTTATTGCAAGGCGGCAGTGTCGTTTAATTGTGCACTGCTTTGTCATACGATGGCAATGCTGCTTAAATCCCAAAAGCAATAGCCATAAAACTGTAAAAGAAGCCGTTTTGTTTGTAAAAAAAAAAAAATTATGTATGTTAAATACGTTGAACCAAATTTAAATTTTAGCTAAAGTGCTAAAAATTTCGAAATACACTACACTTACATATTTATATGAACCTAATTCTGTTTTTGCCCGGTTTTGAAATAACACGGTCTAGAAAACCATTTTTTTACACAATTTTATTAGATTTAGCACGATTAAAAAATCTATTTAGTTGAAATTTTATATATAAAATAATATTTTTATTAAAATAATCTTTTAGAAATTAAGTTAGGGAATTCCCCTTTCTAAATTGTTTTCATAGCAGCTAAAGGATTTATTTCATGTTTTTTTTCCAGGTTTTTTCTGGAACGTATACACCGTATAAAAACAGAATTAGGTGTATATTTACTAATAAAGGGATTTATTATTAATTTATTATTTTGAAAAGTTTTTAAATAATACAAATATTTATTAATATTAAGACCTGACTGCGCTGGGTTTGCAAATTGTAAACTGCTTTATCGTAAAACAGCACTGCACAATGGTGTACTGCTTCTTCGCAAGACTGCTTTTGCAGTGCAGTGCACTTAACTCCTACGAGCAATGACCGCAAAACTGTAAAAGAAGCAGATTTTAAGCGCTCTTTTGTAAAAACATTTCTGTTTGAATAACTTGAAACAAATATAAATAAATTATTTTTAGTAAAAGTGTTACAAATATTAAAAAAAAATACGACTCAAAACCTTTTTTGGTATACGAATAATAAAAATTGATTTTGAATAGTTTTTAACGAATACAGCCGTTAAGATTGATTCCAGATTTGACTAAATATCTAGAAACTGTTTGGGTAGATGTCCAGATGGTTGGACCAATAATTGGGCTGCATTAAGAAACAATTAAAAATTTGAAGAAAGACATTACTCGAATTTGTTAAGCTTATTCCAGGTTCCAGGGGTGTTGAAGCTAGAGCAAGCAGGGTAAGCAGTTTAAACAATATATAACGAAGTCGCATCGGATCAATAAAGACATACTCCATTAGTTTCTCCTTAGTCCTTACAAAATGGAAGGATTTAAAACCAAATCGGCGAAATATTGATGTGAATCTACGGGATTCTCAGATATCAATGCGTCGAAGGTAGCACTATGTAGAAAGGTATACAGGGTAATCCACTTCTTCTTCTTTTTCTGCTATCCTTGACTCCCAGTGGAGCATAGGGCCTCATTCCATCGATTTAGTCATGAGGACAGCATACCAGTTGCCTAACAGTAGCGATCAAGACAGCTTAAGAAACTCCCGAATTATTTGGATGTCTTAGAAAATATTTGTCCAACAGTTCTAGAGAAGGAATTGCAGAAGTATTAACAAGGCAAAATGCCTAGCAGTTGTAGGGAATCAGGATCTACGCAAACTCTGCAGCAACCTAAACGCAGTTGTCCGGCGCTGCAGACAACCAAAGCGAAAAATCTGATTTAATCGCTTTTTATTGCCAACCAGAGCACAGTAGTCGCTTATGGCTGATCATAAATAAATCTATTTCCATCTCATTAATCAATAGCTCAACACACTAAATCTTAATCAGAAAAAGTTTCAGTTTCTAGTTCAGTAGATTTCTATCTACATCTCTTGGTCGCACCTCAATTCACTTGAAAAGCCATTTGCCATTTGCTTCAATTCCAGCAACAATAAAACCACATTAGCGAGTAGGGAACCCATCTAACCAAACGTTTGGCGTATGCGCAAGCTTTCAAACCCTTTTCGCGATTTGAGACCGTTTTCGTTTTAGCTTTTATTTGGGGCACTCGCCAGCTGTCGAGACCGAAAGGACAGCAGGCGAACCGGCCAAAGATCAAAAAGCCGCAACAAAATCAATGAGCCTGCCTCTTGATCATGACTAGATAGAATTTCTAGGCTGAATTTCTAAGAATTGCAAGCTTTTAAGATTTGCCGAATTTTTGACGGATATGCGCGAGGAAAGTGTACCGAACGGATGCTAAGCAATGGGTCACAATTTTATGTGGCAGCTGCTGGCAATGTTTGTGGCAAGATGTTTGATAAACAACGTTGGTGGCACAAATCTTGAGACAGAGCAACGAAAGTGCTTGAAATTCCAAGAAAAGTGCGGCCAAGTTGTTGCTACATGTGCTTAAATATTTATTGTGAAAATATTTGAGCATTTAGGAATTGGTTCGGAAGCTTAAGCAGCGTCAGTTTATTTAATTTATTTAAAATGTTTCTATTGAAAGTGGTAAGTGCGTCTAGTGGAAAAATAAAAATAAAGTGCTGCCAATATTTAAAAAAATACTAGGGCATTCTTTTCTCTATTATGTAGCGAAAAAATGTGAGATTTATATTTGAGTCGATAGGCGTACCGGGAGGAAAGACTGGAAGAGACTTCAGGCAGTAATCTATAATATGAACGTGTTAGTCAAGCAGAGTTCCTCTTTAAGTAGTCTTATTAACTGTGATTTTTTCTGAGTAGCATTATGGCTTTTTTTTCTTTAAGGCCAGTAAGCAGCAATAAAAAATATAAACTGGACAAAAATTAAAACTTAGCATAATTTGTTGAAAAAATAATTCATTATTTTAAAAGTTTCTCTGAATTATTGTAGCGGCTCATATTAAATAACAAACGGCCTTATTATAAATTTTTCACAAGTATTTTTTCACCCCTCATGTAGTTGGCTATTAATATAACTTGCTGTTTACTTTTTGTTTTAGCGCTAAAACAAAGTAACTCTTGTTAGTTTTGGCGCCATCTAGCGTAAATAGCGCAGAAAAAGAGCAGCACTGTTTGCAACGTCTGGCGCTAAATATTTTGCTAGCGCTTTTTTTATGGAGTTTCGTTTTGCCTTGACGCGTTTTGACAAGCTGCGTTCTGGGCTTTATTTGTAGTGGCTTGAGTATTTAGTTAAAATTGGCTTTAGTTTTTTTCTTTTCGAGTAGGCTACCCAGTTTATAGATCTAAACATGCGGTAGAATTGTCATGCGTCAAAAATTAAAGATCTTGTCGTCAAATTTATAAGTGTCTATGGTGAGATAATAAAGCAGAGTTTTGTGTAAAAATATTTGTTAATTCGAATTTAGTATTCTTTTGGTCTTTTTAGTATTTTTCATATTTAAAATTTTTAAAGATTTTAGTTCAAATATAGCTTCTCAACCTTGGGATTGTAATTTTAATGATAATAGTTTAAATAGCTTACAAAATAAGGTTAATACAGTTCTGAGAAATAAAAAAATAGGTTCCAATTTTTAAAGAGTCCTTTTTTTATTTTGAGTTGCTATTAATAACATTTTTTGGAATGCTGCGAAACTTAGGATATATTATGCATCCATCTAGCCCTAGAGCTGCTACGCTAAAAACTTATTTATTTGAGTGGGGTCTAGTCGGGTGATATTGTGCATCGATACTTTATTTTATTATTTTTCAAAAGATTGGAAATAAACCGAACCTCTTTTTTTAACAAGGAAGTACCCTAAGTCCCATAAACTTTAGTATATGTACTTTTATTTTTGTTCTCTGCTCTTACACTACTACATAGTATATGGAATCTAAACTAAGTGAGAAAGTGCGGCCAAACAAGTTCAATACGCAGCTTTGCAGCCATAAAGCAGTTCAGTTTAAGAGAAAAGTGCTGCCAAGTGACAATAAAATCACTTTGTGTGCTGCTTTTAGTGCAATTACATTCAAGTGTAGTCAAAATATGTCACATTAAAATTACTTTTGAAAAAAAATGTGACAGTAGCTCATTTTTTAAGTTAATTGAATTTTTTTGAATTAACATATAAAGGGTGTTTTTTTTAGAGTTACACAAGTTTAAATCATAATAAAACAAAGAAATATATTTTTAATATCAATGAAACGGGCTTTATTGGATAGAAAATTTTATGACTTTAATGTTTAAATATGATTTCGGCCATGTGGTCGCCACTGGAACACAATTTTCACAAACTTTCCGCAGCATTTGCGACCGTATTTCGCCAATAACTCTTCGAACGTTGATTTCCAGGTGTTCAATTGTCTCTGGTTTATCGACGTAGACAAGTGACAGTAATTTTCTGTAGATGGTGTTTCGACAAAAGCTTGTGGATTATCCCCACTACAAATGCGACAATTCTGCTTATTTATGTACCCATTCAACCAAAAATGGGCTTCATCGGAGAACAAAATTTTGAATAAGTTTGATGAACGGAACCATTATTTTGAATAAAAAATTTCAACAATTTGCAAGCATTGCTCTGGTGTAAGTCTATCCATAATGAAATGTCAAAGCAAACTCAACAAAAAGCAACTATCAGCTGTTAAATGGGTTGTCAGATAAAGCAGTGTTGCCAACTCAAAGTTGTGAGCCTCTAAAAAAACTCGCTGTGTATACATTTTTCTAAAAATGAGTCAATCTATGTAAGTTTAAAAGAGTCACTGTGACAGTGGTTCATTTAATTGCTTCAATTTTCCACATAATGCGGCTTTATATCAGTGTTAAATAATATCATATACCAACTCGGCGAATTACATAAACATTGCTGCCTTAGAACGATTGCAATTCCTGGAAATTGCAACAAAAGTGCTGCCAAGTTAGAGTAACACGCGCTTTTAAATACATATCCATATGAGCATATGTTGCGCCAAAGCTCTCAGCTGCAGCTCCAGCTCCAGCCAACTGTAGCCGTGATTCGAACGTGTTCACTGAAGCACGTGCTATAGACGAAAAAATTCAAGTACAGCCAAACTTTTTACAGCTGTAGTTTTGGCCATATGTCCCAGGAACATGCATGTGTCTGGCATGCTTTAGCCAAGCGGAAGAAGCGCCCTCCAGACAAGGGACAACAGCTCCAGGACTGCTTGAGACGCTCGTACTGCCGCGTAAACAGTAGCTGCCAATTAGGCACAGTTGATTAGGCAGACAAATGCAATGCTATACGGCCAAGTTGCTGCGAGAAGCAGTTGGGGGGCAGCAGAATACGATATGTTGCAAGTTTTTTTTTTTCGGCTTAGATCGGGTTACCAACAGTTTAAAATGCGTAGTGCCCCTGTGGGGCAGGCAAGCGGTCAGTCAGTGCAACAAGTGCTGCAAAATTCACTGGAATACGAACAGGACAAGGAACAAACCAAACGACTTGCTCTGGCTGCGCATTTTTGAGGTTAGCCTCTGTGGCAGCTATCCGATTACGTGCATGCCAAAGTAATCCCTGATTTTGGCCATTGCTCTTGGTCTTAAGGCCAACAATCAGACTACGTAATACCGTTAGCAATCGATTGTCTGGCCATAAATCTTAAGGTAACATTTTGCTTTTGGAAAGTATCTGTTAATACGAGTAACTGCGCTGAAACCAGCTGATATTTTAATAAGCCAGTGCGGCAATTACATGCACATATATACATATGTATATACATAGTGTGGACAGGGCGCCCATTAAATTTTTATGTACACAGCCGAGACGTTTTGTGTATTTTTTCTGCCTGGACGTGCTGCAGCCACACATCCAACATGTGCAATTTATTTTAACACATCGTTAAAGCTCAAAAAATAAATCTTGACGTGCTGGACACTGCAATTATCACCTCTGCATAATCAGCATCGAACAACGAGAGCAACGCATGCCCCCAGGTGGCGGGTAGGCTGTACCCAAAGCCTCAGTGCCTGTGATTTTTTTTTTTCGTATTTCGACTGCGCTGGTGCAGCGTCTGCTGTTAGCTTTCCATTTTGGCCCTGCCCGACCCACGCGGCCAGATAATAGCAGCCCATTTAGCACCTTGTTGACGCGGCATCTAATTAAGCGTTGTGCATCAAATCGATTGCAGCACCAAACAGGAGGCGCATCTTAAGCAGCAGCCGGCAGCCACTGCATTATCAACAACAGGTCTGCAGTCATTTTCAGCTAATTTCAGTTGAAATTTTTGGTTTTTTTTTTGCTCGATGTTGACCAAATTGTAGCGCCTGGCTATCATCATGTTGGTGTCAGCATACCAATGAAGTTGATGTACATTTTGATTATGATGATGCCACTTGTGGAAACACTTTAAGTCAAGTTGAGTGGACTTCAACACTTTCTCATATTGACCCTGCTTGTCAGCCGCCAATTTGACGTTTATTTTAATTTTTTTTTCTTCTTATTTAACTTGGCTTACAATTTGTTTATAAATTATATTCTGCTGCTCTCAGGGACCCCACAGCAGCTGCGCCTGCTCAGGCCAGGCTCCAAACTGCAGCTTTGTGCTATCCACTATGCTTGCATATCCAAAGCATGACCAACATAATTATAGGTATCTCTTGCTCCCTGAGCTATCTGTGCGTGCGGCGTAGCAAGTAGCTGCTGTTGAATGAATGAATGCTGTTGATGGATAATGTAGCTCTGAGGCCGCCGGCGCTCGATGAGATTGTGTTTGCGTTGCTTTGTGTGCATGGAGATTTTCATGTCAATTGCACATCATGCCATGTTTCATTAACTTGATTTTTAAGGAAATTATGTTTAAATGTAATAATTAAGGTTTTAGTTGTGGCAAAAAAAGAAAAAAAGTCGCAATAAAGGGGTGTTGGATATAATATAGCCAACAGTTGTGCATCCAAGGTGCAAAAGCTGTCAAGGTTAGCTTTGAGCTGAACATTGCGAGAGGTTTAACAGATTGATTGCATAGGGACAGAGCAGTGTGATTTGTAAGTTAGATAACTCAAGCCGCATGTTCTCTAGAATTAACGATTTTTTTTTTGAACAAAACTGAACAATTTGTAAAAACTAAAATATTTTCAACTAGCTCAAAATGGAGTTTTACAATATTCTGAGAAGTTCAAAACCTGTAATAAACTTTACTATTATATGAATTAGCAGAAGCTATACTTTTCTCTAATCTATGGCATAAAAAAGTATTTTGTCATCGTTGAAGAAGAATTAAAGATTTTGGTGAGGGCTGGCAAGCAAATCGAGCTGATGGCACAGCCCAAAATAGAAAATAATTTTAATACTGTTCTTTGGGAAATAGTTAATAACTCAGGCCTACAAAAAAAATTTCGTGATATGGGAATAAGGCACACGTTTTCTTATGTATGAAATCCGAATCTGTTAACTCTAGGTTGTACCCTAACCTCAAAAAAACCCACAAAATTTTTTTCGCGACCTTTTGTCCGGCGATGATTTGGATATGTTTTCGAAGTCCGAGTCCGAGTTTAAATGGAACCCGCATGTCGGATTTCTGAGATAATCTCCAAAATACCTCGTTTTATGGATGGCTTTGAAGTTTTGGCAGAATCCTGAGATGCTAGGGTTTTTTAAGCTTAGATTCAAATTCAGCAAACCCCAAAAATATATAGAAGATATGGTCTGCTCTCTACCTAATGACATACCTTCTGAAAACCCCCATAGGAATCTTTTTTGAGTTCTGATGTTCGAAAATGTTTATACCCTGTTCCATATGATACAAAAGGTATATTAAGTTTGTGCAAGCCGAAAATGTATGTAGCATACAGAAGGAGACATCGGAGATCCCCCACAGTTACCTAAAGTATGATCAGGGTGACTAGAGAAGTCGATATACCCATGTCCGTCTGTCTGTCTGTCCATACGAACGCCTAGATCTCTGAGATGGTAAGAGCTAGAGCAACCAAACTTTCAGATTAGATGCCTTATTATGTCAGGGTGACAAGTTTATTTCATTTTTTTGATCGGGGTTATATTATATAGCTCAAAAAGGGTTGTTTTAGAGGACCTCGAAAAAAACCAAAAAGTAGTTAGTAGTTAGATGGATAATTCGATTGTTTATGAAGATATCGTAATCAAATTTGGTATTCGGAAGTTTTTTATAGTTCGGAAGTACTGTACCGAATTTGATCGAAATCGGTTAACTATATCATATAGCTCCCATAGGACCGGTCGGTTAAAAAAATTTTTACAAAATTCGTTGTGTTTTGTTTGTTTATTAAGATGTCCTAACGAAATTCAGCAATCGTATGTCTTTTGGATTTCTTAAGTAATATACCAGGCTTAATTGCAATTTGGTGGTACAGGGTATCCCAAAGTCGTCCGCGCGTGACTCTAACTTACGCCATCTTTTTTGTATGTTTTTGGGGTCGCTGAATTTGAATTCCATGTTAAAACGACCCCAGCACGCTGCGCTTCTAAGATAACCTCCAAAATATCTCGTTTTGTGGGATCATTTGCGGTGAGGAAAGTACCATGACCCGTTGGGCTAATTCATATAGAGGAGTCGAAAAACATAAGAAAAGAAATGCCACGACCCCAGATCACGTCAAAACTTTGTTTGTGCGGCTGGTAATTTTAAATTTAAGAAATTTAAAAATTATTTGTTTTGTGTTTAATAAAATTAATCTTAGCCAGGGCCGCCAAGAGAAAAGTAGTTTCTCTTAAATCCACGAAAGGGATTGAAGAAAGTGAAATGAAATTCTTCAAAAAAGAAAATTATTTACTGATTATTGTTTGTGTTAGTTTTTTTATTATATATTGTTAGAAAATGTTTTTTTTTTTAATTTTCTTCAAGAACTATAAAGAATTTGTATACATTTCAATGAGTCTACTTCAAGAAGTAAACGATAATTTATTTAAGATAGAAAGCAGATTAGAGTGCACCTAGTACAGGTACCAGGACTCAATGGGTCCTATGAAGCACGTCATTTTTAAAATTCTTATGGGATTGACCTTGAAGAGACGTTCATTGTAACGACTAGTACGAGTATGTCGGTTAATTTATAGTGCAACACTTTCCGCCCTCAGATTATGAGTCTAGCTGAGCTGCATCACGTATCAGTACTAAAAGATCTTATTTTGCTGGACCTGTATATGTGATCGACTACATCGAGCAGCCACACTCCAGATCTGGAAATATTTCCAAGTTTCCAAGAGCATTGCTATGTGACTATTTCGATTAATTCCATGGGGAGAGTGTTTTGAGAATAAATATGTTAATTATATGTTAATCGCCTATAATTCCATCCCAGAGTTATCCCACCTAACATACTTTGGAATTCTAAGTGGAGCTAGTATGTAATTATATAAATGGTTTACTTTTAAGGAAAGCGATAGAACTTCCTTTAATATTATGCAGTGTATACCACCTTTCAAAGAAAGTTAAGTCGACTTAATGTTCAAAATTTGAGTAGGCGTGAAATCTAATCTGCCTATTCAAACACTTCGAACAAAGCTTCATTAACATGCGGCTCAGTCCCAAAATCCTATTAAACGGCTTGTCAAATCATTTATTTAAGTTTCAATTCTCATACAGCTGCCTTTTAATATCAACAATCATTAGTCTTCACCCGATCTTCTTCAAAACTCAACCATAAGTCGGCGCTTGATCAGAGGAGCACTTTAACGCCTCACACTGTTAGCCGGATTTGACCACCGGCTGTGCAGCACTCCCAAGTAGCATAAAATGGTTATTAGATAAATGTAACATTTCAGACGGCTACAATTGGTACATACGAACTATTGTATACACTATAGTTATTTTATTTCTTGAAATTCTTATAGTTTTTTAAAGATGTGGATACTTTTTTAAATACGATTATTGTACATTATTAGTATTATTATTAGATTATATTACGAGTAGAAAAAAATTTAATTTTTTGCCATGACGTAAATAACGACAGAGACTCAGCAGGAGAAGGTTCTGAGATAACTTCCAAAATACATAATACGATAGGGGCTTTTGAGGTTACATTATACCTCCTAATAATTTTTGGACCCCACCTTTGGTGGTTCTTAAGAACATCAGTCTCAGACATACCACTTAATTATATTGATTTTATTGCTTATTCCTATGGTCTCCTTTAAGTACTCCAACTCTATATACCTCTTAACCATTGACTATAGTGTATACAAAAATAACAAATCTCCTGTAATGCCCATTTAAAAGTGTGGGCCATAAACAAGTGCGGCCTCCGTCATCTAAATTCAAATGCGCAACAAATTTAGTTAAATACGCTTCAAAAGTCAAGAGAGTCTGTCGCTTGGTCGTGTGTCCTACGGCATGGTATGGCACATGGCTGACCAGACGCTGGCCAACAACAGCACGCTACTGCTATCAAAAGTCTTTTGACTTTAGCAAATTAATCAGCAGGCAGTCAGCCAAGAGGCCCGGCGTCAGCGCCGGCTGAGCTGCCAAAGCCATAATGTACAAAATTTAAAGCATATGTGTATGTGTGTGTGTGTGTGTGTTGGTGGGTATTTGTATCTGTGTATTTGTCGGTCACACTTTTGATTTTCTATAATTTAAGTTTGAAGCCTGATGTCTGCTCTGTCTCTATCTGTGGCGTATCTGTGTGTGTGTGTGTATCTATGTGTGTTTGAGTCGGTTCGGTTTGGTTCCAGCCGAAAACATGCGCGGTCAGTCGTGTGCGGCGTAAGGCAACCAAATGTATCGAAATGCAACCGACCGATATAATTGCGTTTTTTTTTTGTTTAAATTGTATTTTTTTTTTTTTTTTTTTTAAGCTTTTTTGTGAATATATTCAGACACACACAAATATAGTAGCAATGACTGACTGACTGAGAGACAGAACGTTGGACGAACTGACAGACACACGCTTGGCCAACCGACACGCGCAGCGGCCTTTTCGTATGTAAAGCACATGATTTTCCAATTGGAAAATTAGTACTATACTATATACTATATATTGTATATGGTTTATGTGCAATATCGAGTGGGGGGCGGGGGGCTGTGCGCAGTAAGTCAATCGCTGAGCGCACGCGTGGACAAGGCAGTCAGCCCAGCATAAAGAAGGCCGGCAAGCGAGGCGCAACCAAGCAACTAGGCAGTCAGTCAGCCAGCTAGTTAGACACCAATGTGTGTCCATTGTATCCAAGGCCCGACTTAGCGCTCGAAAGTGCCAAAAGCTTGCGAGCCAGGAACCCGTCCTACCAAAAATGTTAGCTAGACCATATCCTAGGTCCGCGGCTTTTAATAAGCTATTACTAATTTAAGCTATATTTATAATGTTGTGTCTAAAAATGTTACAGGATCTTGCTCATTCTCTTAAAAAAATGACAATCAAGCACGTAGTTGTACACCACATTGGAATAAAGTAGAAGTAACGTATTTTCAAAATCCACTGGCCCTCAACTTAAAAATTTGTATGCTGCTGAATCCGAATCCGAGGTCCAAAAACAACAGAGCCTTGACATTACCTCAAAAAATACCGAAACTCGAGGTATTTTTTGATCTTATCTCAGAAACATGTCATTTAGCAGTTTCTTGGACTCCGGATTCGGACTCAGCGACCCCAAGAATCATATCGCCGGATAACCGGGTTGAAAAAAAATGTTGTGGTATTTTTTGAGGTACACCAAAAAAAAATTCGTGTTTACAAAAAAAATCGTGCGATCAAAAATTTTTGGGGTCGCTGTAATCGAATTCGAGGTCCTAAAAATTTCAGGACGTCAGTGTTCTGATGCAACCTCAAAGAGCCCCATTAAGCTATGTATTTTGGAGGATTTCAATTCAGCGACCCCAAAAATTTGTAGAAAACATCGCCGGACAAGCGGTTTCAAAAAAGAACATTGTGGGGTATTCTGGGGTTATGTTTAAATTCAGCCACACCGAAAAAAGGTTTTTGGATAAGGGGGTCAGACCATGTTTATCATATGTTTATGGGGTTGCTGAATTCGAAACCTTCAGAACGTCAGGGTTCTGATATAACATCAAAAACCACCATTAAGCTACATATGTATTTTGGAGGATTTGGATTAAGCGGTCTTGAAAAAGAATGTTGTGGGTTTTTCTGAGCTCCAAAAAAAAATTTTTGGAGCTTATTTCCGAATCCTGACCTGCTAGGGGTTTTCGGACCTGATAATCATATTCAGCGACTCCAAACACATGTAGTAAACATAATCGGAAAAATATATAAATATCATCTTAGAAAACCATAAACCGAAAAAATAAAGGTATAATTGTCAAGTTTGATTATCCTAGCTCTTTTAATTTGTTAGATCTCTGCGTTCATACAGACAGACAAACAGACATACATCTAGGTCCACTTTTGTTGTTTTCCTGACCGTATTGGAGGTAACTTTGGGAGGTCTTCAAAACTTAATACAATCTTTAAAAACGCTCACTAATATTTTGTGAAATTTTCGGGTGAAATTAGATACAGAAATTAGAGTCAGGGCCGTAGACAGAAAATCCGGGAAAATGTAGAGGCCACTCTATTATACCTTTAGCTTTAAAAATGTGTTCTGTAAGTACGACAGTGATTACACCGGGCCCCTGAGAAAACTCCGAGTCCGGAAGAATCCCCATTCCCCGGCACCCCGTCTCGACGGGCCTGCATAGAGTATTCGAAATATATGGGGCTATCGAAAATGAAAGTAAAGTGTCGCATTACTACATTTTTGGCTTTATATTATATGAATTCAAATTATATACTTCGATGAAGGAGTTGGAACTGTTGTAATTTAGTAGTAGACTTATATACCTATTGCTAACTTTTATGTCATACAAACGGCTTCTAAAGTTTGAAAAACCATCGACTACGTTGGCATACAAAATATATTATTTTTTCAAAAAGTCACTGACTTACCAAACTGCCCTCGTATATTCATATTGTTTGTTTTGATTGTAAATAATGGGATGCATGTAATCTTTCAGCTAATGCTAGCTTGGATGTGACCGCTTTCTTCCAAACTTTACTTCGGAACGAAAAGGAAACCCTTAATACCCACCATTGGTGCGTTAATGTGACAGAGTTGTTGCAGAGCAGCACAGTCCAACTCTCACTGGACTCGCGAGCACGGGATAAGCAAGCTGAGGAGCAACTGGACCGCAATTTTTTAATTTGAAAAGTATACTCCAAAGATTCGCCGTATAATTATAGTAGTTTTTTGATAAATCTGCAAGTCACAAGGACCACACGCGACGATGTTAAGCCAGGGAATTTGTTTGTGCTAGACTGTGGTTAATCGCACCGAGTTACCTAATTGGGGGCATAGCTTGCAGGGCAGCCCGGTGATTAATGTGAACGGCACAACGTGTGAGTTCCACGACAACTTCAATGTATATGAATGCCAAAAAAACCAAAAACCAAAAAATAAAGAGTGGAAGAGTGGAACGTAAACAACAATAAACAAATGTAAAAGTAAAAACGTGAAAATGAAACTCATGCCCACCCAGGCAGAGGCCGAGCACGGTTTGTCCGTCAGTTAGTCCATAAGTCAGTCAGTCAAATGACCAAACATAGACGACGCTGTAGAGGCAGGTAGCGCGCGCCTGACGCTGGCTGACGATTGATGGACTTCACACGTTGCCATGGAGGGCACACAGTCGTTCATGATAGTCATCTACTGCTCGGTGTCTGTGGGTCATCATCAGTCAAATTGGCTGGCAATCACAATCACTCTATCTGCGCTGCTGCAAACCAAACAAACCGACAAACATGACGAAACGAAACATGAATCCCTAACTTCGAACTCACTCTTGACATTTGTCCAAATTGTATGGTAGTCAGTCGTCATCAGCTGCGGCGTCCTGCAGTTAGTTGCGCCAATTTCCGTTTGCCTCCGCTCGCTTCTGAGTGCAACATGACACTAATTAAGTTCTGTGGTTTTGTCTGCCCCTTGTCGTGCCACACGCCTCCCGCTGTCCAAGTTCTTGGCGTGCGTGTGATTTGTGTCGTTTTGTTTGTCTGGCTTTGTAACTTTGCCGACGCGGTTCCTTCTTTCGTTGCTTCTTTTTTTTTTTTTTTTTTTTGGTTGCAGATTTTTGTGGCATATTTGTTCTGTTAATATGTAAAAATTCCACATGGAATCCGCAGCGTTTTGTCTCTGCGTTTTTTTGTTTATGTGATGCATACTTCTTGGTTTGCCTTGGCTTGGCATAGTCAGTCAATTGCAACTACAAAGTCCGCCAAGTCTGGTAGACCTTAATTCCTTTTTACGGTCATTTTAATATCCATCAAATCGCATCGCTGATTCTCTGCCAGCGGCAGCGTCAAATGTTTTGCTGTTGCATTCAACGCTTGTTGATTTTTTGCGGCAACTTTTTTTCTCGTTTTTTTTTTAAGCTTCTATTGTTATTGTTGTTGTTGTCAATGTTTCATTCTTAGGAGTTATATTGGTATACTCTTTATATATAGGTGCTTGGTATTATGAGTTTGTCAAGTGCTTTCACGTAATCCTGAAAGCAACAGTTTTTTAATTTATATTCTTTTGGCATCGGTTTTCTAAATTAAAAAAAACTTGCAAATTTTAAACGTTTTTTCAAAATAAAAATACCTTTTATTATTCTTTCCATATATCTGCTTCCCTAAAAAGTTATTGTTCCTTTCTTAATATACTTAAAAACCATCCAGTTCTATTGAGTAGAACATATCATTTTTTTTGGAAATTCTCGTGTCAATAATACAAATTATTTTAATATTAATTCATCAAAGATAGTTTTGTTTCTATCCGAGTATGCTTACAAACCTTAGAGTACTAATACTTGTCGTAATTGACAGCTCCAGCCCATCGCTTTTTTCTAACTAAAATCACCTTCCTAATCTTGTTTCCCTGAAATCATTACCAGGGATCGTAACTCTTATAATTTTTCAGATACATCATCAAATAATTGTTATATTTCGATTTGTTTAATTAAAATTGCAAAATATTTCTTATTTTTTTACTTTAAAAAATGTATTTTATAAATTAAAGAAACTTAAAGAGTCTCAGCTCCTGACTAACTTTTTTTTTCGAAATATAACTCTTCGGAATTTTTGTGTTAGAAGTTTAGTTCAGTTAGCTTACAAATTTAATTTATTTTAAATTCTATCCATAATTATTTTCATAAAAAAAAATGTGTTTTGGCTATCCTAGTATCCTTAGAAACTTACGAGTCCACTATGTTTGCATGATATCCTGTTTAGTTTTTGAATTACACCTTTACCAATATTTTATTTTGTGCGAATATATGTAACATAGAGAAGGAGACATTGGAGTCCTATTTCATTTTCTCCTTAGCAAGCTGCAAATTCCATTTCAAGCAATTTTTCTTAATAATTTTGAAGCAAGAGTGAGTCTTAAATATAATTTTTTATTAAAAAAAAGTTGTAAATACTTAAACCAATGATAAATTAATACAGGGTAGGATTAAAAATAGTAGCATAGGACAAATACTTAGTAGACCTCGAAGGGAATCCTTGTGGTTCAACACAACGCGTATAACGAGATTCCCACTGCACGTACGCCTTTTGAAACTTGTTTTAGGGATCTCTTTTAGAGATTCCGTCACGTCCCCTTGGACAGCTACGGAGCTATATCGGTTTCCATTGAGGTCGCTCTTGAGCCGAAAAAAGAAGAAGTCTGATGCGCTAGACCTGGACTGTAGAAGGCGTGGGGCAACGTGGCAACCCTGTGTTTTTTTCACCCAGGAATCTTGGTATAAACATGGCATACACTTTCGGTAAATCCATAACTCCTCAACTGCAGTCAGAGTCCAGAAGCGCCTTTACTTTGGCCACATTTTCATCAATGTCAATCAATCAATCGTCTTCGACAAACTCCCGCCCCTTTTGGAATATGCTTATGCCACTCTAACACTGTTGTGAGGCTCATAGCAGCATGTCCGTAGGCGTTCTCAATCATTCCGAGGGGCTCTGTCGCGGCTCTCGCGAGCTGGAGAATTTAATAGCGAATTTTTATTCATCTTCTTAACAGAGGTTCACGCAAATAATATCGGTCTTTTTGGGTAGCTCCCTCTCTATGGCTCCGTTCACTCTACAGAAATTCTTTGCTACTACTTTCTTTACCATGTATTTTTAAATCATAAGATTATACTATTAATCTGTAAATGCGAATTTTCAATACCTTCGTTTTATATTTTGCAAGTTGCATTGTGCATACACATCGGAGCTCGCAAGAAACTGTCAATCCATTTTACCAAACTTTTGGTGGGGGGGGGGGGGGGGGGGGGGGTCTGAACCCAAAAACCCCCCGTGGATCCGACACTGCTTGTCGTAGTAGAACTTTCCCTATAACGAACTTCGCTACTACGAATTTTGAAATATGTCAATTTTTCTCAAGTACTCGTACATCGTGTATTTGATCTCCTGATAACACATTTCTGTATAACGAATTTTGAATATGATGAACCAAAATTCTGCTCCCGTATGAACTATAGAGAAGTTGTACTGTATACAAAAATGCGAACGAAATTGCAATACGCAAAATCCACCAGAATGGTAAAAGAGTTTTGTTAAAAAAAGAGTATTCAAGATTCGCCAGCTTTAAGTCAACCTTCTGGTACTGTTTTTTGCATGTTTCGTTTGTGTGGAGTGAAGCGTTAACAGAAGCTATACACTCTGGTACATGCAGTTGATCCAACTATGTGCTTGGCTACACTTTGCCCCAAAAAGTATGCTAAGGTCATAGACCTATGCTGAGTAGTATTAATAAATAGATTCCAATTTACTTATTGAAATTGGCTTCGGTTCTTACAAAAATAAACCAAAGTTACATTTTTTTTGTAAAGTTAAATATTACTCACTCGCTCCATATACAAAGTAGGTATGGTATATATATGCCATTTATGCGTGTTTACCCACTGTTAACAATTGTGTCCCCTGAACCAAGCCCGGCACGCTTAGCTGATTTTCGCATGACGTTTTCGGTGGACCAAAACATATCACGGGGTACACAATCGACTATGCCAGAATTGAGCTATTGTTTTTATAGTTCCATTTAAGGCTGGTTCCGACAACCAGTTTAGTACGTGAATGAGTACTACAATTATATTAATGAAATAAAAAAATATCTAAATAAAACTCGTAAAATAAAATAGAAATAAGTTTTCTGTTTCGCGCTTATTTACAACATTTAACACGTACTTTCTGTGAGCGTTTTTATCGTCACGGGTAAGTCCAAGCGCCGTAAAAGCCAGCCAACCATGAAGGACACACGAACCACTAATTTTGTGGCTAAACCCAAGCCAAGTGATAAGAAATATGTGACGTAGAGTTCTAGTTGGAAATGAAAAATGTTTAATAGTAGAAATATTACAGTGAGCTCATATTTCAATGAGTATTTTTTTATGTACTTGCGAGTGTTTTAATACAATCGATCCAATTAATAATGACATCATATTGATCATTTTCATAATTAGAAATGAGCAGCAAATTGTGAACAGTGAACATGCGATTTACATTATAAATCAATCATATCAAATTTACAAATTTGGATCTCACGAAATTCATTGAAAATAAGCGGAAATGTGTGAGTCTTCTTTGCGATGACGTTTATGATATTTCGATTGTATTACGAAGTAGCTTTGTAATATTTTGTTGTGAACTTAGTAAAGCAATTGCTCGAAAAAAAAACCGAACGAAATAACGAGAATATTCAAAATTAAGCAAAACGTCCAAGCGTGTGTACCAAAGACAAGATACACGCATTCAAGTCTTTATCGTGATGATAATTTGCGTGTAAACGCTAAGAAGACAAATTTAATTGTTCTTAGGCACTCCAGAAGTTTTTTTTTTTTAACTCTTCTTAAATTTTGCGAATTTAAAATTTTTTACATTAATATTATATCATATTTATTAGAGAACAGCAATAAATTTTGAAAAAAACTGAGATATGTTTATTGTTGAGATACCCGTAAAGAACAAAGTTCCTTCCGCTTAACTATTTTTTGAGTCAAACAACGTAAGTTTATTTATTAAAAACTATATGTATTTAACCCTTGACATACGGTACATATCACAATTTAGTACAAAAAAAAAAGCAAAAAGGGTTTTTTTTCCGGAAAATGTATGTACCAAATGCCAGTTTGAAACTACTCATTTATGTATGTATAAAAAAAATAATATCGCCCATAAGGCCACCGCGGCTGGCTCTAAGACCCGTAGATTCTTAGCAAAACGTGTCCAATGGGTGAATTCGGCCCGAATTTTGCTTTGGAGCTCGCAAATTTTTGCTAGCTTATTGGAATGGACTTTGCCTTTCCAAAAAACCCAAAGAAACTAGTCCAACGGGGTCAAATAGCGTGATCTAGCCGGCCAATTGTGATCTGTATTACGCGAAATAGCCCCCTCGCCGAATTTGCGCGGCAAGCGATTTTGTTATGAGTTGTATGGCATTTATCCACATCTGGCTGGAACCAAAGCTCGTTCGCATCCATACCATACATTTTGGGCCAGAAAAAGTAGCTTATTTTGGCTTTGAACCGATCGAATTTGACGGTAACCGCCTGGTCAGCCTCATTCTCAAAGTAGTACGGTCCAATGATGCCGCCTGCTCTTATTCCGCACCAAACAGTGGTTTTTTGTGGATGAAGTCGATTCTCATGATACTCCCTTGGATTTTCAGCTCTCCATATGCGGCAGTTTTGGTTGTTGACGTAACCAGAAAGGTGGGAATGGGCTTCATCGCTGAAGATTTTTGACAAAAACTCATCTGGCTGTTCTCCTATCCATTGAACGAATAAGTGACGCTGGTAATGGTCCTTGGGCTTCCATTGTGACGTCATTTGAATCTTGTAAGCGTGTCAATGAAGATCCGCATGCAAAATTCGAATTATGAGTGTTTAACAACCAAACCAACAGTTAGCCCACCCTATATTAACAAACATGCTTTATTTGGTCCCGATTTAGATTTTTATTTTCTATTAATTTTTGTTGTTCAGTTGGAAGGGATTTTTAAAAAAAATGTATTATTATTGTATGATATCTTCCGTATTGTAGGCGTTTACAAGGATAATAATTTACTGGGCTTGGGGAATGCAACAGTGTTTGGAGAAAAATTCCACCTTTCGCTGTTTACGAAGCTTATTTGATTCTAAATCCCAAACGTTTGGGCCCTGGCTTAAATGTAAAAGAAAGAAAGAGCATTTTTCAGGAGTAGGGTGCATAAATTTTCCCCTATACCTTTGCAAATGCCCATCTGATCGTTATAACTTTTAAAGCAAATCTAGAGCATTTTTCTTTTAGAGTCTGGGTGTTGCCTGCGAAAATTTCCTCTTATGGAATCTGAGACGTAGGTGTTAATATGGACGTAAAATATTTTCCGACTGGGTATAAAGCGACGCACAGTGGCACGGAAGCCAAAAAAACGTTGCAAAAATCATATTTTCTAAGCCAATTGAGATATTTTTATGAATTAAATTGTAGTTGAAAGAAAAATCTTTTTTTTTTTTTTATCTTTTTTAATCTTTAATAAGTACCCATACATTGTGATACGACATCTGAGAGCTGCGCAATATGTTGTGGAAGTTGGATTTTGTTGCCTGTGCAACATTTCCCATTGAAAAATACGTAATTATTTTTTCCATATTTTCTAAACCAATTGAGATATTTTAATGAATATAAAATATTTTCTTCCAAAGTTGAAAAAGTGGTCCAAATATAATGGTTCAGGTAAACGGAAGTATTGAAAAACCCAGAAAATATATGAAGTAATTTTTTCTTCTTATATGTTTAAATTTCATGTACCTTTTTATAGAAACTAAGAAAATAGGGATTGGTTGCGTAGTTTTTCCACAAAAGAATCTTAAACACGAATTTTTATTCCAAAAATTGCAATTTTTTTCAAAGTTGAAAATATACTCCACTTTGAGCGGCTGTAGCAACTAAACTATTCAACCGAATTGAATAAAATTTTTATTTTCTTGATCCCTGGGAAATTCTAAATCAGATGCATGTATTCCATTTAAAAAATGGTTACATCGCAAAATCGAGTTTTGCAACGCTTTTGCGGCTGCCGTGCCACTGTGCGAAGGTACTTGACCATATCTCTTAAGTATTAATTGAGCCCTGATCATAAATAATAATAATAATTGAAAGAATGATCAACTGGACTAGTGCTTCATATTTTTTGGCTTAGTAGAAACGAGTATTTCTTAAATATTTCTATACAAATATTTTATTATATATAAAGAAGTATACATTGCTATGCCTAAAGAGTAAAGATTTTTTCTTTTTTTTTGTATGTACATATGAGCATAAAGCTTACTAAATTTAATTTGTTAAAATAAATAAAAATTTATTATCAAAAAGTTACACTAACCATGTAAAAATCCATTTATGCCTGCCTTAAAAATGTAATCATGCAAATTCCACTAAAATTGACTTCATAAACCGCCCAACTCGTCGTGAATCATGTTCCATGTTCCAACTAATGTATGCTTTATGTACAAAGTTGCTTGACTTAACAATCCATGGCCATTCCCACACTGCAAATATTTCGCATTAAGATAACAACAACAACAGCAACAACAACTACAGCACAAGATCCAACCAAAAAATTAGCTACAAGTTGTGAAAATCGCTACAAATGCACTTGCGGTTGGCATTTACGAGCTTCAAAGGGTCGCTTGACTTGGTCCCCTGGTTACCAGACCGCTCTTAAGAAAAAAAAAAAAACTTTCGAGCGTGTGTCCACAAGTTATTTCGCAACTGCAGAGCCCAGTCGACAAAGAGACAGACAACGAGACACATGGTTCGGGATCTCTATAGCTCTCCATATATGCATGTACGAGTATTTTTGTTAGTGGACCGGCAAAAGAAAATACATATATGCAAATGAATGGAAAAACCGCGTCAAAGGCAAAACCGCCGCCGCCAAAAAAAAAATAAAACAACAACAACAAAATAAACCAGGCGCATAGCGTACAACTTTATAAAGTGAAACTCCCGACTCCAATATGGAGTTACGTCTGCGGCGTGAGCGGCTTGTTAGCTGATTAACAGCAGGAAGAAGCTGCCAATTTCTGAATCCGAACCCAACTAAGGACTGTCGACAATTCTAACAAGTAAATTCCACATAACGCCAGGCCAAAGATACCTTAGGCAGTGAGTGCCGCCGAGAACCCTTGCATTAATTAATAACATCCGGCGCCCAAAAATAAACCAGAAAAAACTTATCGAAAAACCAAAACATAGCATTAACAAAAAATAAGTCTGGCGTGCAGATAACTGCCAGATTTATAAACACTTTACTCTTTAAGGGAAAGGGTATACTCGTTTTGTGGGACAAAGGTATACGTAAAACCATACATATGAAAATTCGGCAAAGGCCTCAAAAGAATATTAATATAGTTATTACCATTTTGGCATGACATTATATTTTTATAACAAAATGAGACAAAAGAAAAGCTAAATTTTGAGTTCTTTTTTAACACAAACGCTCTTATCGCTTTAAAGATATAAGCAAAAATATGCTTGGCGTGACGTTACAAATTATAGAAGTTCGTTTACACTTGAATTATAAAATTGTAAATTTCTGCGAATTGGTGCTAGTTCATTTTGCAAGTCATTCAATTAAAAAAACCTTTCTCGTTTTATCTGCGTGACGTTACTCAAATTTCCATTACAAAGTTAGTAAAAATAATTTTGTTCAACTATTTATTATAATTCAAGAAAAAAATCAATTTCAGCTTCAATATTAATAGCTTTAATAAATTAAATGTTGAAAGATATTTTTGGTAAAAGAATTACGTACACTGAATTCTAATTTTGGATTGGATCTTTTAACTAAGGCGCATTTTTTTTTATTATTTTATTTTATTATTTTAATTTTTATTATTATTTTATTTTTTTTAATTTTTTTTTATTTTTCGCTTTGTTAAAACTTTAAAATAGTAAATTTTTAAGCAAAATTGTCGTTTCTTAAGACTAGGTTGACGATTGTTTTTAAATAGGTATGTCAATGAATAAGATACATATTTTAGAATCATATTTTTAAGCAAAAAGCGTGTTGTAGGCTTCCAACTTGCATTTGGTATATACATTTGCCCAATTTTATGCGAATAAAATGTAATAAACAAACAAACCAACAGATGGCCCACCCTATATATTTTTTGGAAATTAAGATTTTGTATATATCACGGCAAGTAATACATCACCAGAACTTTTTATATTATTTTTGCTTAGTACTTATTTTCCGAATTCTGAAATTTTTTGAAAACTAGTCATTATTTTTATCTTACACCCAGTTTCTAGTCCAAATTATTTAACTATTAAAAATGTTGGGAAATTTTGTAAGCCGGTACTTTTTTTAAGTTTTTCAAAGTCTTTGATTGTTGGGCTGTATTGAGCTATAACTGCAGAGTATCTTGTAGTCCGCTCTCACTGCATGCAGCTGCCAACTAGTATTTATTTTGGCTGTTTAATTACCCGAGAGAGTTAAAGCTGGAGCACACATGGTGGTCGTGCCTCGAATCGTCGTATGCCGCCCCAGGAACACACAGTTTATCTGTTGAATAACATAATTTCGCTCTTCGGATCTTCTTGGCCAAAAACAAAAAAAAACAAAAAAAAAGAAAACACATTAACAAAAAAAAAAAAAAGAGTAGCCGCTTTGGCTGTGGCAACGATGTTGGCAAATCGCCGCCGCAAATCTGCGCCTAAAAATTGAGCAATTTGAAATTCAATCAGTAGCTGGCAGTCGGCACTGTAGTAACTTGCCATTGCCAACTCCGGGCCCCCAAAAGAGCAGGCAAATTATAGTAATTGAGTGCGGCTGCCACACACACAGACGCACACATTGAGTACACATACTCAGATGCAAAACTTGCAACGCGGCGCATGAATGAACTGATGCGTCCGCGTCCGCGTGACTGTTGGCGGTCGCGCCACACAACGTGCCACAGCGAGTGCAGCCGTCTTGGCAGTCAGTAGGATTGGCCAACCGAATATGGAAATGAGCTGCATCAAAAGCTCACTCACGTAAGGGCCACCAATGATGGTTGCAGCAGCGGCCACCAAGGCAACATGCTGCCTGCCACAGCTCAAGCCCAGTTGCAAGCAGTGTGGGGGGGGGTTAAGCAGCAAATTGCTGGCCTAATGCTATACACACATGTGGACACGCCAGTTTCGATCCTGGACACTGACAAGTCACTGCTTATTTATGGCTCTTGCGTGCGCCGCCTCAATGGCTTCAAGTTTTTGGTCTTATCTGCTGGCCAAAGTTCTACTATTATTATGCTCGTGTTACCGGGGGGGCATAAACTGGGTCAAGTTTATCAGAGGCACACGTTTCTGTTATTTCATCTATTTCGTCTATTTGCTATTTGGTTTTTATTTATCAGTTTCCTGCTATTTTATAGTATTTTTGTTTATGCGTCGTGTGGCATCAGTAAAGTAATTGCGGAATTTACCCATTAATAAATTACCGTGTCTGCCTTTTGTTTTGTTTGCATTGCACAATAAATTATATTTTTGGTGGGAAATTTTCGTAATTCCGTTTTTGTGTACTCGAGAATGTGTCTTTATCTATGTATCTATCTATCTATCTATTTAACTATCTGGCTGCGTTTATTTTTATGCACAAAACTTTTCATTGTCTGTGAAATTGATCAATTTGTTTTTATTGGCTGGCAACAAGGTGTTTTGGCAGTGCTAAAAATAAGATAAACATGTGTGCGAGTAGGATTGGATATATCCGGTTCAGCCCTTGGCTGGGTTTTTTCTAAAATGCAAATGTCTCTGAATGAAACTGATTTGGGCAAGTAGATAAAATTTTTGCTGAAATTTAAGCTGTAAATAGTGATTATTGAAATGGTGTTCCTGACTTGGAAACAGTTTGTGTCATGGTACACAAAGATTTTTGGGCTACTAATATTTGAATAACAATGATATGAAAATTTATGATTGAGTAATAGATAGAAAAATAATAGGCTGGTATGGTGGCATTTAATTCCGAACTAGTAACTTTCCAAAACTTTAATATCTGGTTTCGAATTACAAATCTGTGGCTCAGATATTTTAATAAGTTTTTTGTTTTGTAGCTGTATCTCAATAGCATATTTGTGGTAAAGGGATTAGAGAAGATTATTTAATACTTGCATAGTAAAAAGATCGTCGCTATTCTTATTTTAAACATAACAAGAATTCTAGTTACCAGCTATACTATCTTCCAGAACGGTTTTGATCGTAAACACCGACAAATGATGATGGTTTTCCCCTATCGCCAAATGTCGATCTTGTTGTTTCCATTGTATATTCAAATACGTTCTCAAGGAGTTTTAACTAGATTTTCCAATTATAGAAGATTGGATTTTTAATTTTACTTTGTCTCATAAAAAATTAAAGAATTTTGGTCATCATACACTGAACATTTATTCTATCTATTTTTTTAAAATAATAATAAAAACTTAAATTTCGTTTATATTCTTTTAATTATTATTTTTTTTTTTTTTTTTAAAGATGTTTATTTATTTTAGACAGTATTATATCATTACTATTATAAACATTAGTTACAAAATTTATTATTTAAAGCACTGACCCCGATGGGTACTCAAACTTTGGCATATAAAATTTACATTTTTAAAGTTAATAAAAACCATATTATTTTTGCACCAAATGGATTTGATACATATTCAGGTTTTGGAAATTTCTGTCAAAATTAAAACAATTAAAAATTCCTGTAATATAATTTAACACCACGGTATTCTCTGCCTGGCGTAAGAGGCCCCTAAAAGAGAACTAGTCAGATGCAGGCATTGAGCCTGAGGCACATTTTTAACATCTTAAAGATCTTCCAAAGATCAGTGTATGCGATTGGTTACCGGGTCTGGAGACAACCGCCGGTGTAAAAGGAAAGTCCGTAACTCACGAATATCCATACACAAGTGCCAAAAACCTCACATTTTTAACATCAGCAACGAATGGGTCTCAGCGACGACATGATCCAGAGATCATCCTGATCCTGAGATCGCATACCCACACCTCAGGAGGAGCATAAGCGAGTCCGAAAAGAGGTAAACAAGGGTTTGGGAGAAGAAGACATATTCTCAGCTTCTTTAAAAAATAGTGATTGACATTTTAAATGTTTTTTAAGACATTGTGTGGGTTTAAATAGAATGGAAATCATTTTTTTCATATTAAGTTTCAAAAACATTTAGCAGTGTAGTCACAATTAAATAAAAAGTGAAAAACATGTTTTTCTTTTTTAAATTAAGCCATAACGTATTAGGTTTAAAAACTGAAATTATAGGAAATTTTTTTTTTTTTTAATTGTTTTTTTACAAATTTTTGGAGCATTATCCAGCTAGATAGTTTAAATAAATTTCGCGTCACATACGGGTCTGTGAACCTTCAAGGCAAGTTGCGAGGCTTGCCAAACCTATAGTAGTAGTAGACCTTGGAGCCAAGATAAAGAGCTAGACAAATATTATAAGATTACCAAAGTCGCAAAAAATATAAAGTCTACTGCACGCACTATGTAAATATTTAGAAGTATTTTACTTAAAACTTCTAAAAAATGTTTTTGATTAATGTAGTTTTTTGAACCGATTTTGTATGGAGAACACATGCTTCAGGGTTCTGAAAAAAATTAAGATTTCCGGTATATCATCCTGCTCAAGTAAAAACATATGAAAAAGGATGGGAAATCATGTTTGTCAAAAAGAAGAATTAAGTACTTAAAAAAAACTCAATATCGATTAGATTTAAATAAAATATGGATTGCGATAATATCAGAATCAGAGTTTTGTAAATATAACACAAAAAAGATAAGTGTTACCAAAGAAATAGACATAAATCTTAAAAAACTTAAAAAAAAATTACTTTACCCTATCGATACGTGACTGCACAAATTGAACGTAATTTAAACATACACTAGGGTGGATCAAATTTTTTGCTACAAAGGCTCATCGCGATTTTGGTTTATGGGCCATTTCAAGAAACTTTGCCGAAGAAACTATGGGTCTAAAATTAATTTCCAATTTGCAATTTTTTCAAAATTGGAATTTTCCAAAAAAATTGCATTGAAAAGGTATAATAACGTTAGTTTTTTCTCTAGCCAAATGAGTATGGTGATTTTTTGGGGTCGAGAAATCAAATTTGGATATTTTTTTTTTTAGAGTACCGTCAGAGGGCGCTTTTGTTCTTTTTTTTTGATTTTATTTCCTTTTTTCCGGGGCAAAAGGCGAATTGTTGCGAAAATCGACGAGCATTTGACTTTCTTATAAGGCAATCCCTAATTTTAAGTGGATCAAGGAGAGGAGTGGGCATTATCATAGACGACATATGTATATCAATTTCATTCAATTAAAAACCTGAAAACTCGATTTTTTTTTATTTAACTATTGCATAGATTGTATATATACATATAAGTATATATTCTTAACGGACTGAAATTCATGGTTTATGATGCCGTCCACCAGAAATTCAGGAGCCAAAGGGCGATCGTTGAGCACCTGGCTCCCATACATTTGTATTGATAAGTTTAAAATGTTTAAGTGACTTGATAAATGTATGGGATGAGCTGCTGTGCACAAAGATGAAGAGCTGTGAGCACTTGCGCAATCTGTATATGGGTTGCAGCCAGTAGCGCCCACAACAGATGCTGAAGTCCAGGAAACCATACCATAGCCAAAACCATCAAGCCTTTATAAACCTACTTTCGGAAATATGGATACATTATATATAGACTGGTACAGTTCAACTAACTATAATAAAAGGCCAGCAACTTTTGTCGTTACCTTTTGTTTGTAGAGCTCAAGACCTTGTCCCAAGGCAACCTTTAAGTACCTTCAGTTAAATTTAAATTCGAAATAAAGGGGTGTCGGCTATACTAAACCTTTGTTGTTGATGTTTTTGGGCGTGAAAATTGACAGCGTAAATTGCGAAAGACAACGCACGGTTGCTGTCTACGTCATATCTTACAGGCTTCGATACAGACTCAGTGCCAGCAGTCTCAGCCAAGATTTCACACTTTCAAAGTAATTTTAACACATTTCAATTAAAAAGAAACGCCGCCGTTACCGAACTTGTAAAATTTAATTAAAAAACCTTTAAGGATGTTGCACCGAACCAGACGCTACATATCGAGCCGAGCCGAGCCTCAAGCCAGAGCATGTAGCTCGTGGTTATTTGGTGTTGGCGCGTTAATTGAAGGCGCGTCAAAAACTATATGTAAGTTCATATATATACATACATATATGTATGGTTGTGGCCACTGACGCAGTCACTCGAGTTTTGTAATGGAAAAGCTATTAACGGCTTGTCATAACAAGCTGCTACCCGTTGGTTATAAGCACTTTGGTATAGTCACTGTTATTGTTTTCGATTTACGATGCATAAATCATTAGCTTAATTGATAACTTGGCGCTATTTACGATGACACAAATTAGAATTCGTTCAGCCATAGCCATAGCCATTGCCAACAGACAGTTTATGGTCTTGTCCAACAGGATGGTGTGTCCCAACAAGATTTTTAACAATGACAACATGTGTCCCCGTTTCTTGTTTATGCAACGCAACAAGGCGTCTTCTGGGAACATATAGGTTTCTATGCTGCTCTTCTAGTGGGTCAATAATTCAAATATACTTTATGAAATTTTCCACCACATGAGTAACGTTTCTGAAAGCTCTTTGAAACACTTATCAGAGCTGAAAAGCGTGCACCAGCGTCACGTTTTCTTCACGCAAACCTAGTATAATGATGGAAATTTTTTTCGAGGCTGAATGGGGCTTATCAAACTCGGCGTAGTACAAACAACAGTCAAGACTCGATTGGGCTACAATGTATTAGAATTACACGATTTCGCTTTCGAGCAGTGTAAGAATTGGATAACAATGACGGTACGTAGGCTTGAATGCAATCATCTTTTGGTCAGTATTGCATAAAGTACAATTTTTTTTTAAAGTGTTTTGATATCAAAATTTTTTTACGTCAAATAAGGTTCTTGTCTCTGGATGAACCTAGTATTCTTTACAGTATTTGGCGCATGTTAATTGCAGCAATGATGCCTTAGGTTTGTCAACCAATTTTTTAGCAATCTTGTCCAACTTTTACCAGTTTTCCATATTAGGGCTTAAGTTTATCTACACAGCGTGTATGGGAATGCTGCAAAATCGGCTTTGAAAAAGATACAAATTTAGTTTTATGTGCCATTGGATGTTTTGAATAAATAATGCCAAATAGGCAGGTTAGAGTACAGGTTCAAGTACCCCCATTACAATCTTATTTTTATGTCGGCGAAAGTATGTGAAGTGGGCCACTTTTTGGGTCAACCTCTTTGATTTTGATGATTTTTACAAGGGACTAGTCAATGTTAACTACGTCAATTTTTATTCAAAAAAAATCGAGTTATCGATAACACTAGCTTACAGCAATATGTATCCTCAACATGTTTTACTCAATTCCGTAGTAAAATGGCATGCTTAAACCGAAAATGCAGTCCAAAAATTTTTTCATGGAACGGATTTCGAGATATTTCGCAAAAAACATTTTTCGAAATTAAAAAATGTGGTGCAAATTCTAGTATGTATGTACTTACAAAAAGAGTATTTTAAAATTTTTAACAGAAACGTTTTATTGTAAAAAGAGAAAGAAAATTAAATCTTAAAAAACTAAAAACTGTCCATTCAACAATTAACAATAAAAAAAAATTATCTTTCAAGTAGCTTGTTTTTGTGGCAGAAGACTAACATGTCCACATTTCTAGGATTCAGTCGGGTCCTTCTGTCTAATACTATAAAGCCACTTCTACTGAACATTCATCCTCTAACTTTCAGTAGAAGTGACAGGAGTGCATAAGTATTTGTTGACTTAGTTTTGTAGTCCAACACAGTCGGATCCCTGAAAGTAGAATAATTTTTAGTTACATTTTTTTAATTGTTTATACTAACCTTCCAAAACCTCAACGCCAAAGTCGTCTACTATCCGAAAAAGCTGGACGTCTGTGGCAATCATTAAGGCTAATGCGGCATTGATTTTTGGTTTTTTATGCGAGGAATTTTTATAAAAATTTGACACAAATAATTTTTTATGGTCCTCATCGCATTTGGTGACTCTAAAATCGTCCGTTGGTCAAAAAGTTTCGACGTGTTACCACTGGTTTTGTATTCTTTTTGACATATTGCCAATTTTTTGTCAAAAAAGTTTTTTACATACAACAGTATACTCTCGATATTTCGAACAAGACCATCGATAGTATCCGTAAAATGAATCTATCGATACTAACGATAGCGGCATCGATAGTATCCCACCTCTACTATGAATAACGATCTCCAATGGTCGCCATAGTACACATTACCTTCTAAGAGTTAAGTAATCATAGCTCCTGGGAATACAAAGATAATAACTTCAAACTTGGTATGAAAGTTTATTTTGATATTTTATAGCAGATTTAGAAAGAACCAGTAGATTTCAGCACCGCCTCTTAACCCTCCGTCGGACACATATTTTTAACCCTTCGGACGGACACATGATGCCTGGCTGGACCCCTATGTATTTACATACATTTATATGGGAATATACCTCATGTTTCGGCTCAATTATATACCAACGAGGTATTGTTTCTTAAATAATCACCATTCTGTATCGATTCGGCATATGTTGAGCTACTTGCCTGAGGAAATAAATATTCGAAAAAAATTTCGATTTGGGAAAAAACTACTTTTTTTTTTTTTTTTTTTTTTTGTGTTTATTCTGATTAAATTCAATGTTGTTCGAACGAAAGTAAAGGGATTTAAATGTATTTTATTATGAAATATAATGCCAGCTCATTTATGGACTCTTAGGAACACATAGAAAGCAAGTATAAGCGATTTTACTGTGTTGTTGACACACGGGATTGCTGCAATTATTACAAAAAAAACTCCTTCCACTTCTTTATAAATGCAAAAAGAAGCCAAAGCCATCACATCTAAAATGTTGCAGAAGAATTCATACGTCCAACGTCTTGTCGGTCGTTTTGTTGTGAAGTGTGTGACCATTTGGTCCATACAGTCGACACCCACTTTATTTTTGTTATAAAAAAGGATCGCTTCGAGTTTTTTTTGCTTCGCCTTCAAGAGATTTCGAATAATGAACTGTTGAAAGTAAGTTCACGACCTTTTTGGGCACATAGCTGGAAATTGATACAATGTTTTCGTGAAAACCAAAGAAAGATGAATGAACTGGACGGGAAAAATATTTTTTCATCTCCGGAGGAATACATCTTTTGTTGGCTCTTATGGTGCCAACAAGTGCGAGACCAACAGCAGCAAGTTGTTTAGCTGCATTCAATGATGTAAAAAAATTGTCGGTCACAATGGTTTGGCGATTTGCAAGATGCATCAACACATTCTCCCCTTGATTTACTTCACGCTCGAGTCCATCTTTGCCAGTGTATAATTCTCCTTGCAAAGGATATTTTGTTTTTGCATCGCATGACCACCATACTTTTATACCATATTTTGCTGGTTTCGATGGTATATATTGGATGAATTTTGTTCGACCACGATATGGAAAAAGGTGCTCATCAACTGTTACCGTTTCTTGCGCATTATAGTTATTGGCGAGATTTTCATTCATGAAATTCCATATATAATTTTGGCGAAATTCTCGCGTACGACCATCATCGAAACGAATATATCGCGATAAATGCTTGAACTGCTGATAAGACATAGCCGCTCGGAAAATGGGTAGTGAGTGAAAGGGGTAAGGGTGGGGGGGCTCTGTCTGTGTAATAAGTGAACATACATGGCAGTACGAGCCCATAAATAACATAAAATATTGAAAAAACGCACGAAGAGCGGTCGATATTGATCAAATTTCATGTACTTCCTTACAAAATATATAGGGGTCCAGCCAGGCATCATGTGTCCGTCCGAGGGTAAACTTTTTTAAATCCTTTTTTTCGTCCGTTTTAAGGACTTTTTGATATTTCTACTATACATGGATCGATAGCCAATAAAATTTTAGGAAGCTACCTGGAAGCGCAAGTCGATATCTAAATTAGAAATACTTTGAATTAACAGTCAAAAACGAAATAGGTCTGGCCAGACCCAGGTGTCCGACGGAGGGTTAAGATACTCAGGGTCAAAGCTCACAAGAAATCGAGTTTTTGCAAATAAAATTTAACCTGTACCTTAGAAAATTTTAGAATGTTCCATAAAGTTGTAGAGCATTAAATTCTGTGCAAAATAGTTGTACAACATCATTTTCCACAGATAAACGTTCTTGACATAGAGTAGTCAGTTGTAGAATAAATTTTTGCGAGATCGATTGAGCTGCCATGATGAAAATCACAGTGGTCGACCAAAACAGGTAATCTTTCCAGATGTGATCAAAATAGTTCTCAAAATGGTATTGGATGACTGTCGACTAAAAGTTCGTGAGCTTTGCTGTTCAGCTCTGTTTTGATAGTCTGTAAGGTTAAGGCCAGTAACAGCTAAATTCTAAAAATAAAAATTATAATACATTTTTTTTTTGTTGCTTTTTGAATTAAGGTTTTTCTCCTGTTTCCCTTGTACACTTGAATATTTCTAGCTATATAATTTATAACTAAATGTTAAATAATGCAGTTGCATAGGTTAATCCCTAAACTCTGTATATACAAAGTCAAGCTAGCTTTAAATATTATTATAATATGAAGGAAATAAAGCACAATAAAAATAAAAATAATAAATAAATAATTAGTTGAAAAATCAGCTATTAGAGCTAAATTCCATATATTCCCAGCCATGCTCCAGTGTGACCGTGCGTTTTCTTAAAAAACTGTCAGTTAATTTTAGAGGCTACTATTCTTTTGCGGCGCCAGTACCAATTAATGTTTTTTTGTGTTCAAAGCGGATATTTTCAGAAAAAAAAAAAAACTTTACCACTGCCTTGAGGTTCAACTGTATTTCAAGTAAATAAGCTACGTACTGCTTGGAATTCAGCCGACTTGTGTCATAACATGCGACAATGGCTGCAACACGTGAACATGCTGAAGGTCACGTGACAGCAGTAAATATATACACGAAAGAGTGTCAAATAATCTAAGAGTTGTCATCCAAAGTAGTCGCAGCCTCGAGATAACGTTGCTCAAAAATAAACTAGCACAATCAAAAAAAAAAAAACCAAATATATTAGTAGTAGTTGTAGTACTGGGACTGGGGCGTGAGCTGATAAGACAGCCGGAGCGTGCACCAAATATGGAAAATAATATAATAGTAGTACTACATGCTTATGATGTACATATGTACGTATGTTGATGATTTTTTTTTTCTATTCTATATTAGGTAAATTAACAAAGCCCACAAACGAACTAACAAACAAACAAATAAAATTCTTGACGCTATGGAAATTTACCAAAAAAAAAAAAATAAAAGAAAAACAAATTATTTGAAATGTTCGTCGGCGATTGACCGATCAGATGTTCCGTCGCAGTCGCAGCCTCTATTGGCGTCATGCGCTCGCAGATCATGCAGCAGTCGGTCACGGATGCAAAGTTTGGCAGCTCGTAAAACGCGCTGCGTGTATATAATATAATCGGCAGAGAATTCATTCAAAGTCACGGTTTTTGTGGGCACAAGGCGCCGCTTTGAGCTATATATACGAGGGCAGCTTTATAAGTTAGTAAGTTTTTGAGTTAAGGCATGCGTTTGTTTTTAGTATAACGTTTCAGCAATGCTTTTCTTTCTTTTGAATAATAGGTTTTCTCAAGGTCCTCAAAATAGGCGGGGTGCTTTTCGAGTGATATTATATTCATTTAAACCAAATTTCTTACTGCAGCTAAGATACGAATACGATCGTTTTAGCCTTAAATAAATTCCCGAATCTTAAATGGTGGGTTAGAATATTTCAGCAACAAAAATTAATCTAAGATAATCTAAGGCATGGTACTTATTTTTTTCCGGCATGGGCTCCTCACAAAGAGGTGGGGCACTGTGACCAGAAAATCTTTTGTACCGTACCCATAAATTAATGGAAAAGCCTTTCCGCTTTCCGCATGAATAGCAGCAGGTCTTTTGTTGGTATTGACCTAAGATAGAAAGGACTGATCCGTTCCTTTCACATGTGACAGGCTCTGTCCCACACCAACGCTGGGCATATGAATATGTCTGGTGTTTTCATCGTCTTCGAGACAGAGTCTACACTCTGAAAAATCCGATAGGCCCATTTTCTGTCGATGGTATCTTACAGTGTGGTGCCCAGATAGGTATGCTACCTGAAGTTTTAAGTCCGCTCTGACAAGACCTTTTGTCTTGATCGTAAGGTTAAGAAGAGCGAGTATCTCATATTTTCCTGCAGCATATTTGTTTACCATGGTCTTAATTGTGGACCAACCAATACCACAAACAGGCGCAGGAGATGTAGTCGGGCTGGAGGCACCCTGTCGTGCTAGATCATCAGCTATCGCGTTTCCATCCACTCCTGAGTGTACAGGTACCCAACATTTCGCGACTCTGTTTAGGGACGACAGGAGTTGGAGGTATTTATGGCATTCTTTAACGATCCTGGAGGAGATGCTCCATGATGATAGTGCCCTGATAGCAGCTTGGCTATCTGAATAAATACAGATGTTTGCTCCCCTAGTTCCCTTGTGGAGGATATTGTGGGCAATTTTTTGACGTTTCTGAAAAAGAGTAGTAAATATATAGTTTACGTGGAGGGACTCTATATTTTCTATATTTTTTGGGAACTATATATGTAGTTTAATGTAATTTTTCAAGATCTAGAATTCTTGTATGCATGATACCCTAAAAAGGGCAAGTAGGTGTCTAAAATAACGAAAAACTTATTTTTAGTAAATTTGGCGCCCTCTACTGCTTAAAATGTGAACTTACGAACGTTACATTAAGTTAGTCAATCCTTAAAAATGTCATCGTAAAATTGTTGGATGTAGACTTACTTTGGCCGGAACAAAATCCTTTACGGATTGCATTAAACATCGCCAAACCCTCCTTTGAAGATATGGTTGCGCTTAAGAACGATCTCGCAGATACTTTTCTCATCTTTAAATATTCTTTTAAAATGTGATGCATCCGCTTAGCCTTAACCTCCTCAGCTCTATTTACTGTCATCAATTGTTACTTGAATTTTATTGACAATTTGTGGCTAGATCATCTTCCTTGGGAGATGTGAACATTTGGCGTAGCCTGTGCTGCTATAATCTCAAGGAACTCGTTAAACCACTTCTTAACTATTGGAGTTGTTAGAGCTAAGCTGCCGTAGTATTTAACAAAGCTTTTCTTAATTTCGCTAATGGCTTTGTTAAGTAGAAAAATTGACAATTGATGTAATTCACTTTTTTCAACGAAATTGACAAGTTGTTTAATTTCAATAATTGCTTCTAATTTTAAAATACCCTACTAACAGATTAAGCTTACTATGCAGCAAACTTAAAGATACGCAGACTTATCAAACTGCCCTGGTTAATGGCATGTAGCTGTAATCAGATTCAAAGCCATTATAGATGACACTTTATGACTGCTCTGCGCTTTAGGGCTTGGCTTTAACCGAACGATTTCATATTGCCAACATACCAGCTACATATATATACATATATATACTATAGTATTTATAAGGCGCATATGTATAAACATCTAGCAGACTATTTGTTTTAATAATTTCATTGACGTCAAACGAACGGGCCATCAAAACAATTAAAATGGCATTAGAAAAAGTCTCGAGACTTGTATTGCAGCTGTTTGTATCTGCCAAGTTAGTTAGATACCTATCTGTAGAGCCGAGACATCCAGCAGCTACTAGCTAGTTACTACATAGTAGTTGCCCAGCCAGCCAGCCGGTCTATCACATATGTTAATTTTATATGTACAATATAAATATTTATTTGATTTGAAGAAATTAAAAAATATTTGCCTGCTTTTATTTACATGTTTATGTTAGATATACGTATTTGGTACTATACATATTTAATAAGTTGATATTTGAGTTGTCGCACAAGCCAAGAGGCGTCACTTATTCCCAGATATTATATGGATATCTCAATGGGCTAAGAGTTGGGATACTCTGCCAGCGGGCAGCTAAATTTCATATTGTTTGTTTGGTTCTAAAACTTGCTTATACATAAATATTCATTAAGCTTAGTTATTGACAAAAGTTCTACAAAAGATATGGGCTTGTTTGGATGGGCCATACTGGCACAACAAGATTCCAATACGCTTTAAATTTAATTGGCCTACATTTAGATATTAAAATTTACATACATATAGTATTTGTATACAAAAACAAAGCAGCTAATAGATTTTTAAAAGTATAGCACATTTTTGAAGTTTTAAGTTAACATCATTTTATATCTATTTATCTATTTATAAACTATAGCAAAGTTACAAATGGAAGATGTTTTTATCTACAAGACATGCCAACAAGTTATTTGTTCAAATTTTCAAATCATGTTTTATGTCAACACTCTGTTGTTCTGATGAAATGGTTTCGCAATTCTGCGTAAATTGAAAAGTTCAAAATATGGGAAAAGCCCAAAACAAAAATAGCTTTCACTTACATTCCTAGACCTTACGTACCACTGATAACAAAGTGAGGTAAAAATTGTAGTTCAGGAATCAAAGTAGTTGCAGATATTGAAGAAACGAAAGAGGTATCGTCAACGGCAAACCCATTAGCAGGCAAAATAGGAGATCCTGTCCTGCGTAGATTTTACTCAGCGTCCCGTCTACTTCCTTTTGTCTATTGATTTTGAGCTTCATTTTATTAGATGAAGCATACTCATAAAAATGTATATGGACGAAAATAAGTGAACCTTTTTGTTCGATCTCTTCGAATTCGTTCATTTTTACATATGTTATAGAGCTCAACCTAGAGAATAGTAACCACTCAAATTTTTATTTGAATTGGAATTTTTTCGATTATTTATTATTATTTTTTTTTTTTGTTACGATTTATTATTAAAAGAATTACTTAAGTTTTTTTTTTAACTAATTACTCTTTGGTTTCCATAAGAAACAAAAATATCTGTTATATTTTTATAATGCATGAAAACAAATTTCAGATAGTATATTGTCGCCCAAGGCCTTATAGGATGCATCTGTAAATATTTAAAATAACTTTAAAATATCTATTTTAAGAACTCTAGCCAGGTTATCTGAATGTACTAAAAGATAACACAAATAAAACCTACTTTCGGATCCAGAGGTAATATGCATACATATGTATATAGACAGTTAACTAAATAGAAACATAGATAAATAAATAAAGCGAATTTTTGTATTTACTCTATAAATTGTAAATACTAAGTAATTGAAGATTATAAAATTAGGGTAAATAAAGATGGATATATATATAGATAGATAGATCAATAGATATATAGATCGATAGATAGATAGATAGATAAAAAGATGGATAGATGGATAGAAGGATAGATGAATAGATGAATAGATGAATAGATGAATAGATGAATAGATGAATAGATGAATAGATGAATAGATGAATAGATGAATAGATGAATAGATGAATAGATGAATAGATGAATAGATGAATAGATGAATAGATGAATAGATGAATAGATGAATAGATGAATAGATGAATAGATGAATAGATGAATAGATGAATAGATGAATAGATGAATAGATGAATAGATGAATAGATGAATAGATGAATAGATGAATAGATGAATAGATGAATAGATGAATAGATGAATAGATGAATAGATGGATAGAAGGATAGATGAATAGATGAATAGATGGATAGATGTATAGATCGATAGATGGATAGATGGATAGATAAATGAATAAAAAAATAAATATTTAAATAATTATGTAAATAGATAGATAGATAAGAATCCGAGATCCTTTATGATATTTTTTTATGATTTTGGGATCGTTGAATTCTGATCAGAGCTCAAAAAATCCTCAAATATCCTCAAAAAAATCTAATTTTAAGCGAATCACCAACCACGAAAACAGGTTCGACTGAATCCGAAAATAATTTATTTTTCTGTGGTTGCTTAATAGACTGTTCCAGGGCCGTAGAAAGAATATCCGGGCCCGGGGGGAAAATGTACCGGCCCCTCTATTACACCTTTAGCTTGAATCATTGTGTTCTGTCAATACGACAGTAATTACACAGGCCCCTGAGAAAATTCGTGGCCCTGGGGGACCCCCCCCCCCCACCCCTTTCCCCCCTCTTTCGACAGGCCTGGACTGTTCGTTACTTTCTCTTACTGTCCGGTTTGAAAACGTCGTTTTTGAAGTAAATATGTAAGAAACAAATTTAGTGACGATTAAATAACATTTCATTCACGTTCCAAATCGTTTTATTTTTATCAAATTCCTTTTGTTTTTAAAAGGCAGTTAAAGCTGAAATAATTGTTTTTTTTATCTTTTTGTAATTTGTCGAAAAAAAAAAAGCATCCTTGACGCCTGTGCAAATTTTCAAGATGATCAGAATTCTTGAAATTGGTGAAAATTAAGCTGAAGGATTTTGTTACATACATACATACATACATACATACATACAGGTGAAGCTAATAAAAGCATGTTAATAAAACAATTTGGAAATGTAAGGGTCAACAAATCATACCAATACTTTCTCCCATATAAACAGCCATCTTAAACTTTAAACTTGGGCCAAATGTTATCCACTCGTCTACAAATTTTTTTCCTATATATCGGAAAAAAATCTTTCGTTTAATCTGATTAATCATTAGTGGGACATGGTGGAAAGTTGATCTACGAATATTTTACTCAAATCGAGAAATTAGATGCTTGTTCAAAGCACGTTAGAGTATGTCTTTTTATTTTGTTTATTATGCGAAATTTTAAAAAAATATGTTCATTTTTATTAGTTGCGGTTTTCTTATTTTAAGATTCAAAAGTTTTTGTTTTGCATTTGCGGCTATTTTCCGGCTCATAATATTTTTTGAATAACATCGGTAAGCTTACGTTTTCAATATTATTTTCTTCGTTTAACCATTTTTTGTACTTTCGATGACAACTTTTTGGACCGTATTCGTGCCCCAAATGACCTTAGTACTCTCGACTTGTCATCCTTATACTCTGTACTTTATGTGAGAAAACATCCCACATCTTTTATATCGAAATGATCAGGATGACGAAAGGAATCGATTTAGCAATGTCCGTCTGGCCGTATTGCCTGTTTCTCGACCAAAAACGTTGGACCATGAAATTTTACGGCATGCTGCGTCTAATGGTATAGTGCTTCAAATGCGTTCAGCTTTTTGATATTACCTTTCTCCCCCAAATAGAATTTCGCGGTCTCCTGCCACATTTTTTATCCAACAATGTTGAATCTGCCAACCCATCTGTGAGTGTAAAAAGTTTAAAATCTATTTTTAGTCGGTTGGGAACTTCGGAAACTATAGCTAAAAATAAAGAAGCCCCAAGTAAATGATAATTTAAACTTCATGCGCCTGAAAAACGCAGGAACCTTATAGGGGTTGGCATGAGAAGCTCGCAGGTGACAGAGCCCCTTATTTCTAGTTGTAGTGTTTCACTTGTTTTAAAATTGCCTCAAAGGAAGCCTTATCATTTCAGCTGTCTTCAAAATAACGATAATTTTAATTCGTTAAACTTTTTGCAAGTTTATTTCGGGGATTTTTAAATTTATCTTCTTTGCTTATTGCCGCTCAGAGCTAGTTAAAGAACCATTAAAATCGTCACAATTACTTTAAAGTAGGAACAGCCAGTTAAAATATGCTTATCTTTGAGAACCTATCTAAAAATATGACAAAAAACAGCAAACATGGCATATCAGTTGCCAAATCAGACTGCACTGAGTGTCCATAAATTTGATGGGATCTTACGAAATCAAAAAAAAAAAAGCGAGTAGAACCAAAACCACCCAAGTTATGGTACCAAAAGCGTTTTAAAAGCAATACAGTAAAAAACAAAAATTCCGAAAAATAAGAAAATATGCATAAATATTGAGGTAGTATATAACAAGTCTGGCGTATAATAAAAAGCGCCATGCAGAGAACCAGTCGAAAAATTAGACAACAACAAAAACAACAAAGTTCCGAATTATGGGTTTTGTCGCGTGAATTTTTTTGTAAAATCTCAAAAATAAAAAGAGTGTACAAACAAAAATCGCAGCAAAGAAATATTTGTATCGTGGGGCCGACAGACCCCAGAATTATTTGAAACTCGTTTTTGTTGTTGTTGTTGTTGCGGCTGCTTTTATTAATCTTAATGAATGTTAAACACCTTTATCAGAGGCACAGAGGCAGGCGACAGGCGGCACAGCACGCGTCATTTTGTGTTTTTGTTGTTTTTGTAGAATTTGCTATTATTATTCTTATTGTTGTTGTTGTTCGTATGTGTTTGTATTGTTTATTGTTTTTGTGAAAGAGCTGGCTGGCATTTACGTCAATGGAAAAAAATTATACCATACCAGATATATTTGAATTTCTAAAGGGGTATCTGTCAGGTAGTACTTGAAAAATATGTGTATAAATAATTTCTATAAAATAACCTATCAAATTTGTTGAGTTGTTGTTTGTTATCTATAGCTTATAGTTTAAAAGTTAAAAAAAAGTGTAAATGCAAAGGGATATGAGTTAGAAATCCTAGGTGGCTCATACAAAAAAAAAACTAATCTTCAATTGACTATTTCTGCTCATATAAAAATTTAATACAATTTAAAGATTTTTTTTTTGTTTTGTTAATGTAATTTTATTTGCAATCTGTCTGAAAACAATCAGCAAAATTTATAAGTAAAACAAAAAAGGCAGGAGTGATTGTGCTCCAGTGAGCCCAATCAATATTCAATAATACTTTTTGCTAAAGGTTATTATACAATTATTATACAAATCGATCTGAAAGGTCCAAAATGTGAAATTTTTTCAGACGTCCAACGTCCATACTATTGTCTAGTAGGTTAAACGCAAGTACGTTTTCATGATTAGACAGTCTATCTAAGTATCTTCGCGATGTTTTGCTTATTTCATCTTTGACGTAAATTTTACGAATTTAAAAGTACACTTTTTGCACCATTGCGCATTGGACTGAATTGCGAAATTTTTTGAAAATGTCCCAATTTCTATGAGCGAATATATTTATTTAAGTTATATTTTATTATTATTATGTTATTTTAAGCTTGCAACCTCTGATCAACAATCAAGCTTAACTTCAACCTTGCAATAGAAAAACATAGCTGCGTTGGTAGGTAAAATTTTAAGAAAATTTGAAAAAAAATAGATGATACAGATAATATGAAATAATCGCTTAATATTTGTCAAATACATACATATATTGTGAGTAGTTATTGTTTTGAAACAGAAAACAGCAAAAATACTTGTGTTCTGTGGGGTTTCGCCCACTTTGGCCCTTTTTAGGTCGACCTCATCGATTTTGATGATTTTTAAAAATGAGATATGTAGAGATACTAGCCAATATTAATTACGTAAATTTATTTAGAAAATTCCGATTACTTACAGAGTTATCGTTACTAAAACTTTCGATTTTTTTTGTTTTAGACACTTCTTTGACAAACCATATCTTCTAATCGAATAAATGTATTAGAATTTTCATTCAGTGAAAGATAATACATATAATAATTTAAAAAAAACAAAATTTGTATTTTTAAAAAACCATTTCTTGTATATGTCAAAAAATTCTTTGAAGTGCACTGAAACAGGTCTTAGCCCGCTAATGCCCAAAGTGCCTTAAGGCACTTATTGTATTTTTGCAAATAATTAAAAAAGGACAAGCTTTTACATCAATGAATTAACACACTAACTAAGTTACAAAAGACTTGAAAGCTCTTCAAAGCTTTTAAAGTTGCTTTTTTTTTATGAGCACGGTTGCCAGCAAAAATTCTTTTTTAAAATACCACAACAAAAAATAAAATCAGATCAAGTCTAAATAATTTATAAGCGACTTATTTTTGACTTAAATCCTTAAGAACCTTTTTCAGATTTTCTCACCTTACAGGTAAACGAAGAATCCTACATCATTTTAAAAGTCATTTTTGAATTTAGGAGCAGAAAAGTACCTTAGAAAAAATATTTCGACCATTGTTAAACAATTATTTTCAAAATGCTCATTAGAGTGTTAAAAATGGTTTACTATTTTTTTTAATAATTAATATTTTTAACTGGAACATAGTATGCTATAGTATGAATAATTATTTTAAGTGTATTATCGTTATAATAGTGAACACACCTTGGTCCCAAGAAAACAAAAAAAAATAATTTTATTTTATTAAAAACTATTTAAAAGGTATTAATCTTTACTAAAGTTAAATTTGAATATAACAAATTTTTTTTTTTTTTAAATTTTGAAAAAAACAATGCGTATGCTTGTCCTATGGGCGAGGCCAGATTGATCAAAAATCTTGTGCAATCATTTCTCGACTTCTTCCAAAAATTTAACAATTTTGTCCATTGCAGCAAAGACCCATTTAAAAAAAAAAGTTATTTAAAAGAGAATATAAAATAAAGTAAATGAATAAAATGACAAATTTTTTTTTCAAAAAGTTAATTAAAAAAAAATAAAAAATTTTGGGGAGCACAATTTGTTGAGGGCATCCCCTTACTTATCCTAGATACGGCGAAAAAAAAAGTTTTTTGAATTCATTCTACGCTATCCATGGTCCGATTGTGAGGCTAACCATCAGGGATGCACCAAAGATGGTACATACTAGTCTTTTTTATTGTTTTCTGTCTTTTTACTGCGGGGCTAGCTGACGAAATGCAACAATACGATTTGCAGATCCTTTGGATGGAAAGGTAATGACCCCACTTGACACACGATCCGTCTTTTTGCAGTATATTTTATTCTAATGAAAAATTAAGCATTGAGAAGTTAAGGCAAAACTAGCGATGTTATTTATTGATCCAAGGAAAATCCAAAATTGCGTTTGCTCTATTTATCCAATAGAAAACTTGAGATTCTAGAAAATCCTTTATAAAGCATTTGAGGATTTGAAATCTTGCAACATGTTTTTATGATAATTAATACTACTTAATTTGGATGAGAGCCTTGGCATATATAAGAGCTATAAAGAATGGCAAAATATGATTTTAATAAATTTTTGCTTAATTCTAATTATTATCGACCTACACTATTGAAAAACACTTATATATAGGGCAGGCCATCTGTTGCTTTGTTTGTTAATTGCATTTTATTCGAATATTTTCCAACAAAATTGGGCAATGTATGTACTAAATGCAAGTTTGAAACTATTCATTTATGTGTGAAAAATAATATTTTGACATATGTCGAAGAGCATCCACTTTGGACGGGTATGTTCCGAATTATGAGTTTTTTATTAACCCAAACAACAGGTGGCCCACCCTATACAAGCCAAGAACATTAATTTCCATATTTCCATAGCAATTTTTGACAGGCGAAACTTAAAGAGGAACTCGCAAACATGCAGAGTATTATTATAAAACAAACTTTTATGATTTCTAGGTGGGCTGGTACATACACTATTACTAGATAGATATTCATTTTTTTTATTTAAATTGAAAAAAATTTTCTTACTGCCAAAAAAAAATTGTATTTGTTGGTAGTTAAAAAAAATGGCAATTGTTTTTATTAAAGTTACACGATTCCAATTCTATTGACAGTTTTCTTATCTGACTACAATTACATTTATACTGATTTTCTTATATACAAGTAGGTACCTACATAAAAGTTTTCTTTTAAATTCTGTTATTTCTTAGGTTGACAGGTTCTGAAGTCTCTTCTTTTCCATTGTTTGCCATTTTTATCATTTCGAACTTGGTAAATATTGACAAATTACTTGTGTGTTTGTATTTAATTTTTAAGTGCGTATACTTTTTATTATTTTATTGCAGGGCTTGTTGGCAAGACACCCGCCTCCGCCACACTTGCTGTGCAAACGGCTGCCTCCTTTAGCTGCGCCCTCCTTTCAATGCGCCTGGTTTAAATGTCGTTGACGCGAACCGCAAAAAGGTGCAGCAGCTGTCTTTTGTTGTTGCTTTTGTTGTACTTGCCTAAAAAGTAAATATTTACTTGGTGCGACAGCAAAAGGTGTGACATTACTCATACGCCTGGTTAGCATGGCCAGACGCATTAGAAGTCGCTGCAGCAGCCCCACTACAAGCTAATTAGCGCGAATAGAGCTAAGCAAATAAGTTAACTAACTAACTAGTTGGCAGCAATTGTTGGTAGTTGAAAGTAGTTCACACCTGAGCAGGGTGACTCTTAAATATGTTTATTTGTATACAAGTATTTATTTACACACATACACACACATGGCTGACTACTATTTGTATTAACTGACAGGATACAATGGCTTAGTTGGAAATCAAGGCTGCAAACAGCTTGTTTGCTACTTTGGCCGCACTACCTGTCTCATCGTCTGGCCCGAATGCCTGCCAATGGTTGGCTGCAACTGACTGGGCTCTGGCCCTATATTGAGTTGTTATGGCCAACGCCTTTGTTTGCCCTGGCATCAGCGTCGTGTGCGTTCAATGATAAAAAAAAACATAAAAAATAAAAACTGGCTGCCGTCTTCTTCTGTATAACTTCCAGTTCTGGTTGTTACCCTGCTGCCTAAATAAACATTTTGTAAGCGGCCTCCGACTGCATCCGCCATTGCTGCGCAGCTGCAGGCTTGCGTATAAAATTGTTCAATTACAAAAAACCAGCAACAAAAAAAAGGAAAAATTTCAGTTAATTTGCATTTTCACTTTTGAATCTTTTTTTTTTTGGTTTTGTACATAACATACTCTGCAGCGAATCGATGAGATGAGTTCATGAAGTTGCCTTATATAATTGACTCAGACTTGATGCAACTTAAGCAAGTTAACACCCCAGCAGCTACTGCAGACAACAAAAATTTAAACTTTAATTATTTCAAGGTAGAAAACCTGAAAAATAGCTGCTGTAGTTTTTTACAATTTATTATATGTAATAATTTCGATAAAACTGATTTAAATATGGCTGCCGGCTAGTAACAAAATGGCGACAGCATGCCAGGTGCAGTACAAACAGCTGCAAAAGAAAAATAACTGGCCCAGAAACGGCCAATGGAAATAGTTCATTAAAATTTAATGAATCTAAAAAATCTAAAAAAATAAAAAAAAATTGTATATTAAAAAATTTCATATTTATTTTTAAGAATATTTTTTAGATAAAAAAAAATAAAATATTTTCAAAATAGATTTAAAAAAATTGGTTTAAAAATATTCAGTAGTTTACTCACAATTACAAAAAAAAAAACCTTTTTTTAAATTAAACCGTAACAAGTTACGTTTAAAAACTGAAAATTTGAAAAAAAAAAAATGTTTCTCTATGAACTTTTCAAAAATCGTTGGGGGCTGTTTCCAGTACCTTATCCATAAGCCTTTATTATTCGAAATGAAGGGTAAGTACTTGTTGTGTTTTTTTGGAGATACCAAATGTCCACAAAAACAATATGAGTAATTTTTAAAATAAATAAATATTTAACTTTTCATAAAATTATAAATCTCTGCTTTTTTTAAGTTGGTAAAAAAATTATAAATGATTTCAAATTAACTTAAAATATAATAGTTAAAAGGACTTCCAATGCCACACGAAAAAAAGTTGCCAAAGGAGTCCAGAAATAAACTTAAAACTAATACAATATGAAGAAAATAATTTTATTCTCTTTTATATATAAAAATGAATCTCTGCTTGAAAGATAGATAGAAAGAGCCATAGAGATCTGCGCCCATAGTATCCTTAGTTAGGAAACTAGGGGAGCAAACATCTGTATCTACTCAGATAGCCAAGCTGCTATTAGGGCACTATCATCATGGAGCATCTCCTCCAGGATCGTTAAAGAATGCCATAAATACCTCCAACTCCTGTCGTCCCTAAACAGAGTCGTGAAATGTTGGGTACCTGTACACTCAGGAGTGGATGGAAACGCGATAGCTGATGATCTAGCACGACAGGGTGCCTCCACCCTGACCACTGCTCCTGCGCCCTTCTGTGGTATTGGTTGGTCCACAATCAAAACTATGGTAAACAAATGGGCTGCAGGAGAACATAGGAGATACTGGTTCTCCTTACCGGGGCTGCGTCAAGCAAAAGCGCTTATCAAACCCCTGGATATGATCAAGACAAAAGGTCTTGGCAGAGCGGACTTAAAACTCCTGGTAGCTTATCTATCTGGCCTCCACACTGTTAGATACCATCTACAGAAAATTGGCCTATCGGACTCTTCAGAGTGCAGACTCTGTCTCGAGGACGATGAAACCACCAGACATACTCTGTGACTGCCCAGCGCTGGTATGGGACAGAGCCTGTCACTTGGGAAAGGAACGGATTAGTCCCTTCCATCTTAGATCAATACCAACAAAAGACCTACTGCTATTCATGCGGAAAGCGGAAAGTCCTTTGCTGTAATTTATGGGTATGGTACAAAAGATCTCCTGGTCGCAGTGCCCAACCTCTTTGTGAGGAACCCATAGGAGAAAAAAAAAAAAAAAAAAAAAAAAAAAATTTCTAAAAAAAAAAAAATCTTAAAATCAAAGTTTGACTCCAAAAATTGCGTTTTTTCTTCAAGCTGAACTAAGCTGTTCATCGGAATTGAATAAATTTATTATTTTGCGAATCCCTAGGATATTCTGTGTGTGCTTTTTTATGTTACATAATGTTTCCATTGATTTTTGGCAGACGTGCAACGAAGGTTCATTTTTTTTTTTTTTTTTTTATATCTTTTTATAATCAGTATGTACACGAATTGTACAGATTGGAACCAGGTCATATACACTTTTTGCAAACATTCTTTTTTTTTTTGTTGGTATTTGTCTACTCTATTCATCGTTCAGTTAATACAGTGAAAAGAAGCTTAAATTTAAAATTATGTTTTAAATTTTGATCTTCCAAGCAGTTTTTAATTCAGAATTTTCTTTTTTTTTTATTACTACTAGTTCGCACTGAAGATTAGCTGCTCCTGTTCATGTTTAATTAATTTTATATAATATTTTGTAAATAAAATTGCAAAAAAAATATATATTTTAAATTCTAATGCCTACAATAGAATATTTATTTTTATATTTAATTCGTGTTAAAAACATAATTGTGGTTACTGAACATTTGACTTAAACCCAACCTTTATTGTTAAGTCAATAACATGCGATTTGGCACCACTTGGCAGCTTTTGTTGGGGCCACTTAAAGGCTTTTGATATATGCTGATAAACTTACCATTTGGAATTTAAATAAAACAGAGTCCAGAGTAGTAAACGTTAAATTTTATCTGTTCAATCTTTTTTGATTTTTAAGTATTTAGTGAACAAATAAATAAAAATTTTAAGGATCAGTCATGAATGCAGTCCTAGCCTAGCAAGAGGAAAACCTTTGAAATTAATCTGGTATTACAATATTTCTGATATTGTGATGACTTACAGCATTTATGGTATAGGATGCTATTAGAACAAAAAGGTAAAGTTTTTAAAGTAAAGGTAAAGTAATAATTGTGTCAACGATCAAGCTTGTTATATCCATTATGGTAAATAAAATTGAATCGACATGAATGTCGTTTTTTTGCTATCACTTTGATCTTTTAAGAATCAAATCAATTTCGTAGTAGTTTACATAGCTCGTGTTTGGTAACATTATGAGTCCTTTCAAATTTTTGTTTAGTTTAATTTAATATTTTGCTTTTATCTTCACAATACCGTAAGTGTAGCTAGTATTTATAAGGTTTCTAAACAAGCCGTTTATCGCTAAAATCTAACTTTTTCAGACCATTTGTCACCCCAATATGTATTTGAAGCTCCTCGGGCACAAAAGCTATCTGTGATCTGATGGCAGGCGCAACGACAAATTTTCCACCACTTGAGTTTCGAAACCTGTTGCCATTCATTGATAAGCCAAGTTCTCGCCACTTGATGTTGGTTTCTTTTTGGAGGACGCTCGAATAGATAGGCACTAGATAGGAGACCGACCGACATACATAGTTACTACGTCAACAGCGGCTGCCACTGTCAGTGCCGCCAATCAATTAGCAAACACAGAAGTGTTTACTTTATTTATGAGCCCCCCTAACATTTCACACAGATAGTTAGGTAGGGTATGGTTGTCCAGCTTACATGGCAACACAAAGGCAAAAGAAGCTCTCATGTTTTAAAGGGTGTTTTTTAAGAGGTTTCGTTTTTTAAACTTACATTCTAGACACAACTATTAAGATTTCGATAAGGGTCCAAATACAATTTTTTCATCATAACTCTTATAATTTTTAAAATAATTTTTTTTATTACAATTGAAAAATATATCTAATTTTTTTATTTAAGTATTTCCAATTTTTATAGCAAAAATTAAATTTTCCAATTTTTTTTTTTTTTGTATATAGTTATAATTTAGTTTAAAACTAAAGATAACAATATTTATAAATTATTAAAAATGAAAGTTATAACATATATTATCTATATATATAAAGAAAGTTATGGTAATTACACCATTTATAACTCAAGAACGGTTGTACCGATTTTTATTTTGTATGGTTTGTTGGATTCGTCTCCGCACTGGTTAACAAAATAACTATTAAAACATCGGAAAAATTCACATAAAAAGAAGTAAACCATAAAATTCTCTTACGAGGGGGCCAGTTTTTATAATAAAAATAGAAATGAAAGTTATGTCGTAATTTTTATTTTTAAAATTAAAGAAAAATATCTTTAATACATATATTTCTATTTCGAAGGATCCATTACATTGATCCTTGACATATTAGGCATCAATGGAAGGTGTATCACATGAACGAGGCAATTGTTAAAGTACGCCACATGCTTAAAAAATATATCTATATATAATTTTTATTTTGTAATATCTTTAATATTGATTCTCCAGGACATGTTTGACATCGATAGAAATGTATTAAAGTGTAAATCATATAAAAAAAATAATAATTCAAGAACAATTTAAATTCAATTTTTTTTTTCGATTTTAAAATAATATATAATTTAAAAAAATTTAAAATAAAAATTGACCAATTAATGTTGAATTCTTAATATGTAAGGATTTCAAGGGTTTTTTATACAATAATGGGAAAATATTGCAGTATAAATCATTTAAAAAGATATTGAAATTCAATTTTTATTTTCAATTTTTAAAATAAAATAAATATTATAATAAAACAATTCCTTTTTATTTTTAATTGTGTTTATAAAAACATAATGAAAAAACAAATAACCACATTGTTATCTAATTAATACATATGAGCATTTTCAGAGAAAGCAACTTTTTCAAAATTTAGCTTTTATCTTTATTTTTTGTCATAACGTGACGTCACGCCAAACTGGAAATGCTCATATGTATAGTGATGTTCAGAGAATAGCCGTAGACATATGCCACCTACCCTAAGGCTTATTGTTTACTACTTTTATAATGAAATGTTTTGTTAGAATAGGTATGACCACGGCTATCCTCAGAGATAATATTTTTTTCTGGCTCCGAAATTTGGGAAAACTCCGCAGTCAGCCGCTACAAACTAAATAAAAAAAATTCTAAAAATTGTGCTCAAACTTCCATCATAGTACTCGACTTTTTTTTAATGATTTAGCAAATATTTGTCTGATCTATCTTAGAAAAAAAATTTTCTAGCACAATATTAAGCCAAATATTTCGCAAAAACACGACTTAAAGCTAAACACTGTAAATATAGTAAAAAATAAAACTGCAATAAATTTAAATTGAAATTGTTTGCGCCACTATTTCAAAAATAAAAGACTCCTTAAAAAACACCCTATACTTTTACACAGCAATTTTTGTTATTGTAACTTAAGCCGTGCGGTATAAGCGCACTTGTGCTATTAGCTACAGCTAATTATAGGCGAGAGCACAAATAAACAGCAGAAGCTTTGCCCCCGTCCACACCATTGGGACAGTGACAAGGAGAGGGCCTACGTGCTCAGCTCTGTGTCACACGACCAGCTCAGCTACTATGCATATGACCAACAGCCGATATGGAGTATTTAGCCCCATGGTGCTCAAGTAACGCAGGTGTTGATAAGAAAAACACTCAAATGGAAGCGACTCGAATGGGATTGGATTGGACTCCACTCGTCTCGACGCATGGCAGGCACAACAAAACAATTATTGATAAAAGTGAGCAGCTTTTGTACATGTTGCAAAACAAAACAACACAATACACAAAAACAAAAAATTTATGGAAAATTTTTCAACAACGCACAATATATGACATGGTATGGAGTGATCAGTAGGAGCTGGGGGGCCGGGAAACTGGCGTAAAAATAATACGTATAAAAATAAAGTTGCCGGCAACTCAGCCGACGCTGTCATTCCTCATGGCACACGCAAAAAGTCATGCCCAACTATATCTACAGATAAAACATAGGTACATATATATAGTAGGTATGTGTATACATATGTATATACTACGACAATACATAAAGGCATTTACCCGCTGTTGATAAGGGAAAATTAGCAGTGGGCAACGGCAGCCGCCTTATATAGATATGTACATAATTACAAGCACGAGTTTTGGATGTCATGATAAGCAATATGGCGGTATGGAAGAGTGTGTGTGGCATGGTGGCTGCCACTGTGAAGTCACATTTCTAGACGGGCATAAGTCACGCTCCGACGGGCGGCAGGTCTCTATGTGCGTATGTCTGTTCGTTTGTATTGTTTTTGGGGTACGCTTATCTGGAACACACTTTTTAGCTGGGACTTGGTCAATGTTTTCCAAGTGTTATTGACTTGTGGGGTTTTTTAACCACACTGCTCAAAGTGCGATACACGAGCTTGATGGATATATGCACACATACGCCGTGTAGACATGTCGTGGGCGGCTAATAAAGCCATATCAAAGGGTATTCCTAGAAGTCTGACAATTGTTGAAAGGTCAACACTAATTGAATTTAACGGGAACTTTAGGTTTTAGATAAAATTTTATTTTCAAGATAATACTCTAATAATATTATTAGTAAAATTGTTCCACTTTTGTCAGCTTTTGACTTGTTGTACTGAAGAACGTAGTAATGACTGCTCCAAAAACAATCACATTCTTTGGAACGTAGAAGAAATATATTTTTTTTAAAACTTTTTTTTAATACAATCACATTTAAAAATACAATGTAAACCTATTTGTTAGTTTTTAAGTTAGCACAAGTTCGAAAAGCTATAAAAAAGGCTTTGCTTTTTGAATAATATTATTTATACTATAGTATGCATGTGCTTATAAAAAACTTATTATCGCATTTCATTGATCAGATCATCCTTTATTGAAAGCACTATAAAATAGGTTCATGAAAAAAAATCGAGAATTTGTGGAAAAATCTATCGATTCCGATGCACTACTGAGCTTTCCAACATGACAGTTAGTTATTTTGTATTTTTTTTTCCTAGGCCATAGTTCCACTTTTTCACAAAAATTAAAAAAAAAAAAAAATCGGTCGTGCTCCGGAAAACAAATCCGAACATTTTATTTAGAAAACTTTAGAATCAAATGTTTGGTGCTCCAAATTACACCAAGGAATTTTTTAAGTGGTTTGAAACCAAATGTTTTGTTGCAAGAGGAATTATTTTTAAACTTAAATAATTTTTTAAATATTCTTTGATATTCTTAGATTATATTCATGCCAACTTAAAGTTATATATTTATTGACAATATTTTTCATTATTTTTTTTTTTCTGACTTAACCCAAAAAATAATGTATAGCACATATCATAAGGAATAATAATGGAAATATACGAATTTATCGAAAATAAAAAGGGAAATATGGACAAAAAATTCGTTTTCGCAGCACGCAAAAACGAATCCGAATAAAATTGTTCGGTTTGGTTTTTATGTTTTCCGTAGCACGGCTGAATATAAAATTTAGAATTCAAAATTCAAGAAGAAAATGTATGCTTTGAAATTTTTCGAAAGTTACAGTTGTTGCTCTATAAAAATCGTCTGTGTTTCCTAAAACGGAAAGAGTGTACAAACAACGTTGTAAAGATAATGTTAATATATAAGTTAGCGAAAATTCAGCTTTAGAATTGTATATAATGCGAAAGCTACTTTCGTATAATGACTTTAATGATATAGGTCTTAAGTAATCTAAATTTCTAATTGAGACACAATTGTGCTCCAAAATTGCAAAAGCTATTCTTATCCGGTCTATTGTAATGAATCCATAATGCTTACACATAAATTTGCTGGTACGTACTTAAATCTATAATATATATTAATAAATTTATAGACTTGATCTTTATAAATTAGAATTAATTTCAATAAAATAAATTGTCACACGTGCAGCTACAGAATGTTTATATACAGCTTTTTCGAGACATATTGTATTTATTTTTAGTGATTTTGGGGAGCAGTCAAATTGTTTCTCGAAAGCCTTATAGATCATAAATATAGGGTGGGCCATGTATTGTTAAACGATCCATAACTAAAATTTAGTTTTGAACTTGACGAACTATGTCGAAGAGCATCAACTTTGGACATCTATGTTCGGAATTATGAGTGTTTAACAACCAAACCAACAGATGGCTCACCCTGTACAACAAAATGTTGTTTACCAGTGCATAAATACTCCAGTTCTATAGTAGTAAATTTTAAGACTAAATATAATGAAAATGAGGTTGCAGTTTATTCGAATAAACCTCGAGAGGCTTCTTGGACTCTTTTTTGAGAGCTCAGATAGGTCACTAAGGAAATACGATTTGAGAAAACGGAACCTTGTTCTGCACAGTGACAGAAAAGGCGCTCCACTATCTCTAGCTCCTCCCCATCGCCGCAGCTTCTGCACAAATCGTGATGATTTTGTGTTTACCGTAACTCTAATAATATTTAAAATAAACTAACTAACTAACTTAGTCTAAGTTAGTATAATGCAATGAGACATTTTGGCAATAACGTAAACTGTACATAAATTCGACCACAATTTTAAGGAAGTTTGGCTAAAGATCAGCATTAATTTGATTCTTAGGCTCACAAGAATTTATATTCAATTTTCAGCGCTGTGGTTTATCTATGAAAAAATTTATACAAAATGAAATTCTTAGTTGATATTTATAGTTAGCAGAGAGATGAGTCTATAATTGTTAAATTAGCATATTACTAAAAAAATAATTTGATCGAAAAAACCAAACTTTTCAAGGTAACATTTTGCTTCCTTTTAAATTTTCTGTAGTCTAAAATACATATAATAACAAAAATAAATTTCTAAAAATAAATAAAAAATAATAAATATAATATTATAATTAAAATTTTTAATGGGTTCTTAGAAAGGAATTCAGACTTAAAAAGAATGCGACCAAATGCACCTGCATTCATATAATGTCTATATTTTGGGAAGAATTTATGTTTCTAAATCTTTTTATCTCCGGAATTGTCTTTTAAAAGTGCGCAATTGATGCGGATAACTTTTTTGAATTTAGGTTTCTGAATCTTATTGTCTCCGGAGCTGTCTGTAAATACTGGACAGCTAGGGGAACATAAGAGTAAACATTATATTGTAATTCAATAACACTAATTAATATAAAAACTGGATCTTCATAAAAAAAGTGTTTTTTAGGGTAATTTCTTAAGCACCGTTTTCAAGATTTTTTCAAAAAACATGTTTTTGGGCACTTTTTTCAGTTATTCGTTAATATCTCGTGAACAAATTTTTGTATCGACATGAAAAATGATTATGTCGAAGCGTATGTGCTCTTTACAGTGATATACCTATAGTATGTACAGATTAGGTAAAAAACATTGAAGTTACAAGCAACCAAAGTCGAAAAATTGCCAAAATTACAAAAAAAGAAAAAAAAAAATTTTAAAATGATGTTAACCTTTAAGCTGAAAGATAATTCTTTTACGAACATTTCGAGTTATTAAATAATCCTTTACCAAAAAAAAGAATCGGCTATAATCATTACATAATCCGCAAACTATATACCTTTTAGTATTTTTTTCCTGTTTAATATTATAGCAATAAAAATATACATGATTCCCCAAAAATTCCAATCCTAATCTCTTTTTGCAATATTTAATGCTTGTTTACTAAAGTCTCTTATCAACTAAACATTGCTAAGGTCAGCTTATCTTTGTGGCATCCCTAGCTATAAAACCAAAACTAGAGCCCTTATCTTAATTGAATCAAAGGAAAATGATATGGCAAACACACCTCCAACCCGGTACAACAAGTCAAAGTCCAAACTAGTTCCAATAATTCATAGAGTCAGTAAGCGCGCTACATATAAATGATTAATCCATTTATAAACGCTAAAAATAAAACTTATATAGTAAATAATGCTCACAGGTACATATATATAAAGTATATAGTTTGACTGCTAATTAATCTAATCGCAATGGCGTCTAAGTAAACAGCCGCAAACTTGAGCCAAAACAATCGATCCCAACTAATTAGCCAGTCAGCTAGCCACAAAACCAAGTGTCCACAGCCAAGTTGTTGGCTTTATGGGTGCCCTAGACATAAGGCCCCAATGGTAAATGGTAAACACTTGAGTGTTATCAAATCTTAAAATATTATAAACACTGACACTCTGACCTTAATAAATAGTCAATGGTAAGGCGCGCGGGTTCGTGATAAGAGCTCCACGTTAGCTACTACAATATGTCAACCTTGGTCAGAGTTCCGCCTTTTGTAGGTCATGCCAAGTGTTTCCGTGTACAGTTAGTAACTTGTATGGAAAATGATAAGCAAACTTAATGGGTAAACACAAAAATCGACCCTTGGTCTAGCACAAAGGAAATGCCATAGTGGAAGTAAGTGCTAAATACCTTCATGGCGACAGGAAGTACTAGATGACAAATCCTCAAGTGTTTGACCAAGTTTGATAAGTTTTTCTACCTTATGATTGCGTAATTATTCTTAGAACACAGTTATAGCTTTTTAATTATAGTACTTACGAGAAACTTGTGCGGATGCTTAGTCAGTTTAAGTAACATTTTGTATCTATAAGTAAGTAGATTTGTCAGGCGGAGCTCAGGTAACCAGTTGTCAAAGAGCAAATCTAATCTGTTGCTGTATGTTGGCAGAAAACGGAAATGCTTTTCCAACAAACTTTTCAGTGAAAAGTGTTTTCCAGTTTAAACTGCAAATCAGCAATAGTATTTGCCCAGTTCCGTTTTGTAGAGCACTAAGCTCAAGGAGGGGCCGGACTTAAAACTCCGACAACTGTTGATTTATTGTATATATTTTTGGATTTCAAAAGTCGCGACGTTCAATGCACGCTTTTAATACACTGCAGCGTAAGCTAAGGTATACCTTAAGTTTGTGCAAATGTATGTAACATTAAGGAGATGCCGGTGAATCCCATGGGTCAGAACGACAAAAGAAATTGATATAGACATGTCTGTATGAACGCCTAGTTCTAGGAGATTATAAGAACAAGGCTAACAAAAGTTGAGTTTTGGACTTCTTACATGTGCAGGCAAACAAAGATAAATTTTTATTTTTGTCGCCGTCCGGGACGAGGGGACGCGTCACCCTCAAGCCGGTATATTTTCTAAAATATTTTAAAGTTACAGCTTCAGTTTTTAATAGTGTGCATTTTTTTTATTTTTTGTTTGCAATCTGCCAGTTGAGACAATCAACAAATTTTTTAAATACGTTCTACAAATATGTCAGGATTGATTGTGCTCCATTGAGTCCAATCAATATAAAGCGTGAATTTAAAAAAATCTTTCGATTAATATCAAACACCATTTACCAGAAGTATTCTTAAAGGCGTCATACTATTAATTTTTTATTTTATTTAAATTTAAGAATTTTTTTCATTATATAATGTTTAAAATGTGCTCTATATAATAATACAAATATGTACATTGTCTTTTTAAAAATTTTGGTTTCATATCATATTATAATTGTTGACACAAATCTGTTCAATTCAAATTTTCTCAATACAAAAAAGGTATAAAAAAATGTGTTTAAAAAGATGTTAGTTGACATAATAGGAACACACCTAAAAAAATAATTGTTTTCGGCCATGCTCCGGAAAACGAAAAAAAACTAAACGAACCATTTTATTCGGATTCGTTTTTGCGTGCTTCGCCATCTAATCATATTTCCATTACTTATTCCTAGCACAGCTGTACACCTTTCGAGGGAAATTATCCTGCTCCTACTAAATTCAAGGGACATTTTTTTGTATTTCAGACATTCTTCTTAAGCATGACATGAACATTTTTTTATGCAAGAATTTTAATTAAGTAGGAGCTGTTTATAAATAAATAAATATAAAAAAAATAAAGAGTAAAGTTTAAAAACTGAAATGTTTCAAATAATATTTTTTTTTAGTTTTTAAAAATCGTTGAGGGCACTAGGCTACACTTTTAACAGATAACCACAGCATACAATAGTAGCTTGGAGACGAGGTTTAGCCTTAAAATTTGAAGTCGGCCTCGACATAACCTCAAATATCTCAACATCCTGGGCCAATTCTGACACCGGATTCGGATTCTACGCAGCAAATTACTTCGGAAATGACCCTTAGCTTTCCAACAACTGACATGACCCCGTTATTTGTAGACCTGTGAAATGCTAATGACGTCGAAGGGATATATTTCCTAACTTCGAATAGCCATATTGATCTCTTGAAGTCTTAAATTAAAGGGTAAGAGTGGTTCTAAATAATGTAACTGGTGTGACAGACCACAAACATTTTTTGCACCCTGTACATTACCTCAAAAGTAGGAAAAATGCCCTTTTTCGGGAACATAGCCTCAAATATCTCAAAATCCTGGGCCAATTCTGACCCTGGATTCGGATTCTACGCAGCAAATTACTTCGGAAATGACCCTAGCTTCAGCAACTAAACCATGTTGACCTGTGTTATGAGCTAAATGGCTTTAGTTTAATTTTTCATTTATTATTCATATGCCTACCAGAAGGAATGAAATAAAGATGCTAGCTACCAACCAGACCAGATGGAAGATGGAGATCAAAAAAATGTTGATGATGCTGCCTACCAAATCATGGATATATTTTGTTTTTATACAATTCTAAGCTAAGTTGGTAGTCTTCGAATAAAGTTGCTTTATAATGCGATACTAAAGAGTATCTCAAAGTCGACCGCACCTTAAGCTCTGTTATTCGCTATACTTTTATTACAGTTGTTGCCTTGCCTGAGTTTTGACCTTTGGCTAAAATAAGTCTGGGAATCAGCATTAAGTCTATTTGTTTGTACTCTCTACAGTGCATTGCATTAGACAGCACCATCTAATGATCATATACATATACATAGGTATACTATAAATAATGAATTTATCAAGTAATCGACCATACAACTGTCGCTGCCGTCACAGTGACCGATCGTCGTATTGCCTTTATAGAGTATATATTTTGGTATGTCGGCAGCATGAGCACGAACAACACGCTCAATTGACACTGGGACTCGTGTTGTTGATTGCCATGTCCAGTTGATAATCATCTCGTGCGTCAGCAACTGTAATCGCTGTCGCAGTCTCTATAGACATTAGGGCAAGCTCAAGCTACTATGAGACGGCGGCTGAGCTTGTGTGTGATAATCTCTGATCACTCATACTGGTTTGTACTATGTTTACACTACAGCTTATCTCGTGAAATCAATCATCGCAATGAACTGTTCAAGTATATTTTGCCAGGATTATTCGCATATATGTAGTTAGAGCGACATATTAATCCTAAAACACTGACAGTCACTGTCATTTGTGCATATTTTCTGCAACATTTTGATAGCATTTCGTTATCCACACCAGTGTTGATCTCTGAAAATTTTTGAAAACAATTTGCTTCTTACGTATTTACTTGAGATGCAGCGATAAAATAAGAATGTGATACGCTTTGGTATCAGATTAATCGCACATGCCAGAAGTTTTCTAACTGAGTGACATCCTTAATACCCTCAGCCGCTACTACAAAATTATTCCAAGGTCTCACCCGAATTCCCTCAGACACACTTTTACCAGCTATCAGCCTAAAGGTGGCTTAAAGTGTATGTACCCAACTGATCTGTGTTGCAGAATTTCTTCTAGGCATTGTATCCCGATCATTTAATATAATAAATCATATAAAGCTACAAATATGTATATTATATCTGCGAAAATAAGTGAAGCGGGATCCTTTTAAATCGACCTTAAAAATTTAAGAAGTTAAAACAAAATCTGTAAAAAAGATGCGCAAACGCAACAACTCAACTCATAAACTAATAAGAAGTGCGTTCACGCTTTAGTTTTTGTGCAACTCTTCAACTTCTCAACTTCAGCATCTTAGATTTAATAGATCTAATGACTAAGGGATCACGCTTACAGAAACTTGATTAAATTAAGTTGAGTATAAGGCAAAGAAAATTCAAATACACTGTTGAACTTGTTTATTGATTGTTTCAACTAAATAAAATATTAAGCTCAACTGAGCAATCCAAAATAAGCAAATAACATAAATGCAGAATTTTTTTTAATTTGTTTAGTCAGCCTTAGTTTTAGTTTTAATAAACCTTGTCACACCGATAAGAGCTGTAGCTGAGACGCTGTATCTAAATTTTAATCATAAAAGTGAGCACAACTCTGTAGTTCACCTTCGCTGAGTACACTTTTGTTTTGGAATTAAATTAATTCTGTTTTTGATTAATTAATCGGCTTAAGTGCTTGCTAATTTTAGAAGCGCACGTTTATTTGCGCGATTCCTAGAATAATTTTGTGATTTTCAATTTTCAGTTCTATTCAGAATTTCAATCGACTTTTGTTCTACTTACAAAAATACACATGCATATGTAGTATATATGTAGATACGCGCGAGGTCAGGCTAAAAAGATATTGGTCGTGCAAAGTTGTTTTTTAAACTTTTTTGTATGGATTTTCGATCTGCCGATTGCAGTCTATGAACGCCGCTATTCATGATAGTCGCCAACTATTTCCAAGAAGATTTGACAGAGTTTAATTTTTATAAGGGTTTTTCGTAACAATGGACAGTGTACAGCCAATACAATATAGCACCAGAGATTAAGGAACCATCGAAGCAATAGATTTCTTCTGTCAGACAAAAAGTTGATTGCAACGATTTTCTGTGCTGCCCGTATTGATGTAATTTTTTTAGTCGGGTTGTCAGGAAAAATTACACAGTGGGGCAAATCCGACCTCTAAATGGGCCCCACCAACCAGACGTCCAGCTCGAACCAAAAATACCCCAGCAACTTGCTGCCAAATAACTTTTGGACTGCAAATCAAATAACTCTGATTAGATACTTAGCTATTCAATCCAATCATCCTTTATTGACATTCATTCAACTTTTATTTCGATTTATAAATATAACGGTTTTTTTAAGTGAATACCTTCAGTTTTGTAAAACAATAACATGCTCTTTTAATTTATAATCGAAAAAGCATTAAATTTAGATCATATCTGTGCTAAATCAGCCAAAAAAATAAGCGGTCGGGCTTACCCCACTTTTTTAAAAATTACAAAAATTGACTTTTTCGGAAAATTGTAATATCTCAAAAATTAATAAGTAATCAGCAGATGGTATTTTGAACGAGTTAATGCGATGTCAAATAAGAATTTTATAGCCAAAACCAATTACTAGCTCTTATTTGCCCCACATTACCCTACCAATTTAGAAAAAGTAATAGTAAATAGTAGATAAAAAAGGTACTGTTTGCCAATCGTTTTTCATTCCTTTTTGGAATCCTCATGGTAATTCTTCAAAGCTTTTTTTCAGATATTCCTCCTTATGGGATTCACAATAACATCTAGTTTATTATTCTAAAAGAAGTTTATATTGAGAAAGGTTTTTTTTTTACTTTTCAGCCTGCCCTCGTGCATACGATCTAGTGTATGGTTCTAAAAGACGTTTATGTTAAGAAAAACTGTTTTTTTTTGTTTTTTTTGTAACAAAGTGCACTCTTCTCTACTTTTCAGCCCACCCTCGTACATACACAAAAAATTTAGCGACACACTCAGGCAACACGCCATGCTCCAATAACCCCAAGTTCTCCTGGCAACCCGTTAGTCCCCATTCCGATGGTTTAGTAGTCAATAGATTTGCCGTGCGCTTTCGCGATCAATTGCACGTCCGTCTATTTTTGCTGCGACGCGTCGCCTCTGTCTACGTCGACGTTAGCAGCGCTGTCAACGCCAACGTTTGTGGTCGACTATTGGCCCCCAGTTGACGCTCTCGTCGCAGACGCTTACGCCGGCTGCGGCACGTGCCTCACAATCTTAATGGGATTTCGTTTTGCTTGTGTCGTTTGTTGTTGTTTGTTATTTGTTGTTTGCTTTTCTGCGCTTTTGTTGGTTTTTGCTCTTCTTTGGCTGGCTTTGGCTGCCTCTGCAGCATTTTTAATAGAGTACCATATAATATAATGTATGAATGTAATATAAATATTTTCACCTTTTTGCCATAATTATTTTAATTGGCCTTTTCATAGAGTCATGCAGTTTTCCTGTGGCGCAAAATTCAATTGAAATTTAATGAAGTGCGATTCACTACTAAGCATTTTCTTGTGTGCCACAATTTCTACCATAGTTTGTTTAATTTTTTTTTTTTACTTTTCAAGCAATTTTTTTAAAATTTTTTTACACTTACGTAAATCTTTTATGAAAGTTATGTAAGCATTTTTTGTGACTTAAAGTTCGCTTGAAGCTGAGTAATATCTTTTCCATTTAATTTATATATGTGTCTGAGGCACGTGTTGCACCCTACAGTGGGCAGTAGCCAACTTTTCTTTAATTTGTGCTTATAAAGCAGTGGAGTCCCTTTGCTTCAACTAGTAGTCTAATTAGGAAATTAACAAGCAGTGGTTCGCTTTGACAGCTTCCGCTTCGGCATTAAAGTTTTCTACCCCCATTTCCATATGAGAACGTTTAAACGATAACAGATTATCTTAAAACAAATAATTTTTCAAATTAACATTTAGACTTTTGTGTAGGGGACATAAAAAGTTTTCGTTAACGATTACCCAAGCCATACAAGATGCGACCTTACGATTCGGCTGTTTATCGAGCCGATAATCGATGTCAGTTTTTCGATATACAAGCAAACGGTACAAGCTATATTGTGTAGGGATTGGGTTGTAAGTTTTTTGAGCTAAGATTCTTGAGACTATTTGAGCGGAACTCGAAAACCAATTTTTTTTTATTTTTGGGTTATTAAAATAATTTAACTTCAGAGTACCGTGTGTAAATTCGATAAAATGTATTTTACAAAAATTTGTTTTTATAAAAATTGTATTTAATTTAAAATTAATAATTTAATTAAAATTAATTAATTTAATAAAAATTAATATTAATTAAATTTTAATAAAAACAATTAATAACAATTAAAAATTAATTAATTTTAAAAATTAATAATTAAATTTAATAAAAATTAAGTAATTTAATAAAAATTAAAATTAATAATTTAATTTAAAATTACATTTTATTTCAAAAATAAAAGATTTTCTTATTTCCAAACCTTTCAACGTAGATTACTTACTTACTGTACTCCTTGTGGAGCATAGGGCCACTACAACAGATCTAAATCTTACTCTATTGGGAGCATCACGGCAAATTTCATTCCAGGAGTTCCATAGTTCTGCGCCAGGTTTGGGCTTGAGCCCCCGGACGTCGAGACCCCTGAGGGTTCCAGAAAAGCGCTTGTTTCGCAATGTTGGTCGCAGGCTTTCTCTTGAGAGCTTCATTACTTACTCATTTGGGCCATCTAATCTTAAGTACTCTCCGCAAGCATTTATTTATAAAGAGTTGTCGATGCTTCTCTAGATTTTCCACGTCTCGCATCCGTAAAAAAGTAAACGTAGATAGTCCATACCAAACTAATATCTCAATATAATTTCCATATTAAATTATTAAATTATTATTAATTATAAAATTGTTTTCGACGGAGCTCTTTTCTTAATGCTAAATTTCAGAAAATATTGTTTCTAAACATGATAAAGATTTTTAAAAAATGCAGAGTTTTAAAAAATTGAAAACAATGTGTCTGCTTAGAGTCTCCCGTTGTGCTAACTGCAATATCTCGATGCATGAGGTCACCCGACTAGAAGCATCCCAAATAATTCAGTTTGTTTCAGGCTCTACGGCTAGCAGGAAGCAAAATTAATCCATCAGGTAGCAGTGCAGCTCAACTATCTTATGCTCCTCTGCAAGTGTGCATGCAAATTCGTCATAACAAGACTTCACCCAAGCTAAGAAATACCGCTCATTAAATTTCAAGCAGTTCAAAAATTCTTGTACCTACCATTGCCAACCACCTGAAAAACAAGTGTATAACTAAAGTGTGACCAGCGCACAGAAGTGTGACACCTAGACATTACGTTAACGAACTTTGCGTATAAAACACTTATGCGATATATGTAGTTATTATGCAAGCTCATTGAACATTTGACAAAAACAAAAAATACTCAATAAACAAAAAAAATTAAATTCGTTTTGTTTTGTTTGTTTTGAATGTATTTACGCAAGAACGTGCTATGCTCTGCGTGTAAAATCACAAATGACCAACGATTTAACTCGATTTGAGTCGTTTTCGTGTTGGCAACAACTTGTTGTTGACGTCGATCGGGCGGGTAATGAGCGTAATGATCAAAACGTGCCACGAACAGCTTCTTCAGCAATTATATACAATATTTTTTTTTCTCATAATAGAAGTTTTTGTTGTAGCTGTTGTGCAAAAATAAAGCAAGTTAGAAATAGTTTTTGTTTTTTTTTGTACAGATATAGCAACAAATTGCATTGCTCTTTAAACTTTGGCCATAAATCAAAGAAGACGACTTTAGGCTAGGTTAAGGTTACCACACAGCACCAGCCCAACCAGTCTGCTGCCTTGTCTATCCAAAAAGTAAATTCACACAGCGTAATTATCTTCAAAAGCTCATCAACTTCAATAAGCAACTAAAATGGAACACACGCGCGCCTTAACAATAAGCCATTCACAAAAAAAAACAAAAAAACAAAACTGTTAGATACACACATATTTGCGTATGCGTGATTTATGAGGCATTTTTATCAAAGTTTGCTTTAAAAGCGGGAAAAACCTGCACGAGTGCAAATGCCAGTCAACGTGTGCGCTGCCGCCAGCTAATAGCAACTGTCAGACAGTCGGTCTATCGATTTGTCAGTTAGGACAGACGGTCACACTAGAGTTCAGGCGGTCAGACGGTCAGACTATCGATCAGACGTTCGTTCGATCAATCGCAAAATTAGTCGGCAGCGTTTTTGAGCTCTGTCTAGAACATCAATCTAACGCCCACACAATGGGCACACATAAAGAACCCTCTCGCTTTTCACAGCGCAGCTTAATTGACAGAACGTCGGTGGCAAATTAAACGTCAAATGTGCCGACTGACAGCTGTATGTACTATAAATACATACATATATAATAATAATAAGCACTATGTATACGCATATAGTACACAGTACATGTAAATTCCTTAACTGGCGTTATAATATACAGTGAGAAAAATTATTGCAAAAAAAAGATTGCTGAAATATGCAAAAAGAAGGACTTTAGGTAGCTCAGAAGATAGTGTAAGAAGCTGCCACTAAAATTTCGTGAAAACGTGAAAAAAAATTCTTAATTTTCTTTAATTTATGTAGAACTAAGAACAAGAATACTATAGTGCTCTATTACACTAGTTTACACGAAAAACCTAATTTTGGGTCGAGAAACACGAAAGTGACATTAATTTTTTTTCTTAATCGTTTTCAAGATTTTTTCGAAATACATGTTTTGGGGTAGTGTTTTCAGTTATTCGTGAATATCTCGTGAACAAAGGGTTTAACCGACATTAAATACTATTAGATCGAAAGGCATTGATGTGGCCTCTACGTGAATATACGATATGTAAAGATTGAGTCAAAATTATTGAAGTTATAAGAAACCAAAGTCGAAAATGGTAACATTTTGCCAAAAAGTTATTTTGAATTTCTATTCAGTTCAAATTATAAAAAAACATTTTTTTTTTCACTCCAAAAAATCTACGAAAAAAATTCTTCTGAATTCACCGCACTTGTCTCTACCCAAAAACATGTTTTTCGAAAAAAGATCAAAAACGAAAAATTTCTTTCGTGATTCTCGACCCAAAATTACCCTAAAAAACTCTTCATTTTCAAGGTTCACTCGAAGGTCTTAAAATTTGTAGACTAGTGTTATCAAGGCTAGCAAAGGGTGTTTTTTTTAATAGGGTCCGGATTTCCGAAAGGGATATCTCTGAAACCAGTTGTTACTTTTGATTCAGTAAGGCCTAACAATTTACACCACAACAACGTCTTCAAATCTTTGAGATTTATAATCAAAATCAGTGTTCTGTTGTAAACACTTATGGAGCTCTTCGTACAATTTATGGACCGAATAATCGTTTATCAGAACGTGCTATTCGTCGTGTTCTTGATCATGTTCGAACTCATTTGACATTCCACAATGTCCGACCCCCAACCTGAATGAGAACTGTACGGTCCGAAGAAAATATCGCTGTTGTAGAAGAAAATCCAAAATCGAAAAAGGATGTTGGGCAACGTGTTACCTTCAATGGCGATCGATACAGAGCGATGATCAACGAATATTTGTTTCCAAATTTACGTGACATCGATGTCGAAGAGTTCTGGTTTCAAAAGGATGGCGCTACGTGCCATTTAGCGACCGCAACCATTGATTTACTGAAAATTCAATTCGGTGAGAGGGTTATTTCAAGAAATGGGCCTACCAACTGTCCGCCGCGGTTGTGTGATTTGACCCCTTTAGATTAGTTTCTTTAGGAACACGTCAAGTCATTGGCTTTTGCAGACAAGCCAGCAACAATTGACGACTTGGAAACCAATATTGAACGTGTCATTACTGTAATACGCCCCCAAATGCTCAAAAGTGTGTCAAAAATTTGACTGACGGGATGTGCTTCGTTCATATGCTAGAGATCATTTTCAAATATTAAATAATAAAATATTATCTTTCTAATAAAACCTTATTTGGGATCATTACATTAATTTTTCTGTGTTTTATTTAAGTTTGAAATCCGGTCGCTCTTAAAAAGCACCCTTTATTTGGGATTAGTTTTGTATTGAAGATATATTGGTTAAGGTACGAGGGTGGGTTAGAAAAAGTAAACATATTTGGCTTATAAAAATTATAGCTATAGGAAATATGGCTATACTTTTTCTTTTTTCTTGTGAATAATGATAGTCAGTTGGATAAATTTCCGAAAAGGACGCGTGAACGAAGATTCGAGGCGATCCTAATTATGGGTACAGGGCATAATAGGCATCACGCCACAACTCTTGCTCAAATTAACTTCTCCGCCACTAAGCTGCCGAGTCTAACAGCCACAACATCTAAGCAGCCATTTTATTCTCTCAGTGCACCGCCATTCCCTATAGACGATACAAAATATAAAGAGTAGAGGAATGTCGCAAATTCCATGGAAAAGGCCGTGTGAACTCAACTGCCGCTGCTGCCACAACGGAGCTGCAGTCGCGTGGGGTATGACAAACTTATCGACGTCGACGCGCTGCCACTGACTGCGCCAACGCCCCGTACCCGGCACCAGCATATAGAGTGGTACCCCGAATGCTGTAATTTACTCTAATGGCGCGTGTGTGGCTTGGAAGTGTGCGACGCATCCGCCGGCTGCGAGCTGCCTTCGTCTCCGCAAGCGTCTTTGCCGACGGCGATTCCGCTCAACTGGTTTTTTTTTTTTATTTATTGTGTTTTGTTGACTTTAATTTTTTTTTTTTGTTGCTAATGTTACACTTTTAGATGGTAGCTAAGCTGTGCCATGAAGTTTGTTATACACTTATGAATGTTTATTTAAATTTATGCGATATATTTTATTGGGCTCTTTTTGGAGAATCTAATAGATTGTGTAAATTTTAATGTATATCTATGTATGTACTAAGTGTGTACCAAACTTAAGAGCTTAGATACCAGATCAGTGTAGGGGCAGACTTTTGGTTCTAGGCATATCCAATTCAAACTTATATATTTTGTACGGGTGGATTTCTTAAATCTTCCTTTTATATATAAATAAAACGAGTCGTAGGCCACTGTTGCATTAACTTTTAAGTATATTATTGAATAACATATTTAAATTAATAAATAAATAAATATAAATAAAACAATTTAAAAAGAAGGGATGCGAAATTGGATCATAATAAAAGCCTCATGAAAAGCATTTTTAACAAGACATCAAGACATAAGTAATAAAAAAAAAATTTCAATATAATAACACAGGTCTACAAATACCGGGGTCATGTCAGTTTTTGGAAAGCTAAAGGCCATTTCCGAAGTAATTTGCTGCGTCAGAGTTCACGAGATCAATTACGTTTTTTTTTCTTAAAGTTATGGCTACATAACCTCAGCTTACGATTATAATTTAGTATATAAAAGTTTCTTTGTGGGGCCAACTCAATCATATTTCTATAAAATCAACTTGAAGTATTTTTATTAATTTTTTTTGCTTTATCCATATGCGTTTTTAAACAAAATATGTTATTTATAGGCAAATTTTAAGCTAGATCTATTTTTAGAAAAGTTTCAAAAATTTTTTATTAATAGTGATTTTGTAACGTTTTTCATTTTCTGCTTCAATAGATTTATTTCAAAAATGTTTTTATGTTTTATTATTTTTATTGGTTTTAAAAAAAAAATTTACAAAATTGATTATTTGCATTATAGAATTTAAAAAAAAAAAATTTGCCAACACTAGAAATTCTCAAATAGCATAAGATCTGCAAATATAACTAAATTCTAAATACTTCAGGCCTGCTTGTGAACTTTCAGGGCAACTATAATTAATTTTTATGTACATTCATATTTTAATACCAAATTAAGTGTCATCGATAACTATGTAATAAGTTGTATATCGATAGAATAAAACGAAAGTGCGAGATATAAAAATGTATTTTTATATTTTCTATCGATTTTGTAACTCTCTTTTTGATAGCAAGTGATCGATTTCAACTGTTCGATTCAGACTATCGAAACCTATTAATTTTAACAAACAAACTAAAAACTGTTTCAAATCTAAATTCAAACATAAATTTTTATTATTTTTCTTATATTTCCCACATTTATCTAGAGCACAAAAAAAATGCTGCTATAAAAATCATTTGATCTACAAGAGTATATAAGCTTTGATATGCCAAAATTAGCTACTCATTCTGGTATTTTTTCCTTTTATTATCTATGTATAACTTTTGTTAAAAAAATTTGTTTTTGTTTTATCGCTTTTTGCACGCGCGTCGCTTGTTAAACCCGCTATTTATTATTGTTTTTGTCGTAGATCTTGTACTTTGCTTTCTTTTGGGGGAATTCCAATCCAGACCAGTCTAGTCTGGTCTCTTCAAATTTATGTAGATTTTGAATGCCAAACTTAAGACTTACTGCCAACTGGAATTTAATAAGTTAGTTAGATCTGCGAAACAATCAATTTTAAAGCTATGCCGGCGCCAATGAAACAAACAACAAAATTGCTTTGCCTCAGGCCAGGTCGGGCTGATTTCAGTCTATAAAAAACAAGAAAAAAAAAAAACGCTATCAAATTACGCAGTCTGTCGTCTATTTATATATTATATTCACAAGCATGGCGCCGTTTCAGCAGCCCATTAGTAATCCCTCATTTCCGCGAATACAAATCTTACTAAATCCTGCTCCCCTATCAATTACAATAATTTCCACTTGCTATATTCATTTCGGATACAGGTTTGCAAAGTTCATTGCGCAATTTTCTAATGAACCAGCCGGTAGTCATTAGAGAGGGGCGCGTTTTTTTATATAAAGCCATGACTCATGCCACCCAACAGGTGACAAACAGGCTAGGACTGCATGACTGTGCTACCTTGCTCTTAGAGATACATTTCGTCATTATAGAAATTTCGAATTGTATTACGTCAGCATGTACAATAATGATGACGTCGTCATTAGGTGCGCATTGGAAAGAGCGCACTTTGTCGCTCACACGATCATGTGTGCGAGTTCCTTCGCGAAACTACGGGAACGTTTGTATCAGACGTGCGGTTGACAACCGTCGCGACGGTTTGATAAGGCATTCTCCGGTTGCTCTTTGTTTCTGCTAGACACTCAGTCATAACAGTGGGTTAAGTAGTATGTGTGTGTGCGTGGTCGATCTTATCGGACTCTTTGTCGGATTGCATAAAGCAATGAAGAATGGAGCGACGCTTATTGTGAAATAAGGCAGGGCACGTAGGCGGAATGCGCGCAAATACGCTGCACAACAAGGAGTACGTGGTGTTGTGCATGGTTTCCCATGCTTATCATTGTGCTTCGGACGCTACTTGACTGCTAAGGGCTAATGGAGGTCTCTATATGGGTCAGCTTAGTTTTTGATAAGATTTTGCATTAAGCGGGCGTATAATCTAACAGCTTATATATGTATATCTAATGGAAGTTCTATTGGCATATTGAAGATTTATTAATCTGGGAATGTAGGTCAGTTTATGCAGGCTAGATCGGCAGCTAAGACGGAACTTCTGAAGTTTTGCACTCATATCATTAGAGATGCGACTTCCTGTACAAATTGACGTTTTTAAGCTAACAAATACATCATAGACAAGTTTTTATCTTTTAATCCATTGTGAATGATTGTTTGTGTGTACGTTAAGCTTTTGAAACGACTTTTAGATCTTATAGACTTCAAGGCTTAATTGGTAAAAATTATTTTATAACCATAAATATGCATGATACATAGCAATAAATCAGCAAATCTAGCGTAATATAAATAATGGACCCCACCACCTGCGCACTTAGCTCAACAAACAGCGCCCTACCAGTGCATGAGTAACATGGAACTGATATTTCGAAATTTTTTCGTTTTTTATTATTATTATTATTTAATTGGTGTTAGGATTAAACCTCGCGTAGATATTTAGAGACTCTGTCTAATCATGAAAACTCACTGGCAATAAACCTACTAGACAATAGCATAAACGTTAGACGTCTGAAAAAATAATCTCATGTTTTGGACCTTCCAGATCGCTTTGAATAATATAAACTGTTATCAAAAAGTATTATTTTATATTGAATGGTCTTACTGGTGCACAATCAACCTGCCATTTTTGTATTATTAATAAAATTAGCTGACTGTCTCACCTAACATCTTGCAAATAAAAATAAATTTAGAAAAAAAAAATATATATTTTTTAACATATTTCTGTATTTTGTCAGCAAAAAAAAAACATAAAAATAATGACCACAAAACCCATAGAGAAGGAGACAATATGGTCTGGAAGATAAAATAAATTGATCTAGCTATGTCCGTTCGTCTTTCAGTCTGTATGTACGCCTTGATCTTGAAGCTAAACGAGCTATAATAACTCAGCTTACCATGAAAATTCCTTATGTGACCAGTCTGTTAAAGTTTATTTTTTCTCTATCGGCACACCTCCCTACAACAAATAAATTTTAAATTTTAATTTAAATTTTCTTACTTTTAAAGGCAAAAGTTTTAATTTGTGTGGGAAAAATGTGGGAAATCAAAAAATCTTACGATTGATACCAAACATCATTATGATCGGATCATAATTATCGGAGATAAGTGCACTGTTCTTTAATAGGGGCGGGAACCTGAACGGCCTCGCATATATAAGGATAGCTGCATTGCTAGAGTTTTAAGCCTTAAAACTTCGAGAAGTTTGAGAACCAAGGTTCGATTCCCAATCGAGGCAAATTTTTATTTTATTTAATTTATTTATTTTTTTTTAATTTTAAGTGCTGCGCAATATTGCTTGCCGTATTTTGTATAATTAAAAGATATGCGATGCAAAATATAATGCAATTATTTGTTTCGCTTAATACATATGGATATTAAAAAAAATGTATAGGGTATTCACGCTTGCTGTTGAGTTAAGGAATTGAAAAAATACACTGCTTGCGGCTTTTTCAATACTGCAACATTTGGTATTTTTTTTAGACATTTTGTGATGTAAAAGGGAATGAGCTACTTTATACTCGTTAATAAAGAGCGGCAAAATAAAATTAAACAAAATGAGTTTTAATCAAATTTAATAAAATTTACACAATTATAAGAGTAAGTCTTGTCCCATATATTATTAAATTAAGTGAAGTAAATGGAGCTCAAACGCAGCAAATTTACAAAATAAGGAAAAAGAAATTAGAAACTCAACAATTTAACTCATAAACAAAAGGTATTCACGCATTAGACAGTTGAGTTATTGTGCAACTTTGCAACTGCGCAAAAATAGTGTATACTTGGAAGGCTTTTAATACTGCTTTGAGTTGATTCAAGCCCAGAATGATTTTTTTTTTTGAGTACAGGCAGTGTAGGATTTCATGCAAGCTTACTTTAAGAAAGACTTAAATAAAAAATCATTAAACGATCCAAGAAAACATTTTTTTTTATTTGGAATTGTGTAGTAAAAGTTATTAAATAAATAAATAAAATCAAAGCGTAGGAGTTGCTCAACTGCAAATTATGATGCCTATAGAATCTGCCATATAAAAAATTTATTAAAAAGATACACCTAACTATATAGATTTTATTTAACACGGATGAGATCAATAAGTAGATATATTGAAGTTTCGATAAATTTGTATGCGACTCGTAAGCATATTTTCCAAAGAAAAACAGACGTCTTCTATTTCTAAGAAATATATGCTATATCGCCGAATAACTCTTATTTTGCAATTTTTAAATAATTGGCATTTGAATATTATTTCATAATTATTTAAAAATAAGATTTACGCTTGATTTTTTTGATAAAAATTAAAAATAAAAATTTATCTTTATTTCGGAAAGTCCTTTCAAAAATGTGAAAAATATGATATAGTATAGTGGCTTGCACTTTCAAGTCCATAACTCTTATTTGCGATCTCTGATTTCAACCCAATGGTTTTCTAGCCATAAATTGTTCTCCAAATAATAAATAAATGAATGAGCATAGTGCGATAGCATAACGATCTGAAATACTTGTTACCCCAGTCATTTCCGGCATAATCAGAGCAATTCATAAGCCCGCTGGACATATCAGTTAAGCCCTAAAGTATATGGGCACTGGGAATACTATTTAAAAAAAATATAAAAAATTTCGTTAGCTTTTTGAACATATCAGTACAGCGTACAAGTGTACTTTTTGGACACTATTTACAACTACTATATGCGATATAAAGCATAGCCTTCAAAGCCTTTAGATATGTAAAATGCCAGCTTGATAAGATAATGAGACAACCTTGTCACTCTCAACTTTATCTAAAATACAAGCTCAATGTCATTGTAACTATTGTAAAATTTAAAAGTCCTAGCTTATTTAAAAAAAAACATATGCATTATAGCACAGCTGAAAAGTGAGAAAATCATGATTAAAGATATGGAAAATTTCTGGATGTGCTAATTAAGATATCATAATCAAATCTTATCAGGTGTTAAAAAGCATTAAGCAAATCTTGGCTGAAATACAAAATGTACTATTGTGAAAATACTTTTAGTGGACTTAATTTGTTACTTAATTACTTAAACTATATCAAATTGCTAACAATAAAAATAATACAAAATCTTCCATAGATTTCTGGGTTGCAATGGAATTTTCTTACACTCTCTGGGATTTCTGCGTCGTTGCTACTTGCGTCATTTTGGTTCATCAACGTTGGCAATGGCGCGATATCTCGGTTCTTGGTGTTAATATTGATCTTGGCCTCAGGCCTAGCAATTTATGATTGAGGATTATTTTTAGCTTTCGTGCAATAGATTGACGCCAGTTGGGGGCCAACAGAAATTCATATTTATAAATAAATAAACAGTGCCAAAAATAAATTGAAGAATGCCAGACAGTCGAACTTTTAACAGATTGATGACATTGTCGCCAAAATTTGTTTGTTGTCAACAATTTTTTGTTGTCGCTTTTGTTGTTATTGTTTTTGTTAGTTTTTTCGTTAGTCGTTTGTCTTAGCCATATTTATTAGATGAAATAAAGCTAAAGTGTGCCTGCAGTCAAGCTCTTTTATCTTGCTTTGCTATTAATTAATACCTCTTATTTTTATGTATAAAACTTTTGCCGACGAGCAAAACAAATTTGCATTACAAATTTGCACCCAGAAAACAAAAAGAAAAAAAAAAAATATAAAAATAAAAAAAAAACAACAGCTGACGGTGAAGTGAACAAAAAAAACAAAATCACCTTGTTTGGAATTTCGCTGCAAGTTGTCTGAAACAAAAAAAAAATAATCGAAGTTTAAAGTGGAGCGCTAAAGTTTGCATACCCTTCAGTGCAAACGTTCGGAAAATATTCGTAAACATTTGCACTAGATTCCTCCAAAAACCTAGCAATAATAATCTTAAACTAAATAATGATTTAAAAAGAAACTAACAACTAACCAATTTTTATTTTCGCTCTTGAAGCTTTTATTCAATATATCGATATAAATCGACAAACTTCATAAGAGATGCGCATTTTTTGTTAAAGTTTTGTCTGGCTCTATCATTATCCCGAGGGTAGGTTAAGGTGGGGCAAATCCGACCTAGTAATTGGTTTTGGCTGCATATTTGACATCGGATCAACTCGTCCAATATAACAAATTAAAGCTACTTTGCCGAAACTTTCTAGAACTACTGATTTCTGACCACCAAAAATAGTGGGGTAAACCCGACCGCCGATTTTTTTGACTGATTTATCACAGATATGCTCTAAATTTAATGGTTTTTCGATTTTTCAATCAAAAGAGCTTGTTATTGATGTGACTAATGTTTAGAACATATGCATCGAAATTAAAGTTGAATGAATGTCAATAAAGGATTATTGGATTAAATAGCTAAGTAACTAATCAGAGTTATTTGATTTGCAGTCCAAATAGCTCGAACTTGCCCCACTGTGTCATTTTCCATGACGATGCGAATAAAAAAAATTATACGAAATTTCCAATCAATACTAGTACTTACTCAAGAAAAAATGTCTAACCGAATATTCAAAAAATTGAATTAAAAATCATAAAAATATACTTCTCGTCGTTTGAGCATCTAAATGTAGACTGACAGACAACTATCATGCCACCATTTTGGTTGTTTTTAATGCTCTACACGACAACACTCATATGAGCTGCTCAGTATTGCCATTTTTGAGAAACAGTGGGAGGTCGGGTTTACCCACACTGTCGGGCTTGCCCCACCTTACCCTATAATAAGCATTTTTATATTAAGCCACGATTTCTTACTCCTTTAAAAGTTATAATAGTCAGATTAATTTTTTTTTCTTATAAAAACTTTATTTTCAGCATTTAAATCTTTAAAAATAAAAATTTTGTAACAATACTACATTAAGCAAAGTACCTTTTAAAAAAAAATGTCTGAGTTTTATGCCAAACAAATTGTTTTTTGCCAAATAACCATTTTAAATACAAATATTTTTTTTGTTACAAAAATAATTTCTTTTTTTTTTTTAAGTTATCAACAAATTTTCCCGAAATCTTTTTAAAAAGGTTAAAATAAGCAGACTAAAATTATTCTTCTATGATAATTTTCCATAACTTAAATTAATGTAATTTATTCTAAAATGAATTCTCAGAATCTTCAATAAAAAAATTCTTCACTTCGATTAAAATTATTCATTTTGAAAAGGTGTCAAGATTCATAGGTTAGAGATATATAAAAACTTTACAGACTTGTTACTTTATTAATGATTCTTTACTAATAACTTTGTTCTACCTGATTACTCCTTAAAAGCGTTACAAAATTCCTCATAAATTCTATATACTCTTTATCGCATGCAGTGTATAGACATACAAACAATCTTTAACGCTATAACTCAAAATACAATAAAATTCAAATTTGAATATCAAAAATGTTTATATATAACTGACTGACTGACTGACTGACTGACTAACTGACTGACTGACTAGCCAACTGACCATTTGTTATTTTTGTTAGCTGGATTTCTTGGCTGGCTGGCATTTTTCTGGCTAAATTAAAAAACAAAACTTACCGGGCCCGAAGGCTGCTAAAAAAAAACAAAAAGTTGGACAACCAGCTGACGCACCTGAAATTCCCCGTAAATCAGTTGAAATAACTGGAAGCGCTTGTTTATTTGATGCCACGAAAATTAAACAGTAGCGCCAAATTCAAATAAACAAGGCGACAGCCAAGCCACCTAACAAAAGCGAATAGTAAATCCCATATAGAACTGAGTCGAGCTATTTGATTAATGGTTGACACAACTATAATTAACCAAGAGTTATAGACATATACTAGAAATATAGCAATAAACAACAACATAGCTATATACATATATATATCGTTTAATTAAGCAGCAATTTGACAATAATAAAATAAAATAAAAATCATACTTCTCAATCACATTCGTAAACAAAAAAACAATAACAATAAATGTTCAAGTGCTCAGAAAAACAGCAAAGTTGTATATACATATGTATATCTATATACATAGTATATGCGAGTATACTTCTATATCTCGTTGTATGTGCACGCTAACGAACTAATGCACGCTTCAAGGTCCAACAAGGTCGATATGTACAAATTGGTAAAAAAAAAAATACCTTTTTTTTTGTTGCGTCCAATGACCCATATGATTAGCTTTGCCTTTGCTGCAATTTAAGTATATGGTTATGGGAGTGTACACGCGTCGTATGCGCAATGTGCGGCCAACCTACAAGGTGCGTTTAATATATTATATTAAATAAAAACACGCAACAACTACAACAATTCGAAGAAGAAATACAATGACAATAAAAATGAAGGATAATGAATTGCTCTAACTTTTTATGACACCAAACCGGAACTTTAAGCAAAATATAACACAAGAAAAGAAAATTATGGTACACCAAATGGTTAATACACTTTCCGGCTATCTAAATAGCGAGATCGAATAAAACTAACAATTAATTTATGTCAGCTGAAACCTGCTGATTCCTACTCCTTGCAGGATTGGGACTAAAAAAATTTCGAAGTGGGCCCTAACATGATCAAAATTAGGAAAAAAAAAAACAGCCATATATTTCGAGGGTCCTGATCTGAACAACGCACGCCATCTATTGCTCTCGTTCGAGCAGCCCATAATCTTGGATTTGGTGGATTTGTCTCCTTCCCGAAAAGCAATTATGAAACATCAGAAAATTAAGCGCAAAAAGTGTAAAAATCGTGAAAATCCGAAATGGCCTAGTTTTTTTTTTCCGATTTTTCCCTTCCACTGGAGAGGGGCCTCACTGGATATCGATTAGATTTAGATTTAATCGAAAGCGAATCCGAATTCTCACATAGATGAACACTTTGAAAATTAATAAAAGTTCAGAGTAGTCGTGATGTCCTTAAATAATTAAGGCTAATTAAATAGTGTAGATGTAAAATAAATAAAATATCGCAAACATTTTTCCTGTACTTACCCTATACTGAGCCTTTAGATATTCCCTAGCCATTAAAAACTATTAAATGGTTAAATACACTAGATTTTATTGAGACTTTTCGTGGTTTTATTGTAAGCCTAACTAAAGACACTTTTAAAGGTCTAAAAAAATATATTTCTATTTATCTTGAGTGTACAACACTGGCGTCATAAAGCTTACTCTTCTTTCGAATTAATCTCCATATTATAGTTTATTGCTGACAGCAAAAGTCCTTTTTCATCATACAAAAACCCCCAAGAGCCTAACAAACTTTTTTTGGCATGGTTGGAAGACAAAATTTTTTTTTTTAAATTGCTGACCATGTCCTGACAGTGGTCTCAAATAAAAATTCCCCTAAAAGACGGTCGACACTGACCCTATAGTTAATCTTAGATTTCATACGTTCCCATTAATTTGGTCACGTTGTGAATATAATGGTTGAGCTCTAAAAAGACGGAGAAGATATTAATCCTGCCTTTACTCATACGACCAACTAGCTTCCTATGTTAGCCAGAGAGTGGATTAAGCAAATCAGAGGCAGTTGGAAGAGGTAGCGTTAGCCGGTAATAGGTTTTTAACCCTCCGTCGGACACCTGGGTCTGGCCAGACCTATTTCGTTTTTGACCGTTAATTCAAAGTATTTCTAATTATGATATCAACTTGCGCTTCCAGGTAGCTTCCTAAAATTTTATTGGCTATCGATCCATGTATAGTAGAAATATCAAAAAGTCCTTAAAACGGACGAAAAAAAGGATTTAAAAAAGTTTACCCTCGGACGGACACATGATGCCTGGCTGGACCCCTATATATTTTGTATGGAAGTACATGAAATTTGATCAATATCGACCGCTCTTCGTGCGTTTTTTCAATATTTTATGTTATTAATGGGATCATACTGCCATGTATGTTCACTTATCACACAGACAGCCCCCCTCCCCACCCCCTATCATCTCTCTGCCCATTTTCCGAGCGGCTATGTCTTATCAGCGGTTCAAGCATTTATCGCGATATATTCGTTTCGATGATGATCTTACGCGAGAATTTCGCCAACAAAGCGATAAAGCGGCACCCATCCGCGATATATGGAATTTCATGAATGAAAATCTCGCCAATAACTATAATGCGCACGAAACTGTAAGAGTTGATGAGCAACTTTTTCCATATCGTGGTCGAACTAAATTCACCCAATATATACCATCGAAACCAGCAAAATATGGTATAAAAGTATGGTGGGCAATAAAAGGAAAATTATACACTGGCAAAGAAGGACTCGAGCGTGAAGTAAATCAAGGGGAGAATGTGTTGTTGTGACCGACAATTTTTTTACAACATTGAATGCAGCTAAACAACTTGCTGCTGTTGGTCTCGCACTTGTTGGCACCATAAGAGCCAACAAAAAATGTATTCCTCCGGAGATGAAATAATATGTTTCTCGTCCAGTTCATTCATCTTTCTTTGGTTTTCACGAAAACATTGTATCAATTTCCAGCTATGTGCCCAAAAAGAATAAGGTCGTGAACTTACTTTCAACAGTTCATTATTCGAAATCTCTTGAAGGCGAAGCAAAAAAACTCGAAGCGATCCTTTTTTATAACAAAAATAAAGTGGGTGTCGACTGTATGGACCAAATGGTCACACACTTCACAACAAAACGACCGACAAGACGTTGGAAGGAAATAGACGATCAGGCGCAAGACGTGCTTTTTTGGATTCGTTGGCTAACACTTTAGTTCTCGCTAACGTCGAAAGTTGAATGAATAATGCACACGTCATTTGTCAATTTTCCACACGCTTGGCCGTTGAAGAATTTTTTGGCAGACCAATCAATATTACAGAAAATGCGATCGTTGCAAATAAAAGCTGCCCCGATACACTCACAACCAAGAGAGACTGTCGCATTTGTTTGCAAGGAGGCGAAACTCGTTTTTTTTTGTAATAATTGCGGCAATCCGGTGTGTCAACAACACAGTAAAATCGCTTATACTTGCTTTCTATGTGTTCCTAAGAGTCCATAAATGAGCTGGCATTATATTTCATAATAAAATAAATTTAAATCCCTTTACTTTCGTTCGACCAACATTGAATTTAATAAGAAAAAACAAAAAAAAAAAAAAAAAAAAAAAGGTCGCTTTTTTCCAAATTCAAATTTTTTTCGAATATTTATTTCCTCAGTCAAGTAGCTCAACATATGCCAAATCGATACAGAATGGTGATTATTTAAGAAAATATACCTCGTTGGTATATAATTGAGCCGAAACATGAGGTATATTCCCATATAAATGTATGTAAATACATAGGGGTCCAGCCAGGCATCATGTGTCCGTCCGAAGGGTTAAAAATATGTGTCCGACGGAGGGTTAAGGAATAAAAAATGTGGTCAAAATATAAATTATAAAATTGAGTACATTGATAGGATCTCACAGTGTTACATCAGTGGCCCCTAAGTAGTGGCGGGGTGAGAATAGGCATGAGAATAAAAATGAAACAAAAGGCGGCCCCAAAATGGCTAGCTTAAGAAAAGACAAGTTTGATCGTGCACTGGCTTTAGATTAGGTTGGCTAAAAAAATTATGTTGGAAAAATTTCCGTTCAACGGAGTAAAGTATGTCCCAACTTTGCTTTGATATTAGAACATTTATGGGCTACCAACTGCAAGGAATTTAAAATGGTAGGGATTTTGGTGCGAAACCTCACCAGTGGTATCTCAGGGAACACACAACCTCTTCTGAGCTGACCATTGAGTACCTCGGAAAGTATCGTTGATGCTCTGGTTTAATACCCAAAAGCGAGTAAAACTTCGGCTCGAATACAACGGGCTCCGTGACCCATAGATCGTCAAAAGTTTTGGGTAGACCTCGACGCTTAGGTTAGGTTAGGTTGAGTAAGCAGCTCAGTCAGAGACTGAGATCACCCAGAGACCATGAGGTCTATTGTGTTGCCTAATTGTGAGAGAAAGGAGGAGGGAATTTGAGAAGGGGAGGGGTGTAGGAGGACCCAAACGAGTGTACAACTTTGGCTTGGCGTGGCGTTGCGTCAAATGCAATGGGGTCCGTGACCCATAGATCGTCAGAGGTTTTGGGTAGACGTCGACGCTTACCTTAGGTATTGTCATGACCAAATAGAACTCTCTTCAATACTACTCACGGAAAATTTTTTCAAAAGTCCGTTCATTTGACAAATAACAAATCGATCGTAGTTTAATCCAGCTATACAATTCATCTGTTACATCTGCCCTGCTACCTGCATTTAAGTGGAACTTTCTCCAGCTCGTAAAATTTACAGGAGACGGCATTTTGGTAAACTTTCTAACAAACTCAACCTACCTATCGAAAGAGTATACAAAAACCCCAAAACTGAAAGGCGAGCATGTGGCATAACAGCAAGCAAGTAACTAGCAAGCTGGGAGCTGGTTCGTTGGCTGACTGCCTCTGACTACCCCAGCTGTTACCCCCGCTTGGAACTCGCTAACCCATTCCCTGCTTAGACAATGTGCGGGTGGCGTTGTGACAGCTTCTTGTTGTTTTTTGGTTGTGTGCAAAATGCCGCCGAACTTGAACCGACCGCGTTCAAGGTCATTGTTATTGTATTTGTTGTTATTATGTCTTTATTTCGTTTCTCATATTTGTTGTTGTGCAGTGAATTGAATAAAATTGAGCAATTGCGCAGAGATATGATCTACTCTTACTATAATCTTAGCCACTTGGCTACTGTTGCTTAATCCACAAGCCATGCTGCATCATCGCCTAGACCGCAAAGAGGCGTCCGATCGACGGCTTTACCTAGAAGACAAGTGCGCAGTTAAGCGGGTCTGGCGCCCATTTGTATAAACACTAAGCCAGTAAGCGGGTCTGATGATGGGTCGGTTCGATGCCTTGAAGCTTAATCCGAGCAGCAGTAAGCGAACTGACGCAATCGTTGAGCTGTTCCAGACCAGACAAAGCCGCGAAGGTGATCAACACAAGTGTGCGTGTTTGTGTGTGTGTGTGTGTGTGTTAGCCACAAAAACAACAAATGCCTCAGTGCTAATTGCGCTTAAGCCCATGGCTTGCCATGTGCCAAATGATCAGCAGACGACATATGGGTAAATGAACTGACTGCCTGAATGCCTGAATGCCCGACTGACTGACTGTTGATCTGTCAGGCTGCCGGTCTGTCCTTGGTTCGTCTGACTGACTCATTGCAGAACTGCTATTTGTTGTTGTGCATTGCAAAAACTTGCATCATCATTGTGAACGTCAACGCTTTATTCTAATCATTGGACGAGACGCTGTCATAATCCGTTGCCAAGCCGCTGGCTTTGGCTTTATCACCAGCACTAGCCAGTTCTCAGAAAGCTGTCTCAATAATCTTCACACATGCTCATTAAAGCCGCCTCGTGTCTTGGCTCTAAAACTACAAAATCTTTTCCATAGCTTTTCCTTTTCATATTTCAGCTTTATGTGCTAATCGATTTATTGCCTTCATTATCACCAATTGTCGTTGTCTCAATGCACAAACACTCAACTATCGTATAAAATTTTCCACTAAAACAAGCGGCATATTTCTATTTCCAGATCTGTTGTTATATATTTTTTTTTCAATCAATAATTATTGGAACTGTCTGGGGTCTGGCGCGTGCTGCAAGTCACACAGTTCCAAGCGACTGGCTGATTTGAGATGACATGAAAATTTATATAAATTTTTATAATCAACAAACGACGTCATAAAACACAATCGATTGCAAAAATAAAACCTATATGATACGAGTATATAACGCACTAGGCACGGGCTTTAAATTTCGCTAATTTCTTGTGCTAATCGATCTTTCTATACGTGCCACGGCTTTGGTGGGCATATCTCTGGCTGGTCTCTAGGGGGCTCATTGGTTTGATATTGATATTACGTATGTCTCATTTCCGCTTTTTAGAGGCGTATCTTAGCTTTCCAAGTAACCCAAATACTATTTTACAACAAGCTTGGATCTATTTATATCTTAATTGACACTTTTGATTGATTACCTCAACTACTAAGTACATAAGTATTTGGCTTATTTTTTTTAATACACCTGGTACTTAGTAGTACTAATATATAGTTTGACAGTTGCTTCAATGCCCAGATGCGTCATAATTGTTATTTTGAAGTTAGGCATTTGGTATGCTCATTAGAGCACCCATAAGTTGAACCATACTGAACTTGGGGTTAATATTTAAATCGTTAAAAAAATTCTATTTTTAAGGGATTTCCCATAATTTGAAAGTTGGCTGTGGCTGTTAATCTTGGTATGCATTTAAAAAGTATTTAGACCTCTCTGAACTCGGCCATAAAGATATATAAGCGATATACTAAAGCCTGCCTAGATTACATAGGCCAAAAAATAAAATGTGGTTTGAAATGACTTGCTGTATCCGTATACTAGGTCCAAAAAAACCCCAACACGCAGAGTTCTGATATCACCCTCATAAAAAGCATAAAACGAGGTATTTGGGTGTTTAACTCAGAGATCTGACTTGATGGAATTTTTGAACTTAGAATCCGGAGTCAGCGTTACATGTAACGTTCACTTTTATTTTTGGGCTTTTGTTATCATCATACCATATTCAACTTGTATCTTCCAACACTGTCGCTAGAGAGTCTAAAAACTGCGTTGATTAGACGGGCTCACAAAAACAAAAATTGCTTTAAAATGAGCCGCTGTATCCGAATCCTAGGTACAAAAAGCCGCAACACCCAAGGTTTCGGAGATAACCTCAAAAGCCCTATAAAACAAGGAGTTTGGGAGTTTATTTCAGAGACCTGATGTGCTGAGTGTTTTGGAGCTAGGTATCGGATTTAGTGGCTCAAAAACCCATAGGCGTCGCCTTGTCACATGCGATGTTCATACCATCATTTTTTTTTATCCTGTACCATATACACTTTGATGTACGTAATACTATGTTCAATTTGTACCTTCCAACACTGTCGTTTGAGAGACACACACAGATACTTAAACTCCAAACTAAGATATTCTTACAGGTAGCATTGTATCGGAATGGAACGAACTTCCCCATATCCCAAAACGTCATATTATGGTTTAAGCGGACTAAAAGTCCAAGACCAACTGGGAATTGGTATATTTTCTTCGAACATGGATTCTACAGTGTTTAACATACCAAAGCGGCAAACAATCTGGAAGCTATACTTACATACCCTTACTCATATACCACCCTTTATAGTTCTCAGACAGACTTGTTGTTTTTTAAATTCTCGGCATCAGTGCCAACAGCTGTACGTCTTTGTTAATCTATCTATCCAAATCTGACAATAACTAATAGGAAATGAGAAAATTTGGAACAAAGTTCTACCTCGCCTAGTTACCCAGAAAAAAAAATAAAAAATAAGAACATTGAAACTAATTTTGTAGGCAAAAAAAGAGCTAGGGTGACCCTAACTCAGGCCTTAATTTGGTAACACATTGTTATAATCAGTCAAAAAAAATAATAAGTTGCTCCTTGAAAATAGTTGCTAAATATATTAAATAATAAATATTCAATAAAAATTATGTCAGTTTAGTTTAGTATTTTATAAAAAATTTGCAATGTTATTATCATTTGCTTTATTTGCCGAAATAATAAAAAAATATTGCCTAAAGCTAGCTTAACATAGGGAATAATAAATTTATAAGTATAAACGAGTTTGACTCGAAAATTTAATGCTAAGGAAAACAATGGGAAGAAAAAATCTTAATGATGGAAAAAAAAATAAATTTTATTTAATCAAAGTTTAGATATTGTAAATTTTCAGCTGAAACTTATAATCCTAAAATAAGAATAAAAAAAAAATAAAAAATTAAAAAAAATAACTTTAAGAAAAATATGTATAAACAACTAAATCATATGCTTAAAAAAAATTATGTTAAAATAGAAAATTTAATACCCATACAAAAAAAATTTAAAAAAAAATTTGGCTCGATTGTGAAGGCCAATGACCTAGTAAGTCAGCTACCCTTATGTACATATATGTTTTCTTTTTTCTACACGATACGCTCATGAATACCTCATTTCCTTACGTGACGATTTTTCTATAATTTTCGTCTAAGCTCCGTGAAAGAACTTTGTTTAGTCGACAAATGTAGTTTAAAAATACTTCTATCACAATGTGATTTTTTTCCTAAAACTAAAGTTGCAACAACTCGCAATCGGATAACACCCTGATGTAGTGAACTACTCCTTTATACAAGCAGTAGGGTCTTCAAGGTCTTCTCTTCACTTACTTTCTTTAAAAACCGGAATAAAAACTTTTCACCCGGCACGATCTGTAGACTCTTACCATTGACTATGATAATATTATTCTACAAATACTATAAAATATAGTCAACTATTCGAACTCATGTGTGCATAAAGTATACTTTAAAGAAAGCTACATTTTTATCGCATGTCACTAAAATAAACTCAATTGTTTAAGCTACAAACAAAAAATAGTCTTACTTTCAGCTTAAATTATTGTCAACAATTAAATATCAAATAAAAGATGTTCCAACCTTTAAAATTAAATGCGCACTTGTATAAATCTTATTTCTAAACGAATATAGAACTTGAACACTCAATGATAACTCATTTTTATAATATTTACACAAATGCCAGACTTTAGAGTCAAAGCTGTGTACTCACATATGCCTAGACCTATTTATAAGTCTTCTTACTTGAACTGCTTAGTAAACTTTAGTACTATATGCTTTAACATTAAAATTTTATATAGCTCTACCTAGGCGATCTAGAGTTCAGGGGTCTAAGCACATAATTCGCATAGCTGCTGTTTTTATAGGACCCCTGATGACTGGCAAAGTATAACAATGTTCTTTTATAAATAGTTCCTGCGCGAGTTATACCCAAGAACTAAAGGGTCATCAATCTTGAGTTTTTTTTTTTTAAATAAAAATGTTGCTTAAAGCGCCGGTTTCAATTTTCGATGACGCGTTCGAGCATAATCGGCGGTATCTCGCGAATAACACGGGTAATGCCTCAATCGTAGCTGGAATCCACAAACACTTTAGACTTCACGTAGCCCCAAAGGAAAAAGTGAAACGGTATGATATCACACGATCTTGGTGGCCAATTCACCGTTCCGGAGCGTGAAATTAATTGTTGACCGAATTGGTTCCTCAATATGTTCATATGGGGTGCGTGGCAAGTAGCGCCGTCTTGTCGAAGCCAAATGTGGTCGAGATTTCGGGCTTCAATTTCAGGTAGCAAATAATTCGTTATCATGGTGCGATAACGGTCGCCATTGACGGTTACAGTCTGACCAGCGTCATTTTTGAAGAAATATGGACCGATGATTACACCGACCCATAAACTACGCTCTGGACGAGGTCTATTCGGTCGAGTGTCATCCAATAATGAATACTGGGTCTCAAATTTGTTGATGGAATGGCGAATAGTGGTCTCGATAATGGCGACGATAAAATGGGCTAAGCGCGCGAAAAAACATTCTTTACAGAACGCGAATTTTCGAATATATTTGTACGATTTGTAAACGTTGTTCGGGTGTAAGTTTTTCCATGATGAAATGGCAATGAAAACTGAATAAAAAACAAATAGCAACTTGAAAGTACTCACGCGTGGTTTATCAAAAAAACCTTGACCCTTAACAAACCAAACAGTTTCCTGATAATAAAAATTAAAACTAAACTAATATGAAATCAAGTTCGGCGGTACTTAACTGCTCTCAAGCCTATTTATAAGAATGCTTATATTTCGTATGGACTACCAAAAATAGCATAACCCGAGTCGATTTGACATATGAGCCACGTGCTCAAAGCTCCAATGGGGATTTAATATAATGGATGGGTTTTGAAAGACAAGCAGCAAAGAATGTCTGGCAAAAGATAGTTTCAGATATCAAAACAAAATTTAAAACCTTAGCTATATTGATACTACATACATATTTCAGATTCAAGATTTCCGAGGAGTTGCAAAATAAATTCGGACAATCACATTTACACACAACGCAAACAAGCGCCGTTTGTCACATGAGTACGAACAAAACACATGGCGTATACACAATAACATATATGTATGTACTCTTGTATATATGTTTGGATGCGCAATGGCATTGGATAGGATTAACGACTGTCAGTTGATGGATGCTAAACTTTCGCACGCTCCAAATGGCTGCGTCGACAAACAAACAATATATGATATATTGTAGTATAAGTATACAAATGCTTCAAATATGGGATTCGTGGAAAAAGTCGGCAGATATATGAAGCTCATAAGGTGCCGTCGCACGGCATGGCACGGGACCCAAAAAAATCCAAACATTCCGAGCACGCTGCTGATGATTAGCGTGCCAATTGTTATTAATGTTGTTGTTGTTTGTTATTCTCTAAACATTTGATATATGATTTGATTTGTCAACAAAAGTTGAGTTGGAGCTGGACTTTTAATACCGTGGCCGTGGCAAGTCACGCGCGTCACGATCACGATCATGTTGCAGTGAAACTTGTTTATTTGACAAAAGTATTTAATTTCTCTGCTTCTTCCGGAATTGTCTTTTATAAAGCTTTTTTTGTTACTTCAATAAGTGCTGAGCTCCTGATAAGTTTAGTTCTTTGTTGTTTTTTCCATTCAATTCAATTCAATTTAAATTTTTTTTCACCTAATCTTAGGCATTACGAAATACACGTGAAAATTTAACGTTCTTAAAATAAAGATTTCAGGCATGAGAGTCCTATGAGGCGGGGAATGGGTCGTTTCTTTAAGATACAATAAGGTAGGAAGAAATAGTCTGATATTTTCTTACTTGGAGCTTGGATCTGGTATCCGACAGTGGTATACGCCACAATTTAGATAGTAATAATATGCTTCATGTGTAAGGGTTTACTGGGTAGGAGTTTAAGCGACATTTGCTAAGACATTAACGTTTCCTTGTTTATTAGGCTCACATGATTCTACATACCAAATTTGGTGGCGCTATCATTATGAATCAATAAACTTTACCTGGGTAAGCAGAATGCGCCCTTTTTTGGTAAAATTTTACGCCCTCACTCTTTTAGTCAGTCGAGATCTATTATTCATATGGACGATCAGAGAGACGAGACGACCGGAATCACTTTCCGAAGTAATAAAAAGCATTTTTGAATAAAATTGTAAACATATTTGGACCTTGCACAAATCTTCTTGACCGCATAGATATAGGGTAAAAATATAATTAGTACGAAAGAAATCTCTTTTTTGCTTGTACTACATTTTATTTGAAGTCTTTAGAAAATTTCGTAAACAAAATGCACCGGCGGAATTGAAGAGTTTATAAAGTATACCTAAGAACTTGGCGGACTTGAAAAGTATATAAAGTATACCTAAGAACTTGTTGTTGAAAGTAGATTATGACCTCCTCTGTTGTCACGTAGGCCTTGAGCGTTCACTCACGACTCATTTGCTTACTAACTTCCCAGCTCACGAATCACGCCCAGCTCTAGCGTGTAGTACTATTTGTGCCAAAACAAGTTGCATCCCCAAGCCTCCCTTTGCAACAAACACACACCATTGCTCCATTAACACCTTATTTTTTTTTGTCCACTGCTTTTGCTATAAGCGTGTGAAGGCGTGGCACGCTCTGGGGTCAGCTAATCAAATAAACAAGGCACGCTGCAATGGAATATTCCCACAGTTAGATTCAAAGTCGGGCCTACACAATGCGCTGTAATTGATTCCGATGAAGAGCGAAAGGCAGATAAATCTACTAACAAGCAATAAACCCGTAAGCACCTTGCCAAATTACAAGTTATAGTAATTTTTGTATATCTACCTATTTGTTTACTAGGAGGTATACACAATGCCTGGGTAAGAATATGTGAAGCGGAACTGATGAATATTGACTAATATTGACGCAAAATTTTAGCGTTCAACCATTTTTGATGTTGATAATTTTTATTTATTTTAAAGGATCTCTATACAACCCGTACAAATTTTGTCTCTTTTTTTTTTTTGGTTTCTAAATTTCGAGCCACTATAACAAATTAAATTATGTGTATATGCCTGCACCAATTCCAATTCCGATTCCGATTTTTCCAATTAAAAATTCAGTTTATTGTTATAGTTACACTAAAGCCTACTGCAGATAAGCGTAACTATAACAATAAACTGCAGTGGTAAATCGAAATCGAAAACAGTTATGATAGACTTATTTCATCAATCCGTAGAGCATAAATGAGTCAATTTATTTTTCTTAAATTAAAAATAATATTGATTAAAACTGTTAATTCAAAATAAATTGTCTGTACTGGGTTTTAATTTATTTATTTTATCGCTAATTTATCGTTTTAAATACACTTGTATACTTTTTTCCGTTGCCTACTGTAGCTAAGTGTATATAACAATAAATTGTAGTGCTGAATCGATAAATCGAAATTTAAAACAGAATGAGCTAATTTATTTTTTTTAATTAAAAGTAATATTGATAAAAAACTGAGCTTGGGAAATGGTGAATAATTTAATTTAAAAAATAAACTAAACTACAAATTTAATTCTAACAATAAAAGTAATTTGTCGTTGCAAAGCTCAATTTGCCTTAAATCAGCTTATAATTCGCTAATGGTTCAAGCGGTAATTGGCATAAGTATATTTTTTTTTTTTTCTTAAAACTTTTATTTCTTCTTCTTCTTCTTCTCCCAAACCCTTGTTTACCTCTTTTCGGATTCACTTATGCTCCTCCTGAGGTGTGGGTATGCGATCTCAGCGTTTGTCTGCAGGCATTCCGATCCTGGATCATGTCGTCGCTGAGACCCATTCGTTGGTGATGTTAAAAGGTGATGTTTTTGGCACTTGCGTATGGATATTCGTTAGTTATGGACTTTCCTTTTACACCGGCGGTTGTCTCCAGACCCGGTAACCAATCGCATACACTGATCTTTGGAAGATCTTTAAGATGTTAAAAATGTGCCTCAGGCTCAATGTGATGGTAAGTATGCCTGCATCTGACTAGTTCTCTTTTAGGGACCTCTTACGCCAGGCAGAGAATACCGTGGTGATAAATTATATTACAGGAATTTTTAATTTTGTAATTTTGACAGAAATTTCTAACATAATAATTTTTTTCTATTTAATTTATTTTGTGAGCTTGGGTTCCTAGTATTTCAAATCGCTTGTGGATCTAATACACAGAATAAATTGAATATTTTGGAACCAGTAAGAGTTCGGTACACCTAGTTTATTTTACTGAACAATTTCAATCGTTTTTTTTTTATTCAATGACCGTCGTCGTTATTCTCGTTCAGTTCGGATGTTCGTTTTAATGCATTTGTTCTTTGAAAAAAAAATTGAAATTAAATTTAATTGCTATTTAATTTTCTTTTTCAAATTGTCAAAATTGTATAAATCAACCGATCTGCTTCATATGTTTTTACCCACATGGTACTCGTATATTTGTCTAAGTGTTTGCTTGTCAACAGCTCGACTTCCAAGTGCTAATTTCCTGTGCAAGGCGCGGAGTGGGCGTTGTTTATAACAATGGCTGTCATTTTGTGACGGCAGCCATTAAGTTGGGGCGTGCGCAGCTAATCCCAAATAATACACCACCTTGTCAAGCCAGCAACCCTTTCAGCAAATTCACATGTTGTCGTCTGCGTCATTGTGTTGGGTGCTAATCAAAAATTGTTGCTGTTGTTGTGTTATTATTTATTTATACATTTAATAAACAATGACTTAATTTTTGTGTAAATCACAAAAATTTTCCATTGCATGACTTTAATTTGAATTTCAGGTTATTTATCAGCTGCAATGGGGCCCGACAATAACCCAAAGCAACGCCAAAGCTAAACTTTGACAGATTTGATTATTGTTTTTAAGAGCCACGTAAACTTAAGTAGACTACATTTATTTTAAATGGGCTTGGCTGCTTGGTCTAGTTGCTATTTTATGAAAGAATTGAAACAATTTGGTAATGGAAATCTTATGATAATATATAAAGTTTTAAAAAAAAATCAAGTACTGATAAGACCATGTTAGGCTGGGGGTAACTAAGTCAGAGGCAACACGCAACAATTTTTGGCTAGTGCCAATTGCAATAAAATGATTAAATTAATTAATGGCAAACAGTATATAAATTTGGCAATAATAATAAACTATATGTGATTGATTAGTGTTGTAAAATTAAATGCTTTAAAATTTATATAAACTAAACATATGTATGGTACGGGTCGGGTAAGAAGTATTGTTAACTACGTAAAAGTGGTTCTAATGTAAGTTTTTGATTTATTTATTTAAACATAGCTTATACTTAAAATATATAAAGTAACAAATAGTAAGTTATGGCTACCAGTGCCTTTCGCTAACTAATACTAATTAATTGCTCTTGTTGTAAAATTAATTTTGTACTAATTATGCTTTGGTTTAATGGTAAGTAAAAAAGAAGTGCATTGAACTAAGAAAAATTATTTTAAAAATAAGACTAATTCAATTCGTGTTTTGGAACAAAAAAAAAAAGTAACACTTTTCTTTCGAAAGCCGTAGTTTCTTTTTTTCGAGGGATATCAAAATCCGAACAAAAAATGTAGATAACTAAAGTTTTTATAGGCTAAGCTGTAGGCATAAGCCATTTCTGACATATTTAAAAAAAAGGATATATCTAAAAAGAAAGGATTTTAAATGTAAAATTTTTTAAAATTTATTTTATATAAACTGAACATTTGGTATGAGTAAGAAGAATTGTTAACTCCGTGAAAGAAGTTAAAGAAAAATTATTTTACAAATATGGATAACACAGGTCTACAAATACCGGGATCATGTCAGTTGTTGGAAGTCCGAAGTTATTTGCTGCGTAGAATCCGAATCCGTGGTCAGAATTGGCCCATCACGTCAGGATTTTGAGGTTATGTACCCGAAAAACGGGTGGTTTTGTGGTCTGTCTCTCCAGTTACATTATTTAGTACCACTCTTACCATTTAATTTAAGAGTTCAAGAGATCAATTACAACATTTTTATGGCTATTCGAACGCCGTTTTTCGGGTTCATAACCTCAAATCCTGACGTGATGGGCCAATTCTGACCACGGATTCAAATTCTACGCAGCAAATGTCTTTGGAAATGAGCCTTAGCTTTCCAATAACTAAACCATGTTGACCTGTGTTATTGTCTCAAAGGCTTAATGCAAATGCTCATGACGTTGAAGGGATACATTTCATATCTTCGAATAGCCATAACTTTGTGAAAAAAAAAGTAAAAGTGAGAGAGATATCAACATCAGCATGATTCAAAAAATTTCTACTGAGTAACTTTCCAAAGTAATATGGCGTCTTGTGGTATTCAAGATCTAAATGTTCATACGAACAAACGGACATGGCATTGTTTATGATCTAGTCTATGATGAACATTTTTGGAAGAGGAACTTCTCCTTAGACCAACCTTGAGCCCATAAGGTATAAAAATGTTTAGATATGCATTTGACCAACTTTTCAAATCAAAATTTGGAAATAGAGCCAAAATTTTTATTTAATTTCAGCTCAATTTGTAGTTAAGAATGCAATAATGCAAAACTTAGTATGTATACATAAATAATGATTATTATCAGCGTCTTATTGTGAATATTCGTTCTTCTTAAAATTCCCTATTACTTCCTTGATATAGTCATTTTATCATTTTATGGTGAATTTTAGTATGAATGGGACTGCCGCCACTGACTAATATGGTCTTAATAAAGAGCACGCCATAGTTGCTTAAGCTATTCAGAGCCCGTAAGCTGTTTTCAATAGATTTCGAAAGCCAGCCAATTTAAGATTTCAAAGTATAGCCTTTGTCCATATCTGCGTCATTTAAAAACGCATTAAATATAAATTTTTTTTATTTTATAAATTTATCAAAAAAAAAAATTGGTGATTTGCGTGACAAAAAACCTGGTTTCACGCTGATTCTGATGAGCCAATGCAAACGGCTTGTTTGTTATTTATTTATTTATTTTCCAAAAATAAAATTACTATGTTCAAAAGTAAACAAATAAACATACAAGCATATTTAAATATATTTGCAATTTGCGATGCGCTGCATTTTTCATGGAGCTGTAAGTGGAAACGAAAATAATAATAATAAAACAAAAATAATTTAGCAAAACAAAAATAAATCGAAATGCAAAAAAAAAACAAGTAAGTCGGTTAGTGTCGGGACATTGCAGCTATCATATACCCTTTATTATACCAAATTTCTACAGTTTTTATATTGAATAATAAACAAAGGCGATTTTCAGATGCCTTAACTTCCAGGCCAAAAGGAAGCAAATTTTGGCATCTGCTCCTGACTAACTTGATTTTAATGCAAATATCCCTTATTTTCTTGATAAAACAGCAATATTCGATTGTAGAAATTAAAATTTATCGGCCGTGCACCGTAAAACGAATCGGAATATTTTATTCGGATTGGTTTTAAAACCGAATGTTTGGTGCTCCCAATTTCACCAAACCGAATTTTTCATATCATACACGAACACCTGTCGATAAGTGCGACAGGGTTCCCGCATTACACAAAGAAAATTTCCCTTGTTACAAAAATAGCTAAGTCGTGTTTAATTTCAATAAATATTGTTGCTAAAGTAATATTTTTGTGTAATTTTATTTAAAAGATAGAAGAAATGTAAACAATATATACCTAGTACCTAATAGAAAGTTGCAGAGCTGCGTTAACTATGTCAGCTGGTTCGTATCAAACAAAAATAATTTCGCGCCAACACAATATACATAAAATATAATAGAATAACTTATCGAAAAATAAGCGAAAAATACGAACTTATCGAAAATAAAAAGCGAAATATCGACAAAAAAAATTCGTTTGCCGAAGCACGCAAAAACGAATCCGAATAGGTAGGGTTAGTTTCTGAAACTGTTCGGTTTCCGGTTTTAAAGCACGCAAAAACAAATCCGAAAAGGTAAGGTTAGGTTCTGGTAACTGTTCGGCCTGGTTTTTTCGTTTTCCGGAGCACGGCTGAATATTCAAATGATAGGCTAATAGTCTTCAAAAACCCTATAATTTTTTGTCAGGTTATCAAAAATGTCTTACATGTTGCTGAATCCGAATCCGAAGTAAAAAAAAAACTGCAGCCCATCAGGTCTTTGAGATAAACTACAAAATATCGGTTTTTTGAGGTTATGTCAGAATCTGAACGTGCCTGGTATTTTTTTGGCTATCCATAAAGATAGCCCTGTCAGATACATAGTAAACGTCACCAATTTTTTTTTTTTTTTTTTTGCCTGGTGTTATTTACCCATGAGTCCCTATACTGCACTATCCTATCCTTGAAGAGACGTTATTGGCATGAAAGATTTCTTCTTTAGGCGAATACTAGACGAACAGAGAGATGAACGTATATGACTTAATCGATTTTTTTACCCAGTACCCATAAGGTCTAGGGTCTACAAGATTTGTACAATGTCTGTAACAGGCAAAGGGAGGCGTGCGAGCCCATGAGATCTTTATGACAAAACGCTTATTAAAACTTTGGGGAGCGATTTAGCCGTCCGTCTGTATGAACACGTAAACTTGGAATACTGCAGAAGTTGGAACAACTAGAGATAGTTAAATATTTACTTATTTCATATCGCCCCACCACTATCTACTTAAAATTTGCATTCGAAATAAAAATTATTTACAATTTTTCCAAAATAAAAAAAGGGTTTTACAATTGAAAAATTTCATATTCGAGATCGTTGTCTTCATCGTCAACTCCATATACCCCTTTCGCTATGTTTACTGTTTATAACAACGCAAATCAAGTTGCAAACGATAACGACTGACGGCGGATGCAAGCCAATTCAAAAGATTTAAAAGATATGCATACCTAGTATATGGAAACGACCCACTGACAATCAGAGAAACAAATAACACATACTCATACTTATAGGTATATGCATACCGTTGTTTTTTTTTTTATGGCAATGCAAAACATTTCAATTTCCAATGAAACCAAGGCATCCAATAACAAGAGTCTTGAGTTTCAGAACCATGCCATATCAAGTCAGGTAGCCATTGTGGTACGATGGTTGTTGCCTTTGAAGCTTCTTGCGCTGCACGGTCACGTGCCGCTGAAGGTGATAAGCGAGCGCTACTATATAAACAGTTCCAAGTTGTTAGGGCCCCATCAGCTACACCAAGTGATATAGTACCCATATAGTACACTACTGAAGTGGTGTAAGCCTGATAGAGCCCCCTTACTAAGTGTTTGAATAAATGACTTAGGTTAGTGCGGTGTACACTCCAGCTCAAGGTCCGGCACAATGCGTCACTTGAACTGTCACGCCAGAGTTGAATGTCAAAGTCACACGGGGGAGGTTATGGGAAGCAATTATAGTTGGCGGCTGTGTTTTTTTTCTTCTCTAAATTCAAAGCACGTCCATCTAAACAAATATTCTATTTTGATTAATAACAACAATAACAACATTGACAAAATACAACGACCTTCAGCGCGGCCAACTGTCGTATACGTGATTTAATCAGCTGTAATGCTCGTTGAACAGTTTTGTAACTGTGCCTGTTTTTTTAGAGGCCTAGTTTTTGAGTTGTTTTTTTTTACAATAATATTTTGGCACAAAAATGTATATAGTATTTGTTGTTGCCTGGCCGTATCAGTTATTAGAAACACATGAGAGCTGATGGCCGCCCATGAACCGGCGGCACAGCACGCAAATTGTTCAAACATTTATCGTTTCCGAAATTTTGAAAAACAAAAACTCGCACTCATTTCATATGCAAAAAGTTTCTAATCAAAAGTGGCAAAACAAGTTCAATGGCTTCCCAAAACAAAAATAACATTATTTAGGTGTGTGTAGCACCATGTTTATTTACAATTTAATGTGAGAGTGTGTCTGTGTGCCTCACAATGCGGGTGTTTGCCTCCACAAATCAGTATTAAGCCATCGTGCCAGTCAAGACAAGTCAACTTCAAGTCAAGTCCAAGTCTAAAAAGTCACTAAACTTCAAATCTTCAACGAAAAATATTTTGCCATTGCCATTCAAAGTCAATGAATAGTGCGAGTAACTGTTTTCTATACACTAGCCTAGGGGTATATGCAGTTTGGTCTCATTGTTATCTAATAGATTTCAAAATAAAAAAATAAGATATAGCAATCGGTGAAAAAATTATTTTACTTTTAACGAAAACAATAATTTTTCCACTTCACGAATTTATTTACAGATTTTCCAAATAACTTACAAATACTTTCTTCTAAAAACAATTTTTTTTTCTTCTGAGTTATTTTAATTTAAAATTATGACAAAATGTAAAACATAGGTCTATAATTTACATATCAAAAATTAAATATCTTTGATAACTAAATTAGTCGATTGAATTTTTTTTTTCATTTCAAAAAACTTCAAAAAACATGAAGTCAGATTTTGTTGTTTTTTATGAAATATTCAAAAAAATTTAAAAAAAATTATTTTATCTTATAATAAATAAAATAACTAAAATAATAAAAAGTAAAAGTTACGAATTTTGTGGTAAAGGCCCATACGCAGTTCGAAAATTTTCGCACGGAATGACAAAACTTCATATAAAAAAAAGTCCCAAATGGGATATCCCAAATATGGGCCTTAAGGAAACCAATACATGCTAATATGAAACTGGTCGTAGTCGTTACGACGTAGAACAACTTAAGTGTGCGTAAATAAGAACAACCATCTATTTTTTTTATTCAAATAAGTACTTTCGTTTAATGAAAACCCAATAAAGAGCTAAAAAAGAAGATCGTTGAAAAATTTAATTCCTTAAATACAGTAAATAAAGTAAATGACTGCTACTTAATATTGTATAAGGGCCTAATTTGGCCTTATGACAGATAATGCCAAACGAGGGCTCCAGCTCCACGCTGGATTGGCCGCTAAACATACATGTGATAAACTTAATTTATAAAAATAAAAGAATTTTTAAGTACCATATTTGCAAATAAAAAAAATACTTTCGTCTATATTTAAGTAAGATTTTCTTTTGGGAGCGACGATTTTTTGTTTTGTTTTTTTTAAACAATTTTATGCACATGAAACGGGCTGGCTGTACTAATGAAAAAATAAAAAAAATTATAATTTATGGATGAAGTATGGAAGTTGCTCAGTAAAAATCTTAAGACTGATTATAAGTACATTGTAGTCGTGGGATGATGGGTATTGAAAATTTGTGAAGTGCATACAACTACCAGAAGGATTTTTTTTAGGCTTGTTTATTAGGGTTTTTGTATAATCGGTGAATTTTGTAATAAACAAAAGATAGTATACTTTCGAAGTACTTAAATCTTTAATGTTTTTTTGAAGTATAGAGGTCCTTTTGAAAACTCTGCGCCCATGGGAAATTCGCCCCCGTTCGATCGACGAGCCATGTCTGTATGATCGTATAAACACCTAGGTCTTGAATATTATAAGAGCTAAACGTACCAAATTTGATGAAGGAATGTTCCTTATACATACGAAGCTGAAGTTTATCCATTTGTACCCATATCAAGCCTATTTTTTTGGAACACATTGTAAAAATCTTAAAAGTCCTTGACTCCTTGGCTACAGTGCCATTCTCGCTCACATGATGCATTCACTTATACCCATATTGGGCACATCACTTTGTCTTAGATTTTTACGATTATTTTTTTTTTTTTTATTTTTCCGAAAATTATTGGGATCTCGCATATCGTACTTTATTATCAAAGAGATGGATAACAAGGTTTGGGTTAAAATAAAGGTAATTGGATAAAAAATGGTTTGTGTCTAAATTAGTTATCATGCTCATTTTATTTGAAGGCATGAAAATTCCCTTTTTTGGGATATTTTTTTTTATATGAAGTTTTGACGTTTGCTGCGGAATTTTTGCATGCTGCGTATGGCCCTTGAAGCTAAATTGAAAAAACTGTGCTGCATGATTATGATATACAGAAAATAACGAGCCACAAAACAAACTCTCTTTATCGAAATCCATAAGAGTATGGTAAAATCTATAACTTTTTTAAGTCAATAAAGTAAAATTTGAAAACTGCGACGACATAAAAATACTAACGATCATACCGATAAACCAAAGTTTCGTCAATGCAGTCATTAACAGTGTTGCAAAATGCAGTCTATTTGTAAGATTCTTGTGCAAGCGTATTTAATATTCGATACAACATGATATTTTTCCATTGTTTTTTACTGCTGTTTGTATTGCGCCTCAATGAATTCGTTTCAATTTCATTTGGCAAAATAAGCAATAGCAAAATACAATAACATTAAGAAACGGCATGCTGCATGGTAGTTCATTCAACTTCTCCTATTTTTGTGTACATTTGTTGTACTTCAAACTGAATCCGTCCGTCAGTTGTAGTTTTGTGTTTGGTTATTCCGAACGCCACCAATTCGCCGAAATTTGGCATCTAACTTCGATGGTCATATGATTTGATTTCAGCGTCATTTCCTACTGAGTCAGTCAACTTTTGGACACGCCACAATGCAAATTTCTATGAATGAATTGCCGCCAGTGCCACATGCTGGAGCAAAAGGCAGGGCCAATTCGCGCGCTCGTTAAATTTCCATGGAATGCTACTCAAGACGTTGACGCTTTGTACATATGTACGCTCTAGTCGGTGGGGTCATTTGCCAAAGAAAAACGTGACAACTGTGCGGCGGCATACCAAATGGCAGCAACATTTTTTTCGAGTCAATTTCAATGGTACTACATATAGAGCCAAAATGCCACAACACGTTCGTAGCAGCCGTGGCTGCCTTGGCCATGAACGGCCAAAAGTCATAGAGGAGTGCTGAAGTGGAGACGCAGATCTTTGCATGAACATGCGCGTGCGTTGTCTTTATATACTGTTCAAAAGTATATAGTAAATATGTCACTTAGTCCTATCGGGCATTGGAGCTTACATGATTTCAATTTCATTTGTGCGCAACTGTAACAAATTTTTGGCGGCACGAATTGTCAGCAGACGACGACGGCAGCGATTTGCCCCACTGGCACTGCTGGAATGCAGACAGCTCAGCAGTGAAGCGTGGAAATTGATATTTGCGCTTAAAAATTCCACAGTCCTTTTGCTCAACTCTTTCATATACTTGTATCAATTATACATTTAGTTCGTTAATACTTAATTGCGTGGTTACAAAGTAATTTCAAATAGCATTTTACAACACTGAAAACTAAAAATAACAGTGCAGCTATTTGACAGTTAAAGTAAGCTACATAATGTCCCAGCTTGGACTTAACAGCACGACAAACTGCACTTAACAGCGTAGAATGTGCTACAAAATTTCCCTGCAAGGACTTAACAGCATTGGAAACTTCACTTAACAGCGCAGCAAATCAGCGCGCTGTGAAAATTAGCATAAGGCAGGGTACAAAAAACAAACAAAACTTTTCACAAACGTTTCGTCCAAAGACACAAACTACTCATGTTTGGTTTTCCTTCGTGACCTCAAACAGTACAAAAACAGTACAAACAAACTTTATTTTTTATTTTCGTTCGTTTGGGTTTTGGTCTCGCCAAAGAGAGGAACAAAACGAAAAATAACTTTTCGATTCGTTTGTTTTCATATTTTGCTGCAACCTGCCCTTAACAGTGCTGTCGAATTTAACATAATGCTAAGCTTCAAAATTTTGTGCCACAACAATGTAAAGGAGCAAATGAATACAATTGGTGTATTCACAAAAAGTAAGTAATAAACGAGTTTCTAAAAAATTAATGTAGCCAACTTCTCCCCTTTACGAGTTTTTAAAGTACGCCGATTTTTCGTACATGTTTTAGGGTATTTCGATTTCCATATAACGCGAATATATATATACATATTCAGCGAAGATTTCTGTAAAAGGAACAAATTTTTTTAAATTCTGACTCTGTGTAACGGATTTTTTTTGAAGTTCCTGCTGTTTTACCTTGAAATGCTCTTCTAAAAAAAGAAAAATTAAGTGGCTTTTAAGAGGCAGTTGCAAGGTGTCCTTACAAAACAGAGTTTTGCTTTACAAAAGCATCGCAGTGACACCGCATCCAGCTGTGGGGTTCTGCTGCCAGATGTGATATTAACAAAATCCAAATCAGCAGAGTTGGATTTACGAAAATTTAATACTTCTCCTTAGTAGATAATCGAATTATTTGTGAACTTGGCTCCCCTTTCGTAGGTAAGGTTTTGCATAGCCTTGGCGATCGCTACGCAGATTGCCTTAGATAGCTACCAAACTTACTTGGCCATACTCTTGCTGGGCATCAGCCAAGAAGACGATTTAAACTATTGCATCCTTGAAATTAAATAGAATCAGTTTTTTAAGCCATTTCTAGCAAATTTATACTCATACAACAACCATATATATTGTGAATCGTATTCTTGAAGTTATGTTAATAGTATAATGTAAATATTTTAGTTTTTTGCGTTTATAAACAAAATATTCAAAATATTACCAAAACTACACAAACAAAAAAACGCACAGGAATTCAATTTCATAACGAGAAAAAAGTAAAATATATTTTGAGTGACTTTCAAAAAAATAAATACAGTTGCAGAAGAGGATAGCACATATATTTCTTTCTATTTTTTAAAACGATTCTAGAGACTAGATGCAACGTACCATATGCCAGATATTTGCATCTCTAAATGTTTTAGAAGTATAATTTATTTCTTTAATAAACGCTAAAACACACATAGTTTCTGTGTAGCGAATTTTTTATAAAAAGGCCCATACGCAGCATGCAAAAATTTCGCACGAAATTTCCCAATATTTTTTTTTATATGAAGTTTTGTCATTCCGTACGAAATTTTTGCATGCTGCGTATGGGCCTTAAAAAAAACATTTTCCGTCCCCGTGCGAATACGCTTTTTTTGATGATATAACTAAATGTTTTCAAAAAGACTACAACAGTTGACGGTGACTGACCTAATTTTGCCAAAGGTTTATAAAAAAAAACGCAGTTTTCGTAACTGCGTTGTTGTAGTATTAAATTTCCAAAAACTGTCAACTGGTAACGTACTTAATACAACAATTTTAATATTTTTTGTTGTATCTTCATTAATATTTCTGCAGTCATTAATTTTTCATTCCTGTGACATTGAAGTAGCCGTTTACAACATTACTGTGCCACTGTTAACTGCATGAGCTAGCTGCAAAATGTCCCAGCTACCCAGCTATAATTTAACAGCAGTGCAAAATAGACTTAACAGCGTAACGTTATGGCAATTAGTATGGACATTTTTTAAATAAAGTACCAACACAAATAGATTGTATGATGTCACATACATATTGCATTAATAAGTGTAACAAAATATTTTGCAATTTTTTTTTAAATGAAATGCAGCGTGATAAAAATAATTATAGAGAATATTTTTAACAATCAAAGCGAAAAAAATTTTTTTTTTTAATTTGTAAACAAACTTTAAATGTAACTAAAATAAGCCACAAAGTTGAACAACTTAAGTGCACAATGTGACATATTTTAAGCATTATATATTGTTAGTTTTATAATTACATATGTTTTTTAAATGCTGTATTGAGTTGCATAAGATTTTTTAAAAGGCAGAAAAAGGACTAAATCTACAATCGTACATAAAGATTTAAGCAAAAAAATATAATATTATATAATGTTCAAAAGAATGCAAAATTGTAAATCTTAACCGTTTCCGGCACTTCTTGTGACTTTGTTCTGTGATTTATTTTGAGATAACCCAATCATCTTGATATTTCATAGAAAACATAAGTAAGCTGTCAACTTTAGTTTCATGTTTAATTATCAAAAATTTAGATACAATCTATGAGTCATACTATGATTTGTGACTATTGTAAACATATGTATTTCATAATTTTTAGCAAAAACAACGACTAAAATCACGCGGTTGACTCACACGGGTCGAAAAAATCATACGTTAAGTCCGAAAACGCAATTAAAGTTCAGTAGGTCAGTAACTAAATGCGGCTGACTAAGGGACTTACAAATTTCTACTTTTTATAGGTGCTACAACAATGTGGCATGGAAAATAGTGCGAGTATACAAAAGCTAATTACATAGCTTACGCTTTTTTTTTGTATCTCATGTAAATCATTTTTATTTATTTGGTACTTTTCTTAGAAATAGTCTATTTTTTATCTCTGGCTGACAGACTTGGCGACGCTGCCATTTACATGAGCTACTATATACTGGAGTACATACTGCATGCTAAAGTATATAAAGCAGCGCCTTTGGCAAAAGCCCCCACAGTTATCCAAATATATAGACCAGCTTAGCATGACTCGCTTGTTTGTTTATTTTATGCATTTGATTCATAAAAAAAAAATACAACTTTGTTTTTATGCCGCAACATTTTCCAGTTCATATGGTTCCATATATTTATCAGCATGATTTTGCAGAAAACATGCCATTTTTGTTATTGCTGATGGGTTCTTTCGTAGACTTGGCGGAAACTTTTGTCATAGCACTTAATTGCACGGATTTTTTACTGAGATTAGTTTTGTTAGCTTTTTACGAGCAGAGTTTTTTGTAAGAATATTAGATAGTAAGATTCCATTGCAGTTTTTTATTTTAGGCAATAAAAATGTTGTCACACTTTTCACACTGCAGCCTACGGAGTTATCTCTAATCATGTGGGTTTTTTTTAGGTGCAATTGAGTCATGGGTTCTATATAGGTCATTAAGGCTTACTAAAAAGTGTCTTGCAATAGTTGCCAGCTTGCATCATGTGATAATCAGTATGAAAAAAATTTTAATATTCAAGGAACTTGCTTAGGTTATTAACCCGTGTTAGTTGCAAACCGATAACGCACATTTCAGACTCTTTGTGGTTTTTATATACATATGAGTAAATAGTTGCAGAAAATTTTGAAATTATTTTTAAATTACTTATCAGTGGCTTTTATTAGAACTTGTGCAAATAGTTCCAGCAATTTCATTTCATTGTGTTAATTCACAATATTCTTGACCGATTTCCGAAATTTTTGCGTCTTGACTCTGTTAAAAGTCTATATACTATTTTTTTTGTTTGTCATGCTTAAATATTTTGCTCTTCACGTGGTCATAAATCCCCCAGTGCTTACAGCTTGATTTGATATAAAAACTATATTGTTTTGCTAATTTTATGGCAGCGTCTTTTAAAGTTTAAATTTATTGGACTTTTGCACAAATTCTTTCAATAGCGATAGAGCGGCACCAAGGCTTTCACTTAGCTTAGAAAAGAAAAAGAAGTGGACCGGCCCAAACCGACTATTGTATACACTATGCGCTTGGCAACTCAATAAACCAAGTTGTAGTTAATTCTCACAATTTCAATAAGATTTGCATAAAATTTCCCAAAAGCGTAAATTTTTTGGAGCTTCTATGCGAAAGGTGTTGTAACTTGCACTCTGAATGCTTAATTAATTCTTTAACCATTTTTTCGAAACTTGTCTGTATTGATTCCCGTAATTTTAATCAGATTTGCAGGAAATTTCCCAGAAGGTTATTTTTTTGAAGCTTCTAGGCAAAAGTAACTGGAACTTGTGCTCTCAGTTCTTAATTAAATCTCAAACAGTTTTTTCGCCATTTTTATGTATTGAGTATCTAACTTAAAAAATCGCAAAATTTCCCTCAAGCTGGAGAGATCAATAACACTAGTTTACATGAAAAATTAACCTTCCTAAAAAAGTGTTTTTTAGGGAAATTTGGGATCGAGAGACACGAAAATGGCAAACTTTTTTTTTTTTTAAGCACCGTTTTCGAGATATTTTCGAAAAACATGTTTTTGGGCACTTTTTCTAGTTATTCCTCAATATCACGTGAACAAAATTTTGTATTCACACGAAAGACGATTAGATCAAAAGGTATTGATGTGCTCTTTCCTGTAATATATAATATGTACAGATTAAGTAAAAATTATTGAAGTTACAGGCAACTGTAGTTGAAAAAATGGAATTTTCGACCATTTTTCAAAAACACTTTTTTAGGAAGGTTCACTCGATGACCCTTAAATTTGTAAACTAGTGTAATTTTTTCCAGTTTGGCAATTTCACTGAGAGCGTTCTCAAAAAAAATACCCAATGTAATAACACTTCCCCTTTTAAATATTTTTTCGAACATTTAGTTCAGCTTATACTGGTACAGCACCCAACCCAACCCAAAGCAAAATAAAAAATATTTTTTATTTCATTTTTAGTAAAATTTTGCAAAATTTTATTCTTTTGTGTTGATTTTTTTTTAAATTTTTGTTGTATTTTTTTGTTTTTGTATCTCAAATTCTTGTTTTTGTTTTCTTAGATGCTTATTATGCTGACTATATCACGTGGTCTTACAAATAAATCTTTATGTATTTATAAATATACTTTTTTTAAGCTTTTAGTTGTACAATTAAATAAACTTAAAAAAAAGAGAGATAGAGTGAAACCCTAAGCGGCTTATAATAACTATACAAAAACTATATATATAAATGAAGTTATAAATTTAATTTGTTAAAAAAACAAACTTTTTTTTTTTGTTTAAACTTTTTCTCAAAAAGTTGCGCTTTGTGCTTGGCTCAGTTTTTATTTTTTTTAAGTTTTTTTTTAACATTTGCACAAAGTATGGGAAGACTTTTTTGATTTCATTGTTGTTGTGTTTTACTTTTTTTTTTAATACGCATTTTATAATTATGTAAGCTGTTAAAACAAATGAGCTTTGACTGAACTTTTGTAAAAAACAAAAGTTTTAAACAATTTTTTTGTTTGTTTGTTTGTTTTAATACATGATTCATGAGGCAATTCAACACCAAGTACTTTGACTGAGGTAGTTTTATATGCTTGTGTAGAATACCTTTAAGTTAATTAATGTATTAAGTAATATATAGAAATAAATAATTTACAACATGTTGCAACATAATTGCTCTCTTTCACACTATCTGTGTATATATGTATGAGTGTTGGCACTTCGCAGCAAAGCTTCAGCAGAGGCGAAGCAAAGACGAAGCAACAACAATGATAATGATAATACGCATGAGTGTGTGTGTGTGTGGTGTGTGTGTATTGTGGGAGGGGGTGGTGTGGCACTTCATGCAACATTTCCAGCCCAATGTGAAATGTGTGAAATGAGTTGATTCTATGCGCGTTCACACTAACCAAGCGTGACCCAGTTGTGACCAACTTTGGATCAATCTACGCCCAAGCGCCTGCGCATCTGTGTGTATGTGTGTTTGTGTCCATCAGTCTTAAAGCCGCCTTGGCGGTCTCTGGCAGCGCCCGCCTGCGCGAGATTCACTTCAACAGCTGCCCTCAAGGCAGACTCTACTAGCAGTGCGCCGCTTACCAAGGACGCCAAAGCCGCTCCTCCTCCTTAATCTGTTTTTTAATTACCAGCGACAGTGGCTGCTGCTCTGGTTGTGGCACACGCTGTATCACCGAAGGCTTGCAATCCATGGCCTCGTAAGAGTTGGCAGGACTGGGCGGTGCGTAGTGATGCATGCTGCTGCTGCTGGGCGCTGACTCATAGCCCGTCGAGCTGTGCGATGAGGCTGAGCCCGTCGAGGCAGTGCGTGTGGGTATGGGCACTAGCAAGGGTGTTTGTTGTGCGGCAGCGGCTGCTGCAGCGACTACGGCCAATGCAGCGGTTTGTTGCTGCTGCTGCTGTTGTTGCAGCAATTGTTGTTGCTGCTGTTGTGGCAGACTCTGGGGCAAGACGAGCGCAATGCTGCCATTGGACAGCTTTGTGGGTATCACCTGCATGCCATTGGGCAAAAAGTAACCATTGGCGGTCTGTTGAATCTGGCTGGCAAAGAGAAAAGACTGTTGTTGTTGCTGCTGTTGCTGCTGCTGCTGATGATCCTGCTCCGGTGAGCTGGGCGGTGAGGGTAACATTTGCGCGAGCAACTGTTGTGCTTGCGCAGCGGCTGTCTGACGCTGTTGATGATGCAGCTCAGTCTTAACGCCATTGATGCAGTTGCTCAAATGTTGCAACAAACGACGACGTTGTGCGGGCTCCAGGCCAGGAAAACGGCTAACTTCGTTGGCGCAATCGGCAAAACCGGCTTTGAATTTGTTAATAATTTTTGGATCAGCAGCCTGCTGCATGGCTGCCTGTTGACGTTGCAGCTCCTGCAAATGTTTGACTGTTTTCTCGAGTATGTCGGCTTTTTCTAGCTTGGAGTGGCGCGCAGGCTGAAGATAAAGCAGAAAAAAAAGAAAACGCAAAGTTAGTTGCATGTTTGAAAAAGAGTATAATTTTTAAGAGTTGGTCGAAGTTTGGGGGTGTGAAAAAAAAAATTGGTAAAAAATTGTGAAATTGAAATTGTCTTGGGAAGCACAGTTTTATAATTTTTTAGTGGTATCAAAATTCCAGATTTATTTATCAATTTTCGCAGTAACAAAAAATTCCCCCAACTTATCTAACTGCATATCTTTATGTTTAAAATTCCCATTATGCGAAATTTTACATGTGACCAACTACAGTTCGTTTGATTAAAGCTTGGTTTGGCCAAGATACTTACGTCTTTTTTGGTCGCATCCAGTATTAAAGTCTTCAGCTCGTTCAGGCAATTGTTAATGCGAGCGCGTCGGCGTTTCTCCATAATTGGCTTATTGGACTGTAAATAAAGAAGAGGCAAAAAATTAGTCACAGATCGTCAAAGGCGCATAAAATATTAGAGTTAAGGTAACAGAGTCGAGTGGCAACAATCTTAGGGTACATGGCTGACCTCATGCAGCGGCCAAAAATAGAGGAAGCTGTGCGTGTGGCGCCGACGACGCTCTTTAATTGGACACAAGTGCTGGCGTTTGGTAGTCTAACTAACTCACTCACTCATTCAGTGGCAATTATGGCAGGGGGCCAAATGCTATTGAGTTGAGCATGGGATTGGCCGTCCGGCCGTGCGCGCGTGCTTTATTTTTAAGATCTTGTGCACTTGCATGACACTAAAAATAGTTTGGCGGCTGCTTTGTCCATATCTTTTAAATTACAGTGGCAACGAGCTGGTACATAGCGATATACCCCTCTGCTACTGCGGCTAAACCGCCAACGCACAGAAATAGTACCAGAATAAAAACAAAATTTTTGTGGCTAAAAATAAGCGCAAAAATACACAGGTATTTTAGCCAACAACAACAAGGTCGTCGTGGGAAATTCGAAGACGCAAAAATTTATTGCGCTCAACATTTGCATAAAATGTGTGTGAGTGTGTGTTTTTAAATTTTTTTTGTGGCCAGCCAAATTTGGCCAAGCAGCTAACTGACTGACTAACTGACTAAATCTCAGGCGGATGAAGTCAGCCAGCTGCTGTTGGCCCAAAAACGGCAAGCAAAAAAAAAATAAATAAAACAAGCTCTGTGTGTGTACGTTGACCGACAATTGTAACCACGCGCCAAGCAGTGCCTGAGTGGAAACGCTGGAAATGTAGAAAATGTTGGCGTTACCAACTGTTTTTGGCCGCTTAAGTGGCACAAGCCGCGTTAGCGTCGGCAGCACGCTCACACACTCGCCCAATTTGGGTGGCACTTATGAATGGATTCGAAATAGCGCTATGGCTACAACTTGACTTACTGGCTAACTGACTGACTGACTGAGGGAATGAGTGAATGAATGAGGCAGCGTTTGGCAAGTGAAAAAAAATGATGCCGCCGACGTAAAATGCGCTGCCGCCGCAGCGTGTTGGCGACGCGTTATATGGTCTGCCATGTGGGAGCTAATTTTTGCCAAAAAGGAAATGCATTTTGAATTGCGTGTGCGCAAAAAACTGTGGGCGACTGACCAAAACGGCGGCGCACTCAACTGAACAGTTTTGACAAAAAAAAAAGCAAATTCAATTTTTGGACATACAGTTTATAAGAAAGATTCTGCGCAGAAGTCTTGATTTTGCGTTGGAAGCTACATTTGATTAAAAAAAATGCCTCTATGAAAGTAACTTGGTTTTTATTTTTAAAAAATATAGCTTTTGTAATTATAAGAAAAATTCTTGCAATTAAATCGCTATTGCCTTTACAGTTTTTTTGTGTAACATAATTTGTATTTTTAAGAATTTAAAATTTCCCAAAAAAAAATAAAAATTTGTTAAAAGTTTCAAAATAAAAAAAAAATCTTGAAGCTGCTTTTGTACTGCAAGGAATATATATGTCCACTATTTAGCCTAACTCGACTCTAATAATCCAAGTGGGGGCTTTTACTTGTAAATCAATGTAAACCATTGTTAGACACTTACCCGACGATCGCTTTTAAGCGGCGTCTCCTTAATTTGTGTGGCCACCACAGCGGTGCCCAATACATTGGCGGTCATGTTGCTTGCAGTCACACCGGTAACCATTTTGTGTCTGTTTGCTAACAGTTTTAAACACTGAGTTTTTCTTTTAATTTTTGTATTTTTCACTTAAAACAGCAAATATACAATTTGCCGTATCACTTTGTTCAACAGTTTAGAATTGCTCTGCTTTAATACGTTTGCTTAATTTATGCAATTTTTTCTTCAGTTTTAATTTCTTTCAAAGTTCACTTTTTTTTTGTAGTCAGTAATGTTCTTTCACTTTCAAGCGCTACGAATTACGCGAATAATTATAAGTTTAAGAATTTTAGCGCTGCTTCCGTTTCAATATTTTTAATTCTCTTTAGCTAGAGAACCGCACGCTACGATGTTCGGTAAGCGAATGGCTGCTTGGTTCTGACTGCAGCGCGATTAAAAGACCAAAAACCGAACGAACGAAACGAAGCGCGACGGCAATACGATCGTAGTATGTGTGTATGTGAGAGAGCGTGTGCGCTGACGCTGGCAGCTCTGTTTGCGGGTATTTTTGTGCGCGCGGGCAGACTACCTTATCGCTGGGCAGACGACTGACGATTGATCGACAGGTTTGTTGTTGGACCAAATCGCTGCGACGCGAAGCAAGAGAGCGGGCCAGCCACACGACCGTTGCACACACACACACACACACAGAATATACACGCACGCATACGACGGCGGCTACCTAGCGACCATGCGACAGGCAGACAGACGGCCAGATACTTTCACACCAACAGCAGCAGTTCTATGTATTGGTTTAGCCACTCACAGATACACACACAGAGACACTCAACAACGGCCTTTGCGCGAGAGCGAGAGTGAGCAGCCGGCAATGTTGTTACTCATACGCCCCCTTAGCAAAAAAAAGCACACTCACAATGTGGGTCTTTCTTCCTTTTCGGAAATATCAAAACCCCGTTTAAGCCGAGCTCAGCCAGCGACGGGATTCACAACAGCTTCCACTGAGAAAAAGAGAGAGTGCTAGTTTTGTGAGAGCAAGCTAAGCAGCAACTTTGCTGATTCATGCGGTGAACGTGACGGAGCACAGCGTCAACCGCGACGTCGGCGCAGCGCACTTTGTCTTTTGAGTCGACCATAGAAGGTGAAAATAGCAGCAATAACAACAGCAAGCAAAAAAAAAAAAGCACAAAGCGATATGACGCCACCCCACCTCAAGCACGCAGACAGACACACAGATATGCGAGCGTTTTGTAGCTGTGTGTGTTTCGTGGGGTCGCTAAACAGTAAACAAGATCACAAGGTTGTCGGCGCGCACGCCAAACGGAAGCATGCAGTGTTGATAAAGGGGGGGGGGGGGGGGGGGGGGGGGGGCAGATAGGTGTGTATGTGTGGGGGGGCCTAGCTACCCATCAGCACTGTATTTCACATGCGTCATAATGCGCTTTGGTATGTGTGTATATAATGGCCCGCTACACCGACTCCCCTGCTGTTTTTTGGTGGCGTGTGGCGCTTCTTATCAGCGCGTCCGGTAGTCAAAGACTTATGGCTTTGGTTGATGTCGTTGTTCCAATTTTGGATCTTGACACCTGCACACGATAAGGTAACCCAACAGACGACACACATGTGACGCTTAACAATGGCGTCTATTCTACATAGTAATTAACTGTGATTCGTTGCACGTACAAGCCATTTCCATGCCAGTTGTCGGCTTAATTAAATGAAGGTCACTTGCTTTACATGGACGAACAACAAATATATAATGTATTGCTCACATTTTTTAATCGATCGATGGATAGGCACATGTGCATTTGACCGTGTTGTATAACACGTGATTTTTGTTAAATTTTATACACATTGAAAGGCTTAATTTAAATTTTTAATGGGGGGTATGGAATTGGAATATGGAATTTTCGTCGTATTAAACAAAAGAACCAGCGTATTCTTATGTATGGTACAATTTACTCAACATTTGTGATGGACAATGTCATTGCCAAGGCATTAAAGACACTTTTTATAGAAGACAGTTTTAATATTGGACATTTTTAATGCCGGTACCGATCGAAGATCAGCGCATTACAAAATTGTGCATATTAAGACCTGGTAGATGATCTGCATCGACTCTGACATCGAATGAGCTATTGAAGTCTGTTTGTACGAGCACGTAGATTTCGGAAATCATAAGGGACAAAAGTAAGATTTTTTTTTTTTAACTCGATCTACGTCTTTTCCCCCCTTTTGAGGAATTTTGTGGGGGTATACACTATAAAATTAATCTTTGAAAAATTGCCTGTACGAAAATACATTTATCCATATCATTCACAAAAGTCCACTTTTCTTTGAGATACATATTTTGATGTAAGAGCTATTGCACCTGTGAGCCTATTAAGCAAAAAGAAAAATCGTAGACCATTAGTGATAGAGCAATTCGCACACACCAGAAAAAATATAGGAGCAGATAACAATTTACTTGGGGGAAAACGGCTACAGGGTAGCCCACTTTGCGGCACTGCTTCTATTGATCTTTTTTTTTATTTTGACCAAATGGTGCATATAAGCCTAGCAGGCATTACAATACGTGGCTGAATAGTTAACCGAGATGATTTCAGTTTATCTATCAAATTTGGTTTAGACTAGTTAGCTGGGCTAAGCGCATTGGGCCAAGTACCCCGAAAGCGAAGTTAAGATTTTTCTTATGAGCTAGGCTGCATTTATGACGTCACTATAAAACTAACTCTTAATATAAATGCGAGAAATCTGAACTCTGCTTAATGAAACGGACCTGTTTCTTCACAAATTTTATTTAGACACATAGTATATACGCTTTCGTCGTAATTATTTTAACGTAAAACGGTACAGCACATACATATATACCCATATAAGCCATTTAAATCCAACAATATAAATATAGAGCTCTATTTGTATTTCAAAAGCATATATAAAGCACGAAAAAATCATGGGAGGTAAAAACCTTTATATACTATAGTATATACAGGCCATACCATATATCATGCAGTACCTTTTGTGTGTCTCTGGAAGGGTAAGCCTATGTTTTTATTTTTTTTTTTGATGGCAACTACGTGCAATGTTGGACTTTCACGTTCTGACTTAATATGCTGGCGTTGCTGAAGGTTAGACATGTAATATAGTTGATGGCTTATTAAGAAGGTTGGGCCAAGTGACCGACCGACCGACCAAGCTAGAATCAAGCAAACAAATCATGGTCGGCGGCGACGACGACAACACCTTCGCGTTCCAATTACAATTTGGCTGTGGATCAAACGTAGCCGCTCGTGGCAGAAGCTGCCATGTTGTTTGCTGCTTGCAGGCAGCAAGTTTCTGGCGAGGATCACGACGAAGGCGGCACTTGTGCATGCCAATTTAATTGCACAAACAAACAAGCACATATACACACAGAGACAATGTTGATGTGGATGTTAACGTTTACATGAACGTTGGCGTTGGCGTCGGCCGCCGACAAATGGCCCGTTGTATCACATGTGCGTTGGCAATTTTAAGCGTTTACATCACGTCGAGACAACAAATAAAAAAAAAAAGCAGCGCGTCAACGCTGACGCTGACAATGTTCGGCGGAGGTGTATCTCACAGATACACATGCATATACTTTTAAATGAGTGTGTGTATATGTTTCGCTTGTTTACGGCCAATTTGCCGCGCGCCGCATTTGATTTTGGCGGCGCAAAAATGCCAGCCCATCACATGCAACGGCTAAAATAAACCATGGCAAAGAGGCACCAATTTATGGCCCAAACGACTTACAGAACGAATGCAAATGATTTGAGAAAACTGTTTGCGTTGCTAATTGCATCTAATATTAGCTTCAAGCAATTTGTATTTAGTCGTAAATGTGGTAAAGTTTTGGGGCACGATTAATTTTTTTTTTGTTTTTTTTTTTTGGTGGGTGGCAAGCATAACAGCGACGTCAGCAGCGCAACACCCACGCGCCACAGGGCTGGCAACAACTAAAAATAAAAATAAAAATCTAAACTGAGAGCGAAACAGATACCGAGAGCGAAAAACATTGACCGGCCGTGCTTTAAAAATAAATTTTTTTTTTTTTACATTTTGCGCGATTAAAACGCCATAAAAATCGCGATCCAATGCCGTCGCGCTGTTTAAAACGCGCGCGCGCACGCTTTGCCGCTGCTTAATCCACTCTTGCCCCCCGTCTGGCTGGCGTGCCATTTTGTTGTTACACTTAATGGCGCTGTACTTTTTGGCAGCATTCCCCATGCATACATATGTACATACTATATACATATTTAATTTAGTTTATTGTTTTTGTTTCGATTTCGTTGTTTTTGTTGTTCAGTATTTTATTACTCATTAACGTAACGACGCATTTTTTTTTTTTTTTGGCCCAAGAAGCTTCAGAGTTCATTTTGTGGGGGTTGGTCTTGACGGTGAAAACGTCAGAGGCGGCCTTTTCTGTATTTTTGGCACAAGCGTCAGCAAAAACAGTCTAAGGATTTTATATTTAGATACAGGTAAAAGCTATAAATGAGTTAAAGCAGACGCCTTAATACCTATGCAGCTTTATATGGCCGGCATGGACGTTATGCGAGTGTTTGCCATGATGAGCAATGTGAGGGATTTGTGGTCTTTGTTGAGTTGCACCCTTGGACAGGCGTAGAAATTAGTTGCGGGCAGATATTGAATCAGTCTGCTCAGTGTGTTGACAGCTTGATGGACTAAGTTGTATTAACACCTTTTAAGTTTTCAAGCTATCATTTTTGTGGGAATGTATTTATGTTAGAATTTTAAGATCCCACAGAGTACTATTTAAAATTTTTAACACGACAAAAAACTCATATTTACCCTATAGTTTTCTACAAGGACTTTAATCCACTTGCAATTAGTTTAAAAAAATCCAAGATTTAAGCCATGGGCTAGAATCCATGTCAAAAACTAGACTTTTGTAAATTAGTCTTTTAACTCTCATGTTAGAAATAACAACACATTTTTGGGAATAGCCATTTATTTTATTTATACCCTAATCTTTCAGTGCAAAAAGTTTTGATAATGACCCTAAGACTTAATTGACAGATTGAATATTGTTGCATTAAGAACGGTTAAGAAATGTAGAAATCAAAGCAGCAGTGGATCGTCTGAGGTACAAATAAACTAGAGCATTATGGAGTTTATTTTAGGTGTCATGTGCCTTACGCAGAATTAAGAGCAGGGGCTCAAATATTCAACCTATGTATGCATTTAGTACAGAGAGTCTGGTTAAATGCACCAATTAACGCCACTCCGAAGCATCAGCCGAAAGGGTCTCTTTTATACCCTTTGGTAAGGGGCAAAGTGTATCTGCCACTTCTTCTGCTTTTTGGCTAGCAGAGACCCGGTTGAAACGCAACTCCAGGCCGAGCCAAGGTGGCTATACCTGCGATTTGGGTGTCAACCACAGCCAATACACTCCCATAAGGGGACTTCCCGCAGCTGGGGTCTTACAGCTACAGCTGGTCCACGTGTTAAACGCATAATTAGTTTTTTCCATATTATTAACAGCAGTCAGAAAAGCGAAGACAGAAGATCTCATGTTTTCAAAACTTTTTGACATGGTTCATAGAACAAAACAAATAGTAATCTGAAGAGTCGATTTTTGGTGAAACCCGCAGCGGGAATAGAGCTTCCATTTTCATTTTTTTTTTTTTGTTAGTCCGTCAACTTGGAAAATTTTCAAAGTTTTTGCGTAGTTCTCCTGTGATCTGATAGAGATACAAATGTAAAGCAAAAGTTAGTCAACAGGGATTATTTCATGGCTGCTTCGGAGCAGCCAGGGCCGTAGAGTGAAAATCCGGGACCGGGGGGAAAATGTACCGGCCCCTCTATTACAACTTTAGCTGGAATTATGACTGTATGACAGTAATTACACCGGGCCCCTGAGAAAACTCCGGGCCCGGGGGGAATCCACCCCTTCCTCCAACCTACTCGTCGGGCCTGGGAGTAGCATTTGACTTTTTAAGGGAAATGACTCAACCATACCATGGAACCATTTTTGAGAATATTCAGTCCCCCACCCCACACCCCTTTCCTGTTTCATGCTTCTTTCTTTACAATTAGGCAACATAATGGGCACTATGGTCTCCGGGTGATCTCGGTTTATTAACTTATTAAAAGATAGCTGTCCTATTAAAACATCATAGATGTATTGTCACCGACCAAAATCTAACATTCATGCGATTCTTTTCTTTATATTTAAGGCAGTTTCGAATGCAGATTCCAATTCCAACTGTTCGATATGACAGATAAGATCCCGAATCTAATCCATAAAAGACCTGATTGAAACAGTTTTTTGTGCGAAAATCTTAAGAATTGTGCGGAATAGAAAGCTGAGATTCGCTTTGTCTTGCGTTAAGCGACTCTCATCCCCAAACCGTTTCACTTGATTTCCGTTTTAGTTTTTCCCATTTTTTCCTGTCTAAAGGTTCCCTTTAAAACTACTTAAATCCACTTTGTTCCTTTAACATTTTTGGTACATGAGCTAAGGTATACTTATGACTGCGACTAAGTCTATATCTATAGACTTCAACTCGGCATCGGTTGCTACCAGTCATTCCGGTATTGGTTTTTACTAACTCAACCTACTATTTGGCTTATATCCAATACTTCTTTTTTCTATTCTAACTTTATTATTTCCGCGCCGCTTGGAGCCATTCCATTCTGAAGTTCAAATGTCCTTTAATTTTGCAACTTGACTTTTCGACTCTGCTACTTTATTTTTTTGGGGGGGGGTGTTCAAATCCGCTTTGAAAGTCAGGTCTAATAAAGTCAACACTAAATTTGACTTGTTCCGGCCAAATAGCAGCAGCAAGTAAATGTAAATCCTTTCATTGGAAGTCAACCCCTTCATTGTCTACAATAGAGACTCGTAGATCGGTAGCACAGTAGCTGCTTGGCTTTTAGCAGCAACCACGCCCCTGCACGGCTTTAAGCTGAGTTCAGATAGGCTTAGTTTAAACCGCGTTAATTAAATCGCTTTGGACACGCTGTCGACGCTACCGACCATGTACAAAGCGCGCAATGATGGTAAAAGGGTTTACCGTAAAAGGATTAAACGTGCAACCGGACAACAACAACAGCTACTACTACAAAAACAACAAGTTAGAGGGTTTCAGCACTTTCTATTAACAGGATGATCATGCACATCAAAGGGCTAAAACCACACACCCATAAAACGGTGCGTGCAACAATGCCAAAGCGTGTGTCGCAGTTCAGAGTGCGCAGCCCGCATCCTTTACCCGCAGCCCGTTCATCAACTCTTCTGCTTAACACTTTATTACCCTTTTCGTGCTGCTTTTTACCTAGTCGCTAGAGATAGAGATCGTCAGCCGTGACGTGTTTGTTTATTTGTCATAAAAGGATTAGAAGCGCACAGGTAAAGGCTGCCAGCCGCCTACAAAACTTATCTAACAGTCTAGGCAAGTGTGTATGAGTGTGTATCTGTGTGTGTCTTGGGAAAGGGTAAACCACTTCTAGGGTTTGTCGCACGCCCACGCAAAATTAACCCGTTTCAGCAGGACTCTACACCAAACTAAGCAGTTTCGTAGAGATCTTAAGACATTTTTTACTTTCTGCTGCGGCGTTGTCCTTGCTTGTCTTTTAACATTTCACTAAAAAAGTCAACTCGATGTCATAAAAAACACGCGCATCTTACGTGGAGTTACGTAAAAAACGTTACGCCAAAAAAAATTTGCTGACTCTTTTTCCAACTAAATGCGCAAAAAAACGTTGCCCAAAATTGCCCAAGTCGCTTGTAAAATTATTGACAACAAATTGCATAAAAAATTCAGGTTCACGCGTAACTTTACGAGTTCCTTAAAAAAAACAGCATAAAAAACGCATCTAATACTGGCTAGACCTGCATGTTGGCCAGCCCAAGGTCTGTAGCAGCCTTTTGGATCAAACAAAGGCGCAACATGCAGAAGGATTTTATGGTTTTATTTAGGGTTATTTACAAGCCCAAAACTCAGCAGCTTCAATGTCAAATCAATTGGCGTGCAAACGTCAACATGGTGTAGTCTAAACATACAGGTAAGGAGCCTAACTCAATGTGAAGGAGTGAAGAAAGAGTTCTACCTAGAGTTAGAGCGCTGAGCGAGACTCGCGCCGAAAGAGGTTGCCGCTAAGGTGATAGGGTAGCATAGGTTAAGGGTATGCAGCACAACCTTTCCACGGATTAGCTTAGGGTCATAAAAGCAGCCGCTGCCAAGCGCACGCTAATGTGCCTTGTGTCCTTGATGGTTGGCCAGCTTGTTTGGTTGGTTGCTCAGTAATGCTCTTGGCTTATTCGCAAAAGAGTTTTTAGTATATGGCATTAAATCCTTGCCAATTTCCGGGAATATTATTTGCCAACACAAGCAGTCATGCCGCTAGCTAACGCCAGAGGGCGCTGCGCATAAATTTGCTTAATAGCTTTTGGCCGGAAGATCACAGGGACCACTGTATATTGCGTGCTTGGTTGCTTAGGCAGATCGTTGGGCTAATTTTGTGCTGCGTTTAGACTAATTTGGGTGAGCCGCAACTTAAGCACCGTTAGATGCGCAGACTAAAGACAGCAGCTGTCTGGAACGTTGTTGCCTTAATTTACATAAATATTTTGTGGAGTATGCGCTAATGACAGGATGTGTTTGTTTTTGCATCGAGTTGTTCGGTTGGAAACTTTCCCACACCATACATCTACTAAGCAGTACCTCTGACTGACCATTAAAGGCATCGCTGAGTGGGCGTCACTGAATGGTAGCCGCTGCAGCTTTATGTAGTATATGAATCTGTTGCACCTTGGCAAAGCAGACGTCTTGAAGTGTTAAAAATGTTTTACGATTTTCAACAAATCGTGACCAGACGGACATGACTATCCCGACCGCACTACCATTGCAACCAAAGAAAAAAAAAAACTGAAGGTGTTGAGCGCATATAAAAACATTTTTAACTGCCTGCCAAGAACAACAATAACAAGAGAAACAAACCAGAAAATAAATAAAGATTGTTTTTGGGGTGGTAAAGTTTAGATACGCTTACGGTTGTGCTGATGTATGGAGCCGATACAAACAAGTTGCAGATGGGCATCCCCATACTATCCCTGTTCTGGATCCTTGAGTTCCATAAAAAAATTTAATTTTGTATCTCTTTTATTTACAGAGCATACAAACAGCATACAGCATACAAGCAGAAAACACATAACGCCTAACATAATTTAACCAAATAATCGACTAATGATCTAACTAGTCGTGGACAGCGGATGTTAACCATCTCTCATGTACGAGTAGAAGCAATTCCAATTTGTCCCAATCCGCCATGCCTAAATTTCATCCAACTAAATGTTGGAAAGACCATCCGTTCACTGCCTCTAGCACCCATGGTATTGTAGTTCTTAGTCTCTCAGACTAAGTCTGTCACTCCCTTGGCCCTAATCCAAGGAACGAAACAGATAATATTTTAAAATTTCTGCTCCACATATTTTTCATGCGGGTTTTTAGAATTGAGCTCAGTTCGGACTCCCCGTACTTGGTCTCTATATTCGATGACCGCACCTAAAGTATGTTCGCCGAAACTTTACCTTCCATCCGCTCGACGTGCCTGAGGCAGCGAAATGCAGAACTAGATATTCGTCAGGGGATGTACCCCCTTTCTTTAGCAGCCAAGGTAAAAACAACAAGCCGTATCTCATACTAAGTCTGCCAGACTCTTAGTCCTTATCTAAGAATTGTACTTAATCTAAGACTGACTCTTATATTCTGGTAGAAAGAATAAATGACGTGCTAGTTTCAAAATTCTGCTGTCATCTTATCCGGTTATGATCCTTTTCTATGCAAGTTTTGACTTCCCGTACTGGTCTCTGTATCCTACAGCTTTGTGTGCCGGAACTATATCTTCCATACTCAGTACGTGACTAAGGCAGCAAAATACAGATCAAGCTATTCGTCATGGTACCTATTTCGTTTAGGATTCTACGCCTTTAGTGAGCACTAATCGTTTCCAGTGAAAGCTTCTGCAACTTTCCAGCTTTAAACAGACTGCCATATACCCTCTGTAAGTGTATATTATCGCGTGCAGCAACTACAACGACACGACGACAATCGAAAGGCAGCCAAAGGAATCGCAGTCAAAGCATCGATCATAAATGCGATGTGAATGTGGATGGTGGTCGTCGTCTCCGTCGTCGTCGTCGTCGCCATCAGCGTCTGGCCCTTTACCGGCCGACTGCATTGCATGCACTATTGAACTTTTTTGCGATGAGTGCATGAATGAGAATGAAACCGACAGTCTGGACTTGGGTCGGGGCCCCCATTGGGGCCCAAGCCAAAAGGAAAGGAAAACGAAGCACAGCAAACATGACAAGTCAGGCGTTTGTGAGAAAACAGCGTAGCTTGTAATTTACACTCACGTATCCGCAGCCAACAACGACTGGGGTGGCGGCTTTTTGCCTCTATGGCCTTACCATGCCATTATGGCCCAAAGCCAAGATGTGTTGCAGCAGCAGCAGCAGCTCGGCAATGGGCCAATGCAACGACACAGCAGGCAACAGTCCATAGTAGATTTGCAACTGGTCAAACAAAATGAACGCTTCTGCTCTTCACTTGGTTAGCTACACTGAGAAAAACAAACTACGAACTAACTACAAAATTCATCGGAAATTTTTTGTTTTGCGGTTTAAGCTTTAAATAAGCTTAAAAAAAAATTTTTGTATTGGAAATTTATTCTAAAAGAACTTAAAAATATACCAGAACTATAAATATATCGTTGAACCGGATTTTAGCCCAAAACCAATTCTGCGATATTAAATTTTTAAGATCTTCAAAATTAAAGTTATTGCAACCACATTGTATGGCACACCACAGAATATTGAAAAAGCTATATGGTAAAAATTTTATAGGAATTATTTTGAAATTTTCGTGCCTGCTCCATATTTTTATAAGAATGAAATATCACACAATTTCGCTTTCAATTGATCGATTTAACCATTAAGTTTGGATTAGTCGGAAGCGGAATCGAAATCCTTAGCAAACCTATTTATTTTAATATAAGACAATCTTTCTAAATCGAAAACTTTCGCTGCAAGGGTGTATAGAGCTTTCATCACATATAATAAAAAAATTTTTTGGGCGAAATAGATGAACTCCATTTCAAGCTGAAATCGACTTTTTTTATTAAACTTTATAAATCATAGTTTTGAGTTAGATTTCTTTCAAAATTTATTCTAAATAGAAACTTTACGAATAACTTGACAAATAATTAAGAAATCGAAGTTTTTGACTGCTGTTGAAAGGATTTGGAAAAAAGCCATTACAATTTTGTAGTTAATAGTACCCAGTAAACATGGGCTTACGGAAGTTTGACTTGCCAGCGATCAATCAAATAAATTGTGATATACTCGCAAAAGCCTTTTTGAAAGATATTATGCTAAAATAAAATAATAATTTAGAACATATTAAGAAACTTATATATTTGACTTAAAATTCATTTGCATAGACAGTTTTTAGTCACAACATTTGAACGCTTTTAAACTTTGCAAGAAATTTCGATCATGATAAACTTACTGACACACAAATTGCTCAGTGATTTTTCTCAGTGTATGCATGTCACGATGCTAGTACTGTTGCTGCTGTGGCGGTGGCGTTGGCAAGATCATACCCAGCGATTACCTAAACGCAGCCAGCAATACATACAGACAAATCCTTGAGCTGCGGCGCTGCATAAATTATAATGTGAGCCAAAAGCGGCGTGGGCCAACACTGACCGGTTGGTTTTGTTGTTGCTGCAGTTGCAGTTGGAGTTGGTGTGGCAGCCACCGCTGCGGCGCATGCCAGCAGCAGCTTGAGGCGCTGTCGATGCTGCTGACTGGCAACTGCCAAACGCCGCCTGCTGCTGCTGCTGCTGCTGTTGCATATAGTATCTGGTGCCGCTGCAGCTTCTGCTGCTGGCACACTTATTGCGCAAAATCGCAAGCACTGCGCGCTTCGCGAAGCATGGCCAGATCCGGCCGTCCTCGACGCCGCCGTCATCATCATCATCATCATCATAGTCGTAGTCGTCGTCATCGTCATCGTCGTTGTCTTCTTCATCGTAGTCGTCTTGGCCGTCGTCGTCGTCGTCGCATTGTTTTCATTTTATGGAGATTAACATTCTGTTCGTCTGAGGCTGACTGCCTCTTGGTATTGCTGCCTGATATCACAACTTTTGGCGCGACTGACAAGCATCCGCTGCAATAAGTTTAGCTGCAGTCTCTTTCTGTAAAGATTTTTGTTTCATTTCGTAGCTGTTGTTTTTGAATCTTACTTGTTTTTCATTTCGGCAAGTCACGACCCGCGTAATGAGCTGACTGGGCTGCCTGGGTTGACTTGCTGACTGGTTGGTCGCCCGCAACACCAGCGGCATGCTTCTTGTTGTTGTTGTTTTTGCTCTTACTTGGCTTATGATATTCTTTTTATGCTCTATACCCTAAGCGTAAGGGCTACATTGAGTTGATGCAATATTTGGAGTGAATTGAGCAAGATTTAATAAAAAATATTCCACATAGATCAGAAAACCAGGACTGTCCGTCGTAGACTCTCGCTTCTCACAGGTTTGAAAAGCTAGGATCATGATCATTAAAATCACAAATATTTTTAAAACAACTTTTAAACCAAAAGCACGCCCTAAATTTGGAATACATTGAATTATAACCCGATCGAGAAGTCAAAATCGTCTAAACATCCTGAAATCCGTTTCCACAGTCTCACTGAAAAACAACTGTTAACAAAGTAATTTTGGAAATATTGGAAGGTAGCTTTATAATGGTCGGCTCATTTTCTCTAAAACCAAAAAAAAAAAAAATAAAAACTTTAATAGGTTCGTCTTTCATCAAATAGAAACTGCAGTGGATATTATAGGGCTAGGGTTCCCTGATAATTTTAATTCGAATTTCCTAAAAGTCAAAGTGTTTAGAAGTAGTATTTATGAGAAAATTTCATTCTCTATTTTTCTTAAATTAAGAATCAAATATTCTCAATCTCAGCATTTATACAGAACATTCTTAAAATATCTCACGAAACACTTTAAAATTAGAACGTTACAATGCCAAAAAAACGCACTTGGCGAATTTTTCTTGCATGATGCAACAATAAGAAGGTCACGCAATGTGTAGGTCCATTAGTCGTATCTCTCTGTAAAATACTGGAGGTTCAATTTTTGTATGGTAGCTATATAAAAGAGTAGAACAATTGAGATCAAATTTATGTCAGCAGTATTTTGTTTTAGACTTAACATTTTTGTGAAGTGTGAACAAAATTGGAACATTATTTCATATAGCTGCCATACAAAATTGAACCAGCTTGCATAGCGCAAAATTCTTGATTTTTTTTCGTTAGTTCTTCGTTCCAAAGAATTAACCCTTTTTGCAACAACCATTATAATAATGTATATTGTAAATTAGTAAAGCGCATCTTTAAGTCGGCTCTTGCCAACTTAGCATCTTATTTATCTTCATTTTTTTGTTGTGGTGTCGGTTTGTTTTTGGTTGGTCTGTGGCAAAGGAAGTCGCACTAACTGACTGACTGCCTGACTGGCACTATTGCCAGTTGATCCATAAAACAGCCCAGTGAGAGGGAGTCACCGAAAAAGAGGGGTACCTAAAAATGTTAATTTTTTCTTATTAAGCAATGCGCCGATAATTAACCTCGTTAGTGTTACTGTGGTTGTTGCTATAACTACCACTGACCGGCATGAAAATGTTGTTTATTTTTATGCTGCTGTAATTTTCGGTAGTTGAAAATTGAATTTTAATTTTGGAATGTGGTAAGAGAACTGGAAGTCATGAAATCGTGTGAATTATGTGTGGACTTGCAACAAATCGAAATGGATGCAAAAGTTGTGGTATAAAATCAGGTTGAAGTGATTAGTCGGCTGTGTGATTATAGTGCACAGCATAGTTTTTACGATACAAAATAAAATGTGTAGATTCTTTTTTTAAGGCAAGTTAAATTCGTAGAAAATTACAGTTTTTAAACTGGAACAACATTTTCTTTCTCTCCATTTATAATCTTATAAACTTAAAATTCACTTACACTTCTAAGCTAAATTTTTTAATTTACTTGCTTGTAAAACAAAGCATTGAATTTTATGATTATATTTTTCCAGGGTTTTCGGTTCCTTTATTGCAGAAGCATTACATGTTCATCTATAACATAAAAGTAAGATTTAAGATTTATTTTTAAATTTTAATCAACTATCACACACTAAATTTTATTTTTTGTGTAACTTGTATCGGTTGATTGCCAATAAAAAACAAATATCAAATATAAAAAAAAAAAAAATAAATTTTAATTAAAATAAACTTAAAAGAATAGTAAACATTTATTTTAAAAATTATAAGAGTTCAAGGATTTTAATATATGATAGTTTCTACTTTTCTTATAGGCTTTGTATTGATTTTGTTTAATTTTCGTAAATTTGTCTGCTTAATTTTAAAGTTTTTGTGATATCTTTCGATTTGTAAATTAAAATGGCTAATTTATTGGTGCTGAATTTTTAAAAAAAAAACTACTAAATTTTTCTTAAAAAAAACCTTTAAGGTAATAAAGTTGATGAAGCCCCCTTTTTAAAATGTATTAAAATCTTTCTAGTTAATTTTTTTTTTCTTTTTTGTATAGTACCCTTAAGAAAATGATATAGGTCCAAACAGTGACGGATCCACGGGAGGCTTTTCGGGTCCGGAACCCCCTCCCCCCAAAAGTTGCAAAAATGCGTTGAAAGTCTTTTGCGAGCTATATATATAAACACTTCGAAGTGAAGAACCCCCCAAGACCAAATCCTAGATCCGCAGCTGGGTCCAACAATACTTTATCGATCGTTACTTATGATAAAAATATCTATTTACGTATTAAAGACTTTGCTAATATCTTCAAGCTTAAAATAAAATATTTTTGCAGTTTAAAAAATTGCAATGCTGAAAGACTTTGTTTCTTTTTTTTCTCTTTATTAGAAGCATCCTTTTTTCACACTCAGATAAGCCACAACTTTTCCACAAATCTGTTCACAGCATGTCTTAACCTCTTTGTTCCAATCAAAGAACATTTTAGGAACATTTGACTTTTTGGCTTTTCGACTTAAAAACGCACGTTTTGGCTTAAAAATAAAAAACGTATAACCCGCTCATTAAAACACTTATTTCTCGCGCTTGACCAAGGTTGTGGCTTTGAGTTTTTTAAGCCTTTCCTAAAAAATTGTACTGGAAATTGCACTGATTCCAGGAAGCGTCAAATCAAATTTCCGCTTAACCCCTTGCTAAAAAATTAAGCCACTATAAAGAGAACTACAAATTTAGTTGAGTTCCTGGAAAATGGTAAAAAATCTAAAACAGTTTACAACTGTCATGTGGAAAATTCCGCGAAAAGCGCAAAAACGCGTAGCCCTTTTTCCGCCTTTAAAGAGGCGAGCAAAAAGAGTTGAGTGCAGAGCAAAAAGGCTTAAAAATGCGCGTCATAAAAATGCTACTAAAAAAAGGATAAGACAACAAAAAGGCTGCAGACAATAAACATAACCCTAAAAAAATTACCGCAACAAAAAGTGAGCCGCTGCAGAGGAGTAAAAAAAAACGAGAAAAGTGTCACAGCAAGAAAAAAAAAAAAAGAAAAAAAAGGCTTGCTGCAAGGACACGGCGCGGGTTAAAAAACGAAAGTCAATCCAGAACAAAACTCAAAGCAGGCAAAGAGGAAGACAAAGGCAACGCGCGCATTGCACATTATTACTATGGCTGGAGGATGCGGCATGTGGCCGTCATCAGGATTTGAGCATTTTGGCAAACTCATCGTATTGACTTTTGCAAGGCATTGTCTGCTGTTCTGAGATCAGTTTTGCTTGGAAACCTGCACTGCACAATGTAGACCATCATAAAATAGCGCGCGCGAGTCTGCGAAAGTTTGAAGGTTGCGAAAGGATTTTGCTGAGTGTTGAGTGTAATCCTTGCCATTTTCCAGCATTTGCCAATATTTTGATTTCGAAACTAAACAATACGCCCACAATGCGTTGAGCCGAAACGAGCTCAGTAAGAGAAGGGCTTATGTCTGGAAGGATTAAGCGCATTTAAGCATGACGACAAGCGCGGCACGTTAAATTCCTGGGAACTAGTTCTTCTAGCAGCATAGGGCGTTGTGTTTTGCTGCATTTAGCAAAGGATTACAGCCCATTTTGTCATTGAATTTAACCATAATTAGAGACAACAAGTTGTAAAGCCATTTAGTTCTGGTATCTCAGAGATTTTCTCTACGTTAAGTTGCCAAATCAAAAGTTAAATGTTTGTCAAAACCTTGGCTCAAGGTCAGTTCTATGTAAATGTATGTTCATATAACCCTAGCCTTTTTTAATTACTACAATTTTTTGTTACACTTTTCATAGAGTTCCCAAAAAAAAAAAAGAACCAGCATAAAACCCTACAGACCCACCACTGTGTGCTCTGGTTTGTTTCTGCTGCACGCTCCGATTTTTTTATGACTCGCTTTGTGCGTTTTTTGTCTCAAACGCTCTAGTGATCTAGTTCGGGTGTCCTTACCCTAACCCGCGTGCAGCGTATTTTTCCTGGAACCAAAAAAAAAAGGGTTCCTTTTTCGATTTTCGCTTTAGTTTGCGTCAACTTTTTTCGTAGTACACTGGCATACCAGGAACTATGTCGCATATTTTTATTATATTTACTCCAGTTTAACATTTTAATTGTAACATCTCTGGAACGTAGGCAAAATATGAGTTTAGTGTCATACATCACTCGCTTGGATATTTATGGTTAAGCGAAAGTGTTGACGGTTTTGGCTGAAGTAGTAAGTGAGATTTAACCCTGCTGACACTTACCACCGAGTGCGTCAAGGCCTCAACCATAGCCAGTTGTCATTAGTAAAGGTAAAATTGCTCATTAACTAAAGGAAGCTAAAAGGCAAAGTGAAAAGTAAGAGCTAAGAGTGGAAAGTGAAAAATTTTATGTATATTCAGGATCGCTGAGATCTGGCTAAGGCTGCAGGGAGTATGGTTCTTTTACTAAAAGAAATGTTTCTTTAAATATCGTTATCACTATATATTGAGTTCACGTAGCTGACTCTATATAAAGTTTCAGAACTTTATTTTCTTTCTAATCAGTTCAATGTATAGGACAACTACAAAGGTATAATAAGCTCGTGCAAATGCATGTAATGGGCAGCTGGAGGCGTGGTAGACACCATAAAGTATATAATTATATTCTAGATCAGCATTAAAAGCCGACTGTCCTTATGAACAAAAGAATCTCAGAAACTATAAGCGCTATAGAGTTCATATTTAATCAAAAGATGCGCATAATAGTCAGGCTGATTAGATGAAGCATTTTGATTTATTTCGATATCAGGCGCCTTTTTAAAATCGGTTGGGAACTATAGCTTCAGACTACCTCTTTACCTAGAAGATCCTTTATAAACTGCGTTAACAGCGTTGGTACAAGGTATTTTAGGTAATCTTAATAATTAATAAAAGTGCTCGGAATCTGACGAACTAAATATAAATGATCTTGCGAAGTTCGCAGGGAGCGGAGCCCCTAGTTTTGATTTAGTCTTGTAGCCTTGAAGCATTTTTCTTCATCTCGCTACAATCCAAAATATTTTAATATTTATTCACACAACTTACTTACTTGATAAACAGACAAGTTGTACGACATGCCGTATAGTGTATGCCTTGGGTAATGATCCTGGACAGCGTTCGAAAAATGTTTTTTATTTTCAAAAATGTAGAGAAATTATTGAAGAGTTCAATTGTCAATTATAGTTTCCAAAATCTAGGTGTTTAGTAAGACAGACAAATGGACGGACATGTCTAGATCGATCGATATACTAATTCGCCTTCCTATATTGAAGTTTTTTTCGAGGCTCTCCGATATCTTTTACATACATTTACACAAACTTAATATAAAATAGGGTATACAAAAAAAATCATAATAGGGTATACAAGAAATGAATCCGAGCAAAATTTTTTCTTTCAGCCAAGATACTACAAATTTTAAATATCCCCCTATGGGGGAAGGGAAGTGCCTATCATTATTCTATAAAAATCTAGACTATAAAATAAATTCACAGAATTTTTTCTTACTTTTTTTCTTAAATGTTTATTTTTTCCAATTTAATATATGTAAGGGAAAACTAGAGCGATGGGCGGGCGCTCTAGATCCATATTAACAATTAAAATTGAATTGAAAACCATCGTTTTACGAATAATTAAAATATTACAATGTACCTACAACATAATGTTGTATGGAACGTTTATTTTTACTTTTAAATACTTGATGACTTACACTTAGTAGAATTTCCTGTCAAGTATTGTATCTTATAGTTAAATGTTCCATAAATGTACTTACTCATTTTTTCTACGCCGTTCTCGTTCCTTTACGACTTTCCTTCTCCCCCGCGCCTTCTCCTTCCCCGTTCTCGTTCCTTTCTAACACTTTGTGCTCACCTTAACAGAATTCGATTTAGAAATATTTACACTAGCTTTCGAATAGATTTACCACTAAGATTTTTATTTACGTGATATTTCGTTTGAAAATATATATCTGAGAAAACCGCATCTAGAATATTACTAAAAACTCTAATAAAATTACGCACGGCAGCAAATGTTCTATTATAGAAAAAAATAGTTTCGTTTGAAAAATAATATCTCATTTTTTATAAAGCGCAGTGTGGCTTTCCATTCAAATTAATTTAATTCCAAGTGCTTTATTTGATATAATGTGTAATAAAAATGATACCAAATTCAAATTTTTTGTAGTTCCTAACATTGTACGTACTTTGGTTGAAGACCCGATGTAAGCGTATTTCGAAAACTTCTTAATTCAAATTCTTGTATGCAATTTAAACACATATTCTGAGCCACTTTTGAGAGTTTGGGGTTACAGAAATTCAAAATTATTCTAGGCTAAGTAAAAAATAACCTCGGTTGACTCAGACAGCCCTTAAAGAACAATTAACAATTGCAATGGAGGGCTTACTAATTCAAGGGATGCGATCTGACTCTCTGGAAATACAAACCTACCTATCAAATTTCATAAGGTATTGAGTATACAATACTACAAGTACCTAAGGGCTTAGAAATGTACGTGTCCCTTATCATTTTAATAGGATGTGTTGTGTCCGGTGCTAATCTTGATTTGAAGATCAAGTAGCTGACGGGTCTACAGTACCTTTGTTTGTAATTTTTTGACATCTACGTTAAGATGTTTAGACAGCGGCTCAACCGCATCTGTGGGCTGCCTTTACTTTGTCAATTTTCTTATGATGCCTGGAATACAATTTACACTTGATCTAGGTATTTGCTACCTACTATATTCTAAACAAAAAAACGTTTTCAAAACAAAAAACCACAAAAATTGCAACAATTATTAGACAAAATTGGGTCGCACCACATTCAACAAAACTATCACAGCATGATTCAAAAAGAAAAAAAAAATCCAAAACAATGCCAAACAAAGTAAAAAACCAATATGTGGCCAAAAAAAAACAAAGAAAAAAAAAAAGTCAGGTCAAAAAGTGTGGCCAGCCACAAAGAAGTGCGACAATTTTTCCGGACTGCACTCATAAAAAATAATTAGAACAAAAAATGCGCACACTGACGATGGATTTATTTGATGGCGATGTGCAAAAATTTTGCATACCTCAACTTTGGCCAGCGGCCAGTACGACGAAAATCTGCCAAAAATTCCGCTTAAAAATTCATAAAAATGTTGACGAAAAATGCATTTGGCAGGTCAAACATTTTTTTGTCACGTGCTGTGTATGGGATCTGCCTAGGCCAGCGTCGAGGTCCTTAGAACAATAAATTATGCGAAATTATGTCATGTTGTCTGTCGCACGGTTCCACTAAAAATGGAACGAGAGCAGAACATCGAGATCGCGTTTTCATTCTTGTCGAGCGCGCAGCAAGCAAAAAAAAAAAAACATATTTATGAGTCCGCTCGTAAAAATGTCGCACGGCTTTGTCTGCTTACGTAAGAATTTTGGTTTGAGAATTTTTCTTTTTAGCATAATTACCTTGAGAAATTTTCGCAAAAATCTAAGTACGCTGACAAAGCTGCCTGCCATGACGTTGTTGTTTGACAAATTTTGAAATAGTTTTTGCTGACTTTTTTTGTTTGGTTTTATTTGGGCTCATTAGGATTTTTGTACTTTTTGCTTGACCAGGTCTTCTTCTCAAGGACGCAGGCATAGAGCGCTATAATTTAATTTTTATATAATAAAATAAGTGAGCTGCATTAATTACGCTACCATTGCCACCATTAGTGGGGACCGTCTGTCTTTTATGGAAGATTTCTTTTCCCCAAAAAACCAAATCGTTTTGCAAAAAAACAACTTTATCAGTTGGCAAAATGCGATTAAGTTGGTAACATTAACTGGTGACAGCTTGAACAACAATGTTGCAACCACATCCCGGACTTGGTTCGGAGCCTGCCTCGCTGAGTCTGTATCAATTAATCAAGGTCTTGGTGCAGGTACAAGCTGAACCCAACATAACACGATAAAAAGTTAAATATATATTTTTGTGTAGTGCCTTTAAGAAAGGGTCACAATAAATTTGTTTCAAAACCGTTCTGACACGCTTAGAGAGAGATTTTTAGGACACTCAAAATTGGCATTAGATTTAAAGTCTCGCGAAAGACACAGCTGGGAAGCCCTTAAGAAACAGCTTAAGTACTGGGAATTAGTTTTGAGTAAAAACTTTGTAAGCCCGGGAAAAAATTCCCCCACTTGTGTCAGTCGATAAATTGACTACAACCTACAAAAAAAAAACTCCCAAGTACAAAGATCCGCTCCAATCACAGCTGTAATTAAATTTCGTTGCGAATTGCAGCACATTACTCATTAGCTTCATCGAGTGCGGCAGCTGCCCCCTTTGTCTGCAACTTGCCACACTGCCTACCCAACAACTGTCATCAATTAACATATATGTACTTTGCTTTTGTACAGCCATAAATTGTATTGCCAATTCGATGCACTGCCTCAGTTCGATCTTAGCAGCAACATGGCAGTTGAAAGGCCAAATTAATCAGTCAGGAATCAAGTTGCATAAATCGAGGCACATCGATTATATATATATTTTATTTTTTTGTCAATATTTCAACATATGCTGATCGATTTCAAGGTCCCCCATACGGAGCATACATAGTGTATGTGATCAATTTATTATTGCTTCAATGGCATGACAGACAAGGAGCTAATGACAAGCCACAAGTCAGCAAGTCAGAAAGTCAGAAAGTCGGAAAGTCACCAGACTCAGATACTCCGCCATGTCAGCGGTTCTAGTAGTCACAGGTGGAGGGCGTGCGTCATTTTGGAGTCTCTCATACAGCTGTCCAATTAAGCGATCAGCATTGATGACACGCTTATTGCAAATGACAATTGCATGTTTTTTGCACCAAGTGCCTGATTTCAAAACGAATATGACTAATAATAAAGTGTACATTTACATTGTCATTCAGTTTGCAGTCCATGAGATGTGTCATATAAACTAAATCATAAGCAAAGGCTCAAAAGAAGTTGGAAAATTGAGAAACTAGTCTAGTTTTCCTTACTAAAATGTTACCTTAGAGCACAATGTATCCAAAATATACAGTATAGTTTTAAATTTTAATCTTTTACTTGCCTTTAAGCACAACATCCTCAAAATATCCATCATGGGGAAACCTTTTTGTTTTTAGTATACGCTGCTTTCCATCGCTGTAATGATCATTAATGCTGTGTAGAGCCTCTAGAGGAATCGGGGACTCTAAAAGCAACAGTGCACCAGAGGCAGCTGCCTTTTTGCCTCTTTGGTTAAATCTGCACTGAATTTCCAACAGAACTATGTGTTTAGAGACTACAATATAACTTTAAATAAAATATGTGTAAAAAAAAGTTTGGGCTCCGAACTTAATATTGTCTTAAAACAAATTTAAGTATTCATTAAAGAATGGTTACAATAAAAATTAAAAGCAATGAGTCCTCCATCGCTTTCCTACGATAAACAGATATGCTCATAAGCGTCACTTTTGTACTATGCTGCCTACGTGCTTAGCATCAAAGCAAGCAGTCGGCAAAGCAAGCAGTTCTCTGCTTTGTGCCCTGCTTTACGCTTAGCTGCACTTTCTATGTAAAAATTATGAAAATTGGCGTTTGTGAGCGACTTATTTGTTCAATTGTTGCAAAACTATTAATCGTAGAAAAGTGATTGAGGAATCATTTAGTAGATAATTTCAATGACTTTAACAAAATATATGGGTAAAATTGGCGAAAAAACCTACCTTTTTTGAGATATTTGCAAATTATTTGAAAAACACCAAATACGATCTCCAACTTTTAATTACAAGAAGGCATTGTGCTTGTACCAACAAACCTGCAACCTTGATTTAAGTCTTGTTTGATAGATAATTTTATTGGCCACAATTTCAACCATCATGATTCTAAGTTTGATAGAAAAAAAGATATCATATAAAAACCGTACCAACATATATTGCCAGGGGGCACCCCCTACCCACAAATACGCAAACTCGGTTTTAGACTTAGAACAAGGTCTCTAACGATCCCTAAAAGTTTCATCCTTTAAGTATTTTTTTTCAGCAGACGTCTATTTTGAGCCTTCATTTGCTGTATTAAATCCATTCAGGGTAAAAAAAAATTGCTCGCAAAATTTCACTTCTTAAACTTAACGCTTTATGACTTAATTTAAAAAAACATGTTTTTCAATTTTAATTTAATTGTGAGTAAACTGACAAATATTTTGGAATCAATTTTTTTTTAATTTAAGTAGTCAATAGGACTCTCCAAAAAAATGTTTATTGGCCAAATTTATTTACAATCTGTCCTAAAAACAGTCAGTAAATGATATAAAATGAATCAATAATATCTATCGAGACTAGGTGCTATCTCTCTAAAAAATGTTTTTTATTTTTTTCCTAAAAAAAATATGAAATTTTATTTTTTTTAAATATGAAATTTTATTTTTCTTTAAATATGCCAACCTCCTTTTTTTTAACATGTCTTTTTATTCCATCTTTATATGGTGTAAATAGGAAAAAAAATCATTTTGGTGTAAAGTTTGAAAAAAAAACTGTTTTTTTGCCAAAGGACCTAAAAAATTACAATACATTTTTGTAATATTTAAATGAATGTATATTTTTGGTTCAAGAGTATAAAAAAAGATTTATTTTTTAAGCAAATATTAAGAAATTAACGTTGCTCAACAAAGGATTTTTTAATAATTTGCAGTAAATGATGTAACTTCAATTCAAATGTATGGGATAACCTTTAATAGCACAAATTAAAAAAAATTAAAATTTAATTAAAAACAGAAATGTTCAGTAGTTTAGTAAAAACCATTTTTTTTTTGCTACAAATTTTTTGTTCACGTGTCAATCGATCTGCATCATTAATTTTTAGTTTTTTGGTAGCTTAATCAGCTAGATCCTTACATCCTTATCCTCATAAGCTTTCTGTAAGAGCACCTACATTTTAAAAATCTAACCAATTCAAAAAAAAAAAAATATCCTTTCAACATAGGACAATTTATGGATCAGCCTATATCCTTATCCTCTGATAAGTTTTCTGTAAGAGCACCTAGATGTTAAAGATCTAAACAATTACAAAAAAAATGATCCTTCCGATATAGAACAATTTCAGAAGCCTAGCTAGAAAATACATAGAAAAAGAAATTACAATAATGTCAGCCAGTCAGGCCACGATAGTCGTGTTGGCTGGATTGAAAATAAACTCAAAATTGAATTGCTGAATCTTAGGGCATAACAATATTCTCGGGAATGAGCACAACAATCAGCTTCTGCGAGAAGAGCTTTCCTATTCTAATACTGAATCGGCAAAAGCATTCCCTTAGGGTGCTAACTAAGTTACCAACGGGCCATTACAGGCTCATGAAACCATGATGGTCATCAAAGATCCTGGCACCTGTAGGTTCTGTGATATAATGGAGGAATCCTTCACACGCATGCCTAATAAGAGTGACGCTCTTGCCAGAAGGAGGGCACCCTTTTTGGGGTTGATAGTATGTCGATACATCCCATCACAGATAATGAAGTTTATCTCTATAATTAGACTAGCTGAGCTGCTTTAGGACTATTGGGGAGCATAATAGATTCTTAGAGTTCGAATGCAGCCTTTCCAATGTAATCAGAGGTCGGCTAGAAATTTCAAGAGGCTTAGGCAATTCAACTACCGCTTATATACTGGAAAAAATGTATTTTTTTTACTATTAAGTCTTAGATACATATAGTAGTACTTATTTCTTTTGTAGACTAATGAGTACGGGGTATAGTAACACCACAAAGCAGCTCCTCCAACCTATTTTATTCTGAAAGAGTATCTACAAAGTGCCCTACTTTAAAAGTTAAATTTCCACTAAGCTTTCAGTTTTAATTTCAATGTCGTCGTCGTCGTCGTTGTTTGCTTATCAATCCCTATTTACTTGGTTACTCAACAGAAGTACGTTTGCTGATGAAATAAACCTAAAACGCGCATTTTGGCACGTACTATTCAGCAAGTAATTTGCTATTGGTTTCGTTATTGTTCTCAATCTACTTTTACCACAAATGGAACAATCCCAAAAGAGTTGGCCATTAACAAACAGTTGTGATTTTTACCACAAACATTACATTCCCCCCCAAAAAATATAACCACTAAAAATAGCCTTGTGTCCTTGAGAAAATCTGTGCTACAGTTTGTTCGGTTCGACCACAAGCCGGGATTCCAAGCAAAAATTAGATATGCCTGTGCTACGGCTGGACGGCCAAAGAGGAAGTTGTGAACCCAAGTGCTAAAAAGGGTTTCAGCCGGCAGCAGCTGTTTGCACCCCGTAATTGACGCATTTTCGACGTAATTGGTGGTGATTTTTTATGCTCAACGCATAAATTAACACTAGCCAGAGATACAACAACTGTGGATACCAAGATTTGTGTAATTGCATTGTAGCAGATACCGCGTCTTGTTGAAACTTGGTCTGCCATGTAATCTGCCTTTTTTTTGAGATTTTCATATGAAGCGCATTTGTCCTAAAACGTAAAACCCGCTGATTATAAGCCTCTTGTTCCAAACTGGCAACTGGCAATTTGGTTTTTGGTATTGGGCTCATCTGACTGTTTATATGTTAATTTCGCAGAGTCTGGAAACGTTTTGTACCTCATTAGAGCGGCGAAAGCGCTTTTACAAGTGTTAAATTGGCCAAATTGTTGGTTGTTAACAGGATATAAACAAAAAGCAGTAATATGGCAGTGCGTCAGGCAGTACGGCTATAACCAAAAGTAAAAGTGTCTACCCTATAAAGTGTGTGTGTGCGTAGCTTGGAAACAGGTGGCGGCTGCCACAGCGCCCATGTTAATGGCCAGCCAATTCAATTAGCTACAGAGCAAATTGTAGCCCAAGGTTTTTTTCTTCGTTTTTACTTGTTGTTTGTATACCCTTGCCTGACTTATGCATGCAGAAATGCAAATTCACAGCAAATGCTAATTTCCGCGACGTCGACGACCAGGATGGCTCTAACTCCGTCTTTGACAGCACTACGGCCAATGTCCACAGACAGTTCATCACAATTGCGTTTTCAAATCAACGACGCGCGTTGCGCATGCGCAGTACCCAAAGGCTACAAAAATACCTTACTTCAGTTCATTCATATGCAAATCCAGTGACCACAAAACCAAATGAAATACCAACACGAACCAAGCCAACCCAACTTTACAGCACAACTCATTCTATTCTGCAGACAAAAGTTTACACTGAGAGCGCAAATTATTCGAACACCTCTAAGATGCTCTACAACATGATCTAAACCAGTGGTCGGCACGGCCTATGCACGCGAGCATAGGGGTTAGCGACGTCGACACACGTCATGTGTTATACACAAAACGCATGCATGTGTGCGTGGTTTTTGTACTGAAATTTTCTCTGCCGCAGTGACGTATTGCGACGCTGACGTTGGTAAGCAACAGACACGAAGTTGATGGTGTGTGGCTTCGGCTCTTGTTGCTCTGATATTGTTTTCTCTCCTGCAGTGGCAGTAAAGCAGAGCAACAAGAGCCGAAGCCACGCACCATCAACTTCGTGTATGTTGCTTACCAACGTCAGCATCGCAATACGTCACTGCGGCAGAGAAAACTTCAATACATACGCAAGAAAAAAATGTGAGTGTATTTTGTGCCCACCACTGATCTAAACTAAACCACCTTTATAGCAGCTCATTCTGTTCGAACATGTTAAATTTTTCAAATTATTACTTAAAAATTAAAAATTAATTTTTAAATATTTAATTTTTTCGTTAATTACATGCTTTACTCTTTAGTGTCAATCCGCTCCCACTATGTAGGTATTGCTGTTTTCAGTCATTCCTAAGATATTTTTATATATTTCATTATGTATTGTTTCACCATTAAATACGAATAAGTTTCCAAACCAAAGATTGTGTCAAAATTTTAAGTTTCTAAACAGATCGTCTAAGATCCCAACCCGAATCACTTGCCTATGCTCAGGGTGGCCGACAGGGTGGAGGAATGATGCGATTTTCGCACAGGCTCTATGTTCTTTAAGCATCCCCGAAGTTTTGGAAAAACATGAATTTATATAAAAAACTTGGATGATCATTTTGACGACCACCTTTCATACTCGTTCAGTGTCATATTGTTTGATTTTGTTTGGAAAAGTTTTTGTGATAAAAATGCATTTAAAAGCATCTGATCTTTCACTGCAAAAATATTTTAATTCTCGGCCGTGCTCCGGAGAACGAATCCAAATATTTTTTTCGGACTTGTTTTGAAACCGAATGCTCGGTGCTCCACATTTCATCAAACCGAATTTTTCATGTGCTTTGAAACCGAATTTTTATGAATCGCAGTTTTCTTATTTGTGATCACCAACCCAGCCTGATTAGCTTGAGATATCCCATTAGAAGGCCAAGAATTGGTGGAGATTCAGTTCAGATCATATTGAATCAGGCATAACCGGTCGTAGATTTCAAAACAAAAAACTTAAACATTGAAATTCTTCTCAAAAAATTAGTGCGCTTTGGAACTCTCGATACTATATTTCTCTTGACAGCAAATTGACACAGTTTTTTGATGGCATCCTTTTAATTCCCAAAAGCGAAGTGCACTAAATAGCAAAAATTTAAGGTGTCCGAAGAATTTCCAGCCTTACTGTATGCATCAACAGTCAGTCATAAAGTCATGCAGTCAGTCAACCAAATGCCCGGGTACATAAATGCAAAGAGAGCATCGAATTGCAAATTACTCTGTGACGGCGGGTGACAACGCGTTGCGCCTGAATAATTCTGTGGACTGTTAGACAATCACATCGCATCCCAAATAATTTATATTTGTAGTCGGAAGATTCGAACTATGATATACTCTTTTCGTTAGCTGACTTTTGTGAATAACTCGTAAATTTGTTGTCAGTATGGAATAATTTATTGTCAGAGCAGCGAATGTGTCAAGTCATGAAATTGAAGGATTAGTTGGAGCAACATACCAACGACCAGGGCCGTAGAGAGAAAATCCGGGCCCGGGGGAAAATGTACCGGCACCACTATTACACCTTTAGCTTGAATCACGACAGTACGACAGTAATTCCACCGAGCCCCTGAGAAAACGCCGGGTCCGGGGAAACCCCCTTCCCTTTCCTTAACTTTTGCGCTAAGGATTTGCAATGCCTTTGGCATGGCGTGCAGTGGTGTGATGCTGTTTATCGTAGGGATCTTTTGGTCAAAAGAGCTCTAAAATTGACGAACCACCGATCTTTCATCATTCATATGGATTGAGAAAAAACGGCGATCACGTGAACAAAAGGAACATTCCTGAGACAGTGTGATGACCCCCATTTTAGTACATGATCCCCAATTTGAACCATGATCGCCAATTTAATCCATGACCCCTAATTCAATCTATGGCTCAGAAGACGCAATACAAAGGTCTTCGGAGCTTTGGGTTGTAACATCTTTTAATTAGTCAAGACGACTGGTGTCCAAACTCAGAGTTCTGCAAAAAATGGATGACGCTTTATGATTGGCAAATGAGCAATAATTAAATGCAGTTCCATTTTTATTTGATTATTATTTGATTGATTATACTTTTCCTAAATAAAAGATAATTTTTTAATTGATAAGTTGAGAATTGTAGTCGTATTTAGCGGAAAGTATTAACGAGGCTCAGTGGGATATTTTGTGAAATAGTCAATGATTCGTTGTTGATTAGGCTCACAGGCCGTCCTAAATTTGGTCAGGCTTATTTTTTATGGCTGCTTTTACGGAAAGGGGTCAGATACGTAAAAACAGGTAAAATTGACATACACTCACTCATAATGACGGACATACAGACAGGGATTTAGACATACAAAGACAGATACAAACAGCCAGTTACATATCGTTTTATTTTCTTAATCCATTAAAGAATGTTCTGCGTCATTCTCGAAAATTTTTTCAATAGGTTGCAAACATTCACAATAAGCTTATATACACTCTTAACCACTTGGTACAGTGTATAAGCATTGGACTAACACATGGCACGCAAAAGCGCGTGCCCCAACTTCCGCTGCCAAGTGTTTGCCATGCGTAACTTTTGACTAGGCATGAGTGGTCAGAGCTGGGTCCCCGAGCTTTGAAACTAATGCTAAATGCAAGAGCTGCTGCTGCTGCTGCTGTGCTTTTGTGATTTCCAGGAATCTGTTGACTTGACTTGTTGGTGACAAAGTCAGCGGGCTACATTAGCATAACATAGCATGGAGAAGTATGTACGAGTAGGAGTCGTAGTAGTAGTAGTAGCAGTAGTTGTTGTATACATATAGGGGCCAGACCCAACCAAACCAAGGCCTGGCGGATGTACGCTTGATTATGTTGTTTGCTCAATGCTTCTTCGGTCTGGCGCGGGTGCTCTGACTGTTTCGGTAGCTGATATTTATTTGGTAGCTGCTACAAAGATGAGAGTCAGCCTTAGCGTCAGAGAGTCAGCAGAGTCAGAAGAGTCAGAAAAGTCTCTGTCCGTGCATGACATTAATCACTTTTCTGTTTAAATTTAAGCAAACAAAGCGCGACTGACGCCAGTCAGCAATGCCGCCGACTTAACAACGGATGCTGGACGGTAAGAATACCCGACTGCCGAACCCAACCGAATCCAATGAACGGTGGCTATCAAAATAGTTTTGTACACGTACCAGCCCACCCAAATGGACAATGTCGTGCCTATGACTGACTACTGTGTGTACACTGAAAAAAATAAGTGTCTTGTAATAACTTTCGCAGAGATATATCTGCATAAAGATTCATGCTGAAACTGAAAAAATAACTCTTAGTATGAAAGCCTGTGTTGTCATTTATAATTTAGTATAAATTTTTAATTTTTTAACTATATAAATAAATAAATATTATTTTATGTTAAGTTATTTATCTTAAAAATGCAAATGGAAAACAGTGATCTCAGATTATGAAATGAAAGAAAGAAAGAACTTATTCGTTGCACTGAACATCCCACATGGAAATATGAAAATTGTCTACATACTTAATTTTCAGCATACATATACGTGAAATGTATAGGAATGAAAATACGGTGAAGCGGGCCACTTTTAATTTCGATTTTTGAATTTTAAAGATAAAATTATCTTTATCTTATATGAAACTCAAACTTTAAACCACAAAAAAAAGTTGGATGTAAAATTTTTTATACTCATTTTTTTTTTTAACCATGTTACAATAATTTTTATTCTCAAAAAGAAATAATGTTTTAATGGTTTTTTGTGGAAGCCTCAAAAGCGTAACTACACTGTAAGGAAATCAAATAAGTGTTTAGCTAGAAAATAAAAAATAAGAAATTTCTTTTTTCTTTTGATTACTAACTAGTAAATGTCAGAGTATTATATCTGGGTCTTGAGATATTCGGGTGTGACACAGAAATCAATTTTTCCAAATTTTCTTAGAAATTTAATTCTCTGTGAAAAAGACCCTTTGGAACTGTTTCAAAATGAAAATATCTTTTTTTGTAAATAAAATATTTCTTCTGATTTAAAACCACTTTAAGAATGCAAAAGATCGTAAAAATCTCCATATAATGGGTATGCGCCAATATTATCTACAATTATATATATATGAGTATATATTGTTTATTCATCATCATATTTATACATTAGTTTATTTATACAATTTATAGAGATTAGCTTAAAAAGAAGCTTTACAACTAAGATGTGAAAAATTGTGTTGTGTAAATTTTTGTTTATGTAAAATTGAATTTTAAAGGAAAAAATGTGAATAAAAACCTTAAAGTAAAAGAAAAAAAGAGAAATATCTTCAATTATCTGCTCAAAAATTCATAGACATTCTTTCAATCAAGCGCTTTCCAAGCTCCGTTTCTAGAATGGTTGAAGGATTGATTCGAGCGGAACTCTTAGTCGAGATGTTTGCTCTATTCAAGATAAATATTTAAAGAAACCTAAATTAATTTGTTATAGATTATATTTTTTTATATGCACAAATGAAATCTAGCATTTAATGTTAAAAATGCTAGATTAACGTGCAATAGCTAATGGGGCCTTCGACTTTTTTAGGATTTATTTTAATAAATATTTCTTTATTAAATATGGGCGCAAATAAATGAAGTAGGTCACTTTTTGCGTTTTTAAGATACTAGCCAATATTAAGCCTGCAAATTTTTTTTTTCAATATTTCGACTGCTCTACATCTATTTTGTAGAAAGAATATTTGAAAAATATTTTATTTGCAAGTTGTCCTTGAATATCTTGCGATGCGGTCAAAATATTCTTTGATACTTTTAAAATTGTTGTAAAATGTCAAAACAAATATTTATAGTAAGTCCAAAGTTTTTATCGTGCCATTCCAAGAAGATATGCTTATTTGACATAGAAATGAAGTAAATCCTGGAATTCCCTAACTAAATTTCTAAAAGAAGAGGTTAAAAAAAATATTTTTCTTTAAAATTTCAATCAAATAGCTTTTTTTAATTGTGCTAAATCGACTGAAATTGTGCGAACAAATTTTTTTCTGGCTATTCAAAAACCGTATCAAAAAAGAAATCATTCATTTATCGATAAAACAATAAATAATTCATTTATTCAGATATATGTAAAAATATTCAAAATCGAAGAGATCGACTAATATTTTATTTTTTTTATTTTTCAATAAATAAATATATTTCACAAACATTTTTTTTTATTCAGTATGTCCGCACCTTAGTTTTCTTTATAAGTTTTTTTATAATTTTTATATGCTTTCTTAAATCGAAACAAACCCAAAATTATCTTCATATAAGGCTTTCAACTCAAACGATCCAACTCACTTACAGTTTTTGTTAATTTGTCTAAACATGCACGTTTATTTCTGCCAGTGTAATCATCCCTCTGTCGCATCTTAAACTTTGTGTTTTTTGTAATGATCATGCGCTTGACTGCCGCTTTGTCCTAATACCGTGCCTTGTCCAAATGTTTATACAAGCGATCCTAAGTAGCCAAAAGGATTTCCAATGTACATTCGTTCGTCGCTTCTGTTAATGTGCTCGCAAACAAGCGTGATATGGCAATTGTCTAGGGAATCATATTGGTAGGGCTTGGACCTTAGCCTAACCAAATGCCTTTGCGCATTTAAGTAGTAGCTACTGTGCCTAGGGATCAGGCCCATTAGCTGTTGTCTGTGCAACAAGTGTTTGATCTGTTCATTTTCAGTAATAGAATTCTCTACGTCTGCCCCATATTTGGTCACGTTTCTGGCAACAGAAAGATACAGCAGCTACCAAAGCAACAACTACTAAACATATTCATGTATTCCAAGAAACATGCCTCAGACCCCCTAACATTTTTTCTTGACGTCAAACATGTTTGTATGCGTAGCTAATTTACTAGCTGGTAATGCGGAGCACATTAGTACGAACTCGTAGAAGTCCAGATATAGTACGGAACCATTGATTAAGAAACTTGGGATATTTGCTGAATGAACAAAAACAAATGAATGAAGTGTGAGTGTGTGTGTGTGTGTGTGTATGTGTGTGTAGTGCGTATGTATCCAATGCTGATACGAGTATTCTTGAATCTTTCGGAATTTTTAGTCACATGAGCATGACAAACTCATTATAGGGTGGTTTTTTAAACATTTAATATTTCCTGCTATTTTTGTGATTGGCACAAGTATGCGTTCCGGAAATGCGCCTTAAGTAAATGGGCACATCGAAATTGTCGCTGACATTTATTCAAAGACCCGCTTAATATTATTTACTATATGCGCAAATTGTTCCAAAATACTCAAAATGCGCTAATTGCATTTATGCACGAATTGGCGTTTAGCCTTCACTCTGGATTATCTGCAGCTTAACAGTAGTTAAGCGATCGTTTAAAAGCCCTTTTTTGGGCAACCAGACATTGTCGTGCAACAAGTTTAAATCCCCAATGCTGTGACCAACTAAAACCGGCATTTGGTAATTTTTCAACAACAGCGGACAGCGCTTAAAATGTGATCAGTGCTGCCAGATAATGCCTCCAATAATCTCCGCCATTGGGACTTAAGCTTAATGGCGCAGGCGCAACGATATGGCACAGCTTTAAACGGCGGGGTGCATACAGACATTGGGCACCTGTGTTTGCGCGCTGAGCAGATGAATTGGCCAGATAAAGGAGCGTGTGCTCTCGCCAAGCGTCAAGGTTGTGCGAATGAATGGCTTACAGACTGCTTGCTGATCGAGGCAACATGTCCAACGTTGTGTCCGTGCTGGTATTACACGCGACAATGAATTTCGCATATGTCACAGGTTGCCCTCGACTGGAACACAGCGTCAATGCAAACGAAAACAAAAGCACAAAACAATCTGTGGATAAAGTTGAGCTTCTGTGATGAGAGTTTAAATGCCCTAACAGAACAGATCTTTGTTTGTAAGTCAAAAATTGAGTAGATAGTTGGGGAAGCTGAACAACAGAAATTGATTTCCGCTGGGGAGTTTTCTAGAGGATCATAAAATATAGGGTATGGTGGGGCAAAACCGACCTCCCACTGTTTCTCAAAAACGGCAAAAATGAGCGAGCTCATATTAGTGTTGTCGTGTAGAGCATTAAAAATAACCAAAATGGTAGCATGACAGTTGTCTATCAGTCTACATTTAGATGCTCAAACGAAAATAAGTATATTTTTAAAATTTTCAATTTAATTTTTGTGAATATGTTTTTTTTTTTTTTTGCATTTTATTTACAATCTGTCTTTATTAGACAATAAGTAAATTTACTAAAATAATTAATATAATATAAATATTAAAGTTTCCATCGAAACCTACTATTGTGTTTTTGTGAATATGTGACTACACATTTTTTCTTATTAAATAAAGTGATCGAAAAAAATGGAGAAGTGGCTTATATACTATAAACATAGACCTACACAGGTTAGAAATTTGGTTTGAAATTTCGTATAATTTTTTTTATTCGCGTCGTCATGAAAAATGATGTGAACAACCAGACGTCCAGCTCGAACCAAAGTACGCCAGCAAGCTATTTGGTCATCCTTTATTGACATTCATTCAACTTTCATTTCGATTTACATATACATATGTTCTAAACATTAAGATTTTTTTAAATAAATACAATTAGTTTTGTAAGACAATAACATGCTCTTTTGATTTATTGTCGAAAAACTATTAAATTTAAATTATATCTGTGCTAAATGAGCCAAAACAATAGGCGGTCGGGCTTGCCCCATTAATTTTGAAAATGATAAAAATTTCATTTTTGGAAATAGAGTTGTATATCAAAAATTATTATTGGTCAGAAGTAGTCAATAGTTCTAGTAAGTTGCGGGAGAGCGTTAGCTTTAATATGGTATATCGGACGAGTTGATCCAATGAATTTTACAGCCAAAACCAATTACTAGGTCTGTTTTGCCCCACCTTACCCTAACTATGGACCAAGTAGACAACAAAAATGTAATAAGTCTTATTTTAATTTAGAGCCTCACAATACCTTTCCAAACCCCCTCCTTCCATCATTAATAGGTCCCTGGGCGATCTTGGTCTGTGCCGCGAGGCCTTACTAACCTTACCCCTCCGCAATCTTTCGGTGTCGCAGATCCGGTGGGTGCAGTTTTTTAGTCTTCGCCTTGGCCTATGAATGCCAATTTGGATGTGTTTTTTATCTTTCTTCGTATACGCGGCTTAGGTAGTTTATGATGCCCCCTGTGGAATGTATGCCAAGGTTTTTATGCAAATTTCTGTTTCTGACAATGGTATTCGGTATTTAAACAAAAAAATATAGCTTAGGAAGTTTTCTAAGTTTATTGTACAACTTATTTTAAAAGTCCATCACTGATGTATTAAAATTTTTTTTTTCCCCTAATATTAGAATAAACTACGAAATGTACAAATCTCTTTGTTTAACCCATTTTTAGAATAGAAATAAACCAGATATGTTTTATTAATAGTTAAAAACGATTTAATTTACCTTAACTCTGAGAATTTAAAAAATATATATTTTTAAGGGAACGTAGACATACTAGGTGACCTGTTTCAAAATACCACGTTTGGTCACAGAAGCGGATGGCGGGTTTACGTTTTCGTCACGTAGTCAATATCCTTTTTGTTTTTTTTTTTTTTACTCACTGTTTGCCAAAAATTATTTAAAATCAAAGTATCAAATAACGGAAAACTAGAGGGGTGCGGGGATCTTGGCATATACTACGGTTGGTCACCGAGGAGGGGAAAAGGGTTTAAAATTATAAAAATTGGGTCACGTAGTATGGGTACGTTAACTAATCGTCAAGTGAAAATGCGAAAAAGTGAATTAAATTAAAATTAAATTCAAATCACTCAAACTAACTTAATTATATTTAACGCGTCTCTTGAATACGGCGAAATAGATTTTTTCTCAAATCGCGATTTCTCACAAACCATGCTTACTTGTTTCCAAATGTTCTTCAAAAAATGACCGAGCGATGTATTAACTTACAAACCTAAAATTTCAAATTTTGTTGTATTTTTTCTTTGATTCCGCTGAACTAGATTTACAATAAAAAACCAAAAAGATCGAGTCAACCCTTGCAGTGAAAATTTTTTCATGATTCCTTCCATGTGTTACAAACTTGAGGACAAAATAAATGGATCCACACTGGCATACAATAAAAAAACACTTTACGCTGAAGAGCAGCTGAAAAATATCGCAGTGCATTTTTTCGCTTTTTTTTTTTTTGGGACTGCGGGCACAATCACTTTTTGTTTTATTTGGAATTGGGCATTGTCACGCAGCAGTTGGAATCGAGCAACATGTCCGTATACCCTGCAACTGCTTATATACAAACATAGCTGATTAGCGTATTGCCAAGTTTGGATTATACAAACCTGGTCTGACTTCAGCCAATATTTAAAAACCTTGGCACTCAACGATCACAATAAATGCCAAGCATCGATGAATTTTACAATGCAGCAACAAATCGCAGCTTTATGCGTTTAAGAAAGCTGCAAAAAAAAAAACAGATAACCAGGAGATATATGCGAAAGGTCAGCTTTTTAGAGGCAACAGGTGGCATTTTTGTTACTATGACAATGCGCGGTTAGAGCTTTGGGATATAATTCAAAACCAAGATCTTACTTATGACTTTCATATAACTATATCACGCGTCTGGCGGCATCATTTGTTAAATTGGATTGAGCTTGATTGCTAGCGATTTGAGTCCAAGCCTAATGAGCCCTAATTTAATGCGAACGGAAATGACACTCGCCAAATTAACCATGTCCAAAAGGATGCACATCTTGTTGTTGGCAGCTTGTTGAGCCGGGTATACTTTGATTGCCAAGTTTAGCCCAATCTTGTCCAGAACTGGGCGCACGTGCGGCTACGCATGACTCTCTTGCTAATTTTTAATAGCTTCAAACGGAAATTACAAATTCAAGCTGGGTGAGTGCGTTTGGCGGCGTGTGATAAGACCGCTCGACATATGGTTTTTGGTACGTATTATTTATAGAGACTGACGGCATCAGTAGTATTAGTAGCTTCATAGTATGGCCCATTGCAGCTATTTACAGTTTATTTAGCATTCAATCATTCAGCTCGTACACCTGGCATTAAGGCCAAGCAATTAGTTCCGCTTTTCATTTTTATTAACCCACAAAAAATGATTTTGCAGCCGACCCAAAGACCCGCTAACACTCACTGCTGCTCCCTCGTATGGGCGCGTGTGTTGGCTATCTATAGTTTCTAGTAGTTGTTTTTTTTTTCCAAGCAAAAGTTCACGCGTCATCGCCGCCTAGCAGAGCACACGCCCACGTCTGGTTATACAGACGCGCCTGGGTGAAAACTTTTCCTTTTGACAGCCGCCACGGCACAAACATTTTCCAACAGTGCGTTGGAGTAGTCACGCGGACGCAGCAGTGGAGCAAAAGCACAGCGGTGGGGTACCAATGATCGCCATTGACGTCATTGACGTGCAAAGGCAAAAGAATTTGTTTTTCGTGAAAAATATTTTCGCATTGAATTTGTTTTTATGCTGAATAGATATGTTATATAGTATAGACTCATTTATAAGACAGATATATGCCTCTAGTATAGGCGCGCGGCAGTCGTCTTAGCGGGATTTATTTGCCACCCAGAACAACAGGCCAACAAAAATCTTAATTTCGTGTTGATACACTATAAAAAATGGCTTACTGGGTACATTAACATACAATTGCATATTAAAAGCAGAGCAAAGCGTACTCTTGGCTTAAAAAAAAAGCGAATGATTTCTTCTTGAAACACAAGAGTTCCCTTCTTTTTTTGGTTTTTTTTTTTAATGCGTCACCTTTCAAGCATTCAACCACCAATGAATTACTATCTTACTTACAGAACACAATGATTTAGCTAAAGGTGTAATAAAGCAGTCGGTACATTTTCCACCCGGGCCCGGATATTCTCTCTACGGCCCTGGAAGATACACAGATAACCAAATAAAACTCTTACCGATTTGTTATATTTATTACAAGCTACGGGGATCCGCCCCCTGCATGCTTCGCCCATAAGGTCTTCTATATTATTTTCGAGTTATCGCGATCATGTTATCCTTCTCACTTGCGATACTTTTCTCAGTTTACGCAATTTTTTGGTATTTAAGTTTGGTTCTAAAGTTCCCATTGGATTTTAATTAAAAAAAAAAAAAACTTAAAAAAGGTTTACGGGACTGGAGGGTGGTCAGGTGCGGATCCAGGATTTTGGGTTTCACTTCAAGTGTAGATATATCAGAGCTCGCAATAAACTGTCAACCCATTTTTCCAACTTTTGGGGGGTGTCCGAAACCGAACACCCCCGTGGTTCTGCCACTGCGGGTGGTATTCTTACAAAGTAAAAAGATAGTTCATATTTTCGTCAAAAAGCTTCATTTAAAGAGAACAAAAGAGAGTCTAAAAAGTCTTTATAACTTCAAAATTTTAATTTTTGTCAAAATTATAGCGGCGTACTTTTCTATATTTTTCCCGTTTAGACAGTAAGTTGAGGCAGCAATACTTGATAACAGAAATATAAAGCTTCCAAAAAGTTTACTATTAAAAAAAGTAGTTATAAAAATCTGGAAAAGAAATGAGCTAAAGTTATTTATTAATCCCTTCTGGATTTCATCCATTTCTAGATTACTTCAAGCTTGACACTTAATATGATTCAATTTAGAAAAATCCGAGTTTTCGAAAAGTCCAAGAGTTTCATAAAATCTGTTTCTTTAAGTAAGTTTTCGTGAAGACGACCTTCAAGGTATAATTTTACTGGCCTGTTGACAAGGTGGTAGGAACGGGTGTATGCGGCCCGTATCCGAAGTTTCCCAATGAACCTGTCTATTTGAAAAACAAAAAAAAAACATTTATTTTTCGTAAGACTTTTTTAAATTGTTAAAAAAATCAGAAGGTCTCACATAATTTTGATATTATGTATATATTTTTTATAGGACGCTTCGATGCCCACCACAGGATCGCCCTGCTAATTTGAAAGCTCATTGTACATGATTTGTTCCGAACTTTTCGAATTATATCCAATACTGCAATACTTCTACCCAATACACCGAGTTTCAGTCACGCTATTAATTGAAAAGTTATCTGAACACTGACTTGTATCCAGAAAGAATGGTGCTAATCCATATAATGCAATACTTACCAAGATGGCCAAAACAAAAAAAAGAGACACAGAATCTATAATCTTTTCGAACACAATAAAAAAAAAAAATTTTGAATTTCTAGGTACAATTTTTGACAATTCAGACCTTGGTCAGTAAACCAATATTAAAATAAAAAAATTCAATATACTCGGTGATGTGATAAAAATCTCTAGAAAATTTTTTACTTTTTCTTGAAATTAGATTTAAAAAAAAAATGTAATTGCCGTTTTTACACTCCACATTTTTTTTAATCAATTATTTTCGAGGCTGGTTCCCCGGGAGATGCTTTAAACCCCCAAAACGCCTCCCCTGGCGACGCCCTTGAATACAAATGCATAAAGACTTTCTGGAATAGAATAAAATAGACATTGGTAAGTAAGCAAATAATAAAAAATCGAATTTAATATGTGCCAAAAATTTCTAGAAACCTTTTTGACTTTTTTTTAAACTAGTTTTAAAAAAAAAATTTTATTATCTATTCTACACTCCACATTTTTTTTATTTAATAAATTATTTTCGACGCTGGTTCCCGGGGAGATGCTTTAAACCCCCAAAACGCTTCCCCTGGCGACGCCCTTGAATACAAATGCACAAAGACTTTCTGGAATAGAACAAAATAGACCTTAGTAAGTAAGCCCATAATAAAAAATCGAATTTAATATGTGCCAAAAATTTATAGAAACTTTTTGACTTTTTTTTTAAACTAGTTTTAAAAAAAAAATTTAATTATCTATTCTACACTCCACATTTTTTTATTTAATAAATTATTTTCGACGCTGGTTCCGGGGGAAACGCCTCCCCTGGCTGCGCCCCTGAATACAAATGCACAAAGTCTTTCCGGATAAAGCTAGTCTTAATTGTTCATAATTAGTGCTTAGAATAAAGCTTAAGTTTTAAGAGGGTATTTTAAAGTCGAGACTGCAGAGTTCCAACTTGTTTTCCACGCTGACGTCTTCATACAGGCGTATGGCGTAGTTAATCCATAAAGGGGTTAGTTGAATTGTAGCTGTTTTGATTTTGTTAACAGCCTCTGTTTATTATTTTCGATTAATTTGACTATATTTAGCAGCTACCCCTGATCGTCATCATTGGCACTGACCGCAGCCTGTTTAGCTTCAATTCCGATCAACCCAGTATCGGAATATCGGCATGGTTGGCTAACGCGTCATTGGCGCACGTCAGTCGCCAGCTTTTCCATCGACTTGGACTGGCTATATACATATATATACCTACATATCATATATGTTTGAGTGGGCGACTCCTGACATTGTGTGCAAAGTATTTTTAGTCATGAGACGAGCCGTAGTGGTATTTTGGTCATGAGTTCAAAAACAAGCAAAATTTCGGCAGCGGGGGCAACTTTATTTTTCCAAAAAGTAAAAACAAATTCATACAAATTATTTATAAGCAAATTTGTACGGAAATATTTATAAATGTATGCGAGACGACCTTGTCAGTTGTTGTTGTAGTTGTTGTTTTTATTCTGGTTATTGTTCTTGGTTTTTTTTTTATAATTGGAGCATACGAGAACGTCCTTCACCCTCAATAAAGAATTTGTAAGATACATTTTTGTTTACAAATGTCAACATGACGATGACCAATCAAGCCGACCAAGTGGGTTTGATTTTTGGCCCTGATGTAAAATTGGAATCTTTGCAAAACATAAAAATATTTGTGCATAAAAACCATTTATCATTCTTAATTACTTTTTGACAAATGATGTATACCTTGAAATACAAATTCTATAAAAATAAGAGAAATGGAATGGAATTTTTAGAAATATTTGTATATACTAATTATTGTAATATGTATAATGTAATGTAGGTTGTATAAGTGTTAAAAGAAAAACGTTCTATTATTTTTTTTTTGGCTTGCCGTTTTGTTTCTGCGTTTGGCTTCAAGTTCAGGGATCTGTTCGAGCGTACCTCGATTATATTCAACTTTTTTAAGAATTGGCTGTGCACCTAAGCTTTTCAATATCCTGATGGTTTTATAAGATTTGGGCAATGAATGCAGCATAGATAGGGAGACGCCGGAGACACTCATAAGTTACCTGTAATATGGTCAGAAGAAGAAAAGAAATTGGTATAGCCATTCCCTTCCGTCTGTCCGTGTGAACGACTAGAACTTGGTGATTAGAAGATCTACGATAAGCAAACTTAAGATTTGGATACATTATACTATCTTCCGGCATATCAAGTTTGTTTTATCACAAAAGAGCAAGAACAATTTTAAACAGCTTTATTTCAAATGAGTACAATTAGTGAAATAAAAAACATCTAAATATAGGAGATGATCGCAAAATAGCGTTGCCAAGTTCCTAATACGTAAGCCTCAAAAATTGAAATCGGTTTGACTTCGTTCAAATTCCAGCCAAGACAAATTTTTTTTCCGAAAAGCGTGGCTATGTGTTTAACCTGTATGTATCATCATGTTCATCTGTTTACTCGTAACTTCTAAACCCCTTAGCCTAATTTGACAAATGAGGTATCGCTTGAAGCGTCTTGTTCCTCCGCTGGTTATGGGTTTTGTGACGTTATATTTAACTAAATATGGCTCCGTCAAGAGCACATTAAGTTATGACTTAAAAAAAAAATTTTTAATGTTGAGGAATTGCTTATCAAGTGAAAGAGCTTCAAAAATATTAGATTTCAAAAATATATTATAAAGGCAAGTGGGGTGAATTCGGAAGAATTTTTATGTAGATTTTTTAGGGTGACAAAAAAAATTTGTTTTTTCTACATTGATAGTGGTGTCATTCAGGACATTGAATTAGCTCCATTGTGTCAAAATTTCAGATCGATACGAAGATTTTTTGTCAGGTAGATTGATCTCCGAGCAAAATATGCCAAATTCATGATTTTCAATTTTTTTGGGGTGAGTCCGGAAGTGTCTAAAAACGATAAAAAACCGTCATGAAATTGCATCGCAAACATTTTATTCCTTTATTTTTGGTAAAAAAAAAAGGTTTAATATATATATATTGAAATGAATGAATGTGGAAAAAAAAATAATTGTTGCCTATTGAAATTTTTTTTTTTTTATTTTTTTTTTATTTGCAAACTGTCTGTTGACATTTAACAAATCTGGTAATAAAGTTATAAATGTAACAGGATTGGTTATCCTATTGAAATGTCATAAAAATTTGTTTTTTTAAAAAAAGAGGGAAATCGTCAAAAGAGCTCTTCTTTTGTCGTTTTTCATTTCCTTCAGCATTTCCAACAAATCATCAGAACTTCGAACCGGTTTACGGGGATTTGCTTCGCTTTTTTTGTAAGTTCTCGACATTTTGGCACAAAAACAGTGGAAATCCGTGCTGAAATTATATTCAAAATAATTATTCGACACTTCCGGATTAACCCCAAATCGAGCTTCTGGATTCACCGCAAATAGAATTTTTCGAAACGGAGTAGCGTCATTCCGGTGGCTCGCAAAAATCGAAACGAATCCTTTTGCATTTTTGAAGTATAGAGTCTAAATAATACTATGGATATACTTACATTTGATTTTAATCCAGAAAAGCGATTTTAGCGACACAAAAACTTAAAATAAAACTTTCAAGGTAGCAATTTTTTTTAGAAGAATTATACTTAACAGAACAACACGTGTACTCGAGTCGGAGTATTATCAAAAACAAGCTTCGGTCATGACGTTTATACTCAAATGTCAACTCAGAAACTAGGGTGCGTTTCCGGATTCACCCCACTTCCGAATTCACCGCACTTGCCTCTACAGTATAGGCCAAAAATATGAATGGATCATGTTACAAAAAATCACCTTAGGTCATATTATAATATTATATTTTTTTAAAATACCATTGTTTCAATTTGTCATGAATACATGGAAACTAGTCACTAGAAGTGAATTCACCATAACAAGTACCACAAAAAAAAGCATATAAGTGATTAGTTTTCGTTAAAACTCATTTTCTGTAGTGATATTTATATTTTTGACCTGTACTGTCCATATCAAAAATATCAAAAGTATCACAAAATTATAAGCACAAAATAAGTTAAATTAAAAAAAATAAGTTCAAAAAACTTAATCCCCACTACTGAAAAATCACGCTCGAAAAAGGTAAAACAATAAAATATTTTGCTCTAAAATTTTAATTTTAATTTCAATACTCATCGTCTATTAAACAAACATTTCACAATAGGTAGCTTTAAGTTTTTAAAAATTATTTTTTATTGCGTTTAGCACTACTTGGAAAAAAAATTACTTCGCGTCATACTTCAATTCCTCTGGAAAAAAATAATAGAATCTTTGTGTCGCCTTTTAACTATGTGATTATTTTTTGCATTTCATATAAAATATTTTATTATTCAGCCGCAGCATTCCTAAGAAAAAAAAAGCTCCAAGGCGTGATTAAGTTGAGGTTAACTTCATCTTCTGATTCAGATTTCCCATAAAGTTTAATGTTCGATGCATAGTTCCAAATATAAAATTAATATTATATAAATAATATTGAACTTGTTAAATAGGGGCTTTGCGCTGTTAATATTTTATTTGGAAAGTAGATTTTCAGTACTTTAAGAGATGTTCCCTTTAGGTAGCTTGTGTGTGAAAAACTTTTGGAACATGCATCTTCGCTTTTCCAAACTTTACAAAATAGCGCAATCCTGAGAGCGAAAAAAAAAAGTTTTAAATTCTCGGAAAACTTATTTTTATATTGTCAGACTACATCATGGAGATCAAGCTGAGAATCATTGTAACCTCAAGGATTACTTGGTTGGCTTAATAGATAATTAAGCTGTAGAAGCCGATGTCGTCATAGCGCTGAATCATGGATGATGGTGCCACCTGATGCAGATACCCCTAACATTTTTGAGAGATAAATGCTTTGTAGTATCTTTGATCGACGACTAAGTCATTCGATGGAACAACGAGCACTAAGACGGAATTCAAAGTCAAGCAGATAATATTATGCGTAGGACAAGCAAGCTACAGAAAGTGGTTCAATAAATCTGGAGATAGCGAAGGAAAAAATCGTGCCTCCGTTGAAAGAACCAGGTTGAGGAAGATGTAGATATTTCTGATGTCAAGCAGTAAAAGTCTGGAGGGGCGTAACCAAAGAAGCTTCAGAAAGTTGTTCAATATGCCTGAAGATAGCGAAGGAAAAAATCGTGCCTCCGTTGAAAGAACCAGGTTGAGGACGTTATAGATATTTTTGATGTCAAGCAGTAAAAGTCTGCAGGGGCGTAACCATGTTATCCTGTAACAGATTGTTATGTTCAGTGAATAATAAATAATAATAACAGAGCGCGCATTCAGATTCGGTTTTATCCAAAAACCCTCATTGTAACCTTTGATTAGATACATCCTGTCCTAACATTTCCATTAATTTATTTTCGACTTTATGCGGCACGCGACTCCGTCTCAATGGCACACCTTGTCCTTAGACTCCTGAGGCGTACGCAGCGTATAGCTCTATAAACCTACCTAACTGCGCTAATTTTTTGTTTATCTAGGACAACTTTTTGTCTTTTTTTTTTTCTGTCGGTTTCTGGTAGCCGTAAAAACTGCAACAGCGCCGATAACCTCAAAAACAATGTGCAAAAAACCAACAGCAAACTGCTGCTGCGTCTAAATACTTGGCTGGAAATGCAAATATGGCCACAAGACAAAAAACAATTAGACCAAAAAATTAGAGCAGCATAAAGTAGGCCAGATTATAGAATTTCCGAAAAAAGCGCACCAAGTGGTAGAAAAAATTATGCGCTAGTAATTCGCGGAAGTAACTGCGGGGTGGCAGCGACCAAAAAGCGACAGGACACGCTGTGCTGGGTCTGCTAAAACATTTGGCCTTGTTTTTTGCCAGGAATTGCGTAATTACGTGCTCTACGCTGCGCTCTCAATGTCCTGAATTTTTTAACAACATGCTATAAAAATGAGCACAGATTTTTACATACCTACTCCAGCTAGATCTAGATCTAGGTCTAGGTACTGGATTGCGTTTTTACGATGCTGCTGCTGTTAACGCTATTGCATAACATTGCGTAGCTGTTAAGATTTCGTTTCGGATTTGGGTTTCGCTGCGTCTGGCATGCGTTTGACCTTACGCAAAATGCGACCAGACATGGTTCTCATTATGTCATAATGGCTGTGCGAGCTGTGGAACAATGGCAGCCTTAAGTCGAGCATCATAAAAACATGTACAGACGCGGGTCTGGCTCTTACCTAGCTTAGATTTTTTGGGCATATGCCAAGACGCATTCATTAACCATAAATCGCTGATCTGCTGATGAGCATGTTGAATGCTTGACAATTTCCTGTTTCGATCTCTAAAAAGAGTTTGGTTCAGGTGCGCAAATTAACACCATGCTACTAACGGTAGCCTACATCCGTTGCCATATGCTCCAACACATTTTAATTGCACACACACACACACTCAAAATCCTAGCCAGTTCATTAGCAGTCTAAACACAGGTAGCTATTGTCCTTTGACAATTATTTCCGGCCTTTTTATGCCACATACAAAACCTACGTCAAATGCCTGTGCTGCTGCTTATCAAGATTGCCGCCGCTCCGTTACGCCCACTTGCACAAAAATTGAAAAATTGTATGCCGGGAATTGTGAAAAATCTAAGCGGCGGTCTGACCAAAAAAATCATTTCGTTACCGTCTAGTTAGTCATAGTAGTAGTAGTTGTAATGGTCATTGCGGTGTGTACCCATCGCGCCTTTGAACTGGTCCAGACAGCGGCCAGCTGTGCCACACTTTGGGGGGTATTCGGTGTCTCTCATCCGAACAAGTTAGAGCACTTGTACACGTGTTAGTTTGGCTTGTTTATGGCACTCTGCTCGCTGCGTACTATCCAATCTTTGGCCGAACCGTTAGTAGGCACTTTTCAGTTATAGCTGATACTAAAGGGCTGGAACCAAACTGCAGACATTAAAACTCACAGAGACGCAACACAAGCTGTCGGAGCATTAAAGTGACGATTAAAGCCAACTTTTGCGAAAGAAATTAAAAAAAAATTTGATACAGTCGAGTTGATGTCCGACAGCTAGATACACTGCAGCACTTTACTGCATACAAATGCAAACTGCTTGCAAGCAGTCTAACAAGCAGTGCTTAAGTAACAATTTGAGCCATTTTTATACCCTGTACTAGTGCTGGAGAAACGAATGTTGGCCAACATCGATGTTTTCGATATTTTTTAACTTCGATACATCGATGTTTCGATACATCGAAGTACATGGGGTGGTCATTTTTTAAATGCTTAAATTAATTCAGAGTGGTCCATCTGCTGGTTTGGTTATATAAGTATTTTCAAATAATAAAATGGAATTAACAAACAAACCAAGAGATAACTATATTTTCATAATATACATTTCAAAACTAATTATATTTCATAGAAAAATAAGCAAAGAAATAATAAATAACAATCCAAAAGGTTATACAACGAAAGCAAAAGATAATACAGGCCACAAAAAAAAGTGGTGTAAACTTAAAAGGTGACAGAGAGGCATCCCTCATGGATTTTGAGCAGCCGAATCCGAAGTCTAAAAAACTTCTTCACACATGGATCTGATAACCACCAAAAAATCCCATAAATCGAGATAATTTGATATTATCTAAGAATCATTGGATCGGGTTTTTTTGGATTTTGGATTCAGCTGTTACATATAAAGTTTACACAACATTTTTTTTTTTGTGAGCCTATGAATTATAACAAAAAAATTTCTGTTCCAGCCACAATTGCAGTCTCATAATCTTTAAACTAATTTGAGATCCATTCATTATGGTTATTAAATAAAATCATGTCAACGTTTTTTGATTTAAGCGAACAACGCTTGTCGCTCACTAGATTGCCAGCCTTGCTAAACTCTAAAAAGTAAGTAGTATGTACCTTCCAGTAATTCAACGGGCACATGCTTGAATCTAAGTTTTCGACATTAAAATATTGTCGAAGTGCCAAAATTGAGTCAACCCTCTTACATATTTCGAATCTTTTGAGATTTGTTTTTTTCTAAAAAAGCGAAAAGTGTCTGCGACGTGGATGCCGTTGATTGCCCTTATTTTGTCCGTAATGGGATTTGGTCGATAATCGAAATAAAAATATCGATGATCGGTAAACAATAAAAAACATCGATGTTACTTCCAGCACTACACTGTACCTATGGGTATAGTAGATTTTTGCAATGTATGTAACGGCCAGAAGGAGGCGTGGCAGACACCAAGTCCTATATACCAAAATGCTTATCATAACCTCTGTAGCGATTGAGCCATGTCCGTCTGTACGTCTGTATGAACACCTAGATTTCGGAGACTATAAGAGCTAGAGATACGATTTTTTCGAGAAAAAAGGTACAGGGTATTTCACTGTCGGGCACCGCCCTCGACTGTGTTGCATTTTTTCTTTTGTACCCGACTTTATATCTAAATATATGTTCATCTGTTCGCTCATAACTTCTAAGCCACTTATCATAATTTGACAAACAAGGTATCATTGGAAACGTCTTCGTCGTCCGCTGGTTATAAGCCTTATTAATGGTGCCCCTAAGAGCATAAAGTGTAAGTGTAAGTAAGAGTGTAGTCTATATGGTTAGCTGTTACTGAGCAAACACATAAATTGGATGAAAATTATTTTATACAAATCCGTTCGATTTTTAAGATAACCTCCAATTAAAATTTCTCCAGCTTCTTCGCTTTAAGCTACTGAGATGTTTAACAATAAAACCAAAAAAAAAGTTTAAAGCGAATTTATTACGAAATTGTAGTCCCAGAATAATTTAAATAAAAATAAATTAAAAAAACTAAAATTCTACTACTGAAAAATTACGTAAGTTACACTAGTTTACACGAAAAATTAACCTTCGTAAAAAAGTTTTTTATAGGGTAATTTTGCGTCGAGAAACACGAAAATTACATTCTTTTTTTTCTTAAGCACTGTTTTCGAGATTTTTTCGAAAAGCATGTTTTTGGACACTTTTTTGAGTTATTCGTCAATATCTCGTAAACAAAATTTTGTATCTATACAGTGATATATGTACAGATTAAGTAAAAATGATTGAAGTTACAAGCAAGCAAAGTAAAAAAAAAGTGTAATTTTCGACCATTTTTCAAAATTACAAATTTTTAGTTTGCGTTTTATTAAAAGCCTTTACGCAGCACGAAATATTTCGCACGGAATGACAAGACTTCAACAATCCCATTTGGGATTTTTTTTTTATATGAAGTTTTGCGATTCCGCTTGAAATATTTCGTGCTGCGTATAGGCCTTAACGAGAAAAAAATTTTTAAAAATTATCTTAAGCTTTATGCTGAACGAGAATTCTTTTACGAACATTTCGAGCCTAAGATCTTCGAAATCGGATAGGAACTGTAGATTTTATGGAACCATTTTCACGAGATATTGACGAATAAATGAAAGATGTGCCCAAAAACTTGTTTATCGAAAAAATCTCGAAAACGGTGTTTAAGAAAAAATATGAATGTAATTTTCGTGTTTTTCCACCCACAATTACTCTAAAAAACACTTTTTTACGAAGGTTCACTCGATGACCCTTAAATTTGTAAGCTAGTGTTATGCAGCAAGGAAATATAGCATGCCCATCTGAAACTACACCTTTTCGCGCAAATCTATAGTACCCTAAATACTATGGATAAAGTGTATATAAATATTGAAAAAAATGTACAAAACGTTAAAACAAAATTAATACCAAGGTAGTCGTAAAAAGCAGGCCGCCGTGATCCTTAATGGCGCACGAAGTCCACTGAAAAAGAACCAAGACGGCGTCGCAGATTGAGCAGCAAGATTTAAAGGGGCGCGTGATCGCCATCAAAATGCTCGTGGAGGCAATTTAAATTGCTGAGCTGCCGCTGCCGCTGCTGCTTGTAGCTATATCCAACACAAAAAGAGCACCAGGTAACGAAAAGATGCGGCACAAAGCAGCGCAACTTGCTACAGCCAATGTTGGTACAGTGATAAGCTCCACCAGCAGGGGAGCCGGGACTTACTCGCGTGCTGGGTGTTGAAAAATTTGGCATTCGTCTGTTGTTTATAACAAGCTGGGACTACAACTCACCAGTTGAGTCTGAGAAAACTAAAAGCAGTCAAGGTTGTTGTTGATAGACTGACTGACACATGCGGCACATTTGACCGGGCCTAGAAGCCTAAGGCGCTTGAAGCGCCCAATGATCATTGTAACTTGGTTAATTTCCAATTTTAAGAGTTCTGCTTAAACTTTTGTACTTTGTGGTGTGTTAATTTATAGTTGCAACTGCAAATGCTTGCTTGATTTTTTTTTTTCTAAATTACTATCCTTGGCGTTTACAATATGCAACTGTTGCCTGATGTAGATTGCGGGTATTATTATTAAAGCAGTTAAGCTGGGTAAAGGTAGTGAAAAATGGGCTACCATTTGGGGTTTGCTTTGTAGGTGCATAAAGTAGGCTTAATAACTTGTAGCCCATTTTTTAATGACTTTTTGGTAATACATAATTTAGATATATTTATTTAAAAATAAATCAAATGATCTTGTAAATTAAATTAATGAAGTTATTATGAAGTCCCATTTTATTAATTATTGGATCATCCGTTGTGATGCCTAACATTGGAGTTGAGAGAATCCATTTTTGACAAAAAAAAAATTTATTATAATTTAGAGTTATAAGCGTTTCCAAGTGATCGGCTTATGCCTGTAGGTGGCTGTTTTGTGAAAAAGTCAACTTTTCTTTGTTGATTAGGCTCACATTAATCTGCATACCAAATATGGTACCTCTAGCTTGTTTATTAATGAAAGAATGTGAAAGAGAGTTCTTCCTACGTCTGTTGAAGTCTTCTTCCAATCTTAATAATTTCACACTTTGGGTGATAACTCCAAAAATTCTACTCCGGAAAAAAGATGTGATAGTAGAATGCCATATATAAAAGTAAAAATTTTTTAATAATTTTGATGTTTTTTTTATAGAAAATAATCTAGGCAAGGGCATTTCAAACTTTTGCCATCTACACACTGCCCATACATAAGTAATTTTTTTTGGTTTTTATATAGAAAGCTGGGATGGCCAATAAGAGTTAAAAGGTTGGAAAAAATTAAAACGAAAAAAGTATTTTTGTTAAAACTACAAGCCACAGTACATCATATTTTTAAAAAAACTACACAAAAAAGTATAAATAACTTTCTATTAGAAAAATTTCGAAAGTTCTACTTCAAAAACAAAAATCATAATTTTACTATTTTTGCAAAGAAAATAATCTAGGCAAGAGCATTCAAAAACTTTTAGCATCTAAAGATTGCCCATACATAAGTACGTTTTTTTTCGGTTTTTATATATAAAGTAGGGTTTGCAAATGTGAATTATGAAATTCAAAAAAATCAAAGCCAAAAGAGTTTGTTAGATAAAAGTTCAAGCCCCAGTATATCATATTTTGCGAGTCAAAGGCCCCAGTAGCTAGTACTCGTTAAATGAATATTCAGCTTAGTATTTAATACTTAATTTAATTTGATAAAATAAAAAATAAAAACAATTTTTAAAGAAAAAAAACAATCCAAAAAAGGGATAAAAAAAAGGATTTCAAAACCTTCGGCTATTAAGGATACGACATATCAAAATTTTTTGTTCTTATTTTTAATGGAAAAACAACTACAGCAAAGGAATGGAAAAGTGTTTCAAAAGTTTATATTTGGAAGGGTTTCGAATGATGACAATAAAAAATAGACAAATTCTGGGAGAAAAAAACATATTTTTTTTAACAATTCCTATACACTTTACGTACGTCAAGTAAAATAGGTATGATAGAAAAATAATCTAAATTTCATAATGAGAATATGAAAAGCTTTACCGGGGTTTGATATCATTGCTTACTATATGTTAGAATAAATAATTTTACAACACTGAATCTTATTAGGTAGGACAAACATTATGTTAAATATATCAAATGAAAACCTATCGCTCAACCTGATAAAACGTGTTGCAATAGCTTAAGAAAAATTTTTTATTAAAGGCCTATACGCAGAATGCAAAAAAATTTCGCACGAAATGACAAAAACAAATAAAAAAAAAAAATCCCATTCGCATTCCCGCATTCCCATTATAAATAACTAACTAATTAAGAATATATTTTTTTGGAGCTATAGTTTAGTATAGATTGCAAAATACAAATTCTTATGCGAGCTAAAAACTTTTTTTTATCAAAATCGAATAAATCACTTAATAAGCCAGCAATAACCTTATAAGCTAACTCCAAACAGAAAAGCATTTAAAAATAACATAATTTACTGCTCACAGACTTGCTTAAATAGCTCTTTAATCTATCCCAAAAGTACTTTGTTTTTACGGTTTAGTAATCAAGTGAGCAAATAACATATAAAAATAAAAAACCGCATTGCAATTATTACGGCCTATAGCATTTTTAATCTCTGTAATTTCTTTTAAAATTTGTATAAGTGTTCCTTCTCAAATTGCGTTTTATGCTTAAAACAGCTGCAGCACTTACTGTGAACCCAAATTTTGTCTTAAAGCCTTAACCTTCAATAAATTTGTTAAACTTGCATACCAATAAGTTAAAATCAAAAAATAACACTTTAATTTCGTTTGGAACTTAATTGTATTTATTTTTAAAATTTTTGAAAAACATTAAATAGTGTTTCTTAACACTTTTTTAAATAATATACACTTGCGCGCCTTAACTGCTTTAAATTTAAAAACTGCTTTGTTAAACTCTCTCACTGACACAAGCTAATTGCTATGACAAGCGGCCCGGCCACTGTTAAAACCACATCTGGCAGCACTGTTTGCTAGCAAACTGTTAAGTGTCTGTTAATGTAAAATTTTCTCTGTTATGTACATATAACATTTACTTTTAATTAAAGTGCGCGAAATTCAATTATGTGCTTACCATGCATTATCATATTTGTTGGATCTTACATCCTGAAGCCAACTTACTTTGCACCTCACACTTTCTCGGTAACAAATTATAGGCATTCGCATTTCAATTTTTATTAACACAATCAAGCATTAATAGCAATTTTATTTTCACTGGACGATTTTGTTTCACCAAATTTATGCGCATAATTACAGTATTTCACGCGAAACAAGCTACGCAGGAGGAACTGCTTGGAAACTAAAGTCCCTTTAGTATCCACCAGCTGCTGTTCAAGCTTTGACTGATGTGTTGCTGTCCAAAGAAATCAACGCCAATTGGCATCAAAACAAATATTTGCGCATACTCGCCTCAAGTGGCAGCAACAAGACACTGCAAGCAAAGCTAATGACAGGACCCATCACTGATCCTCATCAGAAAACAAACAGCCAGAGCCATTTCACACCAATCTTTGCTGGTTGTTAATGTTATTGGGGGCTGTTGCTGATTCTTCGCCAAGGTGCCAGATAGCACACCTTTTCGCACAGATTGTGTGCTATGTCAATTCCTGGAATGTCAGCCGGTTGAGGCGCCCCTTAGCCAGCAATAAAACGTTGCACCAAATTAGTGTTTTATTGCGTGTTTGTTTGCCCAGCAGCTGAGACAGTCTACAGTGCCGGATAGGGATCTGCTAGTAAGCCACTGCAGTGAAGTTCCGCTTAAGAGCCCAGTGCAAATTGTAGCCCCCAGTCATAACACTTGGTTTATACTTAAATAATAATATATAAAAGCATTTTATTGACATTTTAAGCACCTGTATGTAGTTTGGTTTCCTTGTTTTTTTTTTTATCACAACTATTTACACATCGTTATCCTTAGAGGGTTTGCGGGCCCAGCATATATAGCTCAGCTATAGTCCGGTTACACTTTATTGGCCTGGCTATTTTGGCGCCACTTGCGCCCTATCACAATTTTTGCATTTACACACAGTGTAATTTATCAGTTCCAGAAGGTTAAGGCCCTTAAAAAGCAGTTGAAGCAACTAAAGCATCTAAGCCTTGATTATGGTTAGCATCTAAGCCAAAAGTTCGGACAAACAGTGTGGCGTATAGACATTGGTAACTGCATCCCAGCCACAATCGGCTAGCTGATGTGCACGACATGGATTCCAATCGAGGCCGCACACAAATTCCGTATGCTGCTCATTGATTTCCTGCGCCACTTCACTCTGCTCCAGATTCCAAATGCTGTAAGAGTTGAACATTTTTTAAGGGAGATTAGAGATAGCATAACATAACCCATATCTTAAAAAACTAACCAATAGAAATCTTTAATAGCAAACAAATGGAAGCCAAAAGCCATTTTCCTAATCTTGGCTAATCTCTCGTATACCTTGTAGCATAAAATCAACGCATATCTGCCAAAGATCAAAAAAGCTTTGATAAGAGAAATCCCACATACTGAAATCTTAAGCTTGTTCCATAACCATTCCGGAAAAAAAGGTTTCAAAGCCATAACTCACTCAGAAATTACATTTCACAGCCACATTTCGACGCGCTAAATTTGAATCCGCTGACAAAATTGGCTCAACGAGTCAAGGTTCTATTCTAACCTCAAAAGACCCGACCAAATTTTTTTCTAGACCGGTTGTCCAACGATGTTTTCTATAAATTTTAAGGCTTGCTTAATCCGAATTCGATTTAAAGGCCTATACGCAGCATGCAAAAATTCCGCACGAAAAATCCCAAAAAAGGGAATTTTTTTTTTTTATATGAAGTTTTGACATTTCGTCCGGAATTTTGGCATGCTGCGTATGGGCCTTAAAAAAAAACCGAAAACATCAGGTTACTGAAATAACTTACTTATTTTTATGGTTTTTTTTAAGGTTATATAAGAATCTTGACGGGCTGAGGGTTTTGAAGCTCGGATTCGGATTCAGCGACCCTGAAAACATACAGAATACATGGACTGGCATCTAAACCTGAAAATCATTTTTTCTGTGTTTTAACATAACCTTAAAACACCCCGTAAAGTATCTTTTTCGAGTGCTCATTTTATGTTTTTGACATCGCTGAATCCGAATCCGAAGCGCGTCAGGGTTCTAAGACACACACAATATAATTCGATTTATGCGGTATTTTGAGGTAATGTCAGAACCCTGACTTGATTCATTTTACCTCATGATTTTTTGCCAAAAGATCTGAGCTTTAAGAAAAAACTAAATTAAAATTATTCCATTTATAATTAATTCTCATCTGACCGATGGATTGGAAATATTTTCAGTATTGTAACTCTCACAAGCTCCAACTATTCAGAAATCCTACTCGAGCTAATATATTGTTATGATTGAAAAATAAATTAAAATTTTTCCATGTATAAACAATTCCCATCTGAAAGAACTTTGTTCAGGATTGGAAATATGTTCAGTGTTGTAACTCTCACAAGCTCCAACTCTTCAGAAATTCTGCTCGAGTTTAAGTATTGTTAACTTAACGATCCACTCTAGAACTATTCATCCTTTTACTTACCGCGTGGTAAAATCATAGTTGGCCGAAGCCAGGATCGTAGCCGCATGTGGTGAGAAGGCCAAACGTCTGACGGCAAAATCTCCCGAATACAGCTCAAAGATAGGCGTCCGCATCTTGCGTAAGTCCCAGCCACGTATAAGCCCATCCGAACCGCCCGTTACCAGCAAATTCCTATCGAAATGACTCCAGTCGCAGGACAGCACCTCGCACGAATGAGCCGCCTTGATGCTCATCAATGGTTTACCTGAAAAATCAAGAGAATTCCATAAGTTTAAATAACCATCAGTACTTACGCTTGCAAAAAGATTCGCTATGAGCGGTGAGAACTTTGCGCTATAGATCAAATCATTGTGTCCCACGAAGGTTGTAATGGAGTTCTGTCGATTGCAGTCCCACAGCTTGAGTGTACAGTCCCAACTGGCTGAGAGCAGCGTATGATAATTCCACTTCTCGCCCCAGTTCAAGCTGTAGATCTCGTTTTTGTGTTCCTGTAAACAAATCAATGGATCCTTGGGTGTTTGTTGTGCTGTTGCCGACTCGGCGACCAAACCACACCAGATTTGTAGCGAGCCATCGCCCGAGGCGGTGGCAGCTATATCGGCGGAATATGGACACCAAGCCACATCAAACAGACCATCGGACCAATCTAGACGGCACAGCTCTTTAAGATGTTGTGCATCGTCTGTTTGGTTTTGTGCAAGCAAGAAGAGTGAACCACCGCCAGCCAGACCGTACAATTGGCTAAGAGAAGAAGGGTTGATGAGACTCAGCTATGTTAGGGTTTGCTTAATGTGTCAAACTTACCTAGTAGCCACTAGCATATGATCAGCCTCGAAAGGCGAAAAGCGTAGGCTATAGCCATGACGATCGGTTGTGGTGTGTGTCTGTGCTTGCATTGTAGGTTCGTGTCTTTGCTAAAAGTGGAGATAATGTTCATGTAAAGGTGAAGAAAGTTAAGCTGTTAGGAGTTTAAGTAATAGTAATAATATTAGTGGGGAAAGCTGCACTGCTCACATCTAGCCCTAGAGCTCCTCAACTTGCCCTATATCTGCAACAAACTTAAGAATTTGAGATGGGTCTAGTCTGGTGATGTTATATCGATACTCTATGACCGCAATGACTCTATGACTGCAAGTATATGTAGAGAGGTTTTCTCCTCAATCTCACAAAACCTACATATGTTCAAGTTCACGATACCAATAGTAATCAGGGGTTTCCTGAGTCTGCAATGTCCCGTCAGTAACCCAGTTAGTATCCTAAGGGAATTCTTGCCCAGCTGGGATATTTTCTTGAACCAATTTGCTTGGCTAGCCGTTAGCCAGCTGTGCCGGCCCAGTCCATTTCTAGTCTGGACCTTTCCTCTTTTCTTAGCAGCTGTGTAGTGGTGTGTCTGCCAATGCCGCAATAATTTTTAAGTAAGTTGGACTTGGTTGGAGAGTACTAAAGAGTGCCGTGAAGCTTCTTGAAAGTCGTGCCGGTCTGAATATAAGCCTGGTGTTAAAAAGATTCGAAAGTGAGTTCAAAGCCTGTTTAGCGTAATGAGATCTAACAGAGATGGACTAAAATTTCTTTCTCGTCTGCGATGGCTCATTACGAAGAAGGAGTATATCCTGACGTTGGGATAACGTTGTAGATGCAACAGTATCCAACGTCAATAAAGTCCTACAGTTCGATGGACAAGTATCTCAAAGCTCGATATTAGTGTGTTCTAGAAAATGGCTCGTTTTGAAAAAAAAATGTGTTCACCCCTTAGAGATATGGTGATTTCCCATTGGATTAGGGTGGTATTAAAGTCCCTGTATCACTAGGAGGTTGTTTTGCCAGAAAAGAAGAGAACCTCCGGGCATGGTGACATGTTTGTTCTATCCCCACTAAGTGCGTAATTTAGCTGATTCTTATCTAATCGCTCATGTTCCGTCTTAACAGCAACTTCGAGTCTTTTCTTCAAGCAGCAAAAATCAATATATCGACAACATATATAGCACATCGGTTAAATGCTTCAAAACTTCTGAGGCTTCTCTGGAACAGCAAACAACCCCAACTTATTGTGGCAAGAATTTGCGTTAAATAATTATAAATTGCTAAAACTCAATGTGCAACAAGCCAATTAGAAGCTGTCCAACAACTAACTAGACATCTTTTCACGTAATGCGTCGCCATATGCCATAATAGCCTAATCGAAAGCTAATCCGACCAAGCAATTACATGCGTCTGTTATCCAACACGCCAGTTATGGGTCGAAAGAAGAATTGAACTTTTGTAAACGCAGCATTTGGCTAGCAGGCGTGCTGACCTCGCACGAGGTCAAAACCCACACCGACACTTGACATTAGCCAATTTGACACGGAAAAAATACGGCGCAAGACTTGTGCAAAGCGACAGCTACCGCCACCCTCAGAAGAACACGTTGTTTGCTTGTCATTTACACAAACAACTGCATAACGCGCAAATCCATTTAGTGGTCACTGAAACCCCACGGGAACGGACGAGCCAAAGGTATATAAGCATGTTGCACGGCTCTACGGCTTTGCATTTTTCCCGAAACGAGCAACTGTTAACGTTAGACGCGACGCGAAATCTGAGCTTTAAGTGAAACACAATGGTTGTATCCGTGAAGGTCTTCAAGAAGGCAACACCCAACGGCAAGGTTACCTTTTATTTGGGCCGTCGTGACTTTATCGATCACTTGGATTACTGCGATCCTGTGGATGGCGTAATTGTAGTGGAGCCGGATTATTTGAAAAATCGTAAAGTATTTGGTCAATTGGCCACCACCTATCGCTATGGTCGCGAGGAGGATGAGGTCATGGGCGTCAAGTTCTCAAAGGAGCTGATACTCTCACGTGAACAAATTATGCCTATGACCAATAGTAATATGGAAATGACACCCATGCAGGAGAAACTTGTGCGCAAGCTGGGCAGCTATGCGCATCCGTTCACCTTTCATTTTCCACCCAACTCGCCTAGCTCGGTAACGCTGCAACAGGAGGGCGATGACTTGGGCAAACCACTGGGCGTAGAGTACACCATACGCGCCTATGTCGCTGACTCGGAGGATGATCGTCAGCATAAGCGTAGCATGGTCAGTCTGGTAATCAAGAAACTGCAGTATGCACCACTGAATCGTGGTCAACGTTTGCCTAGCTCATTGGTAAGCAAGGGCTTTACCTTCTCCAATGGCAAGATCAGTCTGGAGGTTACGCTGGATCGTGAGATTTACTATCATGGTGAGAAGGTGGCTGCTACCGTGCAGGTGTCCAATAACTCGAAGAAAGCGGTTAAGAGCATCAAGTGCTTTATTGTGCAGCATACCGAGATCACTATGGTAAATGCACAGTTCAGCAAACATGTGGCACAGCTGGAGACCAAGGAGGGTTGTCCCATCACACCAGGCGCTAATTTGACCAAGACATTCTATTTGATACCGCTGGCAGCCAATAACAAGGATCGCCATGGTAAGTGGCTACAGTTTGCTTGGATCAAAGTTTTTTTTAATTTGTGGCTATGATTAGGCATTGCGCTCGATGGACACTTGAAGGATGAGGATGTGAACTTGGCCTCCTCGACCATGGTGCAGGAGGGCAAATCCACTGGCGATGCTTGTGGTATTGTCATCTCATACTCGGTGCGTATTAAGTTGAACTGTGGCACACTGGGCGGTGAAATGCAAACGGATGTGCCCTTCAAGCTCTTGCAACCTGCACCTGGTAAGTTAGAGCGTTATCTATAAAACTCTAAGTTGGCAGACTAATTAATGGGTTTATTATTTTGGCATAACAGGCACTATTGAGAAGAAACGTTCGAATGCCATGAAGAAAATGAAGTCCATTGAACAGCATCGTAATGTCAAGGGCTATTATCAGGATGATGATGATAATATTGTATTTGAGGACTTTGCCAAAATGCGCATGAACAATGTTAATATGGCTGATTAGTGGACTCAACGTTTTTAAGGACACGATTTTTACAAAAAAAAAACAAAAAAAAAAACCAACACACACACAGAGGACCGCCTTGAACGAAAGAAGATTTGGTATCGAAAGCACTGAAAACTTGTTGCAGCAGTCGAAGAGGTCGCAAGGACTTCGTCACATCTTTGTATTATAAGCGCTATAAAGCTACGATATTCTATAATTGTCGCTCTCTCTAAAGTAGTATATAAAAACTTTGGTGGATCTGGAGTTTCTGACGCTGTGTCTATAAAAATAAATGTTATATGTATAAAGTATAAGCACTTACCTATGCTCAGGCTATAATAATCCAAGTAAGTAGATAGAAAAGTAAATTTTTTTTGGAGCTGTGTTGTGCAGGGTTTCAACTTTAAAAGTCGAATGAGCGCTGGAACTGCGTCGCAGCTTAGGGTAGACGCTGGCAGCTTTAGCAGCTTAAGGGTTGTTGACAGAGGGTTGCCCAAAGTGCTTGCTATAGGTCAGCCAAGACGCCAGCAACCCCTGTGCGAACTGTTGAACTGTTGCACTGTTGTTGTTTATGCAACAGGCACACAAAGGAGTTGGCTCATCCGCCAATCAGCAGACACTTTGTACAACTGCAGCTTTATATGGCTGATCTAACGGTCATTTGTTGCCATCTTAGGCAAATATCTAGACAAAGAACCGCTGAAATTTGAACATATGGCAAATTATGGTGCCTTGAACTTGAGCTTTCTGGAAAACTGGCTTTAGTTGGGTCTACGTGCGTGACCTTGAGCAGCTGCAGTGTCAGACTATTAGCAGTGTAGCACTTCCACTTTTTGGAACAACTTCCCAAGCTCACAAAACTGTTTTTTGTTTGGAGTAACAAAACATTGCACAATCGATTGGCTGCTGCTGCTGGCCCACTGCATCAATCGATTTCACAGTTCGCTAACTGCTTTACCCCAAAACAATAGCAGAAATTAACTTCCGGTATGGGGTTTATGGTATTTTGCTTTTTTCTTGGTGTGGCAGACGCGGCGTGGCGCAACGCCAAGCCTACCATATAAATGCCAATGTTTATGTCAAAATCTTGCCACAAATTTGACGAGCTTGCAACGCATCGGTCATGGACTTAGCAGCCTTGAACACTATTATCGCCTTTTGGCTGCTGTTTTTGTTGTTGCCGCCTGTTCAGGCACAACATTATTATACCAACAAACCCATTTACTTTACACAAGCGCCACCCAGATTGCGCCGCTTGGAATACGCAGCCGCGCCGACACTGCATTATCAGCAGCAAGTGCCGAACTTTCAGCTGCTCAACTTTAGACCCAGTTACACGCCACAGCCGGCTTATGAGCAGCCCACGCTAGCGCCATTTGGACCACCGCCGCCAGCTATTTACGCACAGCAACGTGCGCTAACACCATATGCTGCCGCAGAGCTGGCCAAGTATCGCTACGAAGGCAACTATCTGCAGCGGCTGCCAGCTTCCACTCCCACGCAGCTGGCCTATGCGCAGCAAACTCAAAGACGCGCAGAGGAGCAGCTTTATAATGTGCCGCCGGCGCTGTTTACCAGCAATGTTTTGCATGTAGTGCCCAGAGCGGCCAGACAGCAGCAGTCCAGTTTGCTGCAGCGCCCTAGACGTTATACAAACACGCCGGACAACTTGACAGCGGAGGATGCGCCTAAGCCTAGCGCTAGGCGCTATTATCAGTAAGCTTTAACGCAGCTGAACTTTAAGCGCTTACTAACACTTTTGTCCTGCCCAACTTAGTGATATATTTATGCGCTTTGCTGCGCCGGATAAGCGCAGTCATGGACACGTGCTGCAGCAGCCGGACGGACAGCAGCAACGCTTTGAGCAGCAGTCAGGCACAAATCGCTATAAAGGCGAGGTGGGTTGACATTTGCTGCTTACCACAAGACAATGCTTGAAAATCTTTTTTGACTGCTTCCAGGTGATTTGGACAGATCGTCAGGGTGGCCATGGCGAACATCGCTGGAATTTGGCGCAGGGAAAACTCAATTAGCATATTTATATCATCAACAGACTTTTGCTCTTAAGTATATAGAGATCGTGACTTTTCATAATTTTATTGTATTATTTATTTAAAGGCCATGATTTAGCGTGAAATTTTGAAAAGTAAGTCAAGGATTTGCATAAGCAAGCGTAGAGCGTAAAGCTGTCTTGTCATAGGTCAGCCGCTGAGCAATTTTCTCACGCTCGGCGAAAGTGGACTGTCCGGTTAGGCGACTTTTTGGGCCAGCACCGACTAGCGCAAAAAGGTCAGCCTCGAACGGCCAAAACTGGTTACAGGCAATGACCCAAAATGTCCTGCAGTTACTTAGTTACAAGACAGTTGCTGTCAGTCCGTCCATGCGGGTCATATGCAAATGCAGCGCGTCTTTTGTAGAAGGGTTGCAATGGCTTAAGCGTCTTGTAAGTCGCTGACCTCAAGGGGTTGCTGCACATTTGCATAATTCCAGCAACCATTAAGTGACACAAATGCCTTGGGCAAACATTGTCCAGTTGTTGGGCAGTCAGTCACAGCAGCGCAACAGCTGACCAGCTAGCTAGCCATATGTTTAATTGGAAAAGAACAGTAAGCTATCAATATTGAGTGCTGCGCATATGTAAATTTTTTGTTGTTCCAAGGCGTCGCGCTGGCTTATCTTTAGCTGCAATGCGGGTCCTCAAGCTGTCAGTTGATGTGTGTCCTGTCCAGAACCGGTTGCTGCTGCCGGGCGATAAGGTCATCATTTGCAATGTTTGTTGCTTGTCTGTTGGCCGCTGCATAACCCTTAGCTGTTGTTCTCACACTAACTAATTTATGCAAGGACATTGCAAAAGGACACTATTGACGCCGCAGCAGCATCTTTGTCTTGTATGATTGCTGTGGCGTGAGTTCCCAGGCGCTGTGTCCTTGTACCGGTTTGACCGGTATAGCTTGGCCTGGCGAGTTGTCTTTGGTGACCAAAGACAAACTTTGCTGAGAACTCTAAAACTTGCTGGACGAGTTTGCAGCTAGTCTTGGCTTTTGGGCTTGCAAATTGCTCAAGGGTTACGCCATTAATTGACTGGCTAGACAAATATCAGTTGCCTCAAAGCTATTCAGCATATTGCATCGTGCTCCAAGTAATCAAACACTTTTTTTTTTTTAAATTTTAATTTAATATTCTAAAAAGTTATATAATTTCGAAAAATTTCGTTTGCTTCACATTATTGCACTAAAAACTAAATGAACTTTCTTTCGTATGTGTTTTATGATTATTGTATATAATGATCCTTGCTGTACAAACTACATGGACTTGCGGAACTTTTACAAGATTAAACCATTAAATGCTCTACTGATATTGATGGTACTGCGGCTGCTGATATTGCTGCTTGGCGCTGTAGTCCTGTGCCGTCTTATGACCTCCAGCACGCAACAACTGCTGTGGTGCTGGCGTGGGTATCTTAACCACAATATCAGTGGGCTCACGTATGACCTCCGCCTTGAAGCCCTCCTTGGGATCGGCTGTATACTTAACTGTGCGTATGAAACCATCCGAATCCACTACTGAGTAGCTACCTTTGATTACACCACCATCGCGTACCTCCTTGCGATTCTGATAGTTGGTAAACTCGTCGTCTTTCACATCGAAACCAAACTGGTATGAGGAATTTTGCTGCAAATAGACCAATAAAATTTATTTTTGTTGTATGAGGCGCGGTCACAATTTCGTATGCGTAACGCAAGCTGGCCTAGTTTTCATAAAATACCCAAAATAATTTTTAAAAAACTGTCAAAAGTCGTGCAAGTCAAATGCAATTGCGACTCTATTACATCATTTTGGACACTCTGCATGGGCTACGTGTGGGAGAGCCGTCATAGCCATTTGCTGGCCACGCATGTGCCGCACAAGTGAAAGTACGAGGCTCCAACCACCATTGATCGTTTCGGCTCTTATGCAAGTAACTATAGAAGTAACTTGAAAAATATCTCAACACATTTTACTAGGCGCACTTTAAAGCTGGTTTTTCCTATAAAAAATTAAGAGTTCATACCCAATCTCTGTAAATATCTGTTTTATGTATGCTCAATACGGATGCCAACACTTCATAAATAAATAAGCCTGTTAACATTTAGGCTCATAAAATATTTAAATAAAAAGTTTATTTATTTTTAAGTCATCATTACTTTTACGAGCTCAATTTGCAACTGGTCTCTTTTATTCACATTTCAGCAATTTTACGACCTAATAATTGCATGGAAAACAAAAATTTCCAAAAAATAAAAAGCCGCATTCTCTCTTAATACGGGATAAGCTATTGAGCGTTTATAATATATACTAAAATAATATATCTCTATATTGAAGTTAAGATTCGTGGCAGGAAGCGAAGTATGCATTTTTTGACAAGCTGTTCCGTCAGCAGTACAGGTTTTACGTGTCTTTAAAATATAGTATCTATTGCAGTCAGTGGCGGGTCCACGGTAGGGTTTTTGGGTTCCGACATCCTCAAAATTGGGAAAATGGGTTGAAAGTCTTTAGTGAGCTCTGATATAAATACACTTCGAAGTGAATAAACACCATAACATTACAATATTAAAAGAATGCGAAAATATTGCTTCAATAATAACTTTTACAATTTCCTCTCTTTCGAACAGTCTATTCAATCTATCACTTCTTCTATCTTAAGTCACCTTGACTTGCCACTTCGAGCATCCTTGACCAATCCTATATTATGAGTCACCCACTTGGTCAACGGTGATCCATTGGCTCTTTTTGTGATATAATGTTTAATTTTTATCTTGCTTCCTTGTTTCAACTTTTATATTGTAAATCCAAGTGTCTGGCCAGTTCTTGATGTGAGTTGGTGCATATCATTAAAAAGTTCACCCATCGGGCTACAGACGCGGATTAGTTCAATCCATTTCCTCGCTCTATTTTCTTTTCTAAATAAATTATACTTTTTTTATAATATAAGGTCAACTGAACTTAGTTGTACCCCTCAAATAAAATAAATAAATAAATAAAAGTAATATATTCAGGGCTAACGAGAGAGAATTAGGCGCCTGCTGGTAGCTATTGGCAGGCCCTAGACCAGTGATGGACAGTCTCTCAATTTACATAACTCGCGAGGCTATTGCACCAAAATCTGCCGCAGCGCAGTCGGCTCATGTACGGTCCAAGTGTGTGAAATCTCTCGCTCGTTTTGGCTTAATTGCGGTTCTTGCTCTCTTTTTTTCGATAAGATTTAATTTTTATGTTATTTCCCATAATTACAATCTCCCTCTAAAAAACTTCACGCCCAGAGGCAATCACCAAACTTGGTATGTAACTTTGTGTAGACCTAATAAACAAAACTGCAACGACTTTTTATCGATGAGATCAGCACATTATATCAACATATGATCTAAAAGCTTATTACAGATATATTTAATACAATTCGCAGTTTAACTTTTGAACAGTATCAAGATTGGTTAAAGTTTTGGAAAGTTATAGATGTTAATAAAATGTTTCCCGAAAAACACTAATTTTGCTTCGGAAACTCTCTTTACAGCCGAGTCGATATAGCCATGTATGTCTGTCCGCCGGCAGTAAACAAAGGATCTCAGAGACTATAAGAGTTAGTTTTTCAACAAAACATTAATAAATTTTTGTTTTATTTTTTTTTTTAACATTGTTCCACCAAATCGCTTTGAAGCATATCCACAAAAATGTGTTGGTTAAAAGAAATTTTAATATTTTTTTTTAAGAAAATGTGTTGGTTAAAAAAAATGTTACTATAGTTTTTTAAGAGCCCTGTTGTCAACTTAGTTAAAAAAAAATTATTGGTTCAAAAAATATTCAGTAGTTTAGTCACAATTAAGTAAAAACAAAAAACTGTTTTGTGTTAAGTTTAAAAACTGATATTTTGCGAAAACAATTTTTTCCTAATGCATCGAACTGCATTATTACTTTTCAAAAATCGCTGGGAGCAGTTACTAGTACCTTATCCAGCTAGAACCTTTACTAGAAGATGCACCCAGAAACTTCAAAGGTATAAAAAAAATTGACTTTTTTAAACCCTCTTTCCTACAAACTGCCTTAGAAACAAGCCGTTTGTAAAACTTTTTTCGAAAAAGCTAAGTTTAAAGTTTGTTTTACTTTAAGGGAATACCATCCCCCTGTCCCCCGCAAAAGTTACCAATTACTTCGAGACCTTTAATGATATCAAATTATCATCTGTGGATGTAAGTTTTATTTAAATTCGAAAGGTACTTGAGGAGTTAGAGCCAAAAATTACAAAATTTAAACTCCTTTGACTAGAAGACCCTTTGAGAGCCCTACTTTATCTCAAATTGTTAGAAAGTAAGTGAAAAAAAATAGGTTCTATGGTTGAGATATCTCGAAATGAATATAGAAGGGCTAAAGGTAGATGGCGTACGAAGCACGTAGGGGGCGCTTCCCCCGACTTTTCATCGTCCTTCGCACATTATTTTCTAAACTTATAGCTAGTGAAAAAGCGTGAAATAAAAACTATCCCTTCGTCTAAGAACCTTAATTTTTTCAGAGCTAATTTGCTAGACTTCAGTATTTACGGCACCGCACCAAAATTTCGTTAAAAAGAGATTTTGTTTCGGCAATCAAGTGCTTTGCACCACTTTTAAGCATTTTTTGTTACTTGAAGACAATTTTTAAATCGATTTTATAAGAAGAAGTGGGACTCTAAATATATAATAGGTCCCTTGATGCCCTATTCTCGGTTGACTCTATATACTGCTTTCAAAAAAATAAGTCTTTTCTTGGCTTGGAACCAGTTGCGGATCTCGGATTTGTTCCTGGGGGGTTCTTCACTTCGAAGTGTATATATATCAGAGTTCGCAAAAGACATTCAACCCATTTTTCCAACTTTGGTTGGGGGTGGTCCGGACCCGAAACCTCCGTGGATCCGCCACTGTTTGGAACTTATTCTATCAAATGGCATGAACTCAACAGCGAACAAAAAAATACAACTTTTAAGATCATAGCTAAACCTCTTTTTTCCTGAAACAGTAAAAACAGCTTTCCATAAGTAGTTTCTTCTCATATAGATTTTTTAGGGCATAATTAACACCAAATTAAAGCTAGAAACTAGCATAGGGTCTGTATTGAGCAAAAGTTGAGTTGAGAGCAGAAACTCAGCCCTGATATTTTGTTGTTGCAGAAGCGCTCAACATTGCAGCTTCTCAACTCAGCAACAACCGTGAATACCCTAATAAGAACTTATTAATATTGCCTAATCTGCTTTATGGGTATGACTTTTATTTTCGCCGTATATTAATCAAATCAAAAAAATTTCTTCAAGACTGTAATCTTAAAATCGTGATATTTTAAAAAAGATTTTTGACTTTAAGTCGAGTCGAGTGTAATTTTTTAGAAATTTCTTTTATAAATTTATTGCACTTGTGCTCAACTTCACTTTAGTCAAGTGGTTTAGGTAAGGGACTCCGCCACCTGCTTGGTGCTTAAATGCAGCATTTACTTTTTAAAAATCTTCTATTTGTGCTTCGCTATTTTTTTTTAATTTTTTTTATTTTAATCTTCTACGATTTCTTACTTTCAGTGTTTGTTAAGCTCTGCTCTTTGCGTAAATGTATTATATTTTTCTTTGGCTTGTATTTGACGCTTCTTCTTTAAGAGCAAATTCAATTATCATAAGATTTTTCAATTATAATTTTTTTCACTCTACGTACACTTTGCACTCTACCAGCTTTTACTAAAAAATGGTGTCAAAAAAGCAAAAAAAATTGTAAAGTTAGACAAAGAAACAATATTTCGAAATGAAATCTAATTTCGTTTTTAGGTCAGACTAAATTGGTGCGAGTTCCAAATATTACCAGAACAATTAATGAATGGAAACAGCAGCTGCCAAAGTTGATGATCTTTCAAAGATACTTGGGTGTATTTTAAAAAAGAGCAAGAATATTAATTAGTAAAGATTTAGGATTACTTCAGAGCGGGGCGGATGCCCAAGGGGTGAAATGCTGCCATTTTCGACTAGTCTAAAATGTTTGAACAATTAGGTTGAAATCAGGTTTTCATCAAAATCAGAACCCAAAATCATATAGCTGCCACAGACACCAAATGTTGCACTAAAGTGAATGTACACTTTGCTGCGCTTTTGGACAACTTTTCCTAGTTTTTTTTCTTGTTGCACGTATTTTGCACATAAAGTGCAGCAAAGCGTGTCCAAGTTTTTTTTGTAAATCTTTTTTAGCCAGCAAGTTTTCATATCCAAGGAAACTCCAATCAATTTGCTAAGCAATTTCATGCGCTGCCCGCGGCACCAAGCCGTAAATAATGGGCAAGGTTGGCTGCAGCTGCAACTGCAGCTGAGGATGCAACCGAAGACCTTCAGCATTGATGATGCTACGGCTGCTGCTGCATTGGCGGCACCCACTTGCGAATAAGGTCGATGTGGGCCTGAGAATAAAAGCACAGACAATCGCGTAGCTAAGTGGGTTAAGGTAATATGAAACGTGTTGCAACTGGGGCGGGGCTTTGGGCAACGTTCTTGCTCTGACGTGGTCCAATAAATAAAATGGAAAGGCTGCTGCTGCTGCTGCGGCTGCACAGGAGTTAAGATCTATGCCTGCAAACTGGTTCTAATGCGTGTGCAGGAATTGGAGTTGGTAGCAACATAGTTTGGCGTATTGAGGTATATGGGTCGCATTCAAAAAGTGACTGGATTGTACGAGGCGCTTTTAAAAAGCATATTTTATAGGCCTGGCTATTAGCTGGTGATATTTATTGCAACGGAAATCTGCAGCTTCCGCATGTGGCAAGTAGTTGCAGGCGGCAGCTAGCAACTGGCTAAAATGCCAGATACACTACCAAATATGGCAAAACGTTAAGTGGCCTAGGCAGCTGGTTAATGAACTCTACACTGCTATATCTTTCTTTGTTGCCAGCTCAATTGTAATTATGTGTGCGAGTATATGCAACATTGTTAGCCAGCTTGGATCAGTGGCTGCAGTGAAGCGAAAAGGAAAGTGCGCGAAAGCTGTGAGAGAGCGCCCAACTTGTTATGCACCAAAGTAGACAACTTACGTCATCGTATTCCTCCTCCTCCTGCTGCTGCTGCTGCTGTTGCAGCTTGAGTTGTCCTTTGCTCAGCAGCGGTGCCGACTGCTGATGATAGGCGGGTTGCACGCGACGTTGCGTTGGAGCAGGCGCGGCCTGTGGTTGCCTATAGACAGACTGCTGTGGCTGCGACTGGTACTAAAAGTTAACATATTCAGTTGGCTTAAAGCCGCACAACATATGTGTGTGTGTGTGTATATATTTTGAGACAAACCTGCGACTGTTGCGAGTAATCACGCACGGCTGGTGCCACATATCCCTGTTGCTGCTGTGCGCGTATTTGGTCGGACACGTTGTCCTTAAGACGTAGCTGCTGGCCCGAATTTACATACTGCTGCGTTTGCTCCGAGTTCTGCTCATAGATGGGCGTGCCCTCGGCGGCATGGGATTGCTGCTGCTGCTGCTGCAATTGCTGATAATATTGACGCAAATAGGCGGGATCGACGCCCTGTTGCGCTTGAGCAATGCCACAAATCGCGACCGTGACTAATACAAATAAGGCTCGCATTGCAATTTTTCTTTACTTTTTTTTATTTTCTTTTTGTTTTTTCAACTTATTTTTTTTGTTTGTTAACACTGCTTGTTATACCGTTATGCGCACGCGCGAACCACTCTAAACCAAAATACAAACGTATCTGCGACCATTACGACTCCAAATTGCACTTTTATATCGCAGCAATGCGATGGTTACAACGTTGTCCCCCAGCAGAGTCGAGTCATTGACGTCACTGACGCTAGAGCTGGTCTCGCCACAGCCTGAGCGCTAGTTTGCTCTCTTTGTCTCTGCAAGTGTAGGTGAAGTTGCTGCCTTGGGTTAACTGAGAGATTTGGATTTTTGGCTAAACTATAGAAAGTGTATATTGATTTTAATACAAATTTTGTTACGTTTAAACGAATTTGTAATCTAAATTTTAAATCGTAACAAATTAAACATTAAAAAAAAAATTGGTTACGAAAGTCAAAAAAATCATGCTGCTACATTTTTCAGATAGATCGATTTTATGGGGCTATGATATATTAAATCGATATCTATCTAAATAAAAGAATTATGCCCTTTAAATAATTTTTTTTTGTTTTTTAGGTGCCTTATAATATGGGAGCTTATGGAAGCTATAAAGTATAACGCCGATAACGAAAAAATAGAATGGACTTGGTTCTCAAGATATAATACGGGGTCTCAATCCAAAGTTTGGTTACCTTAGCTGTTATTATCACTGAAATCTATGTATGTGTTCATACGGACAGACGGACCGACGGACCGACGAACATGTCTTGAGGAGCTTCTCTCTTCGCCCTGATCATAGGTAACTTGGAGATTTCCAAAGTCTTCGTTTCTTAATACATACATTTCGGCTTGTAAAAATTAAAACTATAAGCGATGAATGTACCTACCTTTATTGTTTATTTTTTAAAGAATATGTTGATCAAATAGTTCATTATTATTTACCAGGGGTGCCACAGAAAACAATTTCTCTACAATTTCTCAAAATTTACTAAAATTATTTTTGAACATTAGCTACTCTTTTTTGCCATTCTCGTAAAAACGTAATCAATTGTTCGAAAAATGAAATCTCTGAGATTTCTGTGGCCTCTAAAGGTTTTAATAGAGATTTGGTTTCAAAAATTAACCAAAATCTGGAGAGATTTCTGTGGCACTAGAGATTTCTGTGGCACCCCAGAATATAAGTTGAAAATTTGAACTTTTTAAAGAGAAAATATGTTGTCATCGTTTAAAAAGTTTTTCTTAATTAGGCAGTTTTCAGGATACGTTAGCAGAAGTTGGTTGAAGCGTCTCCACGTTTCCAATTTTTTTTAAATATTTTTTTTTGTCAAAACTGATGTAAGAATATCATAATACCAAGAAAATGCTAAATTTTCACAAAACCAGTATTAGACACCTTCGTAGCCTTCATTATCTTATAAAATAAAATTCTTACATTAAAAAAAAATTTTTTTTTTATTTTTCAATGCGAAAATATTTACGCTAGCTTGTTAGTTTGTAACAGAACATAAGCCCCAAAAGCTTTGTATAAATATTAATACTAAGTAAATTAAATTCAATTTGGTCCATTTTCCATTAGTCCAGGATTATGAAATATTATACAAATGTTTAATATAGTAACTTAATAGGAATTATCTGGCAGAAGGGGTTTCCATTGGGAAGAAAAGTAAGAGAGTGTGAAGCACTAAGAGGGTAGGTTAAACTTTTGTGGCCAGTTTAAACTTCTAAGAACGAATAGTTGAAATTTTTTTCGAAATGATTCAGTTTTGCCAACGTTTATAGCATATTTAGGGTTCCAGACCGGTGATCCATATTCTAAGATCGGTTGTCGGCAGGGCCGAAGAGAGAAAATCCGGGTGCGGGGGAAAAATGTACCGGCCCCTCTATTACACCTTTAGCTTGAATTACGACAGAACGACAGTAATTACACCGGGCCCCTGAGAAAACTCCGTACCCGTGGGGAATCCCCCCTTTCACACCACCCCCCTCTCGTCAGGCCTGGTTGTCGGTAACGTCAATATATTAATTAAAAGTATTGTTGAGCGGAATTTCAAGCGCTTTAAACAATTGTACCCTACTGACGTAACTGCCAAAAAAAAATGAAAGGACCATAAAACGAGGTATTTTGGAGGGTACCTCAGAGAATTATACCCGGAATACCGATCTCGAAAATAAAATTTTATGATATTTTTAAAGGTTATCTCAGAACACTAACGTGCTGAAATTCGGCTTCAGCGACTCCAATCACTTAAGGAAAGCAAGATCTGGCATTTGAATGGGGTTAAAAATTTAATTTTATGATATTTTTAAAGGGTATTTCAGAATCCTGACGTGCTGAAATTTTTTGGACCTTAGATTCGTTTTCAGCGACTCCAAACACTTAAGGAAAGCAAGATGTGACATCTGGATCCGAAAGTAGTTTGTGGCTGTTTAAAGATGGCTTGTATGGAGCATCCATTTTTTATGCTCACATATTTTTATGCGAGTAAACGTTAAGAAAGAATAATTTGGAAGAAACCAAAAAAATTAAAAAATCATTTTCTAATGTTAGACCATTTTTGAATTGACCTTTTATAGGTAAATTATGATGTTTGGACTATGATATATTTTGTATGCTCTGAATAAGAGCGACAACACAGACTTATTTAATTTAATTTTTAAATAGATTTAATTCTGTAAACTCAAGGAAATAATAATAATATTATGTATGTAGGTGAAAAAATCTAAAATTTTGTTGGATGCTTCAAATTTGATCTAGGATAAAATTTTTTAAATTCTGCAAGTATGGCGTGCACAATTCCTTTTTCACATTTCTTGATGTTGAGTGGGTTGGTCGAGAAGAATACAACAAAAAATCCTGAAGCAAATCGGTTTCTTCAATCTGGAGTTATGGAATTTGTTATTGGAATTTGTTAAGCGTAATCCCAATCGATGCTACGGCTGTCAAATTATACGACTCCGAGAATTCTGAAACGATCGAAATGTTATGGTCAAACGATATACTATACAGTAGACTCTCATATTACTGACCCAGGTAACTAGAGTATAAGCAGTTTGGCAAGATCAAATACACTTTTCCAGCTGGTTTTCATTGTAACGCTGTTTTTTTTACCATTTCCGTTGTTATATCATAAAACTTTTGTTCGGGGGGGACTCTGAATGACCAAGTGATAACCCAAAAACGTTAGCCATGACTTGATCCAAATAAAGTTAGTCAGCTGTTTTTGAAGAGTGCTTGTCATTGTCGTCTATATACAACTCCAAACAAGTTAAAGACAAGTTACATTTTTATTACTCAATATTGCACACATTTATGCTATATAATTATGATTTTTTTTTTTTAAATGTGCAACAAACAGATCAATCTGTAAACAAGTGATCAACACTGATAATTAAAAGTGTTGCCCATTTGCTGCAAATTTAAAGTTAGCGGACTCTTTGGAACGTGCAAAACTTTCGCTAATTTATTTTCTGGCGCTAAGTAAAGTTGTTTTAATTAATTAAAAGCAGGTGTCTGTCGTAATTAATGCAACAAGTGTATTTAGTGATAAAGCAAGTATTTACTTACATATGTAGATCGTACAAAAATGGCGTCTATTTTACCAAACCGAAAAATTTCAGTTACGCTATGCATCTTATTTGATCTTTTTGATCCGCTGTGAGTTCGCATAATTAGGGGCGTTTTTATTGCAAACTCATTAATGTTTCGCCCATGTTTATTGCAAATTTATTTGATTGAGACAGACAGACAGACAGACAGATAAATTGACAGACAGAAGAAAAGTCAGGTGGAGTAGCTTTACATACATTGTTTATGCCATCTGCATCGACTGCGGTTGACCTAAAAAGCTAAATCACTGCAAAACATAAATTCACTACACACACACATACTATCAAACTGTTGTGTATCTGTGTTTTGTTTTTTTTGTATCTTTTTGCTCTGATAGCAACAAATATCAAACAAGTTGCGGTTGAATAGCTCAATGTATTTTTACCTATGTAGATGTCAGTAATCTTTAATGTGATGTGTTGTTGCTTGAAATTTGTTGCCGATTACCAAATATCTGCATTTAAGCCCTTTACACTAGATACAAGATCGTTGCCAAGTGATCTCACGTAGCACACAATACAAAAACACAAAAATCGTTAAACGCCAAACATAAAACTTGACTACCCAGTCGGAACATGTTGTGGAAAGCAAAGATATCTTTAATTAGTAAAGCTGCTTATTTTCACTTTAAATATTTAACGAAGCATTTTACTTTCGATACACTGTATCTTTAGGATCAAGGGTATTATGGATTATAGCAGGCGGCGAGCGAGATCTTAGTTGTTTATACCGAAATGCTTTTGTTAGTCGCCCCTAGGAGCATGGATTACTTTGAAATCAGTACGCTTTCTTCGAAGAAGAATTTCGCGATATATGTTATTCTCTCTATAAAATCCACCCGGTTCTCCCATATTTAGTGCTTTTGCACCTTCTAACTAATAACATTTAAAATTTTCCAAGATCGATTGTAAACTTTCAAATAAATAGACAATGTATTCGACTTCAGAACCCCTTCTTTATAAATTACCACAATACTTCAATTTCCTTAGAATGGTTTATACTTATACCTATAAACTAGATTTAAAAAAATCTTATCTTTTTATAATCAAGCCACCCTACTCAAGTCCAAGTTCAAAAGTAAAGGCCCGGTAGTGACTATCGTAGGGCCTCCAATTTTTTCCGAACAATTTGAATGAAATTGAAACTCCGGGTCATGAGTAATCTGCTCGTTCCCTCCGCTTCCCCTCTCAGCAAGGTGTAGTGGTACACCGACAAACCATTCCCTTGAGTACGTTCAAATCCCTCAACAAAGCTTGTAGCTGAGAAAAATCATTGGAAATATACATACTATATAATTCCACGATTCAGTGACTAACTTAACTATGTACACCATGGGAATCTAATGAAGCCACAGCAGTTGAAACATTTATTTATATCAGAGTAAGCTACTAACAATTTATTGCTGCTTTTTAGATAAAGGTCTCAGCCTACAACTTCAACAAAGCTGTCACCTAACCATGTGGATATTTAAGCCATGTCCTGTGTCCGGTAATTGAAACCCGTTTCGTAGAATTTGTTTCTAGCATACTCAGCATATTTCATGTTCGCCTTTTAGCAGATGCCCACTCTGGGTACAGTAGTTATTCGGTTCTACGTTTTTTTAAGACATATTATTAAAAAATAACCATTTACAGAACTTTTTTGGCATTTTTCAAAGTACAAAGTTTTGAGACTATTTTGTATGTATCAAAACTTGATAAAAGAATTTGAGCTGGAGAAGATTACTTAGTCGATGAAACTTTCAAGGATTGGTTGAGAACCTGTTCTCAGTCTAAAACCGAGTTTTCGTATTCGGGGGGTGGGGGGGGGGGGCGGGAGCGGCAAGTTACCCTATTTTGTTACTTGATATTTTTTTGCTGTAAAACTTAGAGCCATGTTTTTCAAATAAAAATTTTTAGTAGTAAAATCATCTATCAAATAAAACTTAAATCAAGGTCATTGGTCAATTGGTTCAACATTTATTTGGAAAACATGGATCTAAGTTTTATAGCAAAAAATATGTTTTTACTGAGCTAAACGCGAATATGTCTAAAAGTTCGGTTGCGTTGAGCAAGGTTTCTTAAGAACCATTGCACCTATCGATTTAAGTTTTTGCAGGCGACTAAATTCCCCAAATCTTGTCCGTAAAGGAAGGAATTTTCATTTGGAAAAAACTATTTTTGGGAGTGATTTCTATTTCGATTTTTTAAGAAAATCATATCAACCAAATAGTGATCCGACGTTCACGATCAGCATCAGTATGTAAGTGAAATGAAAAGTTTTTTTTATTAAGTTCGGATGAAGCATTTTGGCAAAAATGAGATTTCGTTAGACGGCTGTATTACCCTCAGTTATAGACATTTGTTATTGAAAAATTCAATAAAACATCTTTAAATTTAAAAAAAAAAACAAATTTATTTTGCCTTTGAAAAAAAAAAATTCAAAACTGAATTTTTTCGGGAGCATAAGTTTATACATATAACCCCTTATGCTACAGAGTTGTCAGGCCTTATAAATTTATATTTTTAAATTTAAATAAAATGTATTTGGAATATAAAAAATATGTTATCGTTTTATTGACATTTTTGTACATTTCGTTTATATCTAAATACATAAGTAGGTAAGCGTGATAAAATTATCAGCAAGTACTCAGCGTAGAAACTCATTTGAATTAGAAAACGTTCTTTTACTGCTGAACGTATCTGCTAAGTAATGAAGTGTTCACACAGAACTGAGCGACTAAGGTGAGAGACTCAGCTATGTAGCTTAGCTTTGAAAGCAAGGCCTTTATCATTTTACCCAGCACAAGCTTTCATTTGGCTTTATTTGCATAAAGCTCATGAATTAACAATTAGAAGGAAATAAGAAATTGCTCATAACCTTTATACCTAAATGATTGGGACGACAAAAGAGATTGTCTTCGCCATATGTATGTCTAAGGGTGGGCAAAACTTATACATACAAACAAATATTTCTTTGTGTGAGTAAGCAGCGCAGTAAGCAAGAGCGCACAAGAGCGTAAGATCGACAATCAAGCTCAAACGAGAGAGAAAACTGTCACACTTACACTGCGTTTCTGCATACTGCGCTGCGACAGAATTTCGTGCCCTATCCATGCGTGTTATGAAAATTGAGAGACTGCCCACCCACTGGCCTAAAGGCCGTTTCGCAAAGATCACCACACAAGTTTTTTGTTCTAGTCTAGTTCAGCAATTTCTTGCTAATTTCTGCAGTACTGTCAAGTGCCATGTGTTTTTTATTCAGTTTTCATTGCCATTTCATCATGGAAAAACTTACATCCGAACAACGTTTACAAATCGTACAATTTTATTACGAAAATTCGCTTTCTGTAAAGATTGTTTTTCGCGCGCTTAGGCCATTTTATGGTCGCCATAATCGACCTACTGAGACCACTATTCGCCATACCATCAACAAATTTGAGACCCAATATTCATTATTGAATAACACTCGACCGAATAGACTTCGTCCAGCGCGTAGTTTATGGGCCGGTGGAATCCTCGGTCCGTATTACTTCCAAAATGACGCTGGTCAAATCGCAACCGTCAATGGCGACCGTTATCGCACCATGATAACGAATTATTTGCTACCTGAAATTGAAGCCCGAGATCTTGACGACATTTGGTTTCAACAAGACGGCGCTACTTGCCACACAGCCCGTGAAACAATGGACATATTGAGGAACCAATTCGGTGAACAATTAATTTCACGCTCCGTACCAGTGAATTGGCCACCAAGATCGTGTGATATCACACCGTTAGACATTTTGCTTTGGGGCTACATGAAGTCAAAAGTGTTTGTGGATAATTCAGCTACGATTGAAGCATTAGAGGCCACATTACCCGTGTTATTCGAGAGATACCGCCGATTATGCACGAACGCGTCATCGAAAATTGGAACCTCCGCATGGACGAGCTACGGCGCAGTCGCGGCCAACATTTGAAAGGGATTATTTTTAAAAAAAAAAGAATGACAAGAACGGTTCTTTCTATTGATAATAAAGATTTTCCGATTCATTTATTATTCATTATTTTCAAACAAAACCTCAATATTGACGACCCTTTATAATATAATTTTACGCGTTGCTCCCACATTTTGCAAGTTTAGTCAAAATTAACTTTGAACCCCTTTTTAACTATTACAATTTTTTTTTAAGAAGTTAATCGCCAAAACCGGTATGTAGGCTAAGTTTCAAACAACATTTTTTTATAGTCCTTTAGGAGAAAAAAAAACAATGGTTTTAAAACGCCTAAAAATCGGATGGCACTATGGAAATTTGGAAAACTATATAAATTAAAATCGAGATGTTCCGGCTCACTTGCTTAAGCTAAAAATGAACAGGCCTCGAAAGTCTGCTCTAACTACCTAAAAATTATCACAAGACCTTAAGATATACTCGCACTGTCAAGTCCTACTGGGCACTATGTATCTTCACTCATACAAACACTCTCACACCCATTTTATAGCTTGTTGTTGTTGTTGTTGTTGTCGGTCTTGATGCGATTACTTAAGCATAGTACAAGTATTGCGGTCTAGTACGTATTGTTTTCCAACGCATTTTGTATCGCATTTCAATCAGTCGGCTTTAGGATTGTGATTAAATTATAGCTTAAGAGGCATATGAGCACTGCAATTATAGATATTGCGACTACGCCCCAAATTTGCATTTAAGCATTTGCCATGCCCGTTTTATATGGCTTAGATGACAAAGTAAGTACTTTGTAAGCAACCATGGTAAAAAAAAAGGTTACTTGGCAAGGTCAACTTTGGGGGTCTTAAGAGCGCTAAGCCTTTTGTCTACGCTACTGATTGTGCGTTTTTTTTTTTTAATTTTTTATTTTGTTTCTTTGACCGTTTAATGGGGGCGCTCCGGTGCTCCAGCTGGCTCTATTGTTAGCCATACATATGTATAGTAGTATATGGCTTACTTGCACTGTGAAGTGAAAGTCTATTATGTGTTTCAGTCAATTGTTTTTGTGCCTTATTTCGGTCTTATTAAAATCATATTTATGTATGCATAACTTTAAGTAGTTTGCCACTCGGTTTTTTTTTTGTTAACTATATTCAACGCTTAATTTGAGTATAAATATGCTTAAAGTGTGATTGATGGATATCATATGATTTGATTATTATGTTGCCAACGTGTTGGATTTGTGCTGTGTCATGTTGTATAATAATGCGCCGAGGGAGCAGCTCTTAGGGGTTGGCAACCAAATCAAAACAATTCAATTTCCGCTACATGTCTGGCCAATTAAATTAATTTTATTTTTATTAAAATTCCTTGACTTTATAAAATAAATGTTTTTAGTAAAATAAATTACGTACATTACTAAATAGCTACGACAAGCTGCTTAACAGCTGTTTAGCCAAGACTAGAACCACTCGCTGTTAACAGTGACTGGGCACTGTTAACTTATAAAATTGCATGTTAAATAACAGAACTAAAAGTTAAGACTTTGAATAGGTTTTGTTATTTTTGTTGTTGTTTTTTTTTATTTTTTATATATATTAATTAAGTATTTTATTAAACTGTTTGCTATTGCATATTGAGAGACACACAAAAATTAATGTATAGGTAATAGGTAGAGAGATATTTATACATTATACATTTTTATTTTTTGACTTTGACCAATTTCAACCGATTCGATTTGTAGTTTGTTAGTTGAATTTTTTCTGTCGTTTTTAAATTTATAATTTATTTATTAAGCATATTTCATTATTTAGTTAAACAGAATTTCACAAAAATCCGCTAAATATTTTTATATTAAAGCAACTTTGTTGTTAACTGCTAGCTTATGTTGTTGTTGTTCTTTGCTGGCTGTTGCCCTCATTTGTTGTTGTTGTTGTTGATTTTGTTGTTCTAATAGTCAGTTGCACCAATAACGCTGTACATCAAACGATTGAAAGAGCCGCTCTGGCGTATAGATTCATCATGGGCGTTTACCACCTTAAAGTAAAACAATTTATTGGTTAGATATTAAAAAATAAGTATATCTGTCTAACAGAGCTATTAACAGAGAGTCTATGTTATATAGAGCGTTTGCATTGCGTTTGATTCTGACTACAGGCTGGCAAGATACAGACAGGGTCTGTCCCAAAAGTAAGTTGATCAAATTGGCGCTGCCTTTTCAAAACCTTATTTTAGTCGAAATTTCAAGCGCCGATGAATTGAAGGCTTGTGTTCGTATCTCGCGAGACTTCCGTAACCGAATTTTTTGGAAAATGTGTTTAGGTGTGACTTAAGATGGTATTTTGAAAACGACCTAAAGTCTATAAGATATAGAGCTAGTTGGCTCGTAGCAGCTGCTTGCGCCCAAAAAGGCGAGATTTAGCCAGTCCTGTGTAAAGACCATGCCTTCACTCTGCTTTAGAGCTTTTTCAAGTAAAATTAAAAGCGTTTAAACTAGCAGCGATTCACACTGTAGTATCTTTTCTTTTATTATTTTTATCTTCTCAAAATCCTTGGTAGTTTCAAAGTATACAATAGTTTTAGGACACATGGGCAAAAAATTTAGGAATGCATTTCCCGAAAGTAATGCATCACATCGCAGCTACAGGATAACTTTCGTTGTCTGCTTAGAGAGTCAAGAATGCAACAAGGTCTGAGTTATAGAACAACAACATGATCTTGATGATTCTATGATCTTTTAAATTGATGCAAGCCTAAAATGAGTGTAACACACAGAAGAAGACGTCGAATACCCCCCAAACCTAACTAAAGTATGTTGGGGGTGACATGTCCGTCAAGAGAGCTATGAGCTTAAGCAACCATAATATATGTGCTGGAACTTTCATAATCAAAAATGGTTTTCGGACATACAGTGAATAGACAAATTTTTTTCAACGCATTCCAAAATGGATTCAAAAAAGTAAGTTGTCACACCTTTTGGCTTGTAAATTGTCACACATCTATATTTAATTTTTTTACATTGCTATGTTATTTATATGACTGTTTTATTGTGTAGAATTATCATTGAAACTAATTTAATCTGTTTTTAGTGAATTTTTCTGCCATTTTCGGATATATTTTTTCAATATTTTCCGTAACAATTCATTTTTAGTATGTCAACCAAGAAAAACCGATCACAAAAAACCACAATTTTGACTTCTCTGGAAAGTTAAATTTTTCTTGTTTTTTTAAATTCAATTTAATGCTCAGTTAAATTTAAAATCAATAAATAAATTTTCATAAATTTTAGCAATTATGCGTTTTTATTTCAGTTTTCTCAAATTTTCAGCAAATTTTTCGGTGTTCGTTTTCAAGCTCTATTGAAAATTGTCTGTAAAATGCTTATTTTTATAAATTTCAAATGATTTGCTTATTTTGGATTATAGCTCTTTCTTTTCTCTTTCCAACGGTATATTAACATTGATGCCTGTGTGTATTCAATGTCGAGATATATCTAAAAAGCTATGGTGTGTCAACTTACAAGCCTTTCCTCTACAAAATTTCGTAAGTATCCTGAGGTGGTCCTAAAAAACAAAACTACATAGACTTTTACCGATACGATGTCCCCACCGAGTTTCCTACCATACCTTTTATAGCACTCGAAACTTACCATAGATGTTTCAAATAGCCTTTTTGACTTAGCTCTCGATTCACATCAAAATATAATAAGCGAAATTTATAAGTATAAACGCCATACTGTCCCAAAAATCAATAAATAGAGTATGCAGGAATATATAGTATTTTTTTTTTTTTGGAAAAAAGGATTTAAGGTATCCATTGTCGCGCAGCACCTCGACTATACAACATTTTTATAATTTTTAGACATAACAACTTTTCGCCAACTTTTTGTTACATGTCAGTGTTGCAAAGCTCTAAACAAAAGGCCAGAGCTCTACGATCTTCAACAGACGTAAAATTACTAAAATACCAAATTTTTTATGAGCAGCAACTACTAACTGCAATGTGAACGCTCTATAAAATGTAAGCCTCTAGCAGAGCTGTTAATACAACAAACTAGATTAACAGAAATGTTAACTTACATTGTACGGCGGACGGGTAATGGGCGCTGATACTGGTTTCTGTAAGATTTTCGTATAAAAGAAATATAATATTGCTTAGAATTGATTACAATAATTAAAAATATTTGGTATAGAAAGTGTTAGGAGTTTAGTGTCCAAATGCAAATGCTTAATGTTATGACCGTTTGTTTCATGTAAGTGGCCCAAATGTTAAGAATAGCAGTTGCCGTAACAGTTGATGATTGACAAAATGATTTGGAAAAATATACAGACAAATGTGGTTAATGATTGTGGTAGATTGATTGTACGTACGACTTGCAGTTTTCAGTATATTTGAATGCACTAAGACAAGACCAGGTACAATAACCCCAATTAGTAAACATTTCGGCCCAGTTAGTATGCATACACAAGGACATATTGAGGCGGCTAAGCAAAATTTGACGACTTGATGCGCGCAGACATGGTTACAAAAAGAAAAGAAAAAAAAAAAAAGGAGGCTGCATTTTGTTTTGACTGTACATGAGACGACGACATTGAGAAAGACAAAGTGCGAGATAGAGATAGTTTAGAGATGAGAGAGACTTTGAATATCGAACGAAATCGTGTCTGATATCTCATAGAGAGCATTGCTTGTGTTTTTTTTCATAAATTTTGTTTTGATTTGTTGGAACATTTGAACAATTTTGTTTTTTTTTTTTTGGTTTGTTTTTTATTGTACAAGCAGCGTGTTTGAGATCGCACGATCTTACCTTTCCTGGAACCAATCTATTGGGCTGATAGACCTTAGTCTGTACAGGTATGGTTATTTGCTGAGGTGAGTTATGACCATATCTGCCGTAGCTGCCGTCTTCTTGTATGGCTCTGTAGGTTTCGCTGTTCCTGGGATCGTACTGCACAGTTTTCTTATAACTGCGTTTTATTTATGTTTTTTGATTTAATTTTTGAGATCGTTGAAAGCGCCATTTTGTTTATTTAATATGTTTGTTGTCATTATTTTGTTGGTTATGGAATTTTAGAATATTTTAACGACGTTATTGTTGTTGTACGTTTCGGTTAATTGGCAAATTTTATTCATATAAAGTTTTTTTTTTTTTTTTGGTATTTTACATCGGTTGAGTAGCGTGAGACAGAGTAGTGAGAGAAAGAAAGAAAAAAAAACAGGATGTGCACAAAATACGTTAGAATTATTTTGTTTGTTCAAATCAAAATGAGCGTACAAATTCTTTTTGTATTATTTTTTGTTGTCTTAAAACTTGACATAACAATTTTAATCAATAAATAAAAGAACAATTCATTAACAAATTACTTAAAAGCTATTTAGTTTAATAAAGTAATTGAACAAAACTGCATGAAAAATGTGTGTAAATATATATGTATATTAAAAAATTGGTTATAAAAAAGCATGAACAGCTTTTTTAGTATATAAGCTGAGCTGGTTAAGTTGGGGTTAGTAAGATTACTAGGATGTGGTTTTTATGGGAACTTAGGAACTTTTGTTGTCTTAATTTAGATATAAAAATTCAGCAAATGTCTTTTGGTTAGTATTAGTCTTATAGGAACTCAAGTTTGGTTTAGCTTGGTACTGTTTGGTTGCTAGGGGTTTTTGGGGGGGCATTTTCTAGTAAATTTTGCTAATTTTTTTTTGGCATTTTTTTTTTGTTGTATTTTTTTTTTTTATTTATTTTGTTGATAGAGTTGTTGCAGTTGCTGCTGACGCTGTTGAAGTTGTTGCTCTGCAAGTTGTGCTTTTTGTTTTTGTTGCTCCAGTATTAAACGTTTTTGTTCCAGGAAAGATAGATCGATGAAAATTCTAACATTAATCGTGCAGCTAAGTTCTAAACATTAAAGCTAAGATTGTTGGGCAGTTTGGCAGTTATGTGCTAAATCTAAAACTAGATAAACTGAGAAGTTTTTTTTTGTAGTCGAGTTTCCTCATAATATGTACTTGTCATGATCCAACAATAAGAAGGTCACGCAATGCGCAGGTCCGTTATTCGTGTCTCTCTCAAAAGAGAGCGGGTTCACTTTTTGTATGGTAGCTATGTGAAATAGTGGACCCATATTGATCAAACTTTACACAAATGTAAAGACTGACAATAAATTAAACTGACATAAATTTGCTTGCGATATTCAAAAAAATAAAAAAGTTTTTCCTTGTATATATTTCCTTGTTTGTATGGCAGCAGCTGAGAGCAGCATGCTGTAATGAATTAACATACAAATGTTGCTTAACATTTGCTTATGCCTGCATCTGTAAATTAACATACAACATGTTCCTGCCAAACAAACGTTTTGTATGAGAATAATTATTGTTAGAAAAACTTTTTTGTTTTTTAAAATATCGCAACCAAATTTTTGTGCGTTTAATTTAGTGTCAGTCTTTATATTTGTGTAAAGTTTGATCAATACTGGTCCGCTATTTCACATAGCTACCATACAAAAAGTGAACCCGATCCGCCATGTTTTCTGCGCAGCCAAATTCGCGCACTTGTTTGCGCCACCTTGTAAAATTCTTTGCATCATGTGTACTTGTGGTATTTACAGCAACCGTACTGAAACCCTTTAAAGTTTATTACCTCTTGAAATTTGCGCCACCTTTGCCGTTTATTTTTTGTTGTATATAAGGAATAAAAGTAATATATAGGCAACATTCAAGGATCTGGATAATATAGACAATAAGCTGCATATAACATAGTTCAGGCTGACCATAGGCACTTTAGTGGGTCAGTTATGATGGAATTTGTTTGATGTTTAATAACAACACTCTTTGTATATAATATATATGTATTATTTACAGCACAGCACATGCAGTGTGTTTTGGATACGTGTGTTTTGTAAACAGAGTATTTTTATGTAGAATAATATTATGTATTTAGAGACTATACACAGGTTGTGCTTGTTGTGGTAGAGTTACAACAATACGTTTATATATAGTTATTATAGACAGGCAGGGATAACATAGCTATCAGTAAACATATACATCTAGCCAATATGCCTTCAAAATTACTCATTCAATTTAAATGGAAAAAAAAATTTGTTTAATGCTTGCTATAAACTTGATATATCATTTCTGTGTGATGCTTTAAAATCATATCAAAAGTCAAGAAATTATATAGACAACAGTTGGTGCTCAAAATATTGTTTGTTACCGGTCAAGTTTTGTTGGCAAAGGACGATGCAAAGGACTTTCCTTCAAACGATTACTATCGCTTGTGGCAAAGCTACAACAACATACATAGAATATGTTTATATATAGGTAAATATTTAAAGATATATGGTATAGTTATAGTAGTTATTGGCGTACATATAGTAAACAAACAGCTAAAAAAATTTGTTGTTTTTTTGTAAACTTAACTAACACTTAAACGCTTACTACTAAATATATATATATTTATGTATGTAGTAGTATATATGTTTTGTATGTATATGTATGTCAAGTGTGGGCTACTCAAAATCATGTCTCGGCTTTATTAGTTTTAAGCTAATTGAATGACGCAGCAATTAGGCGCAGTTTGATGACAAAAAAAAATAAATATATATTTTTTTATATATAAAAAAGCTGCATAAAATTTTCAAAATTTGTTCATTTCCAAAACTACGCAAAAGTTTTTATTCAATTTTTTAAAAATTTCAAATATTTAACAGCGTAAAAGTCAAAAAAAATCAGGTTAGTGTGTCGTCTCGAACTAAGCTCATTTTCAATTAAGTTAAAATTGCGTTTATAACGACTCCGAAAAAATGTAAAAATTTTTGGCTTGACAACTTACGGAACTGTTTGTCTGATGGTGCTCTCAATGTTGTGGTCCGAGTAGAGACCGATGGGCGAGTTGAATTGCTTGTGGAAGACCTGGCGAAAAACATAACTATAGCTTAAGGTTGCAGGATAGGCTTGTAGGCACTTACTCTGCCAGTATCGGCATCCTGACCAACAACCTTGTGCAACATGGTATCAGCAACGCGTTGCTTCATGATACTGTCATGGTAGTCGTGTCCTGGATGAGCACGCACAGCTGGATTTGGGTAGTATCTCAAGTAGGAATCTGTGCTGGGCGCATCCTTTTTAACTTTTGCACCGGGCAAGACCAGTGGAGTTGTTCGGTAAGGCTTTGTAAGAAAAAAATAAGAAAAGTTTTAGGTTTTAGGTTACCAACTTTATATTAAAATCCTGCTCTGCTGTCTTTCAATACCTCCTCATATTTATGTCTTTGTTTATATCAAAATATATGGTATTGTGCAAACATATGGCAGCTGTTGTTATTTTGTTTTTCTGTTTTTTTTTTAGCTTACATACAATATAAATAAATCAAAGTCCACAACAGTAAAGCCATAATATCTTATGTGCTAAATTTTGTGGCATTAAAATTGTATGGAAACATTTTCGTGCGGCAACACATCATACGATAAACGCTACCAAATCTTTCGAGAACAAATCTTAAACAACTATGTACTCTGTATATATTTAATTTCGCTTTGTATAGACAATCAAAATTATGCGTCTGTATGTGTTGCTAGATGTCGAAGTCTCTGAATTTGTATAAACTTTATTTACCAAAATTCCATTTTATGTATTCGAATGTTGGTGAGTACGCTACGATGTTCCTGCGCTCAGCGCCCATTTAGCTGCTTTAAAAATATCTCAGCGAACAAAACAAATATTTATAGGCGCTTACGTAAGCGTCCAGCCATAAGCATTTCATTTGACTTTGCTTATATCTTGTGCTGTGGTATTTTTGACAAAGCTCCCAACCAACGCAGGCGTGTGAGCGTATACGTAATTTAATATTTAAGGGAGTCTAACTAAAACTTTCAAACTTCCGGTTCCGCTAACAGTGATCGTGTTAATATAACAGCATAACAGACTGTAATAGCCTGAAGTATAACAATAAAGTTTGCTTCTAATTAACTAAAAAAAAATACTTAATAATTTAAGTTCCAGTGCTGCTTAATCATGAATTGTTGGCTTACGGATTTCCGCTTTTAACTATCGATAACGATTTGAATTTTGGTTTGCATCTCTGCTTTAACGCGATATTAAAAAAAGGTAGCACTAGCGCTTACTGACAAATGCTCTTTGCTGCATAGACTAGGCCTGCCAACTCTTTTAAAGCGAGGCCTGCCAACTGCAGCTGATCGCGCTTGGCAGCTGTTTTTATTTTTCGCGCCTTTTGTTGCTGGTTTTAACCAACTGCGCGCTTTAACTTATAGCTGCTTAAAAGTGTGTAAAATTAAAAAAAAACTATTTTAAACAATAAATAAGACAAGCAAATTGCGTGCTTAGCTAAATTAATATAAAAATGGCAGCAGTACGCCGCTCAACGCGCCTCAGCAGCATAAGCAATAAAACAACAGCAGCGCTGCCGCAGTCGCCGCTGCCAACAACGCCACGACGCTCAGAAATTTGGCGTCGACGGCAGACCAAGCATATTAATAGTGACGATGAAGATGATTTTATAATTGTAGAGAATAACGAAAACAAAAATCTGTTGAATAATATGGACAGGCCGGGCCGGCGCAAAAGTGCCATAGCTGCGGTGGCCAACACAAGAGCGTATTTGCAGCTGCAGAACGAGTGCGAGAGGTTGCTGAAGACGCCACGCAGCAATAAGAAGACTATAGCAAAGGCCAGAGCGATGCAGCTGGAAAAGGGCGAGTTAACTCCGACCGTTGCAAATCAAAGGAGCTGCAGCAATAACGACAGCGATGATGCTGGAAGTGTATCACCACCAAAGCAGCGCAAAACACAGCTGCAACACCATATAATAAGCCCCACAAGACTGCTGGATAGACTGAGCATTGATGAGCCTTTGGAGGAGGTTAATGACAAAGCTACAGCTCAACTGAAGACGCCACGCCAAAGCAAGCCGAAAACAACAAACATCAGAACAACTGCAAAACAGAGTAACTGCAGCGATAGCGATAGTTCAGGCAGTGATGGCACTGCACATGTTTCGCCACCAAAGCAGCGAAAGCAGCAGCTGGCACAGCATTTAATAAGTCCTACAAGACTGCTAGATAGGCTAAGCATTGACGAGCGCACAGAGCAGCGCAATGAGCCTAAACCTAAGAATGACGTAAATTTGGCCAAATCCAGCCCTGCCTCCAGCTCACGCAACAAGTATCAAAACGCACGACGTGTGCTAAACAGCGCCGAAACACAAAATTTGCCTGGACGTGAAACGCAGCTGCAAGAGCTGCGTGACTTTTTTACTACACATTTGGATACACAAACCTCAGGCAGCTTATATGTCTCGGGGCAGCCAGGCACGGGTAAAACAGCCTGTCTATCGCTGCTCTTGCATGCACCCGAGTTTACGCAACGTCTGCAACGTGTTTACATTAATTGCACCTCCATAGCCAGCGTAGGTGCTGTCTATAAGAAGCTATGTGCCGAGCTGCAATTAAAACCAACTGGGCGCACAGAACGTGACCACTTAGAGGCTATACAAAGGCATTTGCGCACAGCTAAGCGCATGTTGCTGCTAGTGCTAGACGAGATTGATCAGCTGAGCACAGCGCGTCAGGCCGTGCTCTATACAATCTTTGAGTGGCCTGCTTTGCCAGGTGCACGCATTTTGCTAGTTGGCATAGCCAACAGCTTGGATCTAACAGATCGCGCGCTAATACGTTTAAATGCACGCTGCGAACTAAAACCAAGACTGATGCATTTTCCGCCATATACCAAGCAGCAGATTGTGGATATATTTAAATCGCGTCTGGCCGAGGCTGATGTTTTAGATGTCTTTCCACCCGTGACGCTGCAGCTGCTGGCCGCCAAGGTGAGCGCAGTGAGCGGTGATGTCAGACGCGCCTTGGACATAGGACGGCGCGTGGTGGAAATAGCTGAGCAGCAAAAGCGTGCAGGCGAGCAGGAGTTCAATTTGAGAGCCTTGGATATGCTTGGCGACGGAGGTAGCAAGCCAGCAGAAGGTATGTGTGTTCTCATCAATAAACATATATAAACTAATGCAGCAAAAATGTATTCCATAGATACACTTAAACCTGTACAAGTTACACAAGTGGCTGCCGTGCTAAATAAAGTCTACGGCGCGTCACAAAATCTTGAGGAGGACATAGAGGCTAGCTTTCCGCTGCAGCAAAAACTCATGCTGTGCTCTCTGGTACTAATGCTGCGCAATGAGCGTAATAAGGACATAAGCGTGGGACGTTTACATGAGGTATACAGACGTATCTGTGCCAAGCGCAATATCTTGGCTTTGGATCAAGCCGAATTTTCTGGCACTGTGGATCTGGTAGAAACCCGTGGCATATTGCGTATTATGCGCAAAAAGGAGCCACGACTAAGCAAGGTCGTGCTACAATGGGATGAAGAGGAAGTGCACGCGGCACTAAGCGACAAACAGCTGATCTCGTCGATCTTAAGCGACACCGCTTGCCTTGGCAAGTGAACAAAGGTGTGCGATTACCTGTGCCAAAATTTGTGTGCACATTACATTACAAACACTGTCGTTTCTAAATTTAAAAAATTCGCTTAGTTAATTGCGCATTTTCGTGATTATTTTTTAACGCATTCACCTTGAATCAAAAATGGCTGATGAGGATGAACAACGGCAGACAAGTTGCCATCAACGCTGCGTATAATTTTGAAATATACAAAAATAAAAACGAATTCATTTTTGAGCTAAATTTAAAAATTCTGCTATGCCACGTACGCTGCTGGCGCAAGTAGAAAACTATTTTGAAATCACATTTTGAGGGTCATTTTTGACATTTCTTTTCATTTTAATCGAATTAATATGCTTATGATTTTAATGGTAAACATAAATTTAAGTTAATGTACCAAATGAAAATTTAACTTGCAAAATATCAACTTGTTAACATCATAAAAACATTTTGTGACTGAACATTATTTAATATATTTTAAGTGCTAAACCAATTTTAAATGTCTTATGTATAAATAAAACTAAATTGTAAGTTCAAGACGCTGTCAAAACTTTTTGGTAATACTTGTATGTTAAAAGTGAAACCTACTGCGACCATACTTTCGCTGCGACACAAATTTGAGGCTATGCCAAAAGTTGAGCAACTTGGCATACATATTTACATATGCTATATACACTATAGCAGTCAGTTCCGTTCCCTGCACTAGCACATTTGGTTGACATGGGTTCATTAGCCAGTTGAACTAACTTCAGATAGACCAAAACAGTCTGGGAATAGTCGCCCAATTAACGCTTAGTACTGCTTTGGCGTTAGACGATTACAATTTCCGCTCGTTTTGTGGCAGCTTTAATAATAATTTTGTTTATTTGTTTTCGCAATTTTTATTATTTTTGTTGCTAGCTTTACTTTTCTTTTTTTTTGTCTAAAAATATAAATGGTATGAATTACATAGAGCGGCGAGCCAAAAGAGCGCAATGAAAAATATATTTCAACAAAATTTGTTCAAAAATGTTTTTCTTGACGAAAGCGAACAAATGTTTGAATAATACTTTATATACAAGGGTATTTATGTAGTACATAAAAAGAGAGCGAGTTCTGCTATATGCAAAACTATATGATAAGTTATGTGCTTAATAATTAATATATTTAATATTTTTTTAGCTGCCAACCTTTAGAGCATTTGCTTTTGAACTTGAATCTGTGTTTGACGGCTAAGATGAATTGTTTCAGTTGCTTTGATGTATTGTCAGCAAGCCATATACCATAAGATATGTACATAATATGTATATTTTATGTAATATATGAATGAGCACAGCACATTCTTAAAATTATGTATAAAAGATATAAATATGTACTGTCTTTGTGACTAAGAGCTAAAAAAAATAATTGCCTTTTTTTTAGTATAGCTAATATAAACAGAATTTCAATTAGAGATTTTCCTTAGAAGAAGAAGGTTCTAGTAGTATTTAGTATACAGTTTGGGGTCCCCTTTTAAATGTAAGATGAAACAAAAATCCTTTAGACAATGTAATTAGCCTTGCTTTAAAGCACATATCTGCTTTCCAACACTAAAAGATAATAACGAGTACAGTCATTTAGTTTGAAATTTGGAAGCAACGTTTTGCAATTTTAAACGCATTTTAATAAGTCAAGAGAACTCACTACAACATGGTTGTGAAAGTTTCAAGAAAAAGTAATTTCCTAGCTAATATTATATTAATTTTTGAAAAGCTTTTGCTGCTCCGAAAATATCTGGTACTCAAAGCAACATAAACACTTGCACTTCACTTAAATTTCCTACATTTCGATTTTCAAATGCCAAATAATTTCATTTCATTTCATGCTTACTTGATATTGAATGCATTCATTGAGGTCTGGCTGCTCCCTGTAGTAGATGGGGGATCCATTTTTGAATTGAACGTACTCCATTTTAAATTTTGTGTGTTTTTGTGTGTGTGTGTGTGTCTTTAATTTAAACTCCTTTATTCGGCGTACAAATAAAATTGAGAATAATTTTGAAATGATTATTACGTAATCTTGCCAAGCACAGCAATCAAATTTGACTATAGTACTTTTCACAAACAATAATAGAAATTCAAAAACTTTTATTTATTTATTTATTTTATTTTTTTTTTGTATACTTTATTGGATAACTTGCTTTTAATGCACGTTTAAATGAACGCTCGTTTCCACTCCTCTTCTTATGTATGAGATACTTCACTACTTTCGGAGATCGCTTCGCTGTGCTCTATTACGCTCAACTACTAGGACTAAAAAGGATAAATATTCGCTTGCTTTTTTTGTTGTTTATTTTTCAATATTCCGAACGCAACTGATTTTAAAATTTTCAAATGCTGGCGAATTATTGCTATTTCGACTGCGCGGAATTCCAATTTGTCTGTATATGAGTGCTACACTATATGCATATAACTTATATCTCTATATATCTCTATGTATATGTTGGGCATATAAAATTTTTAGGAGAAAATCAGAAATCAGTGCGCTGTCTGACGGTCAGAGGCCGAGCGACCCACGCACACTAATACACAAATTTGGGTCTTATATTTGAGCGTGTATGTGTGTGCGTCTGGGAAATGCCGCCCCTCCTCATATGTCTTAACAACCTAACCAAAGTCACCGTGTTCTGAGAGCATGCTCTTCTAAATTGTTGTATGTAAAATATAAGAAACAAATTATTTTCTACAAATATATTTGTTCAAAGAGCGTAAAAGCAAAAGATATATATGTAAACTTGGACTTGATGCTGCTGTGAGTGTTTTTCATTTACGCCCACGCGCCCACATACATAACCATTTCCCGCCCCCGCTGTTAGTTGTTGTTGCTTGTACGGTCAACGGGGCGTATGTGTAGGCATTTTGTTTGTCCTGTAGTCGACCAACAAAAAATATGTATACATATATGTATATGTATGTATATATATTTTTTTTTTAATTGCTGCTTTGCAAAATGATTTTTTGTTTTACACAAATTATGCGCAAATTTAATATTCTCGAGGCTATTGTTTTGCTCGAATTAATAAACATAAATAACAAATTTAAAAAAAAAAGGAATTGTAAAGAAGAGGCGGACCCGCCAAATGTTTTCCACTCTTGTTGTTGAAAAGATTAATTTTTTTTAAGCTGTGTTAGCTTAGCACTACCCTACAAACACAAGATTTGGCGATAGCCGGAAAATACCCAAACAAAACAATATGAGACCATAAGACGCAATTTCTACCATAATCTTGTCTATCATTTGACTAACAGATATAAAAACAGATTTAAATAATATTCAAATAATTTTTTAAATATTCTTTTATATTCTTAGATTCTAATTATGCCAATTGTAATTTTTTTTTTTAATAAAATGTTCATGTCTTGCTTAAATAGTTCATGTTTTGCATTCCAAAAATATCCCTTGTAATAGGAATAGCATAGTCGTGGGTAAATTCCCTCGAATCGTGGAAAGCTGTGCTAACAATGAGTCAGGGAAATATGAATAGATGGCGACAGCAAAAAATTCGGATTTGGGAGCACGCAAAAACGAACCCGAATAAAAAGGTTCTAGATAAGTAAAGCTAGTTTTTAAATTAAAAATATTTTTACTCAGTTTCCGATTGTGTTCGATAAATTAATTAGAAGCGTAGATATAATTAGATCTTTCAAGCTTGACTCCCAACATTTGAACGTACATTTGGAATAATAACCTTAAAATATTGAATTTATAATTATTAAATAAAAGACTTAGTTATCGCTCAATTATGTACTCTTTAAGAATTAATTTGGTTTTAGTGTTTCATATCTTCCAAAGTTGAGACATCATGCCAACAATTTTTCAACATTCCTCTTTCGGTGACCCATATTTCGGTCAGACGTTGAACAAACATTATATTTTTATTTAATTGTAATACATAGTAATATAAAAATAAATGCAAAAACCAAATTATTTAAAAAAAAAAATACGGGCCCGGGGGGGAAAATGTACCGGCCGCTCTATTACACCTTTAGCTTGAATCACAAAAGTACGACAGTAATTATACTGGGCCCCTGAGAAAACTCCGGGCCCAGGGGAAACCTCCCTTTCCCACCCCCTCTCGTCAGGCCTGCATAATTATATAGTCAACAATTGATGTTGAGGATTTTGTTGTGAACATGCCCATTAGGGTGGCCGCCACTAGTATGGCAAATTTTTAAACCGACGATTTTAATAGCCCCACCGCCTAAAAAGTTTCCTTTTTACCTGCATATAGCGCCTGTAAAATGTAAAGACGATCCGAAAGTATTTGAAGAGCGCGAAAATAGGTCAAAGGTCATAATTTTCAATTTTTTCTATTTTGACTGTATTGTTCAACATAAACTACATAAATTTTAAAAAAATATACAGTCGGCCTGAATAAATTTGGTAAGCTCTAAAATAGATTAATTACACTAGTTTGCAAATTTTAAAAATTTTTGGTATCCTCAACATGTTTTAGTCGTTTCCGTTTTAAAATGCCATGCTAAAACCGAAAATTTAGTCAATGAATTTTTTCATGAATCGAGTTTCGAAATTAGAAAAAAAAGTGCCTCTACTTAACACCAAATATCTAAAAATTTCGATAATTTTTTACTTGACTGTAGATAATTGAATTACCCATCGATTAACTTTGGAACATATTTTTGTCAAACCTACGGTTTGGTCGCTTTTTATGCATTCATATGAAATTTATCGTAATTTTTTGACCTAATCAAATACTTTCGGATCGTCTTTAAATTTTACAGGCGCTATATGCAGGTAAAAAGGAGAAAAATTTTAGGCGAATTACGAAAACGTGAGATGTTGCAAAAATGTCCACCCTAATGCCCATATAGTATAAGGTCAACATCAATAGGCTCTGTTGCTATGTCGCTATATGGACAAGGAGCAAAAGTGCCATGGAAGCATGAAGGAGTAAAGGAGATGGCAAGCATACACACTAGTTTAACGGAACTATTCCACAATATTCCAATGTAGTTTAACACTTGTTAAGAGCCATTGTTCTTATGTTCACAGTCTGCTCTGTTCATATAAACAATATTAAGAAATGTAAACAAAATATGGAAATAAGTGGCACAAACTTAACTTATAAACTAACAAAAAGGGCGTTCACGCTTTAGCCAATTGAGTTTTTGTGCAACTTTTCAGCTCCACAACGCAACCGTGGGTACCCTGAATGCTATATAAAAGCGATACATATGTACATAATTCTTGAATTTATATAGCGAAAAAATTAAAATGTATCGCTTGACATTTAAAAAAATAAGCTAATTGAGTTAATGAAATGAAAATATTTTTATATAAAGACGAGAAATTGTGAAAAGAGAAGGGAATTATAAAAAAATTTCAGTCACGTCACACTACATTCACAGTGCGATTCCTCACTGAATTGTTTATTGGGTGTCCTGCATCTGTACTTGCCCAGTCAATTTGGAGACTGGATCCAGACAAGTACAAAATCAAGAACCCTATGCTGTACCAAATCAAAAAGATTTCGCACATCTCATGCTTAGTCTAACATAGCCCTGGAAAGTGTATTAAAATTACATATAAGCATGATACATAGTTTGCAAATAATATTGATGTGTTCAGTTTGTTTAACTTGATTTACGCTGACACTGAGCATTGGAAATTGCAAGTGAATTAGTCAAGTATTCGGTCTTTTCTAGATTCCAAAGAGTTTAGTTTTTTTGTTTTTTTTTTGTTTCTGTTACTGCTTTTTGACAGTTTTTCTAGCTGACATTGGCAGCTTTGTTGCGCCTAATTGCCGTCAGTGTCAATTGACACTGGAATGTGTGCGCTCTTTAAAAATAAACATTTTAAGATACAATATTTAAAGCCATCAACATTCAATCAGACACACTATTAAAACAGGTGTAATTAACCTTCAGAACTTTTGTGTGTGCGTTGGCAAACGTCAAAGAACTCTCAAGATCAGCGGAAAAGTGAAAATTCTTATTATTTACATGATTGGTTTGTCTATTTGTTTTTCCCTTTATGAAGGTTGTTTTTTGTTTTGTTGAACTCGTCCAGTTTGGGCAGAAATTTATGTGCCCTAAAACTATAAATTCTGGGAGTCGCCAACGTCTAAGGGAAACAACACATTTATTTTTTAGATATATGCACAAATGTATCTTCAAGATTAAATTCAGGCAACTAAATTTCACTAGCTTGTAAAACAGATGACAAATCGTCAAACCAAAAATATACACCTTGATTTTTATTTTTGTGCCACATTGACAACAAAATGGCGGCCTTGGAAAGCGGCAATTTTGATGTTTTGATTCATTAACAGCGTCATCAGCGACGAGGTGAGTTCCCTACCTCTAAGAGCACGTTCATTGGCAATGACTGAATATCACAAGGCAGCAATGACAGCGACCGTTCTTGCCCTCATGGATACATATGCATACTTCTATATGGTAGATAGCTATACAATATGTATCTATATACAAAGACGCATCTGTATTTCGGCTGTTTCACCTGCTTGCAGCAACTAGAATTTTGTTAGTTTCAACAAAACTTTTTGTTTATTTGCTGCTACTATATATACATATATGTATATAAACTGATCATTAGAACGCTCTAATGAAATGCATGAATTTTTCTTTTGTATCTTAATTTGTTCAGTCTTGTTTTCTTTAAAAGATACTGCGTCACAACCCTTTCCTGTTTAGCGCCTACGTATTTTCTATAGTTATGCCAAACTTGCTAAATTTAGTTTCTGTAAACAGTAGAACCCTGATCGCAACATTTCTAATGTCTGAGATTCATCTAAGAATATCGCAAATAATTTACTCAAAATATTTTATTTCTTGGTATATGTTATGTCAACTTTTAGGCGCATATTTAAAAAAGATTTAATAATATTTTGTAGCATACTTTTGAGCGGTTTTTTTTAAATTTATAATATTAGCTACTATAAAATTATAAACTATTGGAAATTCATGCATATTATCATAAATCCACTTATAAGCTAAATATATAGATAGTTTAACTTTTTCCTCCTTGGACAGAAGGCAATGGAGGCAGAGTAAATCTGCCCAGAAAAGGCAACAGGACATCAGGGATTCAATCTTATAGAGCACTAGTCAGAGCACTTGGTCTGCGGCGGTAGGAAAAAGGTCTACAAACTGACAAATCTTATAGAAACCCTAGTCAGGGCACTTGCTCTGCGGGGCTAGGGTAATGGTCTTCAAAGAACCTTTTTATAACCTTTTGAAGGGACTGCCAACACCCCTCGCCAATCTGTTTCTTTGGCATAGAAGACTCATTATAGAAAAGTATAAAATAAAATATAATTAAAGGATTGGAAAACTACTTCAGCTGGTAAAACACCTGTATCCATAAATCTGGATTTTGAGGGCTGCAAATCAACTAGGATTGAAAATAAATTTTAACAAAAGGAAATTCAGATGGAAACTGCGATTCGCTTACCACTCACATTAAACATCAACAACCAAATTATCACCATTGAAGATGTAGAGCAGTTCTCTTATCTGGGTGGTATTGTCTCGGGGTGCAGAAGTAGACGTTACCGCACGTGTCAATAAGGCGCGTGTCGCTTTCCGACACGAAACATGGGCACAGTCTGGAAGTCAAGGCAATTGTCCTAGTCAACACGGCTTCGTATTTTCAAATCTAGCATAAAGCCGATATTGCTCTATGGTTCGAAAACAGGGAAGTTGACCAATACCATATGCCGGAAGTTCCAAACGTTTTTAAACAAATGCTTGCGCATCGTTTCTCGCGTGTTTTGGCCACGAACAATCACGAACGAAGAACTTTTGACCCGTCCGCAAAGTATCACGATAAAAGCGGAAATCAAAAGAAGAAAGTGGACCTGGATATGCCAAATTTTAGAACAATAGAAGATATTGCTCGAAACGCCATTGACTGGAATCCGCAGGGTAGCAGAAGAACCGGATTTATATAAATATAAATCAAGCCTTATGTAAAAACCCAAAAATTTCATCCATTGCTTATCATACTAACTTAACTAAAATACTAAATAAACTAAAAGAAGTTTTGAAATAAAAAGCATCCTTGTATAAATTCATAAAAAAAATATTTCTCTAAGGGGAAAATTTTCACCTTACAGATTTATCATTAAGTTTTCAAAATATGGAGATTCAACTTTTTCTTCCATTTCAACGAAAAAATTGTCCAGGACCTCGTTAAATAAAAAATACAAAAAATCGCAGGGTTACTTTGTAGAATGACAGTCACGAGTGGACAGCTCCTTTTTGATCCAAGCGAACAGTTGGCGAGGCTCCTTAAAATCCACAACATCTACCTTTATGCTCACCTGATTAACAATAGCTGCCTGCTCCTCAGCCACATCCTGTAGATGATCACGTGTTGGCTTAGGAGAGAACATATCACCACCTGGTGAGGGTGACACATAACCGCCAGAGGCATTCAATTGAGGAAAAACGGTCTGCGGCAAAGTATCAATTGGTAAATCAAGTGCACGCTCAAAATGACTCGGTCCCGGCAAGAAGGGCGATGGACCGCGATGAGGTAATAGTTCAGGACTGGCCGGTGGCAGCGTCGAGTTGCTGCGTGAACCGCCATCCTGTTGAAGGCTCTGTGTATAGGCGATTTTATTGTCCCTGAGTAGATATAAAAACTTTGATTGTTTATAACTGGCCACAGCTGATAAACCCATCAGTCTATATTTACCTATGCACCACCAATCTGATTTGATTACCAGCTGAGCGAAATAGATGTTGTGCATCGGCATGACTTAGGTCTCGTGCATCATACTCGCCGATCTTGGCTATGATATCTCCACGCAACAGATCGCCATACGATGGGCTGCCAACTTGTACCTATAGGAAGGTCGTTTATCAATTATTATACACTACACTGGGTGCATACGACGTTGGTAGCATAAGCTTGTTGAGCAGCTTTGTAACACAGTGAGGAAGTTCTTCTAGGATACTGATTTTTGATTTGTATAGTAAATAAAATAGTTTCTTATTCTTCGTGTATTTGCTTAAGCCAATTGAAGAAATATTTGATTTGGATGAAGAGTTGCCTTGAAGCAGCGTAAATATCTCTTAAAGTAGTGACCAATTAACGTCATATCTTTTGTGAAAACTATCAGAATTTTATTCGTACTTTGTCGTGTTAAGTTCAAGAATTGATTTTAGGGCTTACATTGAAAACCTTTTCCTTACAGAGATTTTCTGTAGCGGTGAAGATAGACACCATTGGGCGACTTGTATGGCTATGACGTCATCAGATGTTGTTTTTTTGGAAAATAGGGGAAATGGATGGACTATTACGAATTGTCTTAGCAAGAGTCTGCGCTTCTGTGCAATAAGTAAACCTTTTCTTTATGGCCAGTACCCATAGAGTCGACAATTTTTTATATTTGTGCTATCTATATATCAGGTAGAAGGGAACTTGGGTGACAATTACTTTTGGCAGCATTAATCCTGGGTCGCCCGAACATCCATATGAGTATCTCCAAGGCACATGCCCCTACCCGCACCCCTACAGCCTTACATCCTTACTGCACAACCAAATGTGAAAATCTGTTAAATGTGAACTAGAATTTCTATAAAGGAACTAGAGTCAGAAAATTTGGCCTAATAAGCAAAACTACGTCTTTCCATTGTTAAAAAATCTATTCGAAAATAAGTTTTTTGCAAAAATGGTGAGTACAGGTTTGGATCAAAATGTAGTGGGACTGAATTTCTGTAGCGCGAACGGAGCGGTGAAAGGAGGTCGGATCGTTGGGCGTGGTAGTGAACAACCCTTCGAAGAGACCTATATTTTTTCCAGTCACCTACGGGCAAACGAAGAGTAAGCACGTCGATTTCCAAAAGCGTCTGTTAAGAACTATCGTCGCTGTTCAAGATGGAGAAACACCATGAGCAGAGCTACGCCATTAAATTCTGAGTCAAACTCGGAAAAACCGCGACGGAGCTTCACGGAATAATTGAGGAAGCCAACGGGGATGCTGCCATGAGCCGCTGAATAGTGTTCCAGTGGCGTAAGCTGTTTCAGGAGGGGCAGGAGTTCATCGAAGAGTGGCCCATCAACTTCAAGGATTGATGAAAATAAGGCTAATATGATGGCTCCTATGCTGTGACTGGTTGAAGGTAAATATTCGTCTGATTTTTAAATAGTTAGCAATTGCGTACGTTAGCGTCCAAAAAAATTGTACCAAAGATGTGCCAAGAGTTTGAGGGAGTTTCTGGCCAGGTACAGGGTTGCCCCGTTACGCATTCCTGCTACAATCCATTTCTGGAGTTCTTCCTCTTTTCTTGGCTCAAGCGGAATTTGAAGGGAAACCTATACAGTTCCGTAGAAGACGTCAAAGGAGTCACGGTGGCATCTGTGAAGGGGATTCCGGAAAAAGATACATTTCCTCATGGAACCTGCTTCTTACAAGCAGCAGAAAAGGCGTAGGGGGGTTTCAAGGGTCTCATATTTCCGGTAAAAAAGTTACAGGGTATTCCACTGTCGTACACCGCCCCGACTGTATCGCATTTTATTTTTTATTTTTATGTGGTACTGCTTTCAAAAATATATGAGTTCTTAGGGTTGTTGCGCTGCTTGGCCTTGCTACAACCAGCCAAGTAGGTTAGACGTCGAATATAATGGGGGATTATGTTTTATTTTATTTTTTCATTTCGCTGTCTAGTTTTACATTGTTTACATGCGGCTCATTTGCAACGCTTCAATTAGTTTTACTCTCGCAACGAGCGCGCACAATTTACATTGAATTTGAAAAATTGGTGCCAACGATTTTGCAATTGAAAATTCGCATTTTCCCTAATTTTCATTGGTGTGTGTGTGTGTTTGTGAGTTTTCGTTGTTTTCTAGTTGTTTCGTTTTGGTATTTTGGTTTGTTTATTTTGCAACTAAATAGTGCAGAGCGCAAAGGCCAAAACAGTTTGGCATGCGGCTTGCCACTAACTGTCTGTTGGCTGTTGCATTTTGATGAATGGTCAGAATGGTGGCCAAAAGGAAAGCGACAAATTTGTCGTCGACAGGGCTGCTTTAGCAATTGTTGCCAATTAGAAGCTACAAACTGCTGACAGGAAAAAACTTCTAGGCACTCAGGTTACATAATGCAGGTAGCCCAACATGACGTATGCGTGATTTTATGCTTGCATTACCCTTGTTATAATCAGAGGCGTATCCAAATCATTGCCACCAACCAAGCGTATGCCCCAGGGCGTGGCCTGACCATCGCGTTGCAGCGTTACGGCAAATTCATGCAACTTTGGACTCATTCTGATGTACACTGACAGTTGGGGTTTACAAACCCTTTCAGGCGCACTTAATCATTAACACTTTTTGCAATATAAATTTTTACCAAATTTTAATTGGTTTTTGGGCTATCACTAATTTGCAGTTTGCTGCACTGCAGCTGCAGGCAAAATTAATTTATTTTTTATTAGCGCAACGCGCGTCTTGTTCGTTTGCAAAGCTACTCAATGACTAATTTTAAAATCCAATTCGTATTCCTGCTACGAAATACATTTTGCAGCACTTCGTTGGTCGATCGTGGTAGTTCTATCTAGTACATAAACTACAAGATACATGCGCCAAAACATGAAATACATTTTTCTACAATTTATATTTGCCGATTTTCTTTTTTCTTTCGATTTCCTTTCGATTGTTTGCTTTGCACTTATTTGTTTAATTGTTTTTAATGTGCTTTTTTGGTTGATTTTTAAACATTTTTATTAGAGATGAGCGTGGGCATAAACAAAATATTGGGCTACTGTTTAAGTAGTTAAGATTTTGTTTGATCTTGTTTTGTGGTTACTGACGAAGGAAGTGGATCAGAATCAGCTCTCCACAAAAATGACAAAAGTAAAAAATTTACATTCTTGAATCAAAGTACCTCGTAGCTTTTTATATACACTTTATGTAGGTCTTCTTTTAAATTTTTTTTCAATTTCTCGTCAGATAAAAGACTCCGTTTTTATAACCTTTTTTGGGAAGGGTACTTTCAAGTACCATTTTTCATGATTTAAGATATCTTAAGCTTTATATTGCATTTTGAGTGAACATAATCTTATTAGAATTAAAAAAAATGTGCAGCATAAGTATAGGGTGGGCCATCTATTGGTTTGGTTGTTAGACACTCATAATTCGGAACATACCCGTTCAAAGTGGAAGTTCCTCCACATGTTTCAAGTTCAAGACCTCTCAATTTTAGACATGGATCGTTTAACAACCGAACAACGCGTAAAAGTCGCGTCGGATTTTGAATGCCGATCTGCATTTACACGCTTCCAAGATTTAAATGACGCAACAATTAAGGCCCACAGACCATTACACTAGTTTAGTTTACAAATTAAAGGGTCATCTCCATTGAACGAATAAGCGACGCTGATAACACTAGTTTACACGAAAAGTGAACCTTCGTATAAAAGTATTTTTTAGCGTAATTTTGGGTCGAGAAGCACGAAAATGACAACCTTTTTTTTCTTAAGCACCGTTTTCGTAATTTTTTCCGTTATTCGTTAATATCTTGTAATTTCAATAACATCTGCAGCTCCTATACGATTTCGAAGATCTTAGACTCGAAATGTTCGTAAAAGAATTATCTTTCAGGTTAAAGCTTAGCATCATTTTTAAAAAATTTTTTTCGTTAATAAAAAGCAAACCAAAAATTTGCAATTTTGAAAAATGTTTGAAAATTACACTTTTTTAGACTTTGATTGCTTGTAACTTCAATAATTTTTTTTTTGTATATCACTGTAAAGAGCACATCAATACCTTTCGGTCTAATTCTTTCATGTCGATACAAAATTTTGTTCACGAGATATTGACGAATAACTGAAAAAAGTACCTAAAAACATTTTTTTCGAAAAAATCTTGAAAACGGTGCTTAATAAAAAAATTGTTTGTCATTTTCGTGTTTCTCGAACCAAAATTACCCTAAAAAAACACTTTTTAAGAAGGTTCACTTTTCGTGTAAACTAGTGTTATCAGCGTCGCTTAACGTCGCTTATTAATGGATAAGATTTCGTCAAAAAAAAAAAGCCATCGAAAATTACGATGTTCGCATACGGGACTATAGAGCCATCAGTGGCATATTGGGCGATATTATTTTTCATACATAAATGAGTAGCTTCAAAATTGGCCAATTTTGTTGGAAAATATATGAATCAAATGCAATTAACAAACAAACCAACAGATGGCACACCCTATATTAAGAAATGCCAAACTTAAAAATATCTTTTATTCGATTACCTACTAAGATAACGTGACGAAAGCCCTGACAATAGCAACCGTTGCTGCTAATGGTGTATCCATGAAGCAGTTGCAGGACGCAATCAGCTGGTGTTTAAATTAAGGATTACAATGGGCAATCGCAAAGTAAACAGCGACCTTTGCAACATTTTTATACCCTGTACCTATAGGTACAAAGGGTATACTAGGTTTGTGCAATGTAAGTAACGGACAGAAGGAGGCGTGGCAGACCCCAAGTCCTTTATACCAAAATGCTTTTCATAACCTGGGGTAGCGATTGAGCCATGTCCGTCTGTCCGTCTGTATGAACACCTAGATCTCGGAGACTACAGCTAGATTAGAGCTAGAGACACCAAACTTTACCAGCAGGTGCGCATATTTCCTCAGAAGATGAAGTTTGTTGAATCATCTCAATATCTTCCCCCGTTCTCCCGCAGTAGAGTTTCGCGGTTTTTAGCCACACCGTTTAATATTTTCATTTATTCATCTGAAATTTAACAGAGCGATGCGTTGTGGTTACATGCATCTGTGTGTAAAATATAAACAAAATCGAACACATACAGCAAAAGTTTTAGTCAAAAATATACAAATTTCACCACCCTTGCCTATAAACTGCGTCAATATTTGACTCCTCGTAATTATGATTACAAGTGACCTAGAATCACAATTTTTGGTAAGCTGATTCATGTGGTTCTAATTAACAAATTTTATCGGTGCGATACCCCCACCCCCCCCCCCCCCCACCACCCCCCCGTAATCGATTTACCGTGATTTCTCCCACACCCCTCAACATACCAACTTAAAACTTACCCTTTAAGTAACTTCTTTGACGTTACATTCGAGTTTTATCAAAATCGGTAAAAATTTACGAAACTTATAGGTATAAATATCGAATTTCTTAGAAGGAATAGGCAGGAAAAATTTTTTGCGAGACAAAAGGTACAGGGTATTCCATTGTCGGGCACCGCCTCGACTGTACTACATTTTTAAATATTAATTTTCAAAATAAAAAAATACTTTTGGTTCTGCAATCTGATTAAAAAATTCCGAGATCCCAATCACTTTAAGCCAAATTATTTAACAACGAATATGCCAACGAACATATTCCATGGATAAAATTTGTAATTGTCGCACAACACCAGTAGAAAAAGCGTTTTGGATAGCACAATTTTTGCAAGATCATTTTAGCAAATTTCTGCATCTTAAAGTTACACTGAAAAAACAAACTATTAACTGAAATGTGCTCACATAGTAAGCTAGAACGTTTCAGAAGATAACAATAATTTTGGGTTTTCTTTCCAGTATCTAACATTTGGTAGTTTGAAAGATTAAAAGTAGTTCAACGTAAGCAAAGTCTAACTAAGATTCCTTCGATGTCATAACTTAAGAAAACAAGTTTTAAGAGATCGCAAAGAAAGAACAACCCTTATAGTAGTGAGGTCGTATCATACTGCATCCAAACTTTTAAAGAGTTACGCCACTGTCTTGCCGCTTTTCCCATTCGTATCGAGCCACTGTTAAAAGCTAAAAGACAGACCCATCAAACCACTCAGCATGTAATGTCTCAAATGGCCCTGAAAATGTAGCCAGTCAGCCAGTCAGTCATTGGCGTCAAGCATTTCAACAGCATCGGACAGTCAGTCAATCAGCTAAGAAGTCAAATGCGCAGACATTTTTATCATAATTTTGGTTTGCCGAACGGCGAGCATCTGTTTTTGATATACCCAAGCAGAAAATCAGCAGATATTTATTAGTCTTTTCATTTCGGTATAGTATTTGTTTTTGTGCCAAGAGTATATGTGGGCGGGGGTTGATGGGTCAAAGCATATAATTAAAATTTGGATCTGTCGGGCGGATGTTCGACAGGGAGATACCCTGCATTCAGTTTGATCTAAAAAATATAATTTCTGCGCCAAGTTTTGTTACGATTCCTTGGCGGTGTGTTAGGGATATGGGGTGGTTTGGAGTAAGTATTAACAGTTTATTCTGCATACTGAATTTGCCTATGTTTGTTTCTGACGAAGAAACTAGGCAAGATATCAACATGAAACGACAGGCAACTCCTACTTCCAGCGCTTATAGTCTCCAAAAAATAATTGTTTATTCGGAGCAACAGTCTTGGCTCAATCATTATTACAAAAGGAACATCTGCCTGTAACACAAATCTATAATACCCTAATCCCTTTGGGTAAAAGACATAAACATTGCTATGCAGACTTATTTTTGTGTAAAACTAACAACAACAAACTAACAACAATTTAAAATAAACAGTAAAATGCTTGCCACATTAGTCAAGTAATTTGCTAGAACGACAGGGCGTATGCGCAATATATATAATACAGCACACTGCAGATGCCCGCCCTGACTCATTGTTACTGTCAACAAGAATAGAAACAGTGTATTCCTAATTTTATTGTTTCATATTCAAACAAATTAAATACTTTGGAGTACATTTTGCAGCTCAGCAACGAAAATAGCAACAATTAGTATTTACTTATACGATTTTCAATTTCGGTTTGAATTTTTTCTGTATTGTATTTTAATGCCATTTTAATTTCTATAGCAGAAAGATTTTTCCTGCCTTTTGTAATATGTAATACAGTTGAACCGCATATTGAGTGGAAACATGATGGTAAAATTCTGATATTGCAAAGCTTACCTAAGAAATTAAATATTTGTACGAAATATGTTCAAGAACTTATTTTTGACTATACCGCATCGACAGATAAGTAAAGGGGTTACCTACTATTTTTGCAAAATAAATTCAAAGTTTTTTTGACCAAAAAAAAAAATTATTTTTCCGCAACTTCCATACAAATGTTTGATTTTCTAAATTGGAACAAATCAAAAAAAAAATGTTGATTTGAACTTAAAATAAGTTAGAAGATTCAAAACATTTAGCTTTAAAAGTTTAAAAAATTTTATTTAGTTTTGATAATTTCTAAGAGCCAGTAACGACTGGACAAGACCGAAAATGAATCACAAAAACTAATTTTCTATTTTTTAAGAACAGTAGTTTTTTACGGCAAGTAAAATTGGAAAAACCGCCAAATTCATGAACTTGCAATGAATTGTTTTAATATTATAAATAAAGGATGCTTTTCAAAGAATAATTATAGGTAATAAGAGAGCTTAAAAAAACCCGGCCTAAATTAAATTTGTAATATAATAAATTCCTATAATTTATTATTTAACTTGTAGCCCGCATCAAATCAACAAACATCCAACGATTTCGAAAAAATTACTACAGTTCAAAAATCCACTTAGTCGTGGTCCGTCTGTACTATTCGTATTTATTAAGCACTTAATTTTCAAACTAATGGAATTTTGTTACAAATTTTGAGATGTTTTCACTATTTGTGGCTTAAATAGATTACATAGGTTTAGCAATTATTTCTTTATCTTGTTCTTGCTCATTTGATCTTTCTAGTTTTTTCTATGTGTAGTGTAAAAATTATGTAACCAAAAAATTGCATTTAATGCTTTGATAAGTGCCAAAATTTCGATTTATTTTATTTGTCAGCTAAAGGTCATTTAGCATATTTTTGCCTTTGGCTTGTCAAATCGCACGAAACCATTACTCATTAATCACAACAAATTTTTCAATGCATACAATTTACGCCCAAATTAAATTTATTATTTCCAAAAATCTGGCAATAAACTTAATACAAAAAAAAATGTTAATGTTTGCCAGTTTATTTTTAAATATGCATTAAATACTTAGGTACTTTTGAAAATTGTTTGGCTAATGCAACCAAACGAATGCGTCAATTTCTTGTCAGCCACATATGAGTTTTTCTATAGCATCCTTAGCACTCTATTGGATTTATGCGACTTTTTATATACCCTGCATGGGTTTTGGCTTTGCCAATTAATCAAATTATATTCTATAAAATGGCTATATTGACTATTAAAGAGGTTTTAAGGGCACAAATTAAAAAAAAGTCGGTACTTTAAATTTGCATATATGTATGTACTAGGGGGCTCCGCCATCTGCATGCTTCGTACGCCAACCTCCGCACGGTCTTCTTTATTCAATTCAGATCGCCCAGACTATTATATACACTGTACAATTCGTTATTTTCATACTACAGTCGGTCCTGCCCGACTTTAAAATACACTAAAACAATGCAACTGAAATAGGATCTTTTACATCTCTTGCGATTCCTCGTTCTTCTTTAGTGGATTGATTCGCAATGTTCCGAAGCCTAATTGATAACGGCTTTGTTGAGAAAGATTCGATCTTCTTCGTCATGGCATTGTTAATAATAATACTCGCACAATAAGACTTAATAACAACACTCGCACTAAACAGACCAATCGACGGGTAACCTTCATATTCTTTTTCTTAAAAAAAATCACAGACAGCATAAAATAAAAAATATTTATAGATTCTATTTTGACAGTGTTGTCATTTGTTCTCTATATATTTGTTTACATTTCGATATTTGCATTTTCTTTGTGATTAGATATCTTTCTTGATTACTTCTTTTAATGTGCATTTTTCCGATATTTTTATAGTTATTCTGCTATTCGGGGCGGAGACGAATCTAACAAACCATAGATCATTCAAATCCGTCCAGCGATTCTTGTGTTATGATGGGTGTAACTAACATAACTTTCTTTTATATACATAGATTTAGTAATAAGGCTGTTAATACATATAAAAATCTAACAAAATCCTCTCAACTGTTCCGAGTCGACCCTAGGTCTTTAACTTACCTACTTTTAAAACTTTCAAATAGTTTTGCCACTGAAGAACAATTACAACCCGTCTGTAAAATAATATATGGCGATTATTTCCGATACTTATGGCCCGATATTAATGATCCCAAGTATTAATCGATAAATTTTTTTACTTCCCACATTTTATTGAAACAAACAAATTAGCAACTTTAAAATTGTAGAAAAAAAAAGGTGATCTGGCTGAACAGACATATAAGAAATCCAAGTCACAAGTTATTCCTGATTTCACAAGTGTTTTAATCGTTTGTTTTTTGGGATTTCAAATTTATATTTTTGTTCGTTCCTTTTTAAATGGATACTTCAATAAACATAACTGGCGAGCAGCCTGTGACATTACGCGAGCAATAGATCCTTAAAATTATTTGCTGAAATTTTCAAAAATGCCAATGGGAACATTATTGCAGTCAATGGCTTTCCGACTTATATTTTACCAAAATGCACGAGCTCAAGACGGTTGATTTTTATTCAGCAGGACAGGCGAGATGGGAAAAGAATTTGGTGAGCAATTATTCCCACATATGAGTAAGTATAAATGACCTCCTAGATCGTACGAATTAACATCTTTAGATTGTTTACAAATCACTGATGTTAGGATAACCCAACGACAACTATGGTCTTTGGAGACCAAGACTACTACCAAATTAAAAACGTTGGTATGAAATACTTAAAACTTAGACGTAGGCGACAAATATGATATATTTAAAAAAATTCAGCACTGACGTATCGCGTTAAAATCACTTTTGTTGCCAATTAAAAATAATTTTCAACTTCTCTACTTTTCAGAAATAGTCAAGTTTTTGATTAGTAGTGACTTAATGGTTCTTAAGGGTATGTAAACTTCGGAGCTCCTTTAGAGAACCTGCTCGTAACGTTTTAAGTAGAACTGCAACATCAGTGGTCAATTAATAAAATTAAGCCTGACAAATTTACGAGCAGCAAAGCGCAAAATGTTATTGAACTGATTTTTGACGGGTCGACAAAGACAGCACACGCGAATTGGGAACACACACACAAGTGTTGATTGACACGGATACACGCATACATACACAAATATCTATATTTCGTTTAAATGTATTGGTTGGTGTGCAACGCGTATGGATTACATCGCACTTGGACTTACCCCAGTGGCAACTGGCAGCTGTTCATCAGCAAAATGTACGCGTTTTTGCACACTGCTGCGACGTCGTTGCGTCAAACGGCAAGGCGGTGGACTTAATGCTCTTGCCGTCGTGGGTATGGGCTGTGCGCCAATTTTGGTATCCACCTCAAAGTAACTTGGAACCCTCCAAAATGCCGGTCTTCGGTATTCCACCGCCGTAGACGGTCTGGTGGTCGTCATCGCTTGCTAAAGACTAACGTAAACAAAGAAATGGTCCGCAAAAATCTTATAAACAATACACTTTTGCTCAATTTTACTTCTACGAGCACGTAAGTATGTCTGTATTAATTCACAGACGCGAACGCGTCTTTTCACGCCGCACGTTGCTGGGGCACTCTGGCGGATACACGACTATTCTCATAGTATACAAGACCTAAGAAACAAAAAAAAATAATAAAAACACAAATATAGCAGAAACCACATGAGAGCAGTACAAACTAAATGTTTTTTTTTACCTCAAACAAGTGTATTTAATGTAGACTAGTTTATTTTGTTTTAATCAACTAATTACAAGTTAATAACATTCAACCAAATTATGGAAACGCTTGATGCAATTTTGTACTTAAATTGGCAAAAAATAGGTCGAATTTTTGACTTATTTAAGTTCGAAAATGCGCTCAAGGCGCTTAGTGTGGCCGTACTTGTGCAAAGTAAAATAACAAGTGTTGCCGTACTGACACCAACCAACAGCTGTTGTGAATCAGCGACCGCGCGTTGCCAATTATTTTCAAGCTGTGCTGCCACTTTTTTTTAGTTGGCAACAGTTTGGAATGTGTCTACGATTTATGTATAATTTATGAATAATGATAAAATCAAGCGAATTCGCAACAATAAAAGCATAATTTGGTTTAAAAACATTCCAGCAACTTTATGGATTAAGCCTAGTATCCTTTGCACACTTCATTTAAGCTCAATATGTCAATTTTCAAAGCGCGGTATGTATTTTGCTTTCACTTTTTGTTTACCCGTGTAAACAAAGAATTTTCCAACTACAGCGTAAAGGACTTTGAGGATATTTTTGAACAGGATGTGATTGATCTAAAAGAACTGCGCAATTTGACATTTAATGGTGAGGTCAACTTGCCATATATATATTTGCAACTTGAGCATACCAGAAGTGACTGTCTTCATCCACAGGTGTGCCTGATGTGCAAAGTTTTCGAGCACTAAGTTGGAAAATTTTGCTGGGCTATTTAAGCCCAGATTCCAATACATGGGACGAAACTTTGGCACAAAAACGTGCACTTTATCGGCAGTTTATTGTAGAACTTGTGCTGCCACCAGGTCATAATGGCGACCAAGATGAATTAAGGGGCGTTGGTTTGCAAGACCATCCGCTTAGCGAGGGACCAGAAAGTGCTTGGAACACATTTTTTAATGACAACGAATTTCTGCTGCAAATCGACAAAGATGTGCGAAGATTGTGTCCGGACATTTCCTTCTTTCAGCAACCTACAGACTACCCTTGCGATATTGTAGTAAATAGCAAGGGAGAGCGACGACTGCATCAGCGCGTTGTGCCTTCCACGCTGAGTTCTGCAAATGTAGAGCGCAAAGGCTTGGGCATGACTAAGGTGAGTCTTATATCTAGTAGTTTAAGCTTGTGTTAAAAGAAATGCTCAAAAAAATTGAAATTCATTTGAAAACTATTTTTCTGGAGCACTTTTTTTTCCGAGCTAAAACATGTATATTAGTCTCAAGAACTTAAAAAATGTTTCCAAATGCTTACGATTTGGTTGTTAACAGCAAGTAAGTGCGTTTAAAATTAATGGAGTTTTTATTTTGCAACTTACAATAATAATTACTGAAATTTTTTGTAGATAAATTTAATAACGAAACGCTCTGCTGAAAGCTACGAAGCCATGGAAGAAGGACAAGAGGCGCACTGGGAGGTTGTGCAACGAATTTTATTTCTATATGCCAAACTAAATCCCGGTCAGGGTTATGTACAGGGCATGAATGAAATAGTAGGCCCCATTTATTATGTCATGGCGTCGGATCCCGACTTGAAATACCGCCAAAATGCCGAAGCGGACTGTTTCTTTTGCTTTACAGCTTTAATGAGCGAAATACGTGACTTTTTTATCAAGACTTTGGATGATGCTGAAGGCGGCATTAAATGCATGATGGCTAAGTTATCGAATATGCTAAGATCAAAAGATATTAATATATATGAACATCTCAAGAGCCAAGAATTGCATCCGCAATATTATAGCTTTAGATGGTTGACACTATTACTCTCTCAAGAATTTCCACTGCCTGATGTTGTACGCATTTGGGATTCGGTGTTTTCCGATGAGCAACGCTTTGAGTTTCTCATCAAAATTTGCTGCTCTATGATATTGTAAGTGCTGCGTATATTTAAAAAAAAAAAATAATACACTATTAATTTGTTTGCTATTTTACTAGAATACAACGCGAGACCATATTGGAGAATGACTTTGCCTCGAATGTAAAACTATTGCAGAACTATCCGCCCATTGATATAAATATAGTGCTGACACACGCGGTTACTCTAACGTAGCAGGGCCAAAAACTTTAGCCAAAAAAAATTAATGCTTGAAACAATTTGTAACTAATATATATGACCTGAATCCATAGTCTGATTGACACTACATAAGCAATCCCTTAAAGCAATCATATTACAGCATAGCTAATGCCAAATTCTGAAAGACATATTTTAAATAAAAAGCAAGGCTGCAAAACGCTTCGAATAAACCCGAATTCGAATATTTGGATCATATATAAAATCCTACAATTAGTAACGCCAATAATTTTATTCTTTTCCCACTTTTACATTTAACTTGGTTGCTTAAACCAAAATAACTTACAATTGTCTGACACCCATCCTTTAAAGCTGTAGACTACAAAATCTGCAATTCTAGAAAAAAATTAGTAATGTGTTGGGAATGCTCTATAAAAAATCTTGTTATTTTTAATAAATATAAATACATGTATCATAAAAAAAATGTTCAATGCTACCCAGTTCTAGATTTGGGACGCTTGCAGTCTTAATCGAATCCACACTTGCAAATTTATTTAAGAGAAACTCAAGTCCCCCGCATACAACTGTATACCTAATGCACTAAAACCTTTTTGATGTAACATTAAATTTTGATATAATTTTTTTTCATTAATAAATAATGAATCTGAATAATTGACTTTTGCGCAATAAGGCAGATTGCCATTAAACAAATTGTCGAGTTCAACGTTTAGGACAGTAAAAATATCGTATATTGGAACATTTTTATTCAAATTATAAGAGAATTAAAATACAGTTAAAGACCAAGTTGGCCTACTTCTGCAACAGAGGTGCTGTGTCCTTGCAGATAGTTTGGGCAATAAACTCAATAAGTGTGCGTGTAGGTCTTCCAGCCATGCCCTCTCGTATGTACTCAAATGCTTTACCTGATGAACGCATGACATTCGTAGCATCCTGTAGTAAAAAGCAAAGTTGTAAAAAACTACTAATTGACAAAAATTTACTTACGATATGCATCCACTGCCCACAGGGAACGAACTCGCGTAAAAACGCGGCTGCCTTGCAAGGTCGCCCACCTCGTGCTATACCATAATTCTGCACATCACTGCGACCTCCAGAAAGCACTGCTTTGCTATAGTAGTTCCATAGAGGCAAACGCCAGACTCTATCGCCAGTATGCATGCTGGCATGTTTCAACTGTTGCCATAGTATCTCGGAGTTGGTAAAGACACCACAAGCAGATTCATCCAGTGCCTGACGCATAGCGCCCGAACAAGTACCTACATTAATGATGCAGCGTGGACAAAAGTTTTGTCCATACAGCAGCGCATCCGCCAAAACCAGGACGTCTTCATGATCAGTGCATTCTACCTCCATGGTTTTACCATTCATTGACTTAACCATATCGCCGGCGCGAAATGAATTGCATCCAATCACATTTTCGCAAAGAGGTACAAGTCCACGGATGTTAATCTTTATAGCATAACGTATAAAAAAACAAAATAAATACCAATTATGGCGATTACTTACCGGCAGACGTAGTCCAGCCACGGCACGCATAGTGGCCACCACAACAGCTGCACCGGTCATGTCGCCACGCATATGATAGAGTTCCTGTCGTTTCTTTAAACATAGACCACCCGAATCATATGTAATGCCCTGACCGACTAATACAATCGGACGCTCGTCGGCACAAGTGCCATAATAGCTGAGTTCCAAAAACATGGGTGGCTCACAAGAAGCTTTGCCTACAGCTAAAAACGCATGCATTGACTGAGATTCAGCCCAGCCTTCGACTTTAACCTCTACGTTAACCCCGGACTTGCATAAAACTTTTACAACATTCTGTGCGAATGATGTTGGTGTTAAGATATTTGAAGGCATCTCCTGCAGTTGCCGCGTAAGATTCTGCGCTGCAGCCTTTTGTATACCTATACGCCAACCCTCAATATCGCAAATATCATTCTTTGTAGCATATAAATCGAGGCTTGGCACAGCAGCACGACGTTTGGCGTCCTTCAACTCCTGGTATACCCACACGCCCAAGGCTGCTCCTTCGGCAGCTGATTCGGCATGCCCACAATTCTCCACTTCAATGCGACCTGTATTCAGTTTAGCCAATTTTCGACAAGCCTTTGCTACAGAACGACGTATTGCTTCTTTTTGTTCATCTATAACTTCGTATGGATTATAGCCAAGGCACTCGCTGCCCAGACCTACCACAACTACTGCGTTATAGTAGGGTATCCGTTCTGGTTCCACTGCAAACAGCACACGCGCTTCACCACGCTTAGGCATGGGTCCCGACATACGTAGAACATCCAGCAAACGTCCTCGTGTTTTCTCCACATTATAACGCCAGGCGCTTGGGGTCAAAATACCAGCATCGCTTCTATCGTCTTCATCAGCAAAGACACCCAGGACAAGGCCACGTGATGGTGGATCTGCACATTGCTCCATTTGCTGGAGCTGCAACATCTGATTAATGGCTTGCGAGGCATAGCGCCGCATTATTTGTGGGAAGGCATGCAGCGGAAAACAACGCGCCAGGCCTAACATATTGACCAACATATTGGGTAAGCCCTCTTAGCAAGAGCTTATTTGTTAAAAAGTGAAAAAATATAAATTTACGATTTTCTTTTTTCCGGAATATTAAAATTACGTGTGTTCCGTTCCCTAAGCGAGTATAAACAGACGAAATTTGTTTGATTTATGCCTTGGTGTGACAGTTTTTGTCAATGCTTACTTTAATTTTATATTCTTATTTATTTGAATAGCCAGAAAATGCGAAAAATACATTCATGTATAAAAATATGTTAATGTGCATTGTATCTTTACTAGTTGAAAGGATACGGACACTTCCATAAAACAAAGCTAATCTCCTAGTTAAACTGTCTGGATGGACTTAGTGGTTAGAGAGCACAGTTTATGTTCTGAGAAACCGTAGATTATTGCTAGGAATAGAAACTGGACACTGCCTAAAAGCCGCAAAGAAACTAACTGAGAGTAATCTCTGAAGTTTCATGAAATGCCTTGAACGCGCGGAATGGAATTACGACATACTCGTGAACGGAGATTTTGCGTTCTTCCGGGTACGTCTTCTTAAAAACTTTCAGAACTTCGAAAAATTTCAGCCTAGAGCAAATTGGAGGCTACGAATTAGTTTCTACGAAAATTTTTTTTTTTTTTTTAGCATAATTTTAAATGCTATCGTCAGGGCCGTAGAGAGAAAATCCGGGCCCGGGGGATGTACCGGACCCCTATTACACCTTTAGCTTGAATCGCGATAGAACGACATAAAATACACCGGACCCCCGAGAAAACTCCGGGCCCGGGGGAATCCCCGTTTTCCACCCCCCTCTCGTCAGGCCTGGCTATGGAGGTGTAGAAAGGGTACATTAATATTGTACAAATCGAAAATGTATGTAACATAAAGAAGGGTCATAATTCGTAGGCTTATGCTGGCGGGTTTCATATTATTCTATTTAAAATTGATTAAGGAATCAATTCTTCTCACGACCTTAACCAAGTTGACGCATATCCTTCATGTTGTGCCTTTTCTAGTTTTCGTACGTTATTAGGATAACAGGCTAATGCGTGCGAAGAACTTTTCTTAGGTCTCTCTGATTTTCAATGCGCACAATTCTCCGTATTAGTTCGTAATGTATTCTTCACTTGCAACTGTATCGAAAATATCTAATATAAATCTTTTCAAAAGAAATCGAGTCCAGGAAGGAAAAATCTACAATAATCAAACCAAAACGTTCTTTTAATAAATTTGATTCTAATGTTTGATTCTTCAATTTTTATTATAATACATACTCATAAGACTATATGCTTTATGTAAAGTAGTTTATAATTAGTTACTTTAGTAATTAGGTACAATGCATTGCCGTGCTACACGCATACGTTATAATACTGCTTAAAATTTGAGACACAAAACTAGACACATAGATTATATACATATTATAAATATAAAATAACAATGGTTCATAAAACGGTTAATAGTTTTGCTTTTGATCTACACTCAGTAGTTACTAAAAAGTTAGTTGGTAACTTTGGGATATGTTTCTGTTTATATGGCTTGAGTTTTATTTGTATTTTGTATTTGCATTTGTATTTTATTTTATTTATTTTTGTATCTGTTACTTGGTGGGGTGTGTTCTCAATATTCTTGTGTAATTTTATAAGTAAATATAATAAATAGTTTAGATTATGCTTAAGAAGATACAAATTTTCGCTTAAGAAATTAAACAAGAAAATGTGCAACAATCTAAGAACAGATTAATAAGTGAAGAGGCACATTAGTTGATCTTGAGCAGTTAAACCCATTATATAGAGCTAAAAACTAAAGCTTTTTATTGCAGCAAGTTTTATAAACGTTACTTTTGGCACCTCTTGCAATTCCCACATACTACTATGAGCCTTGCCAGATCATTTAAAAGCTAAGCGATCATTTATTTTATTTGCATTATTTGTACTGGCTAGTTTAAATTTTCTATAAACAAGTTGACAATGACAGTTCCAGGCTAGCTATAAGAAAAGCTGCATATTATAAATGAACTAGTTCGGTTCGTTTGAACGGACATACAAAAAATTGCACATAAAGCTTAGAGGCAACCATGCCTCAATCACAATATGGTAGTTACCGTCACGGGCAAGCCCTCGGCGTTAATAGATTTCTCGCTTTTTACACGTGTCGCAAAACTTTCTACGCTGGCGCCCTTGCTTAAGTCAATGGGCGGTATGTGCTCATCATAGTCGGAGGCAACCTCATCCTCGGCCAAGTAACTGCATTTTGGCAAACTTTGGCCGTTCTCCAGCTGCTCTACATCAGGTTCCAGCTCCGTTAAGGGTGGTACTGCGTGAAAGTAATGCGTTTTGGTCTTGGAACACGTTGGTCCAGTTATATAGATAACGCCATCGTCGGTGTCATCATCATCTGTGTGCCGCAAGGAATAGCCACCATAGCCCGACTCGCACTGATACGGATTGGACTTAATATGCACATTGCGACAGCTGCCACCGCAATTTTGATGACTCTCTGCATCACCGCCATTCATGCCATAGCACTGACCACGATGCTCGCCATGTTTGTGTAGCGAATGTCCCACGGAGTGCGTTTGTAATTGACCCATACCAACAACGCTGTTGGAATGGGCCACTGATTGCTATATATGCGAGTGTGAGCGCGCTATAGACAGCGAGTAGGGACTGAGATCCTTTTGTATGCGCATGGAGTCATACATGGGAAACTCACAACAGAGTATGAACTTCAAGGCGCTGGGTACTTCCACGTAGACTGCAGGCGGCACAGGTATCAGCGGCGATGTGGAAGCCTTGTATTTGCGATACTCCAATTGACTGCAAATACATAAATTGTGTTTAACAACAGCGTTAGTAAATAAAACTAGGCCTACTTACTCTTTGTACTTTTCATCCGCCGAACGCTCGCGCAGCGGTATGCCCGATAGAAACAGTATAATCAGTGTGGTAAATATGGGTGAGGCAATTGCCACCCATTCATGTCCGCTTATGACATTTAGCGAGATGGCAAAGATGCCCCACCAAATAATCACTTCGCCGAAATAGTTGGGATGCCGTGAAACACTCCAAAGACCTGGTAAGCCATAAGCATCAATAATGATTATTTGCAAGAAACTATAAAGCCACTTACCATCATTACAAAACTTGCCCTGATTTGCCGGATCCTGGCGAAATGAAAACTTTTGCAAATCCGCATAAGTCTCAGCCAACAAACCCACGATAAACATTGCCGTGCCTGTCGAGTCCAGGGTGGTCATTGTTTTTGGTGCATTCGGCTGTGAGTGACGCGGCGAGTTGATTATAATGACAGGCAGTGAAACGATATATACCCAAATGGCCTGGAGACGGAATCAAATCAACGAAAGCAATCAGCATTGAGCTTTTCCATTTGAAGAAAAGTTTTTACTTTGGCATGCCAAATATTGTATACTCTTGGAAGGCACGCGTTTGGTACAATCAAAGTTACACTTGTCAAGGATTTTTTATATTGTATGTAGCTACAAATCAGATTAGACAAATCGTTTGAGCCATGTAATAATAAATTTGACTAGGATTTTGTCTATCGATATTACAACTAAATTACCAGTTAGTTCGTGAGGCACCCTACTAATTATTCAAAAGAGCCGGATACCTGGGAACTAGTGAACCTTCAGCCATCGATGAATATTTGTGTGCAGTACACACTGTGCAGTTCCTTCATTGGGTTCGTCGATTTTAAATAATACAATATAGTAGTATGTCTAAGGATACATGCCTTAAGCAGACATTCAGAATCTGATTATTAGTTATAGACAATATATACTAAAAATAGGAATGTTCCAAACAATGCATTCGACCAGAACCGTCAAAAATACTAAAATTCATCCAAATAGAAGAAATTTTTAAATATGTTACAAGAAAACGATTACTCCAAATACATTTCTGATTTATTTACATATATTGCATTGACGTCGGTGTTGACGTCATTAGTTGCGCTTTCCTGTAGCTTAATGATTCGTCAAATAAAGGAACTCCTTGTCGAAAAGCAAACTAACAGTTAGCAATCATCAACAAGTGACTGCGCCTAATCTGCGCAAACGAGGAATAAATTTGTACAAAACGATTTCAGAGCATGCCACATGCGACAACGGCACGCCATAGACAATGAAGGATAGCTGGCCGACAATCCGGCTGCCCACTCCTTTGAGCAGACAAAACGCTTAGCAGGGGCAGGACGCCCCGTACAATTAAACTTGATTGTTGGCTATATCTATGTTTTTGATTGACATCAAGCTACCTGACCTAGCCTCAACCCTCATCCAAGCAGGGCTGCAGGGAATGCAGGGAATGTGTGTGTTGCAGGTTCAGGTTCAGGTGCTGAAATATTCATAAACTTTTGCACATGTCAATCAGCAATACCAGTGTGCAGGAAATGAAAAAAAAAACTTGCATCAAACCTAGCTGCATGGCTCGTTTGATTGATTTTTGGAACACGCTGGCGGAAGAGAGAGATGCGCATGGAGGTACACTTGACGGCATGTTTTCCAAGTTGAAGGCTGTCATTGAAATTGAGTTTGATGTGAAAAGTGCAGCGCCATTGATTGATGTTTGCAATATAAAAGTGCACACACAAAGTGTCCACAATAAAAAGCTTTGTAAATGTCGGAAACGAACTAGCACTTAGGAGATATTAAAAAGAAATGTTGCTACAGAATAAATTCGATTTTAAAAGTAACAAAAAACAAAAATAACAAAAGCTTTATTATTCCCAGAATGTAAAGTCGGAATAGATAGATAGGTTTCGCGGCTGATATCACCCAGCTACCGTGTGGTTCATTTGATGGCTTATAAAGAAAGTATTTAAAAAGGAATGTCTGCGATGGGATGGCTGAGGGTGGTGTAGTCGGGTGAGATAGCTGGTGAAAATTCGATAAAGAGACTTTCCTAGGTACTGTGTAAGGTATAAATACCGAAAAATTAAATGTTTTAACTAAAGTTTTTGTTCTTGTTGTTCTTAGATGGGGGTATTGGTTAAAATAAAATGATATTTGAAAACTTTTTACGGCTGCATTTCCTTAAATATATCGATTAGCAATTATATGTAAAGGGTCATGAATCTTGAGGGTTTTTTTTCAATAAGGTTTTTTTGATAAACCACGCGGTAGTACTGTCCAGTAGTATCGTCCGGTAGTGTCCGGCAGTACTGTTGCCATGTGTTTTTTATTCACTTTTCATTGCCATTTCATCATGGAAAAACTTACATCCGAACAACGTTTACAAATCGTACAATTATATTAAGAAAATTCACGTGCTGTAAAGAATGTTTTTCGCGCGCTTAGGCCATTTTATGGTCGCCATAATCGACCTACTGAGACCACTATTCGCCATACCATCAACAAATTTGAGACCCAATATTCATTATTGGATGACATTCAACCGAATAGACCTCGTCCAGCGCGTAGTTTATGGGCCGGTGGAATCATCGGTCCATATTTCTCCAAAAATGACGCTGGTCAGACCGTAACCGTCACTGGCGACCGTTATCGCACCATGATGCCGGACTATTTGCTACCTGAAATTGAAGCCCGAGATCTCGACGACCTTTGGTTTCAACAAGACGGCGCTACTTGCCACACAGCCCGTGAAACAATGGACATATTGAGGAACCAATTCGGTGAACAATTAATTTCACACCAAGATCGTGTGATATCACATCGTTAGACTTTTTCCTTTGGGGCTAAGTGAAGTCTAAAGTGTTTGTGGATAATCCAGCTAAGATTGAAGCATTAAAGGCCCATATTACCCGTGTTATTCGCGAGATACCGCCGATTATGCTCGAACGCGTCATTGAAGATTGGAACCTCCGCTACGACAAGCTACGGCGCAGTTGCGGCCAACATTTGAAAGGGATTATTTTTTTATACCCTGTACCGTATGGTACAAAGGGTATATTGTGTTTGTGCAAGCCGAAAATGTATGTAACGTACAGAAGGAGAAGTCGGAGACCCCCCAAAGTTACCTAAAGTATGATCAGAGTGACTAGAGAAGTCGATATACCCATGTCCGTCTGTCCGTCTGTCCGTCTGTCCGTCTGACCGTCTGTCCGTATGAACGCCTAGATCTCAGAGATGGTAAGAGCTAGAGCAACCAAACTTTCAGATAAGATCCGTTATTTATCCATAGGAGACAAGTTTATTTTATTTTTTTCATATCGGGACTACATTATATAGCTCCCATAGGGGTGTTTCAGAGGACCTCGAAAAAAAGCAAAAGTTTTAGATGGATAATTCGTTTGCTTATGAAGATATCATAACCAAATTTGGCAATCGGAAGTTTTTTAGAAACCCCCAGCACTGTACCAAATTTTATCAAAATCGGTTGACTATATCATATAGCTCCCATAGGACCAATCGGTCGAAAATTTGTTTTATGTACAAAATTCGTTGTGTTTCGTTTGTTTGTGAAGATATTGTAACCAAATTTGGCGTTAAGGAGTTTTTTAGAGTTCCCAAGCACTGTACCAAAGTTGATCAAAATCGGTTGACTATATCATATAGCTCCTATAGGACCAATCGGTCAAAAAATCGTTTTTTGTACAAAATTCGTTGTGTTTCGTTTATTTGTGAACATACCGTAACCACATTTGGCATTCAGAAATTTTGTAGAGATTTTCAACACTGTACCAAATTTGATCAAAATCGGTTGACTATATCATATAGCTCCCATAGGGCCAATCGGTCAAAAAAACGTTTTTTGCACAAAATTCGTTATGTTTCGTTTGTTTGTGAAGATATTGTAACCAAATTTGGCATTCAGAAGTTTTTTAGAGATCTTCAACACTGTACCAAATTTGATCAAAATCGGTTGACTATATCATATAGCTCCCATAGGGCCGATCGGTCGAAAAAAAGTTTTTGATTAAAAATTCGTCTGTTTTTGGTTGTTTATGAAGGTATCATAATCTAATTTGGCAATCAAATGTCTTTTGGTGTTCGTAAGCAATTTACCGGATTTTATTGCAAGCAGTGGTACAGGATATCCCAAAGTCGTCCGCGCCCGACTTTAACGTACGCCATCTTTTTAAAAAGTGAATGACCGTTCTTGGTTAAGATTTCAATGGAGAATTTATTTCTTCTGCGATGTTTTGAGAAGGTTTCGCCAAAAAAAAAAAAACACATCAAACATTCAAATTATTCGGAGAAAAGAAGGAGTCACCACCGGGCACATACTTTTGCGTCTACGGCCCTGGTTTTGCCTATCTTAGCCCCAGTTAAGATTTCCATGGAGATTTTATTTCTTCTGACACAATTATCTGTGCGCATAGCTGTCGTAGGGTTGCCAAATATCAGATTGTCCAAAGTCATTTGAGGACCGACCCACCCATATTTTTTCGCACTTTCTGTTTTGTCATATGGTTCAGTGACAACAGGCAGAAAAAGATTGTTGGGATTTATAAATAAAGATTTTTGTAGCTAATAGTCTCAAGCCTTAAAAAGCTTTTCAAAATAAAAAGCTTTTTGCGTAATTCTGCTTCGAATCTGTTAAAAACCATGCATGTCATTTAAATATTTTTCACTAGTCGCAAACTCACCTGAAATGTCCAGAATACCGCATAACGTATGATATTTCGACGCGTATCCTCAAACGGCTTGTCGCGGCCCAATTTGATGATGCGATAAAGCAAATATCCTGACAAACGTGCACCCCATAGACATACAAAGAGCGTGACCATAAGCTGGCGACTATCGTAGGCCTGCAAGATTGGTAGTAAAGCACTTAATAATTACAAAAAAAAAAACAAATAATAGGCTTAGCTAAAGTGCCAAGTGGCGTGTGTGGTGGTCAGCTGGCAATCTGTATTTTTTTTCTAAATTATTTCTGGTATTTGTTGCCGGGCAATTTGCACGAATTTTTTACTAACGCGGTTTACCTCGCTGGGTTTTTATAAAGCTGCACTTTGCAGGACATGCAAATTTTGCATTAATAAAATACACACAAACACACATGCACTCAAATCCTTATACATACACCATACATATACAGTTTGCTTTGGTCTGGCAACACGGGCACTAACTGTCCGGGTCCGGCAATTTGTTTAATAATGAATTAGCACAAGTTGCAGCATTTTGACCCAACAGACTTCAGGCTATTTTACTCATAAATTACCCATGTATAAGATATATACTATACATGTATATGTAAGTATATAAAAATGGCATTGATTTATGGCTCCAATATAGACGTGCACATACATACATATGTACATACGTGGATGCAGTCATGGCATGGCATCAGCCAAATAACTAAAAATAATACTGGGCAACATTTTTTAAGCTAGCAATGAAACGAATTTTTTTATATAACTTTATGGAGTGGCTCAAAATCCCGAAATTGTAAAAAAATTAAGTTAAAAATTATTTTTTGGTTAAAATGGTAAATTTAAATTTACGGGCAGTTTTAGGCGTGATTTTTAATTTTTTTTCTTGGTCTTTCTTGCGGACAGCTCTGGAACTTGGCATGGTACTACTGAACATGTATATCAAAAGAGCAATAAAAAATTCCAAACTAAGGAAAGAAAACGGAAAAGTTTTTAAAATGTAAATTCCCAACAAATTTAAAAGATGAAAAGTATAACCAAGGAACAAAAACAAATGTTGGTTTTATATGCACTTGAACAAAAAGTAAAGTATCTTTATAAAGGCGATGAGAATAAAGAGTTCCTGCTTTAAAGAGCAGGGGCGGAGCTCCTTAGTTATACCCTGAACTGTATAGTACAAAGGGTATATTAAGCTTGTGCAAGCCGAAAATGTATGTAAAATACAGAAGGAGACGTCGGAGACTCCCCAAAGTTACCTACCTCCCAAAGGGGTGTTTCAGAGGACTTCGAAAAAAACATAAAGTTTTAGATGGATAATTCGGTTGTTTATAAAGATATCGTAACCAAATTTGACACTCAATAGTTTTTTAGAGTGTCCAAGACTGTACCAAATTTGATCAAAATCGGTCGACTATATCATATAGCTCCCATAGGAAAGATCGGTCAAAAAAACATTTTTGGTTAAAAATTCGTCTGTTTTTGGTTATTTATGAAGGTATCGTAACGTAATTTGGCAATAAAATTTCTTTTGGTGTTTTTAAGCAATTTACCGGATTTTATTGCAAGCAGTGGTAAAGGGTATCCCAAAGTCGTCCGCGACCGACTTTAACGTACGCCATCTTTTTTAAAATAGTCTAGTTCTGGATGTTGACTCCGACTTGTCGATTCAACAATGCAGTTTGTCGTTATATTAACACTTGTATAGTTTTTTCCAACGCCTACTGTAGATATTTTCCGATAAGATGAAATTGACAAGTCTGAATTCTCTTCCAGAATAAGCTTTGCTTTATTTAGCGCTTTGAAATTACTTGGGGAAGGAAGGGGACGTGGCGAAAAAAAAAAAAAAACCTGATCATATACGGAGTCTCAAGTTTGGTTATTCAAGATCTTAGCGTTCATACAGACCAGTGGTGGGCCGTCTCTTAAAATTCAGCCGCAGCGCAGTCAGCTCACGCATGGTGCAGGTATGTTAAGTCTCCCTCTCTCTCGTTTTTGCTTGGTTGCGGTTTTTGCGCTCTCGTGCGCTTTTGCTTGCTGCGCTGCTTACTCACACAAAAAAATGTTTGTTTGTATGAGTTTTGGTCACCACTGATACAGACGGACCTGCTAGCAGATTGGGTATTCACGGTTGTTGTTCAGTTGCTCTAAAGCGTGAACTCCCATTTTATTAGTTTAGAAGTTGAGTTTATGCTACTTCCTTCCACATTTTAAATTGTTGTTTACTCAGCCACTTTAAAGTAATAATTACTTAATTTAATTAAGCAAACTGTATATTTAGCAAACATATGCACATGACTTTGTTTAATCCAGTTAAATTTATTAAAAGTCATCATATTGTATCACAAAATGACTAACAAATCGCGAAATATTGAACTATTGAAAATGCTGCAAACAGCGTAATTTGCAATTCTTTCTTCTCAATTAAACAGCTAAAAAAGATGGCGTACGTTAAAGTCGGGCGCAGACGACTTTGGGATACCCTGTACCACCACACTGCATTTAAGTCCGGTATATTGCTTAAGAATTCCAAAAGACATCTGATTGCAAAAATTGCAAACAAACGAAACGCAACGAATTTTGTGCACAACAGGTTTTTTGCCCGATCGGCCCTATGGCAACTATATGATATAGTCAACCGATTTTGATCAAATTTGGTACAGTGCTTGGGAACTCTAAAAAACTTCTTAATGCCAAATTTGGTTACAATATCTTCACAAACAAACGAAACACAACGAATTTTGTACAAAAAACAAATTTTCGACCGATCGATCCTATGGGACCTATATGATATAGTCAACCGATTTTGATAAAATTTGGTACAGTGCTGGGGGTTTCTAAAAAACTTCCGATTGGCAAATTTGGTAATGATATCTTCATAAACAAACGAATTATCCATCTAAAACTTTTGCTTTTTTTCGAGGTCCTCTGAAACACCCCTATGGGAGCTATATAATGTAGTCCCGATATCAAAAAAATAAAATAAACTTGTCTCCTATGGATTAATAAGGGATCTTATCTGAAAGTTTGGTTGCTCTAGCTCTTACCATCTCTTTGATCTAGGCGTTCATACGGACAGACGGACAGACGGACATGGGTATATCGACTTCTCTAGTCACTCTGATCATACTTTAGGTAACTTTGGGGGGTCTCCGACTTCTCCTTCTGTACGTTACATACATTTTCGGCTTGCACAAACACAATATACCCTTTGTACCATACGGTACAGGGTATAACTAGAATAGCGTCTGGCTTGATGAAAAGTTGAACTGAGAGTTGAAACGCAGCCCTGCACATTTTTTTCATTTCAAAAGTCCTCAATTTTTCGACTACCCAACTCAACAGCAACCGGTAATACTCTATATATAAAATTGTTGTGCGCTATTCATAAACTAATCAAAAGGAATTCACGCTTTACCCTGTTAAGTATATGCGCAACATTTTAATTCCTCAACTCAAAAGCAAGCGTGAATACCCTATATGTAACTTAAATTTGCACAAACTTGATTTACTCTTTAGAGGGCAAAAAAATAACAATGTACCAGTGTGCTTATCGACACTGCGGTTTTAAATTGAAGAAATTTAGAACCTTTTCAAATATCATCATCATCATTTGCGCCTTTTCGAATATATTGTACCCTAAAGAAAAAAATGTGAAACACTCAAGGCATTCATTGCTTTTAAAATTTGAAATGTGATACTAAAATTTATAGCGTCTATCACACAAATGAAAACATGAGAGCGCACATTTTTCATTTTGAAGGCAAGCAATTAATTTTCGTATACAACATTTTTTGTTGCAAATCTTTTTGCACATAACTATTATATATAAAGCTGACAGCTTTTTATTTTAATGAATTTTATAGTTTCCCACAGTCGAAAATTTTCAGAAAGCCAACAAACTAAATATATTAGTTGAAAAAAAAGAAAAACTTAAAACCGCAGACCAAAAATTTTAGACTTTGGTCGGCTGTGAAATTAGAGCAAAGCCAGCCAACCCATCCATTAAATCTTCATAAAACATGCAAATCTTTTAATTGCTTTGTCGATGGCTTTGAAAACGCAATACGAGCGAGAAAAAATACGATTATATATGCAAGGCATTGTTAAAGGTCGTTGAGGTATTTCAATGTCAAGAACATTGTTAGGTTCGATTGGGTGAAATGAAAGAAATTCTAATAAAATGCATGTTATTTTATAATTGAAGGTCCTTAAACTAAAACTAATCAAATGTCAAATCATTTGTTGTGTGTCTATAATTACAAATGCTGCAATATCCTATGCAAGTGGTATAGTAAATATACTATATATACGTTTGGCTTTTGCGGTTAGGTTCAACTGTCATTAAGTCATTGCTGAAACCATTTTATCGCTCGATTTATTAAACGAGCGTGTGATAAACCATCGACAAGCACATGGCTTGGCATGACATGGTTTTGGTCCTTCAAGCGAGTAGGGTAGAGGGGCACTGAAATGCATTGCAGCCAAACAAAAGCAATAAAGCATTTTAATGGCGCGTTACACAGCAGCAAAAACAGCAACAACAATGAAAGCTTAGTACGACGCAGACGATATACTCTTTAAAAGTAATAAACTAACTAGCAGAAAAGTAAGCTGGATAAAATAAATTTGTGCAATGAGAGCAAAGGGTTCACGGTTGTGGCTTTATGTTGGTGCTATTGTACTATGAAGAGTAGAGTTAGTACATTTGGATGACTACAGAAGACGATACACACATGTCGTCTCTCTGGGTGTCTGTCTGTCCGTGCGCATGAACTCTTGTAGCCCAGAGATGGCCAAAGTTAAAGCAACCAAACTGTTGGGTTAGACTCCTTGTAAATTAGCGACGCATTGTGGTTACCAACGTCAGCGTCGCAATACGTCACTGCGGCAGAGAAAACTTCAATACATACGCAAGAAAAAAATGTGAGTGTATTTTGTTGCGACCACTGTACTATACATATACATTAGGGTGGGTCAATTTTTTTCGGTGTAAGGGCTCACTCGGATTTTGATTCTTTGGGTAATTCTAAGCAAATTTGCCCAAGAAACTATGGGTCTAAAATGAATTTCGAGTCGCCCACTTTTTCAAAATAGGTTTTTCGAAATATTCAAAAAACGACTTAGACATTGCATTGAAAAAAAGTTCTAAAAATTATGTTAAGCTTTAAGCTGAAAGAGAATTCATTTACGAACATTTCGAGTCTAAGATCTTAAAAATCGGTTGAGAATTGTAGATGTTATGTAACCATGTACGGAAGTTCCAATCTTCACTCAATCACAATTTTATATGAAAAAAAAATTTTCACAAAAATTTTTTTATTTGCATTCACTTACGTCTTCACGAGTTTGTATGCAGCTGTAGCCGTTATTTTTCGTTCATAACACCTACAATTCTCAACCGATTTTTAAGATCTTAGACTCGAAATGTTCGTAAATGAATTCTCTTTCATAATTTTTAAAAAATTTTTTTCAATGCAATGTCTAAGTGGAATTTTGAATATTTCGAAAAAAAAACATATTTTGAAAAAGTGGGCGACTCGAAATTAATTTTAGACCCATAGTTTCTTGGGCAAAGTTGCTTAGAATGACCCAAAGAATCAAAATCCGAGTGACCCGCCCTAATATACATACTTCCTATAAGCGCATGACAGAGCAACTCGAAAAAAACCCAAAATTTTAGAAGCATTATTTTCGAAAATATCGTAACCAAGTTTGGCGTTCTGAAGTTTTCGAATTCCCAAACGCTGTGCTAAATTTAATCAAAACCATTTTACTACAACATATATAGCCCCAATAGGACGCATAGTGCAAAAAACATTTTTGAAGCATAATTAATTTATTTTCGATGTTTTATAGAGATTTCGTAATGAAATATTGCGTTTGGAAGTTTTTTATAGTTCCCTAGTACCATACTACATTTTATTAAAATCATATTATTCGGCCATGCTCCGGAAAACGAATCCAAACATTTTATTCGAGTTCGTTTTGAAAGAGAATTTTCGGTGCACCCAATTTCACCAAAACGAATTTTTTATGTGGTTTAAAACCGAATGTTTTGTTGCAAGAGGAATAAAAACGAATTGGCAAAATAGGTTGAAAAGTGTGGGCTTATTAATCTGAAATAATTTTTTAAATATTCTTTGATATTCTTAGTTTCTATTTATGCCAATTTCAAGTGAAATAGTTATTGATAAATATTTTTAACTAATTTTTTTTTTAATCTACCCATGTTCATGTATTGCTTAAATAGTTCATGTCTTGCATAAAAAAAATTCCCCTTGTAATAGGAATAGCATTCGGATCTGGGAATCCGAATAAAATTGCTCGTTTTGTTTGTCTTGCATAAAAAAATCTACGTCTTGCTTCATGTCTTTATGTATTGCTTAGAAAAAAATTCACTTTTAATTGGAATAGCATAGTCTCGAATAATTTCCCTCGAAAGGTGTAAAGCTGTGCTAGCAATGAGCAAGTGAGAAAAATTCAGATTTGGGAGCACGCAAAAACGAATCCGAATAAAATTGTTCATTTTGTTTTTTTCGTTTTCCGGAGCGCGGCCGATTATATCAGGAAGCTTCCTTATGACCAACCGGTCGACAAAAAAGTTCGTTAATTAAGATTTCGTAACTAAATGTGGCAACCAAAAGCTTTCGAGGCGTGTCTAGTATCGAACTCGGTTTATTTATTTATTTGTTGTGATATAAAAGGGTATCGCAAAGTCGTTCGCACCCCACATTGATGTACGCCATGTTTTTAATTACTTGGATTGCAAAAATGATAGTGCACGTGGGTTAATATGGCTGATAAAGTCGTCAAGAGAGCGTATAAAAATGTACCTTGTGGCTGTTGATGATATGCAGCATGTATCACGACGTTGCATTTCGTTTTTTTTAAAACAAAAACTTTATTGAAAAATAAGTCTATTGTGGGATAGATGGCATTGTATTGACGAAAAGCCAATGTGAATAACAATGTTTATAGAAAGCGAATTTTGTGGCCTTTTATAAACGAAGCTCATACATAAAGACACATACAAATGTGACGAAAAAGATTTGCTGCAGTTGGCAACTCAAAAAAAAAAAAAATCTACTTGTCCTCGAACTGAGCTACTCTTTTGTTAAAATTTGGTGCAGCTATCTCATATCTCTGCGACGATAAGGGCTTAATGGCTATCCGAATTGATACTAGTACAAGCTACATCACAAAAGTAACATTGTACTTTGTACTGTGTAGTGTATAAACACATCAACAGCAGCTACAAGCAATGTCAGCACTTCCGCTTCCGCTTGCCTTTGCTAATGTATTGCAATACATACATAGCTGATGTTTTGCTTGCAACAACCTTCTGCTGCTTCTGCTTGTGCGCTCAAAAGTATGCTTTAAAAATGTTGATGTAAGTATTTAAGCAATGTATCGAGATAAACCGAGTTTAATTTGATTTTAATTTGCGATCGATATGTGGTAAAGGCTTGAGCTGCAGCTATTTATTATTTAGATGCATGTGGGCGATTTTTCAACAAATCGAATTCAAATTGTGAGTAGAAAATTTTGATTCGTATGATATTTTATTTTTCGCTTTCAGGAATAAAAAAAAATGCAATTTATAAAACTAAAGGAGTTTTTGACTATTTGCAAATAAAAATGCAAAAATAAATAGTTCAGAATGCAAATATATACAGATTGTTAATTCTACAATCAATACATATGTAAGTGGAGTTCAGGTTATGCGTAAGTTAAAAAAAAAACAACAATTTTTTGTTGCCATGTCACACGCTTACCAAAAATGTATATCTTTCTGTTTAAAAATAATATCAATCTAAAAAATATGTACAATAAGCGCTTATATCAATATTTATTTTTGATCGGTAGAAACATTTTTAAAATGTTTAAACCTTTGTTTAACCTGTTTAAATTTTTAGTTATAAAAATTAAAAACATTTACTAAGCTGACGGATAAACCAGGCAATTAAATAAATGGTATTAATTATTATTATTATTATTAAAATTCTATATATTTTATTCATGTAAATATATAAGCCATTTATTGACCAACGTTTTTAAGGACACATTTTCTTGCACAATACATACAATGTTAATATTTGTTAATAATAAATTAAGCTTGCTTTTAACCAAATTTTTATACCCTGTACCATATGGTACAAAGGGTATATTAAGTTTGTGCCATCCGAAAATGTATGCAACATGCAAAAGGAGACATCGGAGACCCTCCAACGTTACCTAAAGTATGATCAGGGTGGTACCCATGTCCGTCTGTCCGTCCATCTGTCTGTCTGTATAAACGCCTAGATCTCAGAGAAGGTAAGAGCTAGAGCAACCAAAATTTCCGATTAGAAATTTATTTTATATTTTTGATATTGGGGATATATGTATTATATACCTCGAGTTTTGAGATAAATAATTCGTTTGTTTATGACGATATCGTAAACAAATTTGGCACTCGAAAGTTTTTTAAACCTCCCAATCACTGTACCAAATTTGATCAAAATCGGTCATATCATATAGCTCCCAAAGGACAGATCGGTCAAAAAAACGTTTTTTCCACAAAATTCGTTGTGTTTCATTTATTTGTGAAGATGTAACCAAATTTGACAAATAAAATATCTTTTGGAGTTCTTAAGCAAAATATCGGTAAATTGTTATTATAAACAAATGTATCTCTCGAAAAGACACATCATTCAAAGACCGAAACACCTAAAATGAGTATTCTACACAGTTGTTAAAAATTTCCAATTCCGTTCGGTTTGTAAAAGAATAGCCCATATATGTAATAATTTACATATATAGTAGATGCATGTGTATACATATATACAGATATAGGTAACGCCGAAAGCAATGCAAAAATCCGATTTGCAAAGTGTTGCAAGCGCACAGTTAAGCGGCGGACAGAAAGTCAGAGAGACAAATGGAAAGACAGACAGGCAAACAATAGGCTACAATTAGACACACTAACACACTTACACACACACACACACTCGCACACACATACATATAGACAGAGTCGCATAGCAGCAAGGTCATGCAGCCCTCTCTGTCTCTGTTTTCCTCTTAGCCTACCTTTACACTCTTCAGGCCAACAAAGCAGAACAACAACAAAAACAAAAAAGAGGCGTATCCTTTTGTTTGTCAGCATGCACAACAATGTTAACGGTACAGTGTCTGTGTTTTTATACCCTACAACCATAGCAGAGATCAAGGTTATTATCGATATGTTCAGGGTTTGTATGGCAAAAGAAGGCGTGGCAGACTGTTGATTGTTTATACCAAAACGTTTATCATTCGCTTGGATAACGTTTGAGTCATGATGGGCCTCAAAAACTGTAAGTACTTGAGACATAAAATTTGGGCAAAAGTTGCGCATTATCTGTAGGCAGATAGCCCCATGCCTTCTTAGCAGATATTCTCGGTCTTAAGCCAAACTATATTGCAAAAATTATAATGATCGGAAGTATCCAAAGATTTAGTCTTCGCAACCTTCGCAGTCTTTCTCTTGAAATGCATCCAAACCAAATTTGTTTCAAATAAATGCTCTTTTCCACGAAAACTGAATGCAGTGTATCCTATTGTCGGTTGCCGTCCCAACTGATTCTCATTTTTCTGTTTGTGTTTATGTGTGCGTATTTCTCTTTTCAATGTCAGACCGAAACCACCAACGAGTCTCCCAAACAACCGACAAATAGCTTCATGTCTGCGACATGTTTATTGCAGGCTTAAATTCAGTGAAAATTTAATTTAAACGTTAAGTGGTGGCATTTTTTATGTGCACTATAAAGTAATTATCTCATTAAGCTTTTAAAATGAACGTGGTTTGGTAGCACCAGAACAAAAAGCCTAAAAATATGGTTATAGCAGAAAGCTCTGAAACTTGCTCGTATTTTTACTTGTGCCAAATAATACGTAAAAGTTTGTGGGGTAGTGTGAATTTGGAACATTTTAGACTTCAATTTTATTTAATGTTTTGCGAATTTCGATTTTTCGACGCATAGCTATAGTTTCAGATCAAAAGATTTGGCTAAAAAACATAAAACTGATGGGGGTGAAAGGGTATTCCCTAGATAGATATCGGCTCAATTCAAAAAAGTTGTTTTGAAGAGGGATTAAGCGCATTTTAATCAAATATTGTGCTTTTAGGTTTTATATTCTCTGAGATTTAGGTGCTTAACCTGACAGACAGTTGGCAGAGAGACGGACGGACAGACAGGCTCAATCACTACCTAAACTGATAATGAAACATTTTTTTATAAATTTTCCGCCATGCTGCCTTTATATACATTTCACAATCCCATAATACCCTTGACCCTTTGCAAACAGGGTATAAAAATGTTTTACGTATTTCACTGTAACAAACATAAATTTAACTACAGAAGAGCTGTAAATTTACATAAACCTTCTTCACAGTGACATTCTATAAGCTGGGTCAGAAGTCTCAAGAAGTCTTATGTGCATGTCTCAGGATATTCAAGGTATGAAGGTCAAAAAAACGTCGCCCTTGCTACAAATGATGCTTCATTCGAATCAAACTCAGGCTAAAATTTATTTAATTTTTAATTATATAAATTTGAAAACAAACAAACAATTATTTTATTTAATTAATAATTTTCAAAATAATTATTATTTGGCCTATTTCCCTTTTACTTAAAATTGGCTTTCAGAAGATCAAAGCTGTCTGAAAGTATTCAAGAAGATTCAATTAACTTAAAATTGTTGATAGCTCGCGATTTAAATACCTTTGGGAATTCAGTTACGCGAAATATCTTATTTTGTTTTTTAAATAGTCACTTATTTGAAAGCAATGCACAATGGGCTAAATTGCCAAATTTTTGGATAAAAGTCAAGAAATGCTTGTATCGGGCTGAAACTTGACGAATTTGATCATGATAGCACGCAAAGCGTTTGTACCAAATTTTTGTGTCGTATCTGGCTGTTTTTTAATATAAAAAAAAAGGGAACGCGTTTAAATGTTTAACGCTCGCACGTAATATTAATCGACAACTGACTTAGGCTAATTTCAATTTAATCTCTTAAGTCTAGCTTACATTAGTGCGGCGAAACGGGGCGAACAGTAGAAATATTGAAAAAAATGTCTTTTTATATTCAAACATAACTGCCGTACAGCTTAACAATAGTTATTTATAATATTTTAAAAAAGTTATTCTTTGGTAGGTTTATCTCAATAAAGCGATTATAATTGTAATTTTTTAGTTTTATACTTTTTTTGAGCCAAGCTTACTTTGTCGGAAGTAATTTTCTGTACAAACTAGTCAAAAAGGGCTACTAAGTTTTGTCTGGGTAACCTGACTGAACTAAAACTTTCCCAAAAGCAAACAAATGACGTAACTGAACTAAAACTTTTCCAAAAACCAACAAATGTACGGGCGAAAAGTTTTGATTACATGTCAAAGTACACACTACAAAGAATATTTTAAAGCAGCTATACAAATATTGGCAAAAGTTAGTTTTCACAGGACTCATGTATTTTAGCAAAGTTTTCTATTTATAAGAGTAACACAAAAAAATTTACATTTAATAAATTTTAGAAATATTAAGCTATTTATTTATATTTTTATTATTATACTAATAGCAATATCTTTTTCATGTTTTTACATCAACGTGAAGTCATTTTTGTCTATTTTGAAATTGAGGTTAAGTTTCGTGCTTTTTTTTTGCGTTGGTTGTTGTTCAGAGTTTGCAAGCCTATCAAAATTTCAGAGCTGCCATCACATTTCTTATCTTTATTCTTCATTTATCATAATATTAAAACATCAGTTATATATATGTACAATTTATAGAGTTGAAAAAAAAAAAAAAAAATTCGAACTAAAACAAAGACTATAGTTAAAAAAAAAAGATAATGAGATGTGCGTATTTTGTATATTAAATTTGGTTATAGCCTGACTGATTTTTTCATTAATCATGCATATATCTGATTTTTCGTGGAGACAAGAAGTGAAAAAATAGAAGAGTAGATCAAATATCATTTTAAGCAATTTATTTTGTGCTCTTTGTAGCACATTTCTTCTATTAATGGAAACTATATACCCTTTTTAAAAAAAAATATAACTAAAATGTACAACAAATTCGGTTTTTCCTTTTTTTACGAGGTTTTGAAATAACACGGTCCAGAAAAAAAAATTTACTTAATTTAAGCATTTAAGCGATTAAAAAAAACTATTTGATTGAAATTTTAAAGAAATATGCTTTTTATTTTATTTATTTAAATAATTATAAAGTAGAAGCTAATTCTAAATAAATAATAAATGATTCTCTAAGAATTATATTTTTACTTTAATCATCATTTGAAGCAATGGCAAAAACCAATATTTTTAAGACTTTTAATCTGGAAAATCTTAAGTCGCTACCACACTTCACCCCCTAATATAACTGCATAAAATCTACTATATAATCATATTTGAAGATAATTTTTTGCTCTTGTAATGTCTGTCTGCTCCTCAAAAAATATCGTTCAAAACAAGGAAAACGACAAACAATAATTATTTGAATTTTAGTCAATACACAATGGGCCCGCGTAGCCAGATTTTGGCCAAAAGTTCCCCAGAAGAAAGTCAAAATTTGGACAAAATGACAATTTAATTTGATTAAGGTATCCTGTGAAAAAAAAAATTATTAAATTATAAATAGCGTTTTTTAAGTTATTGGCAATCAAAGTTGACATTTTGTATTTTATGAGCTTTCGCTATAATTTACAGAAAAAAAAGATGGCGTACGTTAAAGTCGGGCGCGGACGACTTTGGGATACCCTGTACCACTGCTTGCAATCAAATCCGGTAAATTGCTTAAGAACACCAAAAGACATTTGATTGCCAAATTAGATTATGATACCTTCATAAACAACCAAAAACAGACGAATTTTTAATCAAAAACCTTTTTTCGACCGATCGGCCCTATGGGAGCTATATGATATAGTCAACCGATTTTGATAAAATTTGGTACAGTGTTGAAGATCTCTAAAAAACTTCTGAATGCCAAATTTGGTTACAATATCTTGACAAACAAACGAAACACAACCAATTTTGTACAAAAAGCGTATTTTTCGACCGATCGATCCTATGGGAGCTATATGATATAGTCAACCAATTTTGATCAAATTTGGTACAGTGCTTGGGAACTCTTAAAAACTTATAAATGCCAAATTTGGTTATAATATCTTCACAAACAAACGAAACGCAACGAATTTTGTACAAAAAACGATTTTTTGACCGATTGGTCCTATAGGAGCTATATGATATAGTCAACCGATTTTGATCAAATTTGGTACAGTGCTTGGAAACTCTAAAAAACTCCTTAACGCCAAATTTGGTTACAATATCTTCACAAACAAACGAAACACAACGAATTTTGTACATAAAACAAATTTTCGACCGATTGGTCCTATGGGAGCTATATGATATAGTCAACCGATTTTGATAAAATTTGGTACAGTGCTGGGGGTTTCTAAAAAACTTCCGATTGCCAAATTTGGTTATGATATCTTCATAAGCAAACGAATTATCCATCTAAAACTTTTGCTTTTTTTCGAGGTCCTCTGAAACACCCCTATGGGAGCTATATAATGTAGTCCCGATATCAAAAAAATAAAATAAACTTGTCTCCTATGGATAAATAACGGATCTTATCTGAAAGTTTGGTTGCTCTAGCTCTTACCATCTCTGAGATCTAGGCGTTCATACGGACAGACGGACAGACGGTCAGACGGACAGACGGACAGACGGACAGACGGACATGGGTATATCGACTTCTCTAGTCACTCTGATCATACTTTAGGTAACTTTGGGGGGTCTCCGACTTCTCCTTCTGTACGTTACATACATTTTCGGCTTGCACAAACACAATATACCCTTTGTACCATACGGTACAGGGTATAAAAACCTGTATTACCATGAAACATGTAGCTACGAGATCTTCATTCACTTTATTGTTTATAAATATTACTTCAGAGGAAAATTAAAACTGAGCTTAAAAACTTTTTGGTTTTAAATATATTCGAGTAGTTATAAAGATTTTTTTGGTTTTTTTATCATTTACCTTAAAGCTACTTTGCTTTAAGGGTACGTCCGATTACCACACGATATCTGATTGAAAAAATTTTATAAATTTCTTCACATGTTTTACATTTTCGTAATTGGCTTGGAAAGCTGAAACTGTCTGGGGCTATAAGTCCAAAACCATTCAATATTTTAGGAATAGGCTATTTTTTCAATGTATGTGTAGCTCATATCTACCTCTAGATGAAATATAGTCCAATTTCAATTACCAGTTTTTTTTTTGGGTTTTTTTTTTAATTTTTTCCTATTTTGGTCTAGATTGTCTATATCTTAAAAAAATCTGAGGAGGCTCAAACTTCCCAGAAAAATAGTTCAATCCCTTAGAAACATGTGTGTAAAATTTCATCACTCTAAAAATTTATGGAAATGACAGGGTTTTGGCCAAAATATAAAAAACCTGGGCCCACAGTGCAATACAAAGAAATATGTACTAGTTCAAAAATAAATATTTGGCTTACTTACCTTTAATGGTCGATTTATTTGTCCCAGAAAGAACGTCAACAGCGATATAATAATAAAATTAACACCGCCAGCAAAGTCAGTCAACTTATCCAGATGCAGTATAGAGTTGATTAGAAAGAAAAACATCTGCATGCTGCCAATAACAATGGCGCTAATAGCAAAATGATCATAGTCCAAAACGTTGATGGCCATGCTGAACACTGAACACACAAAGTGGCTTTAAATTTTAATGTAGTACAAAAATTTGCTTAAAACATCAACAGGTTGTTGTTGTCTACGGGCTTCGGGTGTTTCGAAGCGGCGTTGTCTTGAATAATGCAAAACGTTTGCCTTTCACATGGCCAACTTGCTCACTCGCTCTCACATTTATTTGGCCGTTTTCCTGTCTATTGAGCGTGTAATGTTTGCATTTTTCTTACTCATGTCTGTCTGGCTGTGCTTGGATTTGGCTGCCAGCCAAGAGGTTTCCGTGTTGGGGTTTTATTTTATTTTGTTATTATTATATATACTATGTACTTTTGTTTATTTTTTTAGGCGTGCTGTTGGGCAACCGCAGTGTTAAGTGGCTGCATTTGTTGGGTTTTGGCCTGAAAGTGCAATAAATAATGCAATTTGTAAATTTTTGCCTGTGTCAGCTCGAGCGGGTTGTCTTATGTAAATGACTTATTTGCTTAATGAAAACTTAATTTAATTTTCACAAGTTCTGGAATGCTGACGTGTCTGTGGCTTGGGCAAAATAACTTTATAGTAGCAGAGCTCTAGAAGATGACTGCAGCGCCAGCAATCACGTACTAAATCACTTTTGGTTTGTTGCCACGAGGGAAATGTACAAAATGGAGATATGTTTGTATGTATGCTATATTATATGCTTGGAAAGAGAAACAGCTGTGGCTGCATATGGCTGGAACTTGGCGTTCCTTAGCTTTTTACTCTGGCCCACTCCTTGGCATTTAAATTAAGAGCAGTTTGTATGTGTTTCTATGCCCACAACTTTGTAAAGTGAAAGAGTATATTAAGTTACTACGAATGCATGTAACAGACAGAAGAAAGTTTAATCAATGCGACTAAATTGCCGAGTGGTTATAGACAGTGCCAGCCCCACCAAGTTTTTCTAAAATATGCGTAGAATGTGTAGCCTTCGAAAGTTACAACATTTTCTATCATGTTTCTACGTGGAAATCGGCTAAGCAGATCCATTGCTGGTATCCCAGAAAAATAAAAAGATTTTAGTGTATTTAAAAAATTTAAAAATTGCTGAACTGGCTAAATCGGTTTCTATTGTAGTAGAAATCATTTTTGTATAAGCTTAGTGGGGTCTTACTTGTTCCAGATAGGAACTACCTTTTGGGTTACAGGGTAGTGCTGTTATATCGATGCATTTATTTTTTTCCGATCATCGATATTTTTTTTCGATTTTCGATTATCAACCAAATCCTATTACGGACAAAACATGGGGCAATCAACGCTTTTTTAGAAAAACCCATGTGTGAAGCAGTTTTTTGGACATCGGATTCAGCTGCTCAAAATCCATAAGGGATGCCTCTGTCACCTATTAAGTTTACACCACTTTTTTTTTTGGCCTGTGTTATCTTTTGTTTTCGTTGTATAACCTTTTGGATTGTTGTTTATTATTTCTTTGCTTATTTTTCTATGAAATGTATATTATGAAAAATATTCAGGCGTGCTCCGGAATCCGAATCAGAATAATTTATGCGGATTCGTTTTGAATCCGAATGTTTGGTGCTCCCATTTCCACCAATCCGAATTTTTTAAGTGCTTTGAAACCGACTGCTTTGTTGCAAGTGGAATTAAAACGAATCGTCGAAATAGTATTAAAAAACCACAAATTTTATATTGAAGTTATTTTTTATATATGCCTTGATATTCTTAGATTCTATTTATGCTAACTTTAATTTGCATATTAGCTGCTAACTATTTTTAATATTTTTTTTCCTGACACAACCCAAAAAGAGCATATACAAGTCAAACCGAATTTTCGTTTTGTTGGTGCATGTGTGTGCATCAAACACGCAAAAATTTCCCTTGTAACAAAAATAGTTAAATCGTGTTTAAATTTAATAAACATTGGTGCTAAATTAATATTTTTGTGTAATTTTATTTAAAAAAAATTAAATAATAAAGAACTAGCCATGTATTAATGAAAATTAAATCTAAACAACATGTACTAATAAAAAGGTGCAAAACTGCGGCAGCCTTGTCAGCTGTTTTGTATTAAACAAAAAACATTTCGCGCCAAGAAACACAATGTAGGTGCATATTTAATCACAAGAATTTAATGCTAAAAAATATACAAATAAACATTACAATATATAGGACATGATTCTTTCATTTTTTTACGCCTACTTTTAGCTTTAAAACAAGCCATTGAGAAAATAAATTACATTTTTGCAATTTTTTTTTTTTTTTATTTATTTATTTATTGCAAAAACTCAAAAATTCATGTATTTTTATATATTGCATTTATCATATGTTTTATTGTCGCCAATCCAGGATGCAGCTGGAGCCATCATTGGGCATGAACTGCCTTAAGGCCAAATCAGGCCGTTAAAACAATGTTGGAGTTAGGGAAATAAATTTATCAACGATCGCCTTTTAAATCTTGTTATTGGGTTTTCATTCAGTAAATTTTTGCAATGTTTACAAATTCTTAACAAAAGGCAGTCAGCTGGTTAAACTACACCATATGTCAATTTATCGAAAAAAGTGAGGGAAATTTACGCATTTATCGAGAATAAAAAAGGAAATTATCGACAAAAAATTCTGATTCCGGAGCACGCAAAACCGAATCCGAATAAAATTGTTCGGATTGAATTTTTCTGATTCCGGAGCACGCCTGATTATTATTATTTATTTCATTTTATTATTTAAAAATACTTATATAACCAAACCAACGGGTGGCCACTCTTAATTAATTTAAGCATTCAAAAAATGGCCGCCAAATGTACTTCGATGTATCGAAACATCGATGTATCAAAGTTAAAAATATCGAAATCATCGAGCCAACATCGATGTTTCTCCAGCACTATTACAGAATTTAAAAGTGTATTAATTTCACCCATCTATCTCTATAAACTACTTTACTCATATGTATACATAAAAATATTGCTAGATATAGGCAGCCCTATAAACAAAACGTTGTTGACCTTTTGTAGTTACAACTTCGCACACCATATACTAAAGGGTACAGTCTATTCCATACTGAGTACCGTCAACGTTAACCTACGTGGGTATATGTATGAAACTGTGTGTTTGTTTTTGCTACCTGGACACTCAAAGTCATTTAGACGTTTTGCCAAGTTGTTCCAAACAACACAAGTATATACATATTTACATATACATATATGTATAAGAGTGTGTACACTGTAAGCTAACAAATTGCCACTGTAGTGTTTGTGTGTGTTTTAGTTTACGTCTTGCACTTCAGTAATCAGCAACATTTTACGTAGATGTTTTTTTATGCTAAAAACGTCTGGCATATTTAGGGTAAAGACGTAATACACAAACTAAGCTAAAACTGCTAAATTGTAATTTGGGCTTTGTTAAAAGCTGACTTTCTAATTATTCACCCATTTCAATTAGCCTTAGGCTAATCACCTTAAGCTTTAAAAAATTGAGCAACTCAACCTTAGCAAAGGCTAGACTCGTTTAGCTGGCTAGAGTGTAAGTCAGAATGGAAAAATAATCATTTTAAAAATTGAGCTATCTTTAAAACGTCAACCAAGCAATCCTCTTAAAAGCAAGTTTTACAAATACTAAGCCAAATATGTACGAGTATTGTGGTATTATCTACTATACACACATTTTCACATCTAACTTGTTTGAACACAATTTGCTTTTAAGCAAGCAGAACGCAATAATAATAAATAGCTTGTCATCAGTATTAAAAAATTGTAGTTTCCCAACTTAATTAAGTTTTATGAGCTAATTTGTGATATTGACATTTTAAAAATAATCAAAATAAACGTGTATACAAAATAAAGTAAAATAGATGTATGCAACTTTCAGCTCAGAAGGCAAAACAAAATTATAATCATAGCTAGTAAGCAGTATAAAGCAAGTTTTATGATTAAAATGTTATTGTGCCATTGGCATTAAAGCATATATAAATTTAAATGTGTGTACAAAATAAGCTAAGCTTTCTTCATACCAAGCAAATTGAACACCGTAAATTTATTTATTTTTTTTTTTTTTTATTTAAATAAGTTTAACATTAAAGTAATAATTTTGAGAAAAATAATATTTAAGACCGCAATTTTTTCGAAACAAATCAGTCCTGTAACCTATGACTTGACAGTCATTGAATTTAAGCTTTTTATAATTTTTATTGTAAATACGTACAATAGTAAGAGCTTATTTGTATTAAACTGTAAAACTGTGTAAGCGCACATTAATTTGTTCTCAGAATAAAATATCGGTCAACTTATACGATAAAACTTGCACTCGCTTGCCCGCCATCTTGCTAATTGCAGCACGTTGCCATTTTTCAAGCAATGCGACATCGCGCAATTAATTAAAGCTGGCAATATCGTCAATGTCGAACAGCAGCAAAAAGTATGCTACATTTTTTGTTTTGTTTTTATATTCTTTGTCAAGGCACCGAACGAACACATTTGTAAAAGTGACACCTGCGGCGAATTCAAGGCCTAGAAACACAGACACTCACACACACACAAGCACACACTTACGCACATTCCAACGCACACACATGCACATTTCTCGCAGTTGTTCAGTCAGCTGTGTTCGTTTGCTGCTGTTGCCGCTTGGCTGGTTCTCATGGCTTGGCTTATATGTAACTGTTGTTTTTGTTGTTTTTGCTTTTTGTGCGTTTCTTTTCATTTATTTTTTTTTTTTTAACGCAGCGGTATTTGCTGCCGCAAGACATTGACACGGTGTCTGCTTAACTGTCACTCACATACAACGCATTCTGCGCGCTCTCACTATCTCACACTCTTTTTCTATTTTTTGTGTGCATGTATGTGTAACAGTATAACGCGGCATATTTGGCCTATTAGGCCAATGCAATGAACAGTAAACACTCGAAAACTAGGAACTTAAGAAAGGAGCAAACAAATAAATAATTGAGTTTCTGAGCTGATTTTTTTCTTTAAGGAAAAAAGATACAGTTAAAAAAAAAATAGATAAAATAAAAGTAAAATATCCTTTATGTACCCGTCGTTCCACTGTGGAACATAGGGCCATAAAAAAGAGTTTAAATAGAAGCAACAAAAAGTGTGCTTAAAGATTTTTTTTTTTAAGATCAATTTTTTGGTAAAAAAAAGTTGAAAATGTGAGTTTTTAAATCTAACGCGTTAAGGCTTTTAAAAAAAAAAATATTTTGGCTAAGCTATTGAAAATTTGTATATGTATTTTTTTTTTTAATTTATGTTGGCAACAAGGCTTAAATATATCAACCAGCATTAAGTAAAAAGATGAACTAAATCAACTTGAATTAACACTTAAAACAAAAAACTAAAAAAAAAATTGTATAAATATATAATATAATATAATAATAATATATATTTATATAATTAAATATATAAAAAAAATATATATAAAATAAGTTAAGCGGGCCACTTTTCCCCCAAACTTCTCAGATTTTGATGATTTTTACATATTTGGTAGAGCTACTAACCAATATTTATCGAGTTATCGATAACTGAAAATTGGGTTTTTCATTTTTAGACTATTCTTTGACAAGCCATATCTTCTAAAAAAATAAAGATATTGTCGCGATTATTTTTCCATGATAGATAAAATTTTAAATTTTAATTAATTTTATTTATTTTTTAGGTTTTTTTAATTTTAAAATTCAAAAGTGATCTCCCACTTTTAAAAAACAAAGTGTTAATGTCATTTTATGCGTGTACATTCACTGCAAATTGTTACTTTTTAATTTGATCTTCAAATGTCAAATCGATTAATGATGTCAGATTAAACCTTTTATCTTCTTCGAACAAGCGAGGTGCTATCACAAATATAAGCATAACTTCTATAATCCTAAGAGTTACAAACCTAAACATTAACGCATTTTTTTTAAAAGTGCAATTTTTGCAAGCACATAGTATGTATCTAGAGTTAATCTTATCATTTACTTTTTTAAACCGCCAAAGAATCGTTTTTTCCATATGGAAGATGCCACTTTTTTTTGGAATTCGGTCAAAAGTTGTTTATATTTTTTTGCAAAAACATTACATACAACAAAAGATTTATTAACTTATGATTTTGGTAGAGCAAGTTTGGGGTAATGCATTTTATGCTAATTCTTGAAACAAAACTTTTGCAATTTGCGTGGCTCTACTGTATCTATATTTGTGTTTGTGTCTACGTCCCTGAACAGAAATTTGCATACAATGTTGTCACCTCATCACAACCAACGCCCGCGGCTTTTCTATAGTTTTTCCAACTTTGGCACTTTTAAACACATTTTGCATACTTTGCATTTTTCACGCCGTCTTCTTGTCAACACATTTTCCCTAGTTCAGGTCTCTATTTTCTTATACTCAGCTGTGCAGGGAAAATACTAGAACTAAACACACCAGTTGCAGTTGCTCAAGTATGGAATACATAGATATTGACATCTAAGGCATCTCTATTTGTTATGCTCTTATATAAGTTTACTCTCATGATATGTACTTAAACTTTGCAAACAGGAAATTGAACTTATTGAGAGCTCTTGATATACAGCAGACCCTTTGACCGATTTCCACTTGTTCTTGGTGCACCCAACTCTGTTTACCCTTGTAATAGCATTCGTTGAAGTGCTTTCAGTGAGCAAAAATACCGAGTAAAAAGGCTTTTTGGCACGCTAAACAATTTGTCGCTGTAGTTGGCACTACAAATGGTGTAATATAATTTGCCACGGTTCAACGATGCGTATGATTAACTTTATAGCTCGCCAGTTACAACGTCAATAATATAAATGTTCTGATGTTTTATTGAGGCCCTGAACTTGCTGCAGTGTGGTTTGTTTATATGTAATATATCTTGACCAACTGCTATTTACTTTAAGCGGTTTCAATGCTAATTAGTGTAGCTAGTTGTTGTTTTTGCTGTTGCTGTCCTATTGATGAGCCATCGGTTAATAAGCTTTATGTCCTGTCTATATGGTAAATAATAATATTGGTGCATTTTAATGAGCTATTAATTGAATGAAATAGAAACGCCTATAAGCTCAAATTAATGAATGCATTTTACTGACAGCGTTGAGAATGAGTTTGGTAATCCTGCAAAATTTGTGATGTGGCCCAAACAACTCGTTAAATTTTATTATAATCTTTTATAACCTTTGCAGCTATTGAAAGATAATTTGCCAGTGTTAGTCTGTAGCCAAATGATGACAAGATGCGGCAATTGATTTCTTTACGAAGAGTATGACTAGGTCATACAATACTTTGAAAGGTGCATTTTTTTACAAACTTCTTTAAACTTACTAAATATAAAAAATTGAAATTTAATCGTAGAGCTGTCCTCTGAGCACTGAGTGCCCCAGATGAATTTCAAATTAAATTATTTTTGTATTTTTTCCCATACAAAATTCACTACAAGGACGGGTAAGATGAAGGACAGCTCTAGGATTAAGTGAAATTAAAGGCTAAGACGCTATCTAAATTAAACTATATTTAAACAATTTGTGTTTTTCACGATTTATTACTGAAATCATTTTTAACTTTTGAGTATAGATGCACTGGTTATGAATAATTTGACCAATTTTGCTCATCTGTAAACACATTAAAGTGAAATATTGTTCATTGAACCACTCAAAATGTTCGACCGCAAAATTCAATAAATTTTATACATATTATGATTTGGCAGCTTGTTGTTGCGGTTCACCGTAATGGCAATCTTTTATGCATTTATTACAACCTATATACACAAAAACACGTACAACGCCTTCACAAAAAAAGGTAAGCTCAGGGGTCCAAGTATTTACTTCCTCTTTTTACCACATTTAATTTTCTCATTGAACTTGACGTCTTAAAAAGTAGCTTCAACTTGCCAAGGGCCAAGTTATATTTAAAGCAAACTACGGCCTTTTCTGACGCACATTCAATTCAACTTTTCCACGGATAAAGTATACGTAGATATATGTATATTTATGCGATGTTTTTTTTATGTCTATTAAGCTATCGAAGTACAAGCGCACTGTTTACCTTTGGGGCTTGGGGGTTCCAACGTTCTTGTTATGATTGGATTGAGAACCGAACAAATGTCGTTTCAACTATAAATACTTGCATGGTAGGTACTATATACACGTGCAAGCATAAGTATTTTATTTCATAAAAAAATCAATTACTAAAACAAGTTGAAATAAAAAAAAAACCTGCAAAGGTCTGCGTGCAGCATTTTAGTAAAGTAGTAAAGTTTTATTGCATTTTAAAATGGTTTCAAGAAACTTTTTTATTAAATTTAATTCAAATGTAACTACCCTTCAATTTGATTCAGACCTGAATCAGACATGAAACCATAGCTGAATATTCAGTAGCAGACATGCATCAGCGCAATCATTTGTCACTGAATTTAACACACGCATATGCTAGGCGTTGAGTCAGGACTGAAATAACAGATGAAATATATCCAAATGTTATGTTTCTTTGCTTATTTCTTTTTTTTCACTGCGAAAAAGATAGAGAGAGCCATTTTTGTATGTTTTCTTGTTTTTTTTACAAAGCCGTGAGGTGCACGCTTACCTCTCATGCCTGAATTCAGGCCTGAAATAATCAGCACTGAGCCACCAAACTGTTGGGTACTGGATAGGAAAGGAACGAAATTTTGTGTTTATTAAACAATAAATATATTAATACTTTATCGTTAGAGTAAAGCCTAAAGAAATTGTCCAATCTGTGGCAAAAACTCATTCTTCGATTCATCAATCAAAGAGTATAGTATAGACGAAAGCTTTAGCAGCTATGGCTGTCCTCCTTATTGTAGCTTTAGTTTTTAACTTTAAACGTACAGCATAAATTAATTCTATTTCAACTAGTTTTATTCTGTCGCAATACCGCTGTGGTCGTCCTCTATTCTAACAAATTGAATTAAATTCAAGGAGGAGCTTCCATCAACAGCATCTGATGGTTTGCAATAAAAGTGTTGCGGATGCAGGCACCAACTGCTGAAGTATTTGAATAATTTAGCCCTGCCAACTCTTTGTCGATCTTGCTGTAATAAATCTTTTGTGTTGCAACACTGCCATTGAAAAGTTATCGAAGCCGAGGTTCGGCTTGGCGCGTTATCGGCTATCGCGTCACTCTGATTTCTGATTTTACGTACGAACGATAACTGCAGAAAAATTTAACTTTGGAAAGATACGTTTTATTAAACTCTCTCTCTCGCTCTCTCTACTCTACTCTAGTCTACTCTGTTTTACTTTAAACTTACATAACCGTGTTGTATTTTTGTATCTTTAACACCGTTTCAAGGGGAAATTTTTGAAGAAATAATAATCATATAGCTTGTAAAAAACCAACTGACAAGTCAGTAGTTTGCAAATGGACGCAATTCAGTTGTGAAAAAAAACTACTTTCTCGGATAGGATCAAGACTATGACCAGCTCATAAATCTGGGCTTTAGCTCTTAAATAATGTAAACAAAATAGATTGTTTAAATCTACCCTATAGACTTGTAGATTATAATATATAGTAAGCTTCTTACGAAATTTCTATTGCTGTTACCAAATATTATTAGCTCAATACTTATTGTCTGAAGATGTACATCAAATTCATATAGGAACTAAAAAAAAAATTTCATCCACAATCATCAGTCCCTAATGACATTGACCTTTGTAGGACCTTAGGGTTCGTCGACAAATTAAATATGGGGCTAAACTACCAACTACTAAATAATTCATTTAATTGTTTTGAGAACGTCCTGAACGCAGAAATTTTGCAGGTGCATTTTATCATATGCTATAGTAAATAATTTTTATTAAGCCCAAATCTAGGAATTCAGAAATCTGGAATAGAATTTAAATGAGAAAAAGTTAATCTTGTGCATAGCTCGCAAGCTTAAATATGCACAGACTAATGCGTGCTAGTGTATGTAATGTACATATGTCAATAAAGTAACTGAAACTTTGTTTATATGTATAAATATATATCCATGTATATATATGTGTGTAGCAACATGTGACAGCTGTGTATACACATAACGGGACAGCATTTGGAACCAACAAATGCGACACAGATAACTAAAGCGGCGTCCCTAAAAAAAAAATGTAATAAAAAAAATAAGAAAATACGCGCACGGAAATACACACACAAGCGTACAAAGACCGCACAAACAGAAGTCAAAGTAAGCAAGTGTACGACAAACACATATATATATACACACACACAAGGCGTCAGCATTAGGACGGCTTACTGCTAAACATGCTGCTTGATATTATTTTTTTTCTCTTTGCTGCACAAGTTGAAAGTCAAGTAAGTTGGACACGCTTACAGCTTTTTAATTTCTTGCTGAAGGTCCTGTGTAGAAACATAGACTTTTACATATATACACACACGCACGCAAACGCAACGCGCCAGAATACGCATTTAACTCTTATGCACAACAAACGTATATTTCCGTTTCCGCTTATGCTACAAAATGGCCATGATCAAGTCGCCATGCTTTAGCTTTTACTAGTTGGAATTTTTGTTATTGGTTGTTATTTTGCTGTCAAAAAAGCTGGACAAAATGCCTGCAGACAGCATCTAGTACGCAGAAATACAAACAACACATGAAGCTTACGGCAAAAAGGCATGCACACAACCGTCGCAACTGAGAACTCCGGGTAAACTGAATTGAGTTTTTAAACATCTCACAACAGCTGCATGCTGCTGAGAGAGGCAAGTGTGTGAACCAAGCAGTGCTTAGCAACTGCTTGCTTGTTACAAAACTGTCATAATTATGCTTTTACAAAATTGCTGTTGCACAATTTTTCAACATCACTTATTAAAAACAACAGCCAAAAAGTATGCTTTGATATTATAAATTAAAGCAAAACAAAATATAACTAGCTGGCAGCGCTATTTATCTCAACGCCATTTATCGGTAATCGTGCTGCCAATCGCATATCGAGCAGCTCAGCTGTTTGTTCCACTATCAGTTATATTATGGCCAACGCAAGATACGTAGCGCAAAGGAAATAAATTTGTGCGATTTAAAGCGAAATATCGACAAAGTCGAGCTCCTTTGAAGCTACTATTGCATAATAGTGAGTGCTTTTAAGTAGCTTGCTGCTATGGCATTGGCCTTGCGCTTAGCGCGTTTACAGCACTGTGGTTACGGTGTAGTTAAACTGCACCGCTGGCCACAGGAGGAACACTGCCGTCTGCTGCAGCTGTGCAGCACCAAAGGCGTCAGGTGAGCAACAGACGCACCTTAGACATTCAAATTGACCTTAATTAATAATTATCTACTCATTAGCGATAACATACAGAAATCGCATTATGCCACACAGCCGACCAAGCCGGCCGGTCCCCCGCAAATCAAGCGCAATGTTGCCGCTGAAATTACTAGCGTGGGTAAAATGATATACGAAACCGGTTGGGATGCTAAGAAGCCAAGTGAGAAGCCAAAAAAAAGTGTTGTGGCCAGCTCTGAGCAACCACCAAATGATGGCAAAGGCTCTAAAGAAGATTCGTCCAAAGGCGTTACGGATCCACAAAAATCGAAGCGCGATCAAATGCGTGACAATGTGCAAGAGTACATTTTTACCCGCTACTTTAACTATGTCAAAAACTATGACAAAGTACTGGAAAAGAACTTTCCCAAGGCCATGCAGTTGTATCGTGTGTTCTTTGACGGCGTTAAGGCAATCTTCAGTGACATGAAGCGGTTTATTAAGATTGTACGCATAGCCGATGACTCGCCACAAGGCATACGTGCACTAAATCGCCAGGAATTGGAGTTGTATATGCAAATGCCGCGCGATTTGATGAAAGTAGCGCCAGCGCTCATTGGCTGCTCGCTTCCCTTTGTAGGCTATGCGTTTTTTCCGCTCGTGTAAGTAGTTTTCAAGCCACAAAATGTTCTAAAATGAGTTATTTTTCCTTGCTTAGGTTTTGGTATCCGCGCATCTTTCTCACAACACACTTCTGGACGCTGCAGCAACGTGCGGAATTTCAACTATATTACCTTAAACAACGCCTTCAAAGCAACAAATCTGTACTAAGATGCTTACAAGCCAAACTAAAGTCTTTGGAAACCCATCATAAGCACTCGGACTTTAAACGCATATTGGGGCAACTTGGTAGTGGGTTTCATCCCACGCCGGAAGCCCTTATTCACGTAAAAGACATCTTCGCAGAGGGTCCCTACTCGCTGCTGGGAATGTCACGAAAGCATATTGTGAGTTAACATTTAAAACCTTTTCACAGTCGCCTTAATATTATGTTTCTTAGAACTGCCTAGTCAAAATGCACGGACTACCTAGCACCATGTTTAAGCGCCATCGTCTGCATGAGCATGCTTTTATGGTGCACTACATGGATATGGCCATTATGCGAGAAGGCGGCGTGCACAACTTAAGCGTTGAAGCCCTGCGCAACTCTTGCTTTTTGCGCGGCCTTAATCCGGTGAACCTCAATAACGAGCAATTGATTGAATGGCTGCGCAGCTGGGTGAAGGTCTCTACATCTATACAGGCCGAACATTTCACTTTGTTCCTACATTTGCCAATTTTATTGGGATACAATCATCCCAACAATTGGAAAACAATTTACTGCAAAAACGAGGCATAAAAAAAATAAAATTGGTTGGCTACAATTTTGAACCAATTTATTGTTGAAATTTGTTTAGAGAACAAAGAGCAGTTGGGATTGAATACCTTAAAATTGCTAGACTGCGCTAAACTGCTTCGGTCAGTTTAGCTTTAAGATTGATTTGTTACAATTCATTTTGAATGCAAATACAAAAAAAATTGGAAAATACCAATACCTTTAATCAAAACTATCTGCCAATTTTATAACCATTTTATTCGGACACCAATAAATTTCTAGATTAATGCTCTGTAACTTTGCACACTTCAGGTGTAAATTTTAAAAATAAAAACTTAAAAAATCTTAATTATTACAGAAAAAACTTATCAAATCACTTTTTTACGCACACAGATTATAAAGTTTTATAAAGGCTCTCATGCCCCATATTTTTTACCTAATTATTGATCTCCTGGGGGTCAATTTTCTCTGGCTGTATAGGTATAGCTGTTTTCAATGATAACTTCGATGTTAGTTCTTGTTTCCTTTATATTTTTTCAACCAAAACCAATGGGATGTTAGACCGGATATCATAGTAGATCTTTCAGTTGCTTGGAATTATCCATAAACAATCTGCATTGGCAGACTTTAACTGTTCAATTTGTAAGTGCAGAATGATTGTAATTCTAAATTTTGCCTCAAACAATATACAGCTCATCATAAACATTCCAAGCATTACAACCCTAGGTGGGTCAAAGCTTCCTTCACGATGCCCCTCTATATCACTCAATCCATTGCTTGGACTTCGTAGTTTAAGCATTCATTATACTCATATTCATATTAACCATTCTGCAGCATTACAAACATTTTGGTTAGCTTTTAATACTGCATATTTACAACATAAAAGTACAATAAAATTGCTCAGTATTTGTTTTTCCTAAAAATAACACCTTTATTTCTCATTTGTTGAATGATGTTCATCATCAGCGTTGTTTTACACAAAAAAGTTGTTACTTAGTCACTTATTTACTTCTTGGCAGCAGCCTTCTTGCCACCCTTGGCCTTTTCGGCGCGCAGACGCTCACGTCTGTCCTTTTTCAGAACGCGTGGTGTACCATCAGACTTGGTGCGCTTCTTCAGTGTGTTGAAGGCAATGGTCAGCAGCTTGTTGCGTTGACGCTTGGCATAGCGCAGCTTGAAACGGTCGAAATCGTTCAATTGCGAGCGCTATAAAATAGAAAATGGAAATAAAGTTATTAAATGTGTTTAAAAATAAAAAGAAAACAATTAAGGACTGCTTAATGCTTTCAGTTAAGTAAAATATATTAGCTTCATATATGTATCAGCCGGCAATTCCTATCAAGAACTTTCAATTATCATCATGTGCATGCAGCCTGCATTAATATCCAAAAGTAATTGAAAACATACCTTGCAGATGTTTTGGGCCTTGACGGACCAGGCGCTGACCTTCCACTGTGCCTTCAAATCACTATCAACCCAGGCCTTACGCACAATGCGTGTGGGCGCAGTGAAGGGGAACTTGATGCGGTACTTGGTTAAGTGCATATTGTCCAATCTGTATTCCTGGCGGGGAACACCGGTGAGTGGCCCATCAACCAAAACCTGTAATCACATCTTATTTAAGCAAACGTTTTGATAGAGTAATGATTTGCTATGTGTGCGCCTGTGTGCTTGCATTGTCAGAATTATTGAAAGTAGCTTCATTTATGTGTCAGTTGGCCCTTCCTATCAAGAAGATAAATTTTCATCATGTGCAAAGCGCACAGCGCGCACACAAAGCATGTCTCTAGTGCTACTTACTCTGTTTTGGTCAATGACGTCGACAATGGCGACCAAGCGGCCCTTCAAGGGGCCTGCCGAGGCCTTGGCAATGCGACCAGTTTGTACGAATCTCTCGAAAGGCTGCAAATAAACATAGTCAACATTAGTTCAGCTTTGCAGTAAAACAATTTAAGTCACAAAAATTCACTTTATAAGCAGCATGGCAGCTGTGACCCAATGGCAGCTGTGGCTAGCAAGCCACCACGTGAAATAATATATTTGCATTTTATATTCTTGCGCTTGTAGCTGCCACTAAAATATTTGTTTGTAATAGCTTGACGTCAACGCCACTTTAAGTTTTTTATTTAGTGCAGACTACACCTTAAGTTCAACTCATTTTATTTTTACATTTTTCAAGCAAATGCACAATTATTTTGTGAGCTCTTACCATGACGCTAACCGGAAAGAAAGAGAAGGACAGAATTTTTTTGACAACTCTGCGACAACATGGCGACGATTATTATCGGTAGCATTACTGGCGATAGACTTATTTTACAGCACTGATTAAATATATTGGTTTTACAACCCTGGCTGGTTAATGCTACTGTCCCTGGTCAGAATTTTGTATAAATTCATAAAGGCTTTTAAGCATTATACATATATTGAACAAAGTAAAGCTAACCAAAATGGTTTACATACATTTCCCAAACAATCAGACTGAAGAGGAGCAAATGCTGCAGGCGAAATACCAAAAACTAAGGAAAAAGGTAATAAGCGCTCATCAGCCTTCTGTCATAAAAGTTGTAATTTTTTTTATTAAACATGCATGATTTACATATATTAGAAAAAGGCACTCCAAGCGCATAAGGCACCCAAACAGGAACCAGAAAACCCATTAACACTTAAACGGCCTACAGATGCACGAGATGCTCGTGAAGTAGCACGTAAATTGATTAAAAGCGGTGCTATACCGGCTATACAAAAACAACAAACCAAACAAGATCAGACATCATTCAAGCGACCCAAGGGCCAAGAGCGTGCCAAACGCTCCACATCAGAGTCGACTGTAACTTCCTATCAACCATTTTCATCTACACAAAATGATGTGGCTCAAGAGACAATCATAAGTGAGATCATAAAAGAAGAGCCAAGGCGTCAAAACTTATATCAGCACTTTGCAACAGAGCGTGATCGTGAGGAACGCGGGCTAACAGAAAAAGCCACTTTAGATACAACACAGCCGGAAAAACCACGGGCTGGTAATACTATTTTCGTATCCGGTAATAAAGTAACCGAGGACTTTCTTAAAAAAACATTTAACGATTACGGCACTATAGTCAATGTGTCCATGGAGATTGAAAAGAGGTATGCAACACAAAAATATTTTTTGCTAAGAATAAAGTCTACATAAAATGTTTTCCCTGCAGTCGTGGTTTTGTGTCATTTGCGAAACCAGAGTCTGCAGATCGCGCTATAGCTGAAATGCATGGCAAAAGTGTCAATGGCATCAATTTGCAAGTACAACTGGCGCGTCGTCAACCTCAGATTGAGCCAATCAACGATGCATCTTCATCGGCTGTCTGGTCATCTATTGGTACGTACAATTGCATAAATAAAAATATATATCTTAAATTATAATTTTCTATTAAAAACGCAGCTGCCAGCAAATCTCAAAAGGGCAGTCATAAAGATCGCCGCATGATGGTGCAATATGATGACGATTACTTGCTGGAAGCACGCCAAAATGTTACTTAGTTTTTTATCAATTAATTCTCTTGAACACTAAATCATACTTTATTTTCATCACATTATTGCGCCCAATACCCAAACTTTGGTCAAGAATATAGTTTTCTGTATGCCAGAAAGAGGCTTGGCAGTTTCAACATTCAATATTTATAAAAATGCAACAATCGAATTACAATAGCTACAACCACAAAGGTTCCTTATACAAACCAATATTTGATTATAAAATTTGTTCGTGAATTTCTGCCGCGACACTACCTTGGGTGAGTTTTCTAATTATATTAGTAAAATGCATAGATAAAATTAAATAAAAGGACAGGATCAGATACTTAATATCTCTTGGATTTTCTTTTCCGAATTCCATCTATAGTCTTCAATAATTTTGTTCGTTCATCAAAAACACACCATCTTTTTTTATTTATATATTTTTTTGCTTTATTGAAAATACGCTTCTAGTATATATTCACCTTTGTTTCTTGATCAGCACTTTTGTGTCAAATTTATTACATAAAAGTGAATAAGGTTTTATGAATTCATGAAAAGTTTTTATGTACTCCTACTGATTCAACTAAATTAGATAACATATTAATTATTTTTAATATATTTTTTAAATCAACAATTGAATTTCTTCATTTTTATTTCAAATAGACTGGTAAAAAATGAGCAAACAAAATAATTTTGTTCTCACAAACAAACTTGAGCCCTTGGCCTTGACCACTATATACAAATGTATTTAAATAATGGCCGATTCTAATAAAATATATAAATATATTTAAGTACAATTAGTAAACGTAATACATAATAACAATCGTTGTTGCAATTGACTTCTAACGCAATGCCCAAATGGTGGTAGACTTTCGTTGCAGTTTTGTAAAATATGAAAAAAGTTGTTTATGTAAATTTATTGTTAGTTTATTTTAGTTATATTTATGTAGTTTGGGTGTTTTTTTGCAATGTTTCATTATGCCATATATGCAAATGAGAGAATCTTCAGTATGTAATAAGATGATTGAACTGGGATTCGCTGTGAATTTGTTTGTTTTGACTAGTACAAAGAGCATATGCTCTATTTATCTTAAGCCTACGGGCTCTTGGCCACTCCGCTCCACTCAAACCTCGTCTAAATTATTGTTAGTATATCATTAAGGTTAAGGCCTTTAGTTTCCAGCGCTCTTTGCGCCTATAAATTCGTTTTCTCTTCTTTCTTGCTATTGCAAAAATTAAATCTTTCAACACACAAAATGCAAAACGATGCCTCGTCGTTGATTCAGCCAAGTAGAATCTATTTCCTTTTTGAAACCATAAAGTTAAGTAACAAAACCAAAATTTCCGCACTAGCCTCACGTATGTCTGCCCTCGTTTCCTGGTGGATTAAAGTAATCCCAATGATGTGTATGCACCTGACGACCCGTCAACAAAAATACCAAAATTCCAAAAGTAATTATAATAAAGAGCACCATCAACGCAGAAATATTTCTAGGCTGCTGTTGTATTTCCGCCACATCTCCGCGCATATAGTTTGTCAATTGATTAATAATATTGACCAGTTCCAGACTGCATGCGGATATAAATTGACGTCCAGCCTGCACCACTGTCTTTGGCTCATCCTCATCTTCGTAACCCTGCGGTGGCTGTGTGCCGCTACGCGTGCGTGAGCGTCGAGAACGTGGCCGTTCCACTAGTTGCTCCTCTGCTTCAGAGCCTGAGCCCTGTAACTCGTCTTCTTCACTGCGTTGCACGTGACGGCGGCGGCACTTGTGTGGCGCCTTGCGCTCACTGCTTGATGCACCATCTGCTGCTTGTTCAGACTCAGCACTTCGTTGCAAATTATAAAAAGCAAGGGGCGCTAGAGATTGTAAATACTCCACGCTGGGATAAACGGGTGGCGGTGGTGGCAATGGCAGCATACCTGCTTCAGTTTGTGTCTCCTCATCGAGATTACTGTGATGCGATGCTGCTGCTTCTATAGCTCTGCTGGTTCTTGGCGGCTTTTGAGGTGGTTCATGTTCCTCGCTGCCCGCTTTTTCGCTGCTGGGCTGTCGACTAGTCTGCGTCTCTGTGGTAAGCAGTGTTGCGCGTTGCTCACTGCTGCGCACGCGCTCTACTATATCCTCTATAAAACCTGGCGGCAACTCAAGATTCTTGACAACCAAATTACCTGACTTGCATTCCAGCTCATCAGCACTAATTTGTGTGCCATGCAATTGGGATACCATGATTTGTCCAGCCTGCAGCGCATGCACACGCAAACGTTCCACTTCGAGCTCGCCCATTCGGCTGGGCAGCTGTGCTTCTGTCTGAGTTGGAGACTGTGGCAACACAGATTGCACGGGTGTTATCTCGCGCGTAGTCTGCTCGGCTATGGTAAGTGACTGAGTGGCAGTTGGTTCCAGTGCCGCGGTAGACTTGCGGCGTGGAGGAGGTTGTGGTGGCTCCTCTGCTTCCTCTTCTGTCTGCTCAGCGTAATCCGGCAACGTAGCAACAAATTTCGCTATTACTGGAGCCTCAACAGGTGGCTCTGTCTTTATTTCTCTCGAGATTTTGGCTTCAAAAATAGTTTCTTCTACTTGATGCGGCTCCGGTTCTGGCTCCTCTTCCTCTGAATGTGGCATTTTTGGAGTGGCTTCTGGCTGGTCCAACCTATCCAACTCTTCCTGCATTGATGGATGTTCTTTTCTGTAGTCTGCAAGTACCTTTTGCATTTCCTCCCTCAGTTCCTTTTCCAAGGCCTTTTCGATTTCCTGCTCTGTAAGCTCTTTTTCCATTTCCTCTTGCAATTCTTTTTCCAAGGCTTCATCGATTTCTTGTTCGGTTAGAGGCTTTTCTTGTTCTTCCGTTTTCCAATCATCCTCCTCCTCGTCGTAGTGGTCAGAATATTTCTCAGCTGTCTCTTCTTCTGCCTCTTGCTCTTCTTCATATTCACTTTCACGCAATGTACGCTCGACTTCATCATCCTCTAACTTGCTTTCGTAGTCGCTTTCCATTTTTAACTGCTCTACGGCGGCGTCCAAGTCTGCTGAGCTAGGTGCATAGTCGCTCAAAGCTATGTGTTGTTCCTCTTCCTCGCCAGCTGTTTCCACATCCGATTTACTTTGCACTGAACTGTCCGAGAGCAAGCCTTCACGACGCAGCTCCTCTTCTTCGCGCCTTAGCTCATCATCCTCCAGATCTGCTATACTTATGGGCCGCACAATTAAAGCCGCCTGTACTGTATTATCCTCTCCAGTAGGTGATGGTGTGGGCACGCGGCGCTCAATTACTATTGCGGATGGTGTTTGCGGGCGACTCAGTGATTTAGAACGATCAGCCTGTGAGGAGGCGCGGGAACGCTCTGACATACTACGCTGATTAGCATCGCGGAAACGTTGCAAGCCACGGGCCAACTGCTCATCTTCTGTCAGCGGCTTAGAGCCGTTCTGCTCATCTTGTTCTGTCTGCTCGCTGCGCAGCAAATCCTCTAAAGTCTTAGCTCCGGTTGCACGACGTGGTTCTATGATTTTCATATCTTCGGTTATCTCAAACTCCTCACACACAAAATCATCTGGCAAGGGGTCAGTTTGCGTGGAGACCTCTACCTCAAAGTCATGTTGATCATAGCTGTCGGCATTTGAAGAACTGGCCACCTTCTCGCTATCCTCATAGCGATAGGACGATAGCTCATCATCTGTGCGTTCCTCCTTGCTATCAACGGCACTGCCACCGCGTTGGCGTTTATCACGCGGTGGTCGTGGCGGTGCCGGTAATGGACGATACTTCATTTTGTTGATTACTTCACCCGACTGCAGATTCGCTCTGGGCGAATCGGGTCGCTCTAGCGCCTCATAGTCATCCTCTTCAGCTTGTGGCTCATAGCTAAAGTATGGAAAGGGTTGAAGGTGTAATTAGAAAAGGGATTTGCTTTATCTTTAGGCGTTCAGGAGTACTAAACAGTAACAAAATAATGCTGTCTAAAATCAAGTGTCATGGCATGTTTTATTGTGTGAGCGTGTTTCGGATTTTTAGTAAAGTATTTGAAACTTAGCTTAATGCACTTAAGCCTAAGAAACTTAACAAGAAAAACAAAAACTTAACAAAATGCATACGCAACAAAAAAAAAAAAAAGGAAATGAGAAAAACTTTTTTTTAAAACGTTAACAACAAAGCGACGCGACAGCTTCAAGGCGGTTTTCTTACTTTGACTTGATCAGCGCATTCGCTGCTAGGTTGTCTAGACTTCCAGCTGAACGGCGGCGTCTTGGCACCAATGGCGAATCTTCACTAGGCGTGTACTGCAGCGGTGGAGGTGGTCGTGCTGGTGGTGGGGAACCACGTGAGCCCCGAGCGCTGGGCAGGGTGGCAAATCGCTCTCCAGGGGAGCGTGTGAACTTCTTCCGACGCGCTGGGGGTGTTGGTTTTGGCACTTGTTCCTTGCGCACAACGGCATAGCTAAATATTTAAGGGGTTAGCTAGTCATATGTTAAGGGAAAGTCTAGCTTTTACCTACCCATCATTCTCCAGCATATCAATGACATAATTTTCGTCATCCTGTGGCACAATTTCGTCTAAAGGTAGCTCGGGTTTGGTTGTTGCATCCAAGACTAAGGAGTCGGCGCCGCGTGAAGTGTGGTCATCTTCGGATCGTTGCGTTCGTGCGGAACCGCCATCTGCAAAGTTGTCCGGCGTAGCAAGCGGTATGCGATATTCGTGCTCAGTGCGATAAACAATTACCTGTGTGGAGAAGCAAAACTTTATTTTCAAATTTCTAGATACGAGTTTGCAAGGAAACATGAGCCACTTAATCGTAGCGCAACCTATTGCACTTTTTTACTTACATCTTCCTGTGGCTGCAAAAAGGTGTTCGATACTGATCTACCACCAAAACCATTGAAAAATGCGTCAGCTTCTTTTTCCACCGACGCATCATCTCGTGTGCGTTTTTTATTACGCCTTGGCGCCTGCGGTCGTGTTGTTGGTGCCGCTATCGCTGGCTTTGTCGCTCCTTTTGCTTCGATATTAAGATTATTTAAAGCTTCCTCAGACACTGCTGGTTGCTCTCTAGCGGGTGGTCGCAAATATTCCTCATCATCCTCAAAGTATTGCACATTACTGCCATCATCGGCCATTGGTATTTCCTGACTATCCATGGAGGTTTTGCTGCGACTGCGGCCCTTGCGCATGGGTCTCTTTGGCATAAAGTCGCTGCCGTTTTGGGACATGGAAAAGTCATCGCCATAGTCGCTACGCTGAAACTCTTGTGAGTCAGTATAGTCGGGTCTAAAGTTTTTGTGCAGGCGTCTAGGCTTTGGTGGTGGCACATCATAGTCGCCGTATTCTATTGGCGCTTCTCTGGTTTGTCCCACGTTCTCCAAAGCATTGGGCATTTCATAACCCTCGCGTATAGCTTCGCTAATGTATTGACGCAGCTGTATATTATCCTCAGATATACCGCGCTTACGCAGGAAGAATTCATCATCGTCAATCTCTTCCATTACAACCTTTTTGCCGGAGCTGGCAGTGGAGTGTGCATCTTGCACCATTTGCTCATCACCGTGATGCTTGTAATAGCTGGCCTCTGCCTCCAGCTCAGCCTTGCGCAGCATTTTATTCTTTTGAATGTCCTTCTCTGTCCAACCCTCCGCTTCGCGGCTATCCTCTGAACGCAAGTCAGAATCTTGATGCACCATTGGTCGGCGCTTGAATTCGCGTGAGCGCAGATTAGAGATTTCATGTATGGCGCGATTCTCCTCGTCGAACTCGGCAAACTGTTTGCTGTCTGCTACGCCACCAAGTATGCCCAGATCGTGCTGCTGTGTTTGCTGGGATTGCGCCTCACTACCTGTGTCTTCGAGATCCTCCTTCATGCGACGTTCCAGCGAAGATTCACGTTCAAAACTTTCCATTTCGCTGCCGTAGCGTCGATAACGAGAGCCCTCGCTATCATTATAACTGACATCGGAGAACTTGTCTGCCCAGCGTGAACGTACAGGACCTGGTCCACGATCGCCTTTTGGCGAACTTGAAGTGCCTGACGGTTGCGTCTCTGTACTGGGTATCACGCTTAGTCCTTCAGTGGCCAGGGATGATTCCACAACGGGTTCGACAGGCTTCTTCTTGCGAAAGGCTCGCGGGTATGTCCCGAAATTGAAATCAAACATTTTCTTTGGTGCGGGCGCTGGTTCGGCTGTGGCAGGAGATTCGGTTGATTCGGTGGGCTGCTCAGAGTCGACGGCAGCGGGCTCATTTTCTTTCATAGATTTACTACGTCGCAACTTAATCGTGGGGAAATTCTCAGGCAACTTAAACTTGGACATATCCGGCTTGTTGAATTTAGTAAACTCAGGTCGCTTCAGCTCTTTAAACTTAGACATGTCTGGCCGTTTAATTTCAGGCATTTTGATTTTCGAAAATTCAGGTGCTTTAAAGCGTCTACGTTCTTTGGCCTTGGGACTAGCTGAGGCGGGTTTCTTTGGCTGTGGGCGCAGCTTTGTTCTCAGCTTACCTGCCTGGCTGCGCAAACCATCTTGCATTTTTCGCGTACGATCCTGTGCAGAAGCCATGAAACCCTTTTTGCGATTCTCCGGCTTAAGTGGCAGTTCTTCGAGTGCGCTGGAGTCTACCTGGCTGGTGTGTATTTCATAATCAGTGCGAGATTCTGTGCGTGGTGTGGTTGCTGCAGAGCTTAGATAACGTTCGTCCACATCGGCATCGATGTCCATGGGGGTGTGGCTACTACCGTTTTGGGCGGTTCCCTGTGCAGCAGCTCCAGGCGCTGGTGATGATTCCTTGGCTAAAGCACCAGACGCTGCCGCTACACCAATGGGTTCGTATTCATGATCACTGCAAAAGAAAACATATTGGTATTAGTAATAAATCCTTATGCGCATTTCGTTTCAAGCATTGGATATTGATTGTGTGTTGTTACAAGCGGAAGTTAGCGAAGCCGGCACCTTCTTTTTTTGCAATTTGGAAATTTTGGACTGTTGTGTGTCTAGTGTAGGTCGTGCGTTGGTCTGGTCTCATTCTTAGGCCTAGTTGAGGGGTACTTTCCTGGGGTAGCTATTGCTTACCGAATGAAATATGTCCGCTCGAGGAATTCTCTGTGTTCATTTTGCTTTTGGGTTAGGGGCGAGTTTGATTCAAATTCCGCTAGTCGCGATTTACGCTCGTCAAAATTGAAACTAACCGTCTTTGTCATGCGCGCTGACGACCCATAGAGATGTTCTTGGGAGCCAGTTAGCCGTGTACGATCGTGGGACTGTGTGCGTCCTTCCCTAAAGGAGGACTTGCGCCGCATACCAAAGCGCTGTTCAGATGGCGCCCTTCCAAGCCCACGGCCCACTAACAATTCTCGTGAAGCGGGTACCGGTGGCAGGCCCTGCGCCAGATTTCGACCACTGCCTGAAATATTGATAGGAACGGAAACCAACGGACGACTGCCATGACTAGCTACAGAGGGATCTTTGCTGGACCATCGAAATTCCGATTCGCTACCAGCCCATGTAGGCACTTCAATTTCACTGGAGTAGAGACTGCGATTGCCCGCCATAAAACCTGCGCTGCTGCTCATGCTGCCACCCCGAGGTATGGATGAAACTACGACTGGTGCAAAGGCCACACTGATATCCACCGATGCGCGTTCTGAAGCGGCAAAGTCCTCTCGGCTGCTGTACATAGTCTGTGCATGAGGTGGCGGTGCCAGCGGCTGGCTAGGACGGGAGCTATACTGATCCAATTCATCGCATTTTAAAGAAAATGTCTCGGTAACACGCGCTGACATGGGTTCTGCATCTTGTTTTTTGACAACTGCTGAAGTACTGCTTATAATAGCCATGGCTACAGGTTTGTTTTTTTGTGAGAAAACCGAAAGACCCATTTTGGGCGATGGTGACTTTTCACGAAATGGTGACGTAGCGCGCTCATTCTTGGGCGAAGGTGACTTTTGACGCGGCACTGCGATAGAATCCTGAGTTTTGGATGTGAACATAGACTTAAAACGTGTAGCATAGGAACTTTTGACCTCTGGAGAAGCTGCCTGTAAAGGAATGGCGCCTGCTATGGTTGCTGTCTGCAATTCATTAGGCGGTGACGAGTACAAAGTGGGTGCAAATTTATTGGGTCGTTCTGGTGATAGTTGGCGTTCTGGAGTATGTTGCCGCTTAAGCTGCTGCTGAGCTGTTGATGATGCTGGTTCTGGTTGTGTTTGATTTGGTGAGGATGGCCGACTTGATGGCAACTGTAAACTGATCATAACCGGCGGCGACTTCGGTCGGCGTGGTTTAGGCCTTGGACTGCGACTTCTATGCATTCGCTCTGCCTTCGCTGCCTCACTGCGCACCAGCTCATCTATATCCACTATAGGTATATCGCTTTTAATTTCAATTTTTGTTAACTGATCCAAACGCAAGGGCTTGGCGCTAACATCGCCAGCAATGGAAGGTGGTCTATAACTGTGCGCCTGAATGTTATCACGTATGTCTACAATATTATGGGCAGCAGCAACACTCTCTAGTTCCGCAACCGTTTGAGCTAGGGGATCTAAGGGCACAACAGTAGGCTGATAGGGTTTCTGCGCCGGTAAAAAGTCAGATTCGACAAGAAAAGAAGGTCTAACCGCATCGCCACCAAAGCGTGTTACATCAATGGGTCTATTTTGCGGCATAACACCACCAGCTTGCATATTTTCCTTGTTTTCAACGCTAGGACGCATATAGTCCGGCGATAGCGGCGGCTTGGCGTTGCGAAAATCTTGATTGCTTGGTGCTGGTGATGGTTGGTGCGGGGGAAACTCTGGTTGCACATTTGCCAAAGCTGCACTAGGCGTTGGCGATATAACATTAAGCTGCGGCGGTTGGAGAGTACCCGGCATAATGCTGGCCTGAAACAAATCGGCATTAGAGCCACGCCGACTGGCGCTTGCTGAGCGTTGTCCAGAACGCGCATTGGGTATATTAATGTCAGCGCAGTACATGTCGCCCCTAGAGTTGCCCACAGAAATGCGTCGCAGCGAATGACCGCTGCGCATGGACAGCGTTTCCATGTCACGTCGCGGAAAACGTCCCATGCTGCCGGAGGAGAGACCGCCCACAGAAAGCTGTCGTCGTCTATGCCCGGCCAAGAACGATGATTGACTGCCTACCATATCCGCCTCGTTGGCATCCGATATGCAGCGCACAACCAAGCCACGCGAGCGCGCCGTTTGCTCCAGCTCTGGATAACGTTCTACAAAGCTAAGATCAACTGGTGGTACTTGTGCCTGTTGTTGCTGTGAATAGCGATTCAATTCGTTATGGCTAACCACCTCAAAGCTATGATTTGATACATCGTCTCTGTGCAGATTCATTGGATAGAACTGCTCAACATCGCCTGCCTCGCTGTGAAAGCCCAGCTTGGAGCCTGGCCGCGAATCCACGGGATTTACACGCTCCGGCAGCAACGATTCGCATTGAAAGTATTGGCAAGCACAGCGCACATCCAATGTGGCGCCACTGGCGCTCTCCATACGCGACACAAAATGTTTCTTCTCATGTGGCAGAGCGCCAACTGAGGCCGAGCGACGAGAATTGAGCATTTTTCAGCCGCAGTCGATCTGCTTGTAAATGTCGTAGTCGTCTGAGTAGTCTATGTTGAACGATGATGATGTTGCTCTAACGTCTCCTATTTACTGAGCAGCTGACTTCGTAATCCGTTGTCTAGTATATTATTTTGCTTTTCTTTTACTTTTATTTGCTCGCTTTTCGTTTTGATTTCGTTGTCGTTTTGTGGTTCGTAGCTATTTTTAAGCATCACCACAGCCGCGGGTGGACATTGAATTTGATTTCTTTTGCTTGGTTTTCTTTGAAAATTCTTTAGACCCCGAAAAAAAGGTGAGTAACCTAGACAAGTTACAATCGGCTGTAATGTGCTAACATTTTTTCAATGGAATCCAGTCTATTTTAACACTTTTTTTACGTATGTAATGATATTATTATATTAATATATTTTGCATAGTTCTAATTTGCACTTGTATAGAGATTTCTGGCTTAACTACACGCGACCGCGGCCATGTCTACATCGTTGCGTTTTTCGGCCAGGACTGAGAGCTTTTATTTTTTTGCGCGACATAAAAATTGTACAAATTTTTCGAAAAATGAAAATGTTTTCTTTAAAATTAGCAAAAGAGCACACAACCAACCACATATACATAGATACTAGACCAAAACATTTAAATAGATAGCAACGCGTTGGATTAGTATGAGTATATGTACATATGTATGGATAGTTCACATTTGTTTCCTCGTTGACTTTGCGCCGCAGCTACAATAAATAATTTGGGACTCTGTCGCTGCTGTCGCCGCTGCCAACGTCGACGTGTGGCTGTTTGTTCATAATTGCAATTCCGACAAGAAGTAACAATTAGTTGTCTTGTGTTTTGGGATCTATTTTGGGTTTGGCGTAATCCCTGCCGGAAATGTTGCCAAAAACTATCATTCGTTGAACTTTAAGCTCTGTTTATACTTCCTAAGAACTCCGCTGAGGTTTGGCTTACACTGAATTTTTAGAATTGTGCAGTGTTTGTAAACAGAAAAATAAGGTAGAGCATACCATAAATTGCTGTTGAAAAAAAAATCATCGAATGCGTAATTTTAATGTACTACATGTAATCTCAAAGGGTTAGGATACAAAACGATTTTCCAATGGAAAACGAACTATGCAAAAAACCTTGTCTTAAAATTCAGTTTTTAAAGGCTTTTTTGTTTTAACAATTACCTTTTCTTAGAAAAATTATGCATTATTTTTTATTAATTTACTTTATGTACCACCAAACTACCATTTTTTTAACGACTTTTCGGCCCTATGTTTTTATAAGCCGAAGATAGCCTGATTAATTTGTTTATGATGCAGTTTTTGGACTGAACTTAGAAAACTCTCTCCATATAAATAACTTCCACGCCTTCATCTTATGCATACAAATCTTTAAACCACTCACAGTTTAGCTTGCATTTGTGTTAGTGGCGCAGTGACGTCACGACGCTTCAACACAGGCATTGGCATTGCCACCTCTTGTCTGCTGCTACGCACGCAAGTGCATGCGACGTGTACGTGTGTCGACGTCGCTGCCGCCACTAATCCTAATATACATGAGATAGGCTCGTGCCAACCAGTATAGCCTGCCTCTACCAAGCTTTTAAAACCATGATTACCGTGAAATAGGGCTAGTATGGGTTGATGGGCCTTGAAATACATTCTTGCCATCTAAATATAATAATATCTTTATTAGCTGCATCTTGTTCCAACGGATTTTCTTAGAAAGTACCAACAGTGCTTTGGAGAATTTTTATAGCAACCAACACCGCTTACAGACTAAACCAAAAAACCAATGAACCCAGAGAACAAAACACAGACAGAGATATAGGGTAAACCCATAAAAATTTGTGGCTTACCTTGGGTCTATATCATGTTAGAACCTCAACCCGTTATCAAAGCTTGTTAGTGCTGCAACAACAACAAAGCTTCCAAGTGCTGGTTGCTCTGCTGTGTGTTTTAGGAGTATTTGCTGTGTCTGTGTAGTGGTAGTCTTGATAGTGCTTGCTCTGGTTGTGTGTGTATTTGTATTTAACAGAGCGCATGCTCCGCTCGTTGAGCGCACGCCGGCGCTTCTTGCCCAGGGGCAATAGTGTTAGTAACAATTTCATAAGCAAGTCAATAGTGTTAGATTTTCTGCAAGAGTGAGCAACAGCCAGGTCAGAGAATAGCTTTGTTTGCATGTATGGTATGAGTATGTGTTAGATTTGCGCTTGTGTACTCTCTTTATTACTCACCTTATATTCTTTAACTTGGCAGCATTGGCAGCCGCCTCAAGCACATCCTCGGGCAGCTCAATATCTTCGCGATGCGGCTCCGCTTCGTCTTCTACGTGCGAGAAGGTTACCTTCTTGTCAGAAGGCGCGGGTGAAGCTTCTTTTGTGACAGTCAGCTTAGTTTCATCCAGTATCTCTGCTGCCTCAATGCTGGCCACGTCGCTTTCTTCAGCCACGGGCGTTAGTTGCGCCAAGCGAGCGCGTTCCTCATCCGATGAAGTTGAGTCAATGCTGGAAAGAGGCGCCAGCAATGCGCTAGACTTGTCAGCAGCTAGAGCTGCAACCTGATCCTCCTCACTGCTGCCCATGCGATCCAGTGGTATGACTTTGGCTGCTTCTATGTCATTCACTGTCAAGTTGTCCTGACGCGTTAGCGATTTTTTAAGCATCTCCACCGTACTAAATTCAAATATTTCCTGCGCTGGCTGTTCAGACTCCGGCTGCGCAATCTCTTCATAGACATGCTCCCGACGCAGACGTGGTGTTTTCTTTGGTGGCACTGCCTCATCTACATCTGCACTATCAGCTGGCTTCGTTTCAGTTACCTCCACAGTGGGCGGCACTGCCTCAGACTTGGACTCGTCCACAGGCAGCTCAATAATCTCGTCGGGCTGCAGCGCAGCACTGCTTGTGCTGGGCAGCTCTTCAGCCTGTTCCTGTTCCAGTTCCTCCTTGTTTCGCTTGCGGCATGGTGATTCATCGTACTCCACCAGCTCTAGCACATCATCTGAATCCTGCTTTTCTATAAAGTGTGGTATCTCACCGCGATTCGACTTGGGTGAAGCCTTAAGTTTCATGATTTTTTGCTCATCGCCTAACACAATCTTTTCATCCTTCTTGAGTGTTATGCGTCTGATATTAAGGCGTTTCTTTTGGCGTTCCGCCAAACTCTTAAGCTTCTTCATTATGTCAAAGCTTTGCTTGGACTTGCGCTCTGCCTTGCGCTTGCTAGCCGCCTCTGCTGCAGCTTCTGCTGATGTCTTTGGTAACAGAGAACCTGGAGGCGGAGCTAGTTCGTGCACGCTGCTCTGGCGACTGGGATTTGCCGAGTTGCCTGGCAACGATTGTGCGTCCTCCTGTGTGCGTCCGCTACGTCGTCGCTTGAGTACGTCACGTATGTGCGCCAAGCGGAAAGTTTTGCGTGGCTTGGCGTGGCCGCCAACGGCAAGCACCGAATCGGAGACACACGAAATGCACTCACTTAAGGCGTCTTCGTTGTGTGCGTCACGCTCAGCTTCGCCGTCGGATTCAGTTTCCTCGTTGCTATCGTCGGTGGTGCCTAAAGCTTCGTCTTCGGAAAGGTCCTGTATGTAGCGCTCGGTCTCCTTGACTAGAACTTGTTCGTCGTAGCGAACTTTTTTAAGGGACTTTGGTGATTCGGACTTAAAACGCAGCTCTTGGGACTTGCGCAGCAATAACACAATCTCTGGTTCTTCGTCTGGTCCAAGTGGACGCTTATACAAATGTGTCCAGGGATAGCCGCCCTGCAAGATTAGTTTATAGTTAACAAAAAATAAAGCTCGTAACTCTCTAGCAGCTTTACTTACCCGCTCTTTAGCACGCTTTAGATCCTCCCAACGATAGGTCTGCAAGGGCACTGGCGGCTTGTCTATGCTGCTGTGCAGCAAATATTTCTTCAGCGACTGGTAATATTCGCGTTTACATTCCGCCGAGAGTCGTTTAGTATCGTTTTCTGTCTCTGGACGATTCTGCTCAATTTGTGGTAGTGAATCAATAAAGGCTTTGCGTTGTTCCTCCTCTGCAGCTGTTTTTGGCGTTGGCACTTCCACTAACTTTATATCGGCAGCAGCAGCTTTGACTACAGCTGGCGTTTCACTTAGCTTTTCACCGGGCAGCTCTAAAACAATCTCCGGCTGTGGCTTCAATTTTAGTATGCTGGTCAGTTCACTCAGCTGTGCATCAACCTGCTGGGAGAGCGAGTTGAGCGCCTGCAGCTCCTCCTTGACGTCTATTTCAGTCTTAGTCTGTGAGGCATCTAACTCGGCTACATCTTTGCCCTGTTCCAAGTGCCGGTTAAAGTTTTCAATTAACTCGCGTTCAATTTCATTGACCAATTGCTCCGCAGTTTGGCGCACTGCATCCGTGCTTAGTTGCGCCGTCTCGTCAACCGCGGCAGTTTGATGTGGTGTTGCAAGTGTTTTTATAGCTTGCTTAATCTTGGCACCTGCCGGTTCCACTTCAATTACATGCGCATCATCAGCAGTCCCTATTTTGGATGTGCCTTGTTGCAACTCGTGCTCAATGGGCGTTAGCTCATTAATGCCCACACCAAACTTGCCCGCCTGTACGTAGGCGTTAATGTCTTCAATAAGATGAGATTCTATGTCTAGAACATGTGAACCACCCGGTGTAGTGGCTGCGTTTGTTATGGTTGCCGGCGTTAGATAGCTCTCCAAATCAAGCTTAAGTTTTGCCGCTTTGCTCTGTTTATCGTTTTGATGTGGCTCTGCCTCGACTTCACCGTTCAGCTGCTGATTGTTGATTAATAATATGGTTGGCTGCTCAGCGTTGCCAGTTCCAGCGCCAGGTAGCGACACTGTAAAAGATTTATTTACAAAATGCCAAAATAATGTATTCAAAATGTGCACAACAGGTGCTAAAAATAACGCTAGACAAATACAAAAACCATCGAGTACATAGCATGCATTCAGTATACATAGTGTATAGATCGTTTGGGGTAGCTACATACGATGGATGGCATTTGGATTTTGAACGACAATGAAATTACATAAGCCAACGTCAACGTCACAGTGGCAACAATGGGCCACAACTTGAGCAACTGTGGCACGCAACACTTGACGTACAGAATACGAGTATAGACAAACCGACAGTTAGACAAACCATAAAACGTTGTTCTATATTTCTTGGCAATGATTGTTGAACCATTAAAAAAAATAAACTTATTGGCCTGCCCAGCTAGTGCGTCAAGTGTCTATGATCAAATGCGTGTGAGTGTCTAGAGTTCGAATTTTCGAAAATCTGCAGTGCTAATTACGAAATATTTAAATATTTTCGTGCACTGCTTTTAACTAGCCATAGCACTGCTTGTTGCGTTTAACTACATTAACTACACTGCTTGTAACTGCTTAGTTATTTACCAATTGATTGTTCAAGTCTAAAAAATTTCCCAACTTGATTTCGTTCGTTTTCTTAATTATTCGTTCTCGTTTTATACATTTTATATTTAAATAAAATTATTCGAAATAATTAGAATTCTTTTAATTGTTAGTTTTAGAAACAGCACAATCCGCGTACACGAGCCGTGTATATAAATTGTCCGGGCCACACTGCCGACTAGTAAATTTTTCGCAAGCTACAAGAGCAACAAAAAAGTCTATTTCGTTTAAATGTTTGATTTTAAAATATACTTTACAATTTTTCTTTCTTAGTTTTCTTTATGTTTTGTTGCTCTTTCTGTTATGAAGCATTTTCCCTTCGCTTATTTTGTTTTTGTTATTGTGTTTTTTCTTGTGCTCAATTTGTTGTTTGTTTTGAACGTTCAAGATCTTGCTCAGCACCTGCTCAGACATAACACCAACAACAACAACTACAATATGCACAACAAGGTCTGCTCTCGTAAACAAATTTTTAGAATGAAAAGTTAATTTAGTTTTTGGCTCTGTTTTGTATGCGTGCCCAATACATTAGGAACATATAATATAAACACACTGAGCATAGTCTAACTAGATAGAGCGCTGAGCGATCCCAATGAGCGCCGGAAAAACTGAGCGTTTGATGTGCCCAATTTTCATGCTGTTTTTATACACAAACATTTCTTTATTGCTCTGTGTTTTTGTTGTTTTGTGCATAAATATAACGTAATCACATTAAATTATTGCTATAAAAATTAAATTGTTTGAAAAGAAAAAAAGTTTACGTTCGTTACGCCTTTCGATTTTTTTTTTTATATTTTCCGCTCTATGTGCGGAAAATAGAGAAAATAGGAAACGGGGCGAAACATGAGAATTGGAAAGACAGATGTGAATGGAAACTATATAGTGTAGATAATAGTAATGATGTACTTTTTTGATAAATTACTAAAGCATCGAGAGAATTAAAAAACGCTTAGACTGTAAATAATATTGCCAAACTTTTTTCAGAAATTACTAGGTCATTGAGTGACTAACTATTTGCTTTGCTTTTTTAAATCGTTCAAATGTCAATTTTTTTTTTTAAATTTTTTTTAAATAGCTGTAACAAAATATTTCGAAAATTTTCGAACTGCGTATGGGCCTTTATTAAAAGTTCTCTGTTTGCTTTATATTGCTTTTGAAAGAATATTAGGAAACAAAGCCAATCTCTTTGCTAAATCATACTTCTTTCTTAAATATTGAAGTCACTAAACCTTAAACCAACAAACTTTATTTTTCTAGGACGTAAATATTTTTTTTGAATTATTGCGATATAAAATGTGTTCGATATGATTTTGTTCATCCTCTGGAAGTATTGATGTACCGGCAATAAACTTAATACATTTTTTCATAGTACAATTATTATACCCTGTACCCAGGACCGTAGAGAGAAAATCCGGGACCGGGGGGAAAATGCACCCTCTATTACAACTTTATCTTGAATCACGACACTATGGCAGTAATTACACCGGGCCCGGGAGGAATCCCCCCTTCCCACTCCCATCTCGTCAGGGCTGCCTGTACCGTATGGTTCAAAGGGTTTATTAAGTTTGTGCAAGCCGAAAATGTATGTAACATATAGAAGCAGTCGTCGGAGACCCCTCAAAGTTACATAAACTATGGTCAGGGTGATTAGAGAAGTCGATATACCGATGTTCGTCTGTCCGTCCGTATGAACGCCTAGATGGTAAGAGCTAGATCAACCAAACTTTCAGATTAGATCCCTTATTATTTCATAGGCGATAAGTTTGTTTTATTTTTTTGATATCGGAAAAATTTGATCAAAATGGATTGACGATATCATATAGCCCCCATAGGACCGATCGAACACAAAACCGTGCTTGGTGCAAAATTCGTTGTGTTTCGTTTGCTTGTAACCTAATTTCGTACTTGGAAGTTTCTTAGAGTTTTCCAGTTTTGTACCAAATTTGATCAAAATCGGTTGACTATATCATATAGCCCCCATAGGACCAATCGGTCAAAAAAATTGGTGCAAAATTCGACTTTTTGTTTGTTTGTTTATAAAAATATCGTAACCAAATTTGGCAATCAAATATCTTTTGGAGTTCGTAAGCAATACATCGGATTTGATTGCAATATGGTGGTACATGGTATCCCAAAGACGTCCGCGCCCGACTTGAACGTACGCCATCTTTTTTTTTTATTTATTTTTGGTATTCGAGAAAAATTGAGTTAGGAACTTATAATTATAAGTGGCAACTGAACAACATAATTTAAAATAAATATACACTAAACTAAATTTTATTGCCGCTTTTAGTTAGAGCATAGGCCGGAAGAGTTGGAAACTAATAAGTTTATTAAAGATAATATAAAAAAAACGCCATGGATTTCAAATTGTATTAAGAGAAAGAGCAAGTTAACCTTACAATAATGCGTAATGCTTTTTTCTCTCCATGAAAAATCCAAATTATATTTACAATCTATGACTTAGACTGTTTTGGAAATTAAAATTTAACAGAGCTCCAATGAGTAACTATTTTTTTTTAATCTTTTTTAAATATTTGGCTTTGAATTTAATTTATTTTAATTATAAACTTCTTAAATAATTGCGGCTATCTGTTTCTTGCCGACCTGAAAAAATAAAAATACGAAGCCGGCTTGAGTTGGGCACTTTAACCCTGAAAAAATTCTTTAGGTTTTTTAGTTTTAAAAAGCTTGTTCACTTTTCAAGTAGCTTTTCTAAAATCCCATATTACAGTATCTTAGCTTCATTTCTAGCTTCAATTTTATTCACAGTATCTGGCATAAGCTGCAAAAAAGATTAAATTGCTTTTTTTGTAACTTTAAGGAAAGCAGTTTAAGCCTAATTTTTGATGCTCTTGTTTGTTCGTACCTTTTTACAGATTTGAGGAAAACAAAAAGTGTTGCTTTTATTTGAAGCCAAAGGTACTACTGTAGACTACCTTTCTAAACATGTATTTAATTGCTTTATGAAAGTGCAGCTAAGGCCAATAAACGCCTATCTCTTTATCTATACGTGCATATAAGAAACTATATCTTTTAAACTATTGAAGCATGACTTCCATCTAGGCTTACATGGCCATTATTTGCACTTGAATGAGTTTTCTTAAAACATTTTTGCAACCCATAATTTGAAAACATATTTTTCAAAGTATTTAAGCCAAATAGTTTCTAAGCAAGTTTGTTTGCTCCAAACGTTGAACTTTTGGACATTACTACTTAGCGTGTAAAAACAAAGCTAATTTAAGGTGAGTACAACGTGGCGTATGCTTAATGCGTCATGTAAATTGTATTCAGCGCTAAAAATAAACACTCTATGTACTTTTATATTACATTAGAATATTTTTGTTTGTCAAAGTGTGATTGATTATCGAAACTGAGTTCAGCTGAACTTTGTTAGCGCTTTGTATTGTGTTGCGTAATTAAATAGACAAACCGCACGCAAATTTATTAGATGTGCGCCCAAAAAAAAAAAAAAACAGAAAAAATACCAAAAATAATAAACGCAAAACACTCACCGTAATTGCCCACCACACTTAGAAAAATATAAACCATAATCGGTGTAAAATTAAATAAATAAATTAATTTGGTAATTTAGTAAACATAAAACAAATTAAACAAACGAAAAATTAATTTCAAATAAAAAAAAATTAAAGCGTTGTGGCTGCTGCTTTGCTGCCACTCAAGCTTCACATGTTCGACGTCTAATCGCGATTTGAATACTACTAAACAACAAAAAAAAAAAAAATCGACTTTAGAGACTACGACAACGTTGACGCCGACGTCAACGATGTTGCTGCGACGTTAATGTTATATAGCCGGCAAAACAAGAACAACAACAACAGCAATAAGAAGAGCAGCAGCTGAGCGTTGACGCTGCTCTCGAATGTTGATTGAAATGCGAGCAGCGCAGTTCCATTTTGGCAAGCAGTGCCACAACATGTTGCATGCATGTGAAAGCTTCTCATTCTGCTGCTGCTTTTCATAATTGACCTTGCTACGCGCACTTTCGCCACTAGTTGCATGCGGACCAATGCTTCCCAAGGTCACTTAGCTCGTCATTCTCGATACTTTTAAATGCAGTTAAGCGTAACGACAATGCTGCCCTCCGACATAGGTACACAGAGAGAAAACTGTGGGTTAGAAATCAATTTACTTAAAGAAAATAATTAAAGACAAATTTTTTAATAAAATTGCATTCGAGTAGAATGGCTTTCGTTTTTTTTTTTATTTCGTTATTTTTAATTTATTTCCATAGTAAAGCGGCGTACTCAAACCGAAAATGCACTCGCAAAATTTTTATATGTAACTGATTTTAAGATAAGGCGAATAAAACATTTTTTAAATTTAAAAAAAAAAACTGTCTTCACTTTTTCGCAAATACATCCAGTTGTAATGAACTGATTTTTAAATTGTACTTTATTTAGCATTTACAAAAATTTTAATTTAACTTTACTTAAAAGTTACTTATAGAAAAATTTATTTATTTTTTTTGATTAAGCATCTTTTATTTTTTTTTCGAAAATTTGTGCAAGCCTAAGACGGATTTTAACATAATTTTTATCATTGGCGGCTCCACGAGCGGATTGTCGAATCCAGCCAATTCTGACCCCGCATTATATGGATTCTACGCAGCAAACTACTTCGAAAATGACCCTTAGCTTTCCAACAACTAAACCATGTTGACCTGTGCAATAGATGGTTAAAGGATCTTGTCTTGTAATTGTATTTCATTGATGGGATTCGAAAACTCAATTTTTTTCCAATTTAATATTTGGGAAAAATTCAAAGATGTTGAAAAAAATTTATTTAAAAAAATTAGTTTCAGGCTTAAATAAGAATTTAAAATTTTTTTTCTTTTTAATCAATAAAATGATAAAGTTAAAGTTAGAATTTTTTCACAATCTGTGAAAACAGCTTTAAGCATAAAAATAAAAAACTTCAATTTTTGTTCTTCAATTTAGAATAAAAACCTTTGATCATCTATTTCAATGAGCGAATTTGGTTGCGATTTTTTTCAATTTTTCCTTTCTGTGTAGCTTGAATTGATTCCTATAATTATTTGCAATAGCTTCTTAAATTGTACTTATGCCGTCAGCTAGACGTTGGCTCATCATGACAGACATTATTTTTTCTATAATATTTTGGTTATAATGATAGCCATTTATTAGAAATATACTATATATCGTTGTGTCAACATTTATTGCCTTGGTTATTTACGTTTTGACTGACAAATTGGCAGTCTAAAAGCATATCTATGATTAAGGGTACTTCATATTTCTAATGAATTTTGCAAACCAACAAAAGGCTGGATTATGGGATGATATCGCTTATTATATTATCATATAGATCAGCGGTGGGCAAAACTACTAATGCAATTTTTGTGCCTGTGTGCGTAAACAAAAAAGAGCTTTCGCAAAAACCGAGGTAAAATGGACAAATCATTTTTTTTTGGCATAGTTGTCATTAAATTCGACAATATCATCGAGTTTTATTCTTTCGTGTCTTGCCATGCGGCTCTGCTTTGCGTTCCATTGTAAAACTAACTCACACGTACGAGACGAGCTTTTACGGTAAAAAGCTCTTTTCTCGTACGTGTGAAAGCTCTTTGGCACGCGTGCCGTCTAAGTGCCCACCGCTGATATAGACTTATACTCTGTACTTGTTCTGTTCAAAAACTTCTATAACTCACTAAGAGCTTAAAATAATAAACTACTACTCGTATACTTAATATGTTGGCATTTATAAAAAAAAGGTTCTAGATAAGATTTCAACTAAAATCAAGAATAAATTTATTATTATAAACATTATTTTTCCGCAATAAAATTTTGTTGTATGAATTCTTTTGTAAAATTATTATTATTTTTATTTTTTTGTATTTTATTTATTGGATCTTCTCGAATAGAGACTAACAATAAGTGTTCAAAATTAATGTTTATATTTTAACTGGTTTGATCAGCAAAAGAAAAAGTTTTGATTTTGTCAGCTTAAACTTTTTGTAATATCAAACCGATACTTTTGAAAATCGTTTTACAACTCTGAAAAATGCTAGTATGCATGTGAGCACAAATCTAAAATGAACTCATGAATAAATGCTGTATGCTTTTTGAGTTTTGATAATCGCTTCAAAAAACATTTAATTTTAAATAATTTTTTCGGCAATATATGTTTAAACTAAATCGTTTTTAGCTTCGCCTTTTTAACTTTCTTTTCCCAACAGTGTTTGTTGGCTTCTTTTCAAGATAATATTTTCCACCTTTCTCAAAAATTTACAAAACAAGCGCCTTATATAAAATTATTTTAGCTATTTAAACTTATCTTTTTGGGAATATGTAAGAGTATAAACGTTAGCTGAAACATATAGTGTATATAATATCTAACGACCCATCTTAAGCTTTCCTTAATAATATTTTTTTTCGCTTCTACATGCTAATGAATGAGCACAGAAACTAGCACAATGGCATGTAGTATTAATACTGCTGTACTCTTTGTAGCTTTCAAGCTGTGCGACGTACAACAGTGCGTATGAGTGTTGAATTTATTTACAACTGTTGCCAGGCTGCATGTTTGTGTTTTGTTCGAATTGCATAAAAAAAATTTGTTTGAAAATAAATAATTGTGTCACAATTGTTGCTCACGTCTGGCTGTTACGCTCTCTGAGTTTTTGAGTTCATTGTGCTGTTTAATTATTGCAATTTTGCAATTAATTTTAAGCATTTAGCGAGCATTGCATAATTAAATCTGCACGCAGCAATTGTTGCTAATTGTCGTTTAAAAATTAATTAAGTAATTGACTTGTTCTAGGCAACAGCTGGGCGTCAAAATCTCATGAATTGCCCCCCAAATTGTTGGTTTTTTGTTTGTACTTGAACAAATTCCAAATTTTAGTGCATTTTAGCATGTGTAACTTGTGTGTGACGTTTGTATCCATTAAAAAAGTCCAATATATTGACCTTGGCTGCTGCTGTTGGTTTTTATAAATATAGTTCAACTTGGACAGACAAAATTTTCTTTCCATCATATTGACATAAATACGCGTATATAGAAAAGTACATAAGAAAAATTTAAAAACTTTTGCGCACATATGTACAAGGCATAATACATAAAACAAGAACCCACACAATCAACAACGATGACAGCAAAATAAATAAAAGCAATAATAAAAAAACTAGAAGAAAAATCAAACAAGCACAAAATATAACGTATACGTAAAATTTGTGTAATATAGATGAAAATCACAGCACAGACTAATAAAAATTTAGCTTTGGGCCACAAGCAGCCCACAAGGCAGACACATACACATATAAAATTATATAGACGACTATACGAGGGCAGGTTGAAAAGTTTTTTGCATAACCAAGAAGCCATTTTAATAAGCTGCGGATTGCTGCCAAAGTTTCAGCTAGCAGGGTCAGTCAAGTATTTTTGTCAAGAGTTGAAAGAGAACCATTATGTACAATGAAATATCGATAAATAATAAAAATTATATACCAATATTTTTCAGAAATATGTTTTGTCAATATTAACCATTAAATATGAGACGTTTAAAATTGAGTGCGGACGTACAAATAATTTTTGTGGCTATTTTTCCAACCCTGAAATATTTGACAAACTTAAAGTCGAGTTTAACGATTACCGAGAAATTTTATTCGACAGTTTCGACACTGTTTTTTAAAAAAAAGACAAACTGGTTTTATGGTACTAGGCCAATTAGTTTTCAACCTGCCCTCGTATGTGTCATATATGAAGAAAATGAAGACAACAATAAAGCGCATATGAAATACACCGTTAATGTGATGGCGAACGAGTGACCAAAGGAAAGTGACGTAAATTCAAATGCTGCACGATAAAAAATGTTGCTGCTTTTGTTTCTATTCGTGTGGCCAGCAACATGTTGCCACAATAGACCAAAGAGCTTAACGCTCTTTTTCTTTCTTATTTTATGAATGAATACAACGAAAATGCATGTGAAACAAAGCGCACAAAAGACACTGTGAGAAATAGTTATAGTGACTATAATTCCAGAGCAGCTTTACCAATAACCGGTGCCATGCAAACCAAAAATCGTGTCAATGCTGTGCCTGCATTCAAAGCTGTTCTTCGATTTGGGGTATCTGTATCTGTTGCTGCAATAAGTAGTTAAATTTTGTGCGATTAGTAAGAAAAAAAAGCAAAACTTAAAGCATAAATAAGGCATAGAATGAATAAAAATGTGTCTTAAGCTCATGTGATGTGCTTGGATCTTGCACCAGTTGCTGCTAATTGCAAATCAATCAAAAGCCCATTAGCATTTTTTTTTTATTGATCCTTCTCGTTGGCAATTTAGCTTTTATTACCAAAAGTTTTGTGGTTAAGAAATTTTCACTTTGTTTGAGTCATAACTTGGCTCATGCTAATGGATGAGCTCAGTGAGTGTGAGTTTAATGAGTAAATAAAAGCGACAGCTTAGAGACAGTTTAGCATTGATTGAGCTGGTGAAAGATTTCTGTGCATTAAAGAATGTTAAAGAAGGGTGTTTGGAGCACATGTCGGAACATATCAACTACCTTCAATATTTCCCCTTATATTACCGATTATAAATTTCACAATTTTTATAAAATTTAAACAAGCTAAATGATCATAAAATCGAACGTCATGATAACACTTTACGCGTAAAGTTATCAGTTAAAAACTGTTGCGAAAGATTATGGGCGTAATCCTCAAAAAGTAAAAAGATATAATAAATAGGTATAATAAATAGTTGTTTTACGGTTCGTATGACTTCACACCGACTTTGACGACTATAACTACGCTTATTTAGAATTACGAAGACGTAGGGGTGTTTGGTGGATCTTGTAGGCGAAAGCTGCTCAAATTGGATCACATTTGCATTAGGACTTAAATCGTAACATTCTATAAGAAATAGGAGATCCAATAAAAATACTTACTACAAGGCTATTTAGATTTCTTATGTCTTGTTGATAATTTTGGTATGTATACTGGGGAATAGTTCACGTCTAGGTGTTTTACACAAAATGTGTGTTTAAAAATGCCATTTTTCATCCCTGTACTTTCTAAGCTGCAATCCCATAAAAACATTATATCAAAGTGAACTTGTGTGAATAAAAAAATACTTATCTAAGAAATTATTTATTGTTGCACCCAATTCTGTTTTTACACGGTTTTGAAATAACAATGTCTAGAAAAAAAAAGTTTTTTACACAATTTCATTCACTTTTGACTTTAAATAAAAAAATACAATTTCTTAAAACGCAAAAAAAAAAATTTTAAACGATTCAATAGATAGATTTATCACGATAAAAAGAGCTATTTGATTGAGATTTAAAAAAAAGGGTTTTTTTGTGACTATTTTTACACGTTTTTTGTGGAACTTATCTACCGTGAAAAAAACAAAATCAGCTGTATTTAATAGTATCTGCTAATGCTAAATAATAATGCCTGAAAGATTTAGGTTATAGTCCTTTTTTTTGTGTACGGCCGAAAGTAGTCAATCTTTTCAATTTTGATGATTTTAACATATCTGATAAAGATGCTAGACAATATTAGCCTCGTACTTTTTTTTTTGGCAAAATTCCGATTATTTATAGAGTTATCGATTACTTAAAATTTAGGTAGATTTTTTTCTTTGTCAAGCCATATCTCGTAAAAGAATAAAGATATTTTTAAAATAAAGATTAAACTTTGATTTAAAAAAAAAAAATTGTGATCACTTAAACTTTTTTTGGAAACATTTTGTAAAAATTTTTTTAATTTTTTTTTTTTGCGCGTTATACTTATTTGCCAATATTACATTATTACCCTCGTAAATTTAATTTTTTTTTTAAATTTCGATTATTTTTAGAGTTACAGATTACATTAAATATAGGTTTACATTTCTTTGATAAGTTATATCTCGTGAGAGCATAAAGATAATTAAACAACAAAGATAAAACTTTGAATTAAAAAAAAAACTATTAAATCGTTTCAAATTTTTTTTTGCGTTTTAAAAATTTTATTTTTTTACTTAAAGTTAAATGTTTTTTCCGTTTGTTCAAAAATAAAGATGACCATATTTTATAACGCGAGGTATGCTTATTTGCAAATATTACAAGAATAATTATATCTCAATTATAGTATTTAGTTCCCGATTGTTTAGCAAAGCCGGGATAACTTTTGACTCTTAAATAAAAAATTTTTTTTTTTGGTTTTAAAACGAAAATTGTTAAAACGTGTTTTAATCAAAGTTTTATCTTTCATAGTTCAAGTATCATTATTTACTTACGAGTTATGCCTTGTTAATGAAACGTCTACCTAAATAATCATTTATCGATAACTAATCGAAATTTTGCAATTATGTAAAAATAATCAAAATTGATGAGATCGACTTAACAAACACCTATATAGGAAATAAAAAACTTGCCCCTAAAATTAGCCATTCTTCTTATGTCCTGTTACTCCTAGTGGAGCATAGGGCCATAGATGGTTTCCGTTATATTGGTATTTCTTAAACATGTGGTTTACATCTCCAAATCCTTGTGTGCTGTGCCACTTGGAGATTGAATATTCCTCGGGTTTACTCTCATGTTTATAAAGAACTATGTGAAGGAGCAGGGTTCTGACAGTGAGTTATAAGCTCAAAGTCAGTCCTGACAACTTTGCTCGCAGTGACAGGTCACTTTTACAAAGGCCTCCCCTAACCTGGAAAACAGACGCCTTTTGCAACCGCTCATTCTGAGTACAGACGCTACGTTGTGGATAAAATTAGCCATGAATTCTATAAATTATGTCTCATAAAATATTATGGGGAATACTTTTAAAAAAATATCTGACAACTTAAGCTGCAACTGATTATATAAAAAAAATGGGACACCTAGCTAAAAACTTCAACCAATAAAGCTTAAGCAAACTTAAACTACAAATCTCACTGTACTACGTAATAAATAACTCAAAGTGTTAGTAAGTTATGCAACACGTCACAAACGTCAATAGAACAAAAAACTGCGGCAAATACTTTATCACTTAGATAAGTCTGGAAATTACGTTCGTACAAAGTGCAAAGCGTTTTAATTCATTTGCCTTCAAATGTTTTTGCTCTGCTGATAAGATAAAACGCCATATGTTTCGGGCCATCATATGACGCTAATTTTGGACTACGTGCTTTCAAGTGTACAGCACTTCAGGCTGGGAAGTCTCTGTGCCAGCGAACAGGTACTCCTGGACTTGGTCTGCAAATTGCAGTCGTATAGATATAGAATAAGCTGTGCAAATATTTTGAAGTGGCTTTAGAGTAATTAAAATATTGAAATGAATTTTTTCAAGTGGCTTAGCTTTGCTTTTTTTATAGCCAATTTATTAGCCATGAAGTTAACTTGAATTTTCACTTTCATCAGATGTGGCTAAGAAATACGTATAGAAATATGAATAACCATCTATTTATACTTAAGCACATTTGAATTTTGATTAATGCCAAAGCGCAGCAAAGGCTTAGTATTATATTCTAGCATAGAGAAACCCGTTTGTCAATTCACATGCAAACAAAAGGCAACAGACAGACTTACAAACAGACTTACGGACAGACGAGCAGACTCACAGATAGACAGTCTCCCAGACAGCCAGACAGACAGAATAACAGCAAAACAAATATATTCATTGTGCATAGAAGATGATGGGTCCGTCTATCTATATATTATATCTAAATACCAAGCTTTATTATTCATAAGCCAAAAAATAAAACAATTGCGCGATTGTAGCGGTACCTATTTCATTTGATTACAAAGTTCCGTTCAGCTATCTGGGATCTATCTGAAATCGATCTCTATGGCAGTAATAATAATAATCTAATCTATCATATGCTGCGGAAATTGTGTTGGAAAATAAAGCACTATGTGTTGGTTAGCTGCTCAAAAAACAAATTGATTTCATAAAAGTTGAGTATCTGTTAGCTAAAAATGCGGTCGTAGAAAGTAAGCTATACAATTGAAATACAGACAAACTGGAATTTTGTAGGGAACATTTCTACTCTCAGATCTTTTATCATCGACTTTGCGCTGAACAGTGCAGCAGAAGATTAGTCAAGAACTGGCTGTCATGGTAATCTTTACGAATTTTTGTTTTCTAAAAAAAGGTTCAAAATATTCTTTTTTGAAACTTAAAATTATTTTTTGGATGAAGAATGTGGGACTCCAAAAAATTAGTGCTTTCTGTAAAATGTGCAATGTTCAATTCAATACCTACTACACAACTTTATTCACCATTCCAATACTTAACTAGAATTTGAGTTTATTTTTAAACACATATTTTTAACTAGTTGGATATGTCTAGAACAAATTCGTTAAGTCATATATTTTTTAGTCGCCATGTCGTGGGGCCTATAAATGCGAACGCAGTATGAGTTTTTAAAAAACATCGTGGCACGAAGCTGTAAATTCAGACTCAAAGTTCAATCAGAACATAATAAGGGCGTTCACTTGGTTGGGCATAATTGCCCAAAGACGTGAGCAACCCTAACAACGAGGCATAAAGGTAAAAATGCAACGTAAAAAATGACAATCAGCTGTTTAAAAGTGTCATATTGTTTGGCTTAGTTTTTTTGTGACAAAAAGGCTATTTAAAAGCTTAAAACATAAAGATTTGCAAATTTGCCAATGCAATATATATTTGATATTGATCTTCAAGTGCAAAATAAATATATTTTATTTTTATTTATTGCTTAATTCCCTTAACATACAAATTTTCTTAAGCTAGTATTTGAACAATATTATTTAAAGTGTTGAGCTGTCGCTTTTCATCTGAAAAATTTACATATGTTGTTTTGCATTATACGATTTAGTGTTGTAAAATATATAAAAAAAAGGTATAATAAGGAAATTGGGAGTCAAAAAACCTTCATACCAAAACTACTTTAGACTAGTTAAACAAATGAAAAAAAAAATAAATAAATATTTACAAAGGCTTAATCACGAATGTTAGTTAGGGTCACGTAATTTGGGTACAGCCCCTAAAATAAATATATTTACCTTCAAACAGCTAGTTAGTTTTCTAGCACTCTAGACTTACTAAATAATACTTAAAAACGGTATACAAAATATGGTCACACTCGTAGATATTGACACTATTCACAGCACTCATTTGGGCAAGAATGCACTTTTCATAGTGAAGTATGTGGGTCGTGCATAAATGCCCATTTTTTTTTTTTTTTGTGTAAATTGTTTTTGGACACTTTGCTTTTTTACCATTATGCATTTATGCCCGACAAAGTAAACACCCCAAATGATGGTAACGTTAAGTGCAAAAGCTTTATTTTGGCGCACGTTTTATTTGCAAACAAACATTAAAAAATCTACTACCTTTTGGTTAAAAATTAAATTAATTTAAAAAATTTTTTTTCCTCGCTCATCTGAGCAGTCGTCCATGAAATAACCTGATTGTGTTGCCCTTAAATTGTAGATCTTAAAATGGCAGCACATTATTTTTGCCTACAATTGTAAGCCTAAAAATCAGTCGAATAAAAAATTGAGACTTTTTAATATGATATAAAGAAAGTATCTTGCATTCTATTGCAGATGATTGATCTGAACTTCTGTACTTTTTTTCATTCAATTTTATGTTTCCGATTTCTAAGAGAATATCACTTGTTTTTGGTTGCCAATATTAAAAAAGGAGATATTCGGCCGTGCTCCGGAGAACGAAAAAAAAAAACAATTTTATTCGGAGTCGTTTTTGCGTGCTTGCAAATCAGAATTTTTTGCTGTCGCCATCTACTCATATTTCCCTTGCTCATTGTTAGCACAGCTTCACACCTTTCAAGGGAAATTATCCACAACTATGTCATTCCTATTACAAGGGAAATTTATTTTATGCAAGTAAGAGTTGTGCATGCTATTTTTGGGTTGATTCAGAAAAAAAATAATTAAAAATATTTATTAATAACTTTTTTAATTGAAATTGGCATGAATAGAATCTGCAAATATCAAAGAACAATTAAAAAATTATTTCAGTTTAAAATACGTATACTCGGGGGTTTAACCACTCTTGCGAGCTATGATATAGTATATACACTGCGAAGTGAAGAACCCCGCCTAAGACCAAACCCTGGATCCGCACCTGGGGCCTAGCTATTGCGGTCGTCCAAATATTGTTAATATAGACGGATATATGGATACTGATCATTTTGATACAAAGAACTTAAGGTCTTTCGGTCTCCGTTCTACCTGTTATATAGGTTGTACCGGTTGACCCCTGGGGGAGTCACACTTAGACTAGATAGTACTTAGTGGTAACTGTTATATAGTACATAGAACAAATTTGTAACCATCATCTATTTAATAGGAATTTCTACGCATCTAGTATGAATCTAGGTATAATTCGGAACAGTGTTTAGTGTTGCCGCCACTAGACGTTCGGTCGTTACCCTTGGGTAGCAGGATAAAAGTAAAAGTTTTTAAATCTTCATCTGCTGAAAAATTTTATAAACTGTCTTTGGATTTGCCCACAAGTGAATATTTTAAACAATGTCCCTCAACCAAACAATGTAGTTATTATATAGGGTGGGCCATCTGTTGGTTTGTTTGTTAATTGCATTTTATTCGTATATTTTCCAACAAAAAACTGTCTTTAGATTGATCACATTGAAATCTGTATATCGTTTAGGGAACTTGTACTAGTTGTTATTCCAAAATAAAAATATTAGAGCTTAGTCAAAAATGTATTGTAATTTTAAAGTTTTCCCAAAAAAATTTGTTTGCCCTTTGGCAGTCTACCGCACAACCTTGCGAGTTTGGTAAATGCCAAATGCTTAGTGCTTAGTAATGTTTAGGAGCACTTATTACAACTTAACTACTGAATATTTCGCGCATTTTGTGCGACTTTCGGCGCCAGCGGAGCGCACAGTTTATAGATTTTGGCTGCCGTTCAACTAAGGCAGCCAAATTTAAAAAAAAAAATTTATACACACACTCAGACAAATATATATAAAATTATCTTGTGGCATGCTACAATAATAAGTAATGTAGCATCATTCATATGCATCACAAGCCAAGACGCCCACGCAGCGTATGCGTAATATTTGCTGTCAGTCAAATATAAAAGCCATTATTTTGACCTAATTTGATGGGGACCCCTATATGATTATAACTCATAACAAGTTGTTCATACCTTCATCCCAAGGATGATGCTGCTGTGAGCTGTTGCTGTTGTTGTTGTTGTTGTTGGCACGCATTTTTCGACCCTTTTTGTTGCGTTTGTTTTTGGACTCCATAGTTTTATATGGGGTCTTTTGTGGGTTTTTGGTTGGCTTGGTTAGTTAGTTTTGCGAGCTAAATCTGAACTTTTTTTTTGGCTGAAACACGCGCGTAACTACAAGATACTTTTGTATATAAATTTATATGCTTATTTATTTGCAGTGCATATATGTGTGTGTGTGTCGTTGCTCACTTACACAGACACACGCACACAGTGACGCACGTTGACATTTTGCAGAGGCAAAGACAGCAGCGGTTTTTTTATTTATATTTATTTTTTTTTTTGTATTTTTTGTCGCTTTGATTACTTTGCGCGCGTAGCGTTAAAATATATATATATATATATACTATATGCACAAAATAAATATATTTTAAATTTAAGATTTTCTCAAGTTATTTTTAATGCGATGATTTAATTTCGTTTGGCTTTTGCTTTTACACTTTTTTTTTCGCTTGACACACTCACAAAAACACTCGAGTTTGGAAAATTATTTTAAAAAATTTATATATAAAAACTTGCAGGCATATATTATGTATTATTGCTTATTGCGCTAAAGGGACGTAAATAATTATTAAAAAATTAATTAAATATTAAAAAAAATGTTGCGCGACGTTTTTGTAACTATTATTATACATTTTTTTTATTAACAACTTTTAAGTTACTAACTTTTATTTTGAAGTGCCGCCAACAGCTGCTGCTATCGCTCGCTGCTGCCGCTCGTCAACTGTTTTGTTCGTTGGACTGACTGACTGACTGCCCAGCCTGAGAGACCCCGTCGCAGTCGCAGTCGTAGCCGTTCTCGTCGTTGTCGTTGTCGTCGTATTACTTGGCAGTATGTGTGTGCCGATTAGAACTCAAATGGGTTTTGGAAACTGAATGAAAATCGCGCACGGAGTTCCGTCTCTACGTCCATCCATGCGTCGTCGATCGTTTAACTTGTGTACTGAGCAACGTCTGAAAAACCGATTCGTTGCGTTCCCTAAACCGCAGCGCTCACCTCAAATGGATGATGGCAGCAGCGCACACGGCCGAAAGCTTTTACTTTTTTTTTTCTAGACGATTATATTTTTTTTTTTTTTTGGACTGTCACACTCACTCGTCGTTTGGATATTTTCGTAGAACTGACTGATGTCGTCGTTGTTGTGCCCGCCGTGTAATTATTTTTATTTTTATTTTTATTTTTATTAATGCCAAAAGTGAAGTAGTAGTGCGCACTTTTCTATTTCGGAAAAGCATTGAGCGCATTTTTCGCAGCTTCACTTTGGAATCGAACGTTTGTTTTTTATCACATATTTCTGCGGTTTTTAGCTGGGACATCTTAAAAACTTTAACCAGAAATAAATAACCCGGAATGGCCAAAGTTTACATACTCTTTTGTGGTAGGGCTGTTGTTGTTGTAATGTCTCGTTGCACCACCTAAGTGGATTGTCAGGTTTATGCAAAATAAAAGAAGAGATAATGGTTCGAAAAGCTGATAGTTCATTAAAGATAGACTCTATACAAACTGAGGAAGCTGATCGCCTTGTGGGATCTACAGGGCACCTGAGGAGGTGCGCGGTGTTGTGTGTTCCACAGTTACAGCTCCGATAGACATCAACTACCTAGCTTAGAATATTCGAGCGAAGTAGGGACAAGGCAGATCTTTGGTGCCATGGCAGAATGATGTCGGATGGATCAATAGACTCGGTATTGAATTTGATATGAAATCAAACATTGGCTTCGGGTGGATTATTTAAAGTCTTTCCTCAATGAAATTGGATACTTCGGATAACGTATATCGACTCGCACAGGTTTGTGCCCCTCTGACAAAGGAAGCATAGCGCTGTGGTCGGGATGAGGCTCAAGGATCGAGTTTAAGAGGAATTGCCTGGTCAAAACAGGCAGTGGTAGTACAGATGTAGTTTATCGCCATGTGTTGTTGTAAAGCAACCAGTTACAACCCTGAGGGTTGTGTCTTTAATGCGTATCGCTAATGGCAGCGGTCCACACCAGTGTTGTGTAGTCAAGAAGCGTGCGTCCTATTGCTTTAAACGAACTGGTTTTGATTTTTTTGTCTTTGCCGCAGGTACTACCGGCTGAGGATTTAAGGATTCTGTATCTACCGCGGACTTTTTTGGCCATACTTTCTAAATACTAGACAAACTGGAAGATATTGTTACTTTCCCATAAGCCTTCATGCCAAGCTTGCTGGCTCCAGGTTGTTTTTAAATTGAACTACGCCGTATACGTATAAAGGGTTGAGTGTCAAAATTTGGTAAACGTCTTTTAAAGCTTTCATCCGAGGTTTTTCATTGGTATTCCTAACAGGAAGGTGTTTAATTGTGCCCAATTTTGACCGGGTGGCTTTAACAGTGTGGGTATAAACCTAGAAATCCTCTACTGGGAAACGGATCGATAGCTTGATAAGATTACGAATATTTATGTCAAGTTTGCTGTGTATTTCTTATAAGGAGAAATTACAAGGTGAAGGTCAAAGTTTCACAGAGATGAGGGTATGAAAAGCCCAAGTGCTGCGTAAAGAGAGGCAAGAAAAAACAAGCCTAAGTTGGTTACCTTAATTTGGATAATTAATATCTCTGATAATCCACTTAACAGCACGCCTAAGTTTATTACCATATTTAAGGTTATTAATATCTCTGATAATCAATTTATAAAGAAAAAGTAACAAAAGTAGGTAAGTCAAAGATGGCAAAAAAGTCCAAGCATAATACTTTTGAGAGTCCTGATAAGTTAACTCAGGGATCCACACACCTGAATAGGCTTTTTTTCGCAGCAAGAAGATTTAAGAAAAATATAGGGTGGGTATTCTGTTGGTTTGTTTGTTAATTGCATTTTATTCGTATATTTTCCAAAAAAAATTGGTCAAATATATATACCAGATGCAAGTTTGAAACTACCCATTTATGTAAGAAAAATATTATTGCCAAAATGGCCGCCGCCGCATCAACGATGACTTTTTTTTTGTGACTAAAACTCATCTGGCTGTCCTCCCATCCATCTTAAAGTTTTAAGAGCAGAGTATTTCTAGTTATAAAATTGCTTCCATTTTGCTCCAATCGTTGTTAGACTTTAACGTTCCATTAAAATAAATTATTCTCAACTATTATTTACCATTCAACCCTCTCTATATACGAATGTTTTGTAGCAAAATATTAAACAGCTTATTTTTTTATTTTAAATTTACTGCCCCAACGGCAAAATAACTGAATAATAAAAGCAAAAAATTTGCCATTAAATTTAAGTGCTGCTCATTTAAGTTTTCTCTCATCTTCCTTATCTTTATACCCTGTATCTAGAGGGCCAAGGTTATTATAGATTTGTGAAATGTATGTAACAGAAGGCGTGGTAAAGCATAAGTGCTGCTTCGCATTACCTTAGATACTGTTTGGATAATCTGGCTGTCTGTGTGAATAGGTACATTCATCTAGAAGGTTGGAAGAGCTGGAAAGGCCAAATTTTTACTAAGCGCAATATCCGGTTATATTTAAAGGGGTCTACGCAGCACGAAATATTTCGCGCGGAATCGCAATACTTCATATAAGAAAAAAATCCCATTTGGGATATCCCAAAATAGGCCTTAAGAAAAAAAAACATATCCAAAAATTTAAAAATTGGCGACCCTTTATAAATCCATATATTACTTTTTCCAGTACCAAATAAGGTCGAGGCTCCACTAGCCCACCAATATAATCACTATAAAGACAAAATAATGCATTTTTTTTTTTTTTTTTTTTTTAAATTGGTTTTAGGGTATTCCACTATCGGAATTGATTTATATTTTTCTTATTTTTGCTTGCAAGTTTTTAAAAAGTTTTCACTATGTATAAATCTTTGGCTATGACACACAAAGGCAAAACAATGGCTTACAGCTCAAGTTGTTGCTGCCCAGTAGTTGTTGCACATTTGAACATGGCTTAGCAGACTCGACATGCTCATAAGCACAAGTGCTAGCTGCCCTAACCCAGCCCTTACCCAGTGTTGCGAGCAGCACCAACAAAGTTCAATTGCCGCACTTATACTAACATCAGTCGAGCTGCAGCTCATCAGTATGCTCCTTTGTGTGCGCTATGATGCAAGTTGAACTTGTTTGACTGTGTGTGTATGTGTGTGTGTGTTGCAAGCTGTCAGGCAGACAACAAACACACACTCAAACATAGCCATGCAAACACAAGTGACGTCTGTGTCACTGTCAGGCGGGGCACAATCAAGTTGTTGCCACTGTTGCATGCTCATTCTCAAGTTCATTCCACTTGGCATTAAGCAGCAGCAACTCAAATATTTCAAGAATGTTGCAATTTACGCTACGTTTGACTATTTTAAATAGCTATATGCGGCATTTGATTGCATGCCTCAACCGCTAACTAAGTGTGTTGCATCCATATTTGTCGGCTCATATCAGTCATTGTGAACCGCATAAATCATACGTCCTGTTGACACTTGGCCATGTTGGCATACTACGTATGTACTTACATTTGCTGACCGCTATGTAACCAAAAACTAGCTAAAATTACGAGGGCAGTTTAATAAGTCTGCGATTTTGTCCGACTGTTAATTTTATATACAAAACTGCTGCTAATAACTACTATCTAGACTGAATTTAGGTCGCCCTTTAAACGTAAGAAATGCCCAAATGTAATGAGATGATATATGACGGCTGGAAAATAAAAGTGTGTAACGTGGCTGAGTTTATATAGATTTTTTACATAATTATTTGGACATGAAAACGTTATACGTGACATGGTTGTCGCGAATATTCACACTTGACCAAACTCATCTCAGAAGTAATGGGCGATTTAGGCGGCCTCGTTAGCCTAGCGGCAGTGCACTAGACAATCATCCCAGAGGTTGTGGGATGTAAAGCATGGTCCGGCACTTTCCACTTTTCCTATTCTCCTAATTTTTCCTGTCTATTCTATATCCTTATCACTTACTCCCATTATCGGTATCACAACGGGCCTATTCTTGGCCTAAGTGAGTTGGGACGCTAAGTCCTAACTGCCGCCCTAACCTACCCATTTGGCGATGTTTAACCGTAATCCGAACAAGTTTTTATGCCGTTTCGTAACAGTGGACATATCATGGATACCTCACAACACACCAGTGGCCAAGGAATAGTCAACACCGTGGTCTTCACCGTTCCAATACAGCAAAGCGGCATACAAGGTCATGGCGATGGTTTTTTGGGATTTAGCGGTATCGTTCACATCGATTACGTTGAAAAGGATAAATCGATTAACAGCGATAATTATTCACAAGCCAAGGCGCTTAACGAAGAAAAAAGTGCTCGTCCTGCTTGACAGTGAAAGGATGCACTACTACCCCATGAATAATATCTTTCCGATTTAGCCGCTTGCAACGATTTCCTATATCCAAACCTGAAGAAATGGATCAGCTGCAAGAGATTTGACCCGAATGAAGAGGTCATTGCAAAAACAATTGCGTATTTAGAGCACCTAGAAAACTTTTTTTTTTGGGACTGATAAAAAAATTGGAAAATTTCGGGACTAAACGTAAGGAGTAATTGAATATTGAGAAATAAAATCTTTTTTGTAGAAAATGTAATCTTATCAAACTTTCATTATTTGCACAAAAAAAGGAAACCATTTTGTTTGGTACAAACGCCTTGTAAACAATTAAAAAAAATATATCTTATCAGACTGCCCTCGCATATTTGCATTGACCTCAATTTCTTCTGTTTAGCAATCAAGCAGAATGTGCTGCAAGTTATAATAGGGTCGACCTTCAAACAAGGTTGTTAGGTGCTATTTTTAGTTTGAAAGCTTAAGGAAACCAACAACTCGTTAGTAGGTTTTTTGCCAGTACTTCTTTCGGCTGGGGTTGGTCATTAATAATTTAGAAGTTTCAATTACTTGAACATTAGTTGAACACATTGATATTCGACCTTTTGTGTGCGTGTGCAGTTGGGTGCAATTCTTTGGGTCTCAGAAGCATGAGTGAGTGCTGAACTAAGTAAGGCCTGTAATTACGAAAAGCAATTCTCAGCAATATATATTGTACATATATCATATAAGCATACTTATAAAGCGTGTACATTAACCGTTTGACAGCAACAACAAACGACATCAACAAATAAAGGGTGCTTTTTTTGGACTGATAAAACTTTCCAAAGAGTTATGTATATTTAAAAAAAAAAATTTTATGATTCAATAAACTGCATCTTCTCAGGAAATATGCGCACCAGCTGGTAAAGTTTCGTATCTTTAACTCTTATAGTCTCCGAAATCTAGGTGTTCATAGAGACGAACATGGCTCAATCGCTACCCGAGCTTATGATAAGCATTTTGGTATAAAGGACTTGGGGTCTACCACGCCACCTTCTGTCCGTTAAACACATTGCACAAACCTAGTATACCCTTTGTACATATAGGTACAGGGTATAAAAAAACCTTAAACCTTAAACCTGTTTTTACGCAAAAACAGTCCACAATTTAGTCTGATTATGGCTTAGCCCAGGCGACTAGTCACTCACGGTCTAGCCCAAGCGGTCTAGTGACTGATTAGCCCAGGACGATTAAGACATCTAGCCAAATAACATGCCCTATATATAGAGGCATACATGCCGCAAAACAGACTAAGATGTAAATATTTCGTTTTCACCCTATGCTGTAGATAAGAGCGGCCCCTTAACCGAACAATGTAGCTATTATGTAGGGTGGGTCATCTGTTAGTTTGTTTGCTAATTGCATTTTATTCGTATATTTTCCAAAAAAAATTTGCCAAATATATATACCAAATGCAATTTTGAAACTACCCATTTATGTATAAAAAATAAAATCGACCAAATGGCTGGCTCTACAGGCCCGAAAATTAATCTAGCTGTTCTCGAGATGCGGATCCCGAATTTGGTCTTAGGGGGGTTCTTCACTTTGAAGTGTACATATATATCAGAACTCGCAAAAGACTGTAAAACCATTTTTCAAACTTTTGGGGGGGTCCGGACCCGAAAACCAACCGTAGATCCGCCACTGACTGTTCTCCCATCCATTAAACGAATAAACGACGCTGAAAATGGTCCGTGGGTTTCAATTGTGGCGTAATTTGAATTTTATAAGCGTGTAAATGCAGATCCGCATGCAAAATTCAAGGCAAAGTGGTTCTAGTGTAATTCTTGCGCACGATGGGGTCCCCGGTGACTTTTCGACACAGGCCTCAACTCTTTTTTTTACAGAACGACCATTCTCTTAGTACTGCTTGTACCACTTTTACGAGTTGTTTGGTTGTTAAACGATCTATGACTAAAATTGAGCATCCACTTTGGACGGGTATGTTCCGAATTATGAGTGTTTTACAATCAAACCAATACAACCTATACAATTTGGCTTTAGAATATTTTTGAGATAAATCCTTTTCTAAGGAAGTGCACTATTCCTCTAAAAAAGCACCCTTTATCTAAACGCAATAACAACGATGGTAATAACAATAGCAAGCAACGTGACACAACAAAAAAAAACACAAACCAACACACATAAGACTTACTGTTTGCAGTACCTACAAACCAAATTGTGTCCTCATTGAATTGTTACTAAAGTTGATTGACAGGATATAGACAGATGGGGGACGACGCACATAGCAATGTGAATTTCTGAGAATGTACTAATATGAATCAAACGCACACGTGAGTCCTTGATGGGACATACGTAGGACCCTGAATACTTATTTACCAAAACGCGTTACACGTTTATCGATTTGACAGTCAAAAATTTCAACACAATTGGGAGCTATGCATATTTGATAAGATTGTGGTCACATATTGGTTTTAAGCTTTTAATTGCTATGTTTGCTCATAATTAATATTAAATATTGAAGCACTTTTTATGCAGCACGCAAAAGCTTGCAAGCGCACGGACACAGACACTCGCGTGGAACTTAACTATACTTTAATTAATTGCTGTGCACCAAAACGCCATACAAATACAATATACTTATGTTCCGTGGTCAACGGCCAAGCAACGAGAAGCGCCAACTGTAACTGATTGGATGTGTCTGTCTACGGTTTTTATTCCATTTACAAGGAGTCTCGCGACGTCAATAGCTGACGCTGTTTATGTTTATCGCTGCGTTGCGTTTTTATTGTTGTTGATGTCGGCATTTTTCGTGGCAAGGATGCGTCGACAGCCAGCCGCAACATATAGTGCCTGCAACGGTCCAATACTATTGTAGAGTCATGCGCAGTGAGTAGAGGCTGAATGTAACTCAAATGGAGGCAATACAGGTGAGTCAATATTATTTAAATTTCCCGGTCAACACCCACATAAGTCTCTTTTATGTTGTGAACTTTAGTTAATTACAAATTATTATTATTATTTTCATTTATTTTTATAATAATTCGCGCGTCGACCCGCGTACAGAGCTCGAAACTTCCCGACTATAATATGCCATGCATTTTCTATTGACATAAACTTTCAAACTTTATCTGCTTTCAAATAATTGTCATCTTTTGGTAAAATTAATATTTCTTATATAATAGTTTTTGAGATTTGTACCTGTAGTACAGGGTATAAAATAAAAATTATGTTTTCCAACTCGTATACGAATACTTGTTTTTAATGCTTTATAATCGGACTGCGCTCTTGTCAAAATTTGAATTTTCGCGCCTTAGCCGAAGTTGCCAGCTTAAAGCAAAACGATCGCAATGCTGCCACTTGTTGATAACCTGTTGCATTTGCATATAAAACGGTCACACTGCTGCTTCAAAGGTTACACAATAAACCATATAAGCTTAAATCTGCGCACAAGCCCAAAACAAATAAACATATTCGAAAATAATATAGACTGATTAAAATATGGCACTGCGTTTTGTGGCTAATGTTAGTAACTCATTGTTAAAACAACCTGGCAAATGCTTGCCTGGTCTTTCACTATGGAGCCGCACACTCGCTCATTATCCTGTGAACGATGCAATGTTTGGGCTGAATGAAGATCAACAAAGATTACGCGAGGCTGCATTTAATTTCTTTCAAAAGGAGCTAGCACCCTTTGCCAAGGAAATAGACAAGTTGGACAAATTCAAGTAAGATGTGGACTTTGTGCACGTGTTTACTTGCCCATAAGCTAATCAATTTATTGCAGAGATTTGCGTGCTTTTTGGCAAAAACTTGGTAATTTAGGCTATCTGGGCATAACCGCAGAGCCGGATTATGGAGGCACAGGTGGCACCTATTTGGATCATTGCCTTATAATGGAAGAGTTCTCGCGGTAACTAGAGAAATGAAAACATACGATTATGTTTAAACAACAATATTTACAGCGCAGCTGGTGGTGTGGCACTTTCCTATGGCGCACACTCCAATCTTTGCATTAATCAGCTCACCAAAAATGGCACTGTTGAGCAAAAAGAGAAATATCTACCAAAACTATGCAGCGGTGAACACATTGGTGGTTTAGCCATGTCAGAATCAGGATCTGGCTCCGATGTAGTGTCGATGAAATTACGCGCCGAGCGCAAGGGTGACTACTATGTGTTGAATGGCAGCAAGTTTTGGATTACCAACGGTTCCGATGCTGACACGATAATTGTATATGCCAAGACTGGCGCCAGCGGTGTACCAGACAGACACGCCATAACCGCATTCATAGTGGAAACGGCCTGGGAGGGCTTTAGCGTTGCACAAAAGCTGGACAAATTGGGCATGCGTGGCAGCAGCACTTGTGAGCTGGTCTTTCAAGATTTGAAAGTACCTGCCAAGAATATATTAGGTCAGGAAAACAAAGGCGTGTATGTGCTCATGTCTGGATTGGATTATGAGCGTTTGGTTTTGGCTGCTGGACCAGTAGGCCTTATGCAAGCTGCCTGCGATGTGGCCTTTGATTATGCGCATCAGCGTAAGCAAATGAGCAAGTTGATTGGCGAGTTCCAGCTAATACAGGGCAAGATGGCTGATATGTATACCAATTTAAGCGCTTGTCGCAGTTATTTATACACCGTGGCTAAATCCTGTGATGCTGGCGTGCACAGTTCCAAGGATTGTGCGGGCGTTATATTGTACTGTGCGGAGAAAGCCACACAAGTTGCTTTGGATTCTATACAAATTTTGGGTGGTAATGGCTACATCAACGATAATCCAACTGGACGCATTTTGCGCGATGCAAAACTATACGAAATTGGTGCAGGAACATCGGAGATTAGACGTTGGCTCATTGGGCGTCAACTGAACCAGGAATACAAATGATGAATTAATTGTAAAAAACTATCTATGGTGATACTGATACGGCAGCTACACTGAACAGACTTATATCGTGCATTTATTTTGGAATATTTCCTATGTTTTGTTTGTTATTTACGTCTTTATGTAAATTTAATAATAAAAGATTATATTTAATGCATATTGGGGAATAATTTTTTTTTTAGATTTGATAAATGGGTTTAAATTGTTTCGAAACCTTTGACCCATAAATTTAGCAGTAATAATACAAAATTAACATTTTTTTGTTAAAATAATTTTTTTTTGTTTTATTAATTTACAAAAAATACATAATTTGAACATATGCATATACGGCACATAAAGTATATACATAAAGACAGAAATTATTACAAACGAAAAAAAAAACTTTTTTCGCTATTGACACACAATTGAACAAAGTTTTAGATTGGATAAAACAGATTATGGGCAGCTTTTGAATTAATAAGAACTTATTTTAACGCTTAGTTATATGAACAACAAAGTGTTTTGCGCAAAACATAAACGTGTGCTAAATGAATTAACTAATTTAATATTGGTTTGTTTAGTGCACAGTAATAAATTGCATTGATCTAACAGTTGAAGAACCAAAGACAATAAGTTTTTTACATAATAATTTGGTTGATTTTGTTTACGTCTCTTTTGATTAGTAAAGTATTATGGCTTTAGCATGCATTAGTTTATATATGTATATATATATATATATATATATGTTCAAGCATAGAATATTGATATACAAATATACGCATATATTGGCAATAAGTTGGCTAAAGAACACGTACACAAAAACAACAACAAATTCAAATTTTTTTTCGTTGCTGCAAACACATAATACAGATACATAAATACATGGTATATGTGTAGTATCAAGAACATTTTGTAAATTGCATCCAAAAAAGTTCATAGCAATTATTACGTTAATGTTAATGCGTATATAAGTGTGTTTATATAAATGTAGTTTAGCTAGTGGCTAATTAAATTTAATATTAAATTATTTCTATTAGTATATATAGTATATAAATGTTAAAAGCACTTTTGGCAAACATCATCAACCTCATCAAGATTAGTTGATAGCAAAGCGCGCAAAACAGTCACAACAAAGCGGCACTTCAAACAATTAATAAACGCGCTCCCTTAAATCTAGTTCAACATCCAAATTATTCCAGCCGAAAACTGTGCTTTTCCGTTTTCGTCTCGGAGTGTGATTCTGTCGTTGTCGTAAAGGATTTTCGCTCCATAACACGTTGTGTCATTGAGGTTAAGCGCTCCGATCCTTGATCAACTATGCTGATCTTGCCGCCATCTGTATTAAGAGTCATTTGCGCGAAACTGGATTCCAGCGGTTTGGCCACGCTCAGCTCGCTGCCGCTGTTGTTGGACTTGTCAAAGTTGCGCGTCTCGTATCTGCTAAAAGAGAAAGGCACAGTTGAGAAATATTCAAAAATAAAAACCAAGTTCCGTTCTAATTCAATGTACACCCACCTTGATGTGTAGCCCTCATAGTTTTGACCAGGATAGGCACTGCCACTAGTTATCTGCACAACTCCACCCTGTCCAAAGGTCTTGTCATGCAAATCTTGCACACATGCCTCTAGATTTCGGTTAACATTTGGCTTCTGTGGTGGTGGTGGTGGCACAACAGGTGGAGACGTAGAATTGTTTGTTTTAATGGTAGACGATTCAAAACTATGCTGATAATTGGCATTAGTCGGTGTAGTGGGGTGTGACAATCTACCGCTGGTTAATGTGGACTGTTGTTGTTGTGTTGAGGTTAGACCATTAGTGCCAATCAGTAGGCTGCCACCTAACACGGGACTGCCTGGATAGGGGCGCGGCACTGCATTGGCTGTTAGTTTCGGATTAGGACGAAAACTGTGACCCGAGGTGGCTGTTTGCATATTAGAAATTGTTGTGGACAATGGTGGTGGCGGTGGTGGAAAATCATGTACACCTCCATTGCTGTCCTCCATATGCGGATAATTTGATGGTGGTGGTGAAACTGCGCCCGGATGATGGAAGTGCTGCGGCTGCGGACTGGCATAGTTGTAATGATGTTTTTGGGACTGTGACTGTTGGCCGGTAAAATAGCTGGGCGAGCTGGGCGTCTCTCCGCCCGACTGGGCATAGTAACCGCTTCGATTTAGCGTCTATATTTTACGTTGGTTAGGGTTTAGACAAGAAAATAGTTTTTGTTGGTTAGACAAATTAGTATTAGAGGCAGCTAACCAACACCAAGTTAGATCTAAGCAGCTAAATACAAATTTTTGAATAATTTTGGAAAAAAAACAAAAAATATTGTTTTTGTAATGTCTGCTCATAGTGTGCCAATTGGTTGTGCAAATCAAAACTTCAAAACTAAGAAGTGGAAATAAAAACTTAAAACTATGCAACTTAAATGCATACAAACTTGAAACGGTTTCATACATTGTTTTGGCTCTTGTTAAGCGTGCCATACGCATACTCCGTATCGCTCTCATCGGTGGTAAAGCCTTGTGGATTCTTGGCATAACGCTGCGCCTGACGTACATGCTTTAAGCGCTGACGCGCTTCTTCGAGCTCCTTTTCTTTGCGCAGCACGGCGGAGCGTGCATTGATCTCCTGCGCCATACCGTCAACCATGGATGTATTGATCTTAAGTGAGTGCTCCTCTTCGGCTTCTAGGCCTTGTTGTGCAGCATGTACCAGATTATCTGTAGATTTAATGACTGCATTGCCTGCAGCCTGCAAACGGCGGCCAGCTTCCGAGTTGGGATTTGATTTGACTTTGCAGGCAATCAACAACTGAGCTGTTGAGGCAGCCACTTGTTTGGCCGTAGAAATGAGCATTTCCTCCGTGCCCACGCCGCGTACTAGATTCTGTGCAGCTTCTACCAGACTGTGTGTCGCTGCTGCTACTAAGCGTGCAGCTGATATAAGACCCTCAGACCATTGTCCATCATCGGAGGAGGTGAGTGGACGGCGTGCCACCTTGCCTTGATCGATAAGCTCACGCTGTGCCGCATTGGCAGCGCGCACCAAAGCAGCTGAGGCAGCCATAATACCCTTCGCTGCCTCCAAAATCATCTCATCAAACTTCATATTCTCATCCAGCTCGATCTATTTTAAGAAATGTAAAAGATTAGCTCAAGTTATAAAAGAAAAGTGTTTGCATATATTACATTCACCATAGTTTAGTTTTAGTAGAGTTTCAATAATCACAGTAATAATATGTTTGATTCCTGGGTGAACTTATGAATGTAACAACCAAGAATATCAAACATATCTCACTGGAATCATTAGTTATGGGCTAGTTGGGATAGTTCTGGACACAAGCACCGCTTAAAAACTAAATGAATTGCACATGACGGGTTTTGATTAGTGCGCTTTTCACAATGCACAAGCATATTCACCAATATTATAGCTTAAATCTAGGCTAACCCACCTTAACATCCGCCTGTCGACGTGGACGCAAAGATGCCAATTTTTTGGCCGCCGCGTCTATAGAAGCTGCAGCACCTAGCAGCTCATTCTCAGCTATGACAGTAGGATCCTCGGGATCTATCCAGTCGGAGCCCTTTAGCAGACGCGCCATGGCTACCAAATCGGTGACACACTTGGCCACGCGACGCGACAAATGCATGCGATCATCGGCACTGCAATTGTGCAAGATGCCATTCAGTAGATCTCTGTAGGATTCACCCACGGCAGTGCCTGCTTCCAAAGTACGTACACGCAGCTCTTCTGTCTCAGCGCAATTCCAGGCCACGGATCTGCACACAATCAACATGTCAGAAATGGCACGACGACCCAGATTAGCTGCAGCCACAATATCTGTTTGCAAATTGGAAGCACCTGCAGCTACAGCCTTGGCTGTGGCAGCTGTGACATTCATGGTAACGCGTATAAGATCCTCAGGACTCACTTGGGTATTGCCCACAGGCGGTGGTGTGTGCATGGCCTATATAAAAAAGAAACAAATTTTATTTCTGTGCAATAAACATATTTCCAATCAAACTTACGCGTATTTCCTGTGATATGGCTTCAACAGTGGCCTCCATGGCACGTGTGCCACGCGTATGCTCATCCTCCACAGCTTTAACAGTCTTCAACAGCGATGAGACATTGAGTACCATTACCTATTTTTATTGTTTTTAGTGTTTGGATAGTTTGAAATTGAGAAGATCATGTCATTAATGTTTGGAAATTGAAAATATTGATGAATTGATGTAACTTAATATTGAGATATGCTACTTAGCCATTACTACTACTACAATACTACAAAATCAAAGTACTAGACATTGGATGTACTACATTTTATGGCTTTGGCACTGCTTAAATTTAATTATAAAAATCAAAATCATTTTTAAATTTAATGTGTTTAAATTTATTAATTTATTGTTTTAAAAAAGAGCTAAGAATTGACAACATTTACTGGGACTAAGACAAACGAACTTTTAGATGCCGCATAAGCAGTTTTTGGTTATATTTATAGACTCTTACCGTGAGATAAAAACTTTTGGAAACTTTTAGGTATACTAGATCATCTTAAAGAGGTGTAATATTTCACTGAATTTAACTGATTTATTTCCCCGAGACCGAAATTTTTTTATTTTGAGATTATGGATGCGATACATAATCTGTGCAATGGAACAGGTATGAAAGTTAGACGTGTGCCAGCTACATAAATTTTAAAGATTTAAAACTTAAGTCCAGGTTGTACACAGCGTTAGGAGCAAAAGTTTGAATTTTTAACATCATTACTAGCTGTGACGCAGCATCTAAAAGTTCTTACAAAACTTTTGTGAAAAATGTTAAAAAATGTTGTGTGAAAAGTTAATTTGATGGCAAAAAATGTAAAAGCAAAAAATTTGAATGCTTTCAAAATTTGCTGCGTTGACTGCACGCCCCTAATGACTCTTGATTCCATTGCTGTCGGTTGATGTAGCTGTTGTTGCTGCTACTTGCATACGGATTGGGGGCGTGGGCGTATGTCTGTGTGGGTTAGTTTCTGTATGGGCGACGGCAGTGGTGCCAACTGCGGTTTGGCAAACATCTTTAAGCGTCTGTTGAACACATGATGGAATGTTGATGTTGGTGTATACGATACGATACGATATTGATTTGGTATTTAATTTCGATTTGATTTGATTGCGTTTTGATGGGATGTTCGATAGCCGTTGCATAGAGTGTATTCCACAGCGAGCAATAGAGATAGAGAGAGCGAGCGCGTACAACAATTTCGAGTTCGATTTTGAGTTCGAGTTCGATATGAATTTGGTACACAGTACATATATGAGTTGATTGTCAATTGTTTGTTTTTTTTTTTTTTGTTTGGGAAGAGAGAAGAGCAGAGACGTCGAGCACACAAATTAGCAAAACGAAAAAAAAACACAAAAAACAATTATGGATTTATTTTTTCTTTTGTACAAATGTAATAGGGAAAATTTTAATAGAGAGCGCGCAGCGGTATGCAAAGGAGGCAGCAAAAGTTAGACAGGAATAAATGGTGGATCTTTGTGGGCGTATATTTGAGATGGTATAATAAATTGGATAAGAAGTGCTCTGCAAAGTGTATAAATGTGACTGTGTTTATGTTTGTATTTAAGTGTTATATATGTATATTAAAAAACATTATGACAACATAAAGCACAGTAGCAACAACAAAAAGTTGCATCAGCAGCACCAGCAGCAGCAACATCCAACGCAGTGAAAAAGTGGGTAGAAAAAAATGTGGAGAGCCATTGTGCACTTTGTGCTCATTTTGTGCTTTTGGCCCCGGTCAGTTACAGCAACAGCAAGTGGAAAAAAAGTGGTTAAAAAATTGCAAAAAATGTATTTATATAAGTATATATTACATATATACAAGTAAATACATATGTATATCGTAGATGAGTGCCAAAGCCATTTTACATTTATTACAAGTACAACAATGTAGTTTATCAAATGCCACAAACAACATTTATGTGTTTTACGTTTATTAAAAAAAGAAGGAAAAACATTAAGTAAGAAAAGTCCTAGTTCGGTGTACCGAAATTTATAGTAACATCGAGAAGTCAAAGCGAAAAAAGTATTAGATGCTGCATAAAGACAATTCATTTAGATTTCACGTAACTTACTATAATTTTCAGTCTTACTTACACTTTTTTTTAGCATACAAAATCTTTAAAATTTTTAAAAATTGACTTGCTTTAGGCACTTTTTTCATCATTATTCGCTTAATTTTTTAAATAATGAATTCAAAGCAAAGCAAATTTAACAGATGTTATAACATATGGATTTATCTACGAATTTTAGCGGTTTTTAGGACAAACACGTTATTGAGTAACTACAAAAACATAAAAGACTTGGACTTGTTTTCTAAATCCTGTTTAATAATATTTTTCTCACAGCATTATTTAAGAATTTGCATTAAACCTATTAATTTGTATATATTGTATCTTATCGATTGGTATTTTAAGGTAACACCTCCTTCCTACCCTTAACCACATTCAAGTAAGTTACGAATTAAGTGAGTGAGGTAGAACAAAATACCATAAATAATACAGCAATATAAGAACATATACTAGGTATAAAAAAAGCCACAACAACGAAAGCTTTCTAGCAAGTATTACAAAGATTCAGAATTAAAGTGTAGATATATTTAATTTATAAATCTAAATAAAAATCGACTTACCCTAGCGCTCTCCTTGAGATCCTGCATAGAAGGATCATGTATTGGCTTGCCCGAAGCCAATTTAGTGCAATTGATTAAGTCACCCAAAGCAGAGGCCACATCCTTAACAGCATTGATGACCATAACTTGAGAATCTGGCTGCGAGGAGCCTAAGGAGCAGGCACCACGTTTAACAGCCTCAGCAAGTTGTGCTACAAAAATACAAAATTTTTATAACAATTGGTAACTATTGCGTTTAAACTTAAAAACTTACTTATTGTGGACACAGCATTCTGTGCTGCCGATGCCAATTGATCCTGTGTACCAGCTGCGCCTGTAACCAACACCTTGGTATCCTCCACCAAAGCCTTGGCAGTTTGTAAAATATGCTCACGATGATCGGCAAAAGTGCCATCTCCATCGGAGTGCAAGGTGCCAGCGGTAGCAAACATAATTGTTGTATCCAGATCACCAATAATGCCGGAAACAGTGTGCGCTGCATTAATGCAGGCCTGTGTGCCGCGTGAGCCCGCTTGAAGAGCAGCCAGAACCTGAGCAACCTTTTCAGTTACATCGCGTGCATTGCGTGAAATTTCCTTCTGAGCGCTGACATCATTGGGGCGTGCACCACAGGTCGAGGACTGTATCATGGAGCTGACAGAGCGACCTAGATCAATAACTGAGCTGCGAATGCGCATGGCCACATCGGGCGAAGTAGTCGTTGTAGAAGCGCCCACTGAATCCTGTGTAAGTTGCTGATAGTGCTGTGCCATGTCTACAGCCAGCTGTGCTAAAACCTGGTGATCCACATTGCTCTTGGCATTGATTTCATTAGCCAATCGTGCAATCTCCTTAGCAATCTGCACCATGCGAGTTTGATAGTCAACAAAGGAGTCGGAATAGGAGGCATTAAGTAAGGATTGACGCTTATCGGTGAGGCGTGTAATAGCGCGATTAACCTGCTCCATGAGGCCAGTTAAAACTCCCGTTTCGGCATTAATTTTTTCTACTGTCTGCTGTAGTTCTTGTATAGCTTCACGAGTGCTATCAATAGACTCATCCAGTCGTGGATGTGCATGAGTAGCACGCGGATTACCGGCAGAATCCTTAGCCGATTGCACCAATGTTATGGCGCTCTCTACCACAGACTTGGTTTGATTAATCAGCGCCATTTGCTGATTGGTATGAACAATATGAGTACAAGCACCAATGGCGCCATTTACCATGGGCACAATGTAACGTGAAATCTCACCCACAGTATGGCCTAGCTGCTCGGCATTATTTTTGCCTGCCATGCGTATTGGTTCCAACTTATCAATTAACTCGGCAGCCGAATTCAAGGTCTGGCCACTGAAGCCATGCAAATTGTTGTCCCGACGCTGGCTCAGACCCTGCGCACTAACGGCCAAGGCACAGCTGTCCAACTCACGGGTACAGGTGCCCAGCGTATGCAGCACTTGCTCACATTGGGCTTGTCCTGGTGCCTTGTCTCGTATGTTGTCCACCAATCGCTTGACTGACTCCGAAACTGGCGTAGAGTGCATGGAAAGCTGCTGCCAGACGGGTGGATTATCTGGTGACAAGGCCAACGATTTGGCGGCCTTTACCATTTCAATAACACCATCGATTACACCGCGACCGGCATGTATTACCGGCTCCTGTGCCTTGCGTCCCTCTGCAGAGATCTTGGCTGGTATGGATATGAATTCCGGGCTGGAAGCATACTGACGAACGGCTTTGACAGCCTCTAAGAGCGGCTCCACCAAACGCTCACGCTTGCTATTCTTTTGATCCTCATCAATGGCCTTGATGTCTTGCACCAGATCCGAAGTAGCTGTGGCCACCTGCTTGGCCAATACAATAAACTCATTCTTGGCCACTGGATTGTTGGTGTTCATGCTAGCCTGACGACAAATTGAACACAAGTAGCTTGTGTGTTTGGCAATCACCGTCAACGCGGAAATCATTTGTGGCTTGGTAGACTGTGGGTTGCTTACAATGTCACAATGCTGTCGTATGCCCTGATAGGCCCAAGTCAACTGCGCCTGATCAATAATGCCAGGACGACCGGCTACGCTACTCGGATGTGAGACCCCTATCAAATAGGCTGCCTGCGATGATGACTCAATTAAACCTTGAATAGAGTCGTTTACATTGTTCACCGACTGACTGAACTCCACATGGTTGGACTGCTTAGCATTGTTGATCATTTCGGAGATTGCGTAACCCAAATTCCGTGACTTAGATGTGGCATTCTCCACGCAGTCAAAGTAGCCCTGATCGTTAATGGGCTCATGAGGATAGTCCAGCATGACACGTAAGGCCTCAATGTTACGCATGGCGTTATCGCATTCCTTTTGTCCAGGTGCCGATTGTATGCTGGCATCTACTAATTGGTTAATGCTTTCGGTAACACTCCGTGCTGCAGCATGCAATAAATTCTTGGCATTTGGTTGACCCGGATCTGCGGCAATGGACTTAGCTGTAGACAGCAGGGAACACGATTGGGTAGATACATTGCGAAGGCACTCAATCATCTGAATACGTACAGCATCATCTTGAGTTTGTCCCGCCATCTCCATTGATACAGACATTAGATCTCGATAGTTGGCAGCGAAGAGCTGACTTGATTCGGCTAGCTGTGCTGGACTAGCATACGATTGCACTATCTGGCCGCCAGCAATGCTCAAATCCTCAGCAACTTGCTTGAGTTCTGACTGAAGAGTACTATAGTTGCGTGTGGATGGTGGGAATTCGCTCATAGATAGTATCTCGCTTAAATCGCTGACATTGCGCAAAGCCACATCCACCTCGCGTTGACCGGGTATGCAATCTACAGTACGTGACAATGCAGTAGTCACATCGCGGCCAGCTTGGGTTAGAGCATTGCGGTCGCCCACGTTTTGCAGAGTACGCTGTGCTTCTTCAATAAGACGCGCCGAGCTGGTCACGACATCATCAGCACAGTCAATAATAGCTGGATTTTGGGTTGTTGCTGCTACTCCATGCACGCTCTTGGTAAAGTCACCCAAGGCCAAAGCCGTATCACGTCCAGCTGCACCAGCATAAGTTCGTTGACCCTGCAAAACTGAGGACAACAGCTGACTTAGAGCAATGCCTACATTCTTTGCCGATTTGCGCAGCTCATCGGCCGTATTCTCTATGGTTTCTCCCGGCAATGGACGTAAGTTTCCAGTACGCGCTGCATTGCGTGTATCATCTAGTACATTGTGCAGATTACGCACAGCTTCCAATGCTGATTCAAGCTCCTGTCCACCACAAGCATCCCTTGAACGCTGAGCAACGGAATGCAGCTCTGAAACAGTCTGACCGAGATACAAAGCGCTTTTAGAGAGCTGCGCTGCAGCTGGTATATCTGTTACGGTTGGCTGTAAGGCTCTCGACGACTTGGATACTTGCAAAGCTGGCTCAATAAACTGTTCGGCAGCTTCGATCAAGTTCAGCTGCGCATGGGCATCATCAGGTTGGGCTCGTGTTGTTTTCACAGAAGTAACCAAACGGGGAATAGTATCAGCAACGCGTTTGCAATCCTGCAACAGTGACTCCTTGGTTTGATGGTCATCACTATGCTGCACAGCATTCTGTGCGGCTGAAATGCACTGAGTGGCTGCCGACGCAGCCTGCTTGGAGCAGTACTCTAGACGTTGTATGAGATTACGCTTCATAGCTGGTGTATTAGCAGTTGTAGTGGTTATCTCACGTAGTTCCTCAGCTGCACGACGCAGAGCATTTTGATTGTCGGAGTTTTGAGGATTACTTGAGCACAGTCGTGCTGCTTCCACCAGTTTGGCTGTGGCATCAGCCAGTTGCTTGGCAGCTGACAGTAACCGACGCTGCATATCGGCATCCTGCTGCTGATCAGCTTCACCTTTGATACTTTGTATGAGTTGGGCGGTGGTTTGTCCTAATGTTCGTGCATGACGTACCATCTCCTGTGGATCATTGGAAGATACTAGAATATCCGTACCAATGATGACATTCTCCACAGGACTCAACTCCTGACTAGTGCGATTAGCATACTCGCGTGAGCTAAGCTTGACATGCTCCAGCATATCAGTTAGACTCTTGGACACATCGCGAGCGGCAGCAATCAAATCGGCCTTTAATTTTGGATCATTAGTGGCGTCATTGCACACCTCACATAAAGCATTGACAGCACGAGCCACATTGCGTGCCGCTGCCTCCAGTTGCTCTCTGCAAGCGGCATTATGTAGCGTAGGGGCCACCACCTTAGCGCAAGCAACCAGTTGGCTGGTGGCCAAAGCACATTGACTAGCTGCGCCAATGACACGATTACGCGCCTCTTCATCCTCACAGCTGGCGGCTATATTCTTAGCACGTAGCACCAAAGCAGCGGTAGTATTAGCCACGGCCTTGGCCAAGGCCAAAAGCATATCATGAAGATCACGATTTTCGGGCACTTCCTCTTCCGCAATTGTACTGAGCACATGTGTTGTCGCTTCGCCTACACGGCTGGCCGCATTGATCAAATTCTGGGGCGGTTCCTTACTCTCTGGCTCGGCTGCTTTAAGTAAGTCACTAAATGCATTACATAAATTGCGTGCAGCCTCAAGCAACTTGTCGCCATTGGTGTCATCGTCCATTAAAGCGGCAATAAGACGAACTTCCTTGGTTACCTCTGGTATGGTTTGTGCAATTTGAGAAACCGATGCCGATATAGCTTCCGTATCAACCTCATCGGGCTGCGAGGCGGTGATAATTTGAGCCGTAGCAGCGCTCATTGTGGCCACATGCGATGTAACCGCCTGTTTGGAGGTATCCAGCGTGTTTTCACGCCACTCAATAGAGCGCATATCGCTGCCAAGTTCCTGTATAGGTGCCTAAAAATAGATGACAAAATAGTTAAGCATATAAACTTGACGCGGCTATGATTTAAGTCTACCTTGGTGCGCAGCTCCTCATCGGCACGCAGTAAGACATCCTGACCAGCGGATATATAGCCGAGCAGGGCACGTTGCGGTTCAGTTAGATTCACAGAACTAATGCGTACTTCCTTAGTCTAAGATAAGATCACAAAAAGTTTAGTTAGGCTAACAAATTATAAAAGCTTTAACATACTTTGTGAAACTTTGAATAACCATTTTCTTTATGAACAGAACGCAGCATTGGAGTTAAAGAAATGTTTAAGTTAGTAATGAATATATGAAAAGGAATTATGTTATGAACGAGAGTGTGCAATTTTTAGGCAATGGCAAATTAGACAAAAGCATTTCAAATGAAGGATTTCTCGATATATGACGGCAATTTGGCAATTCACTTACCGTTGGCGGCTGATGCGCATGGTTAACCTGGCCAACAAAGGCGCCATACTGCACGGTCTGCACTTCATTTTGGGTAAAGGTGCGTTCACCTGTTTTATTGAAACGAAAAATTTCCAAATGAAAACAAAATAATTACAAGCAAAAGAAAATAAGAAGCGAATTTAGCTTATAACAATAATTTTGAGATTTCTTAAAGCGATGTTTATGTAAGGATACGAATCTCTTCTGTGGTTCGCATTGTTACACGAAAATATTTCAACTTTGTCTTATAGTTCACGCAAAACTCTCTAATCTAAACACCGCCTTATAGAACTCCCATTGAAAACATAAGGCACACAAATAGTAAAAAGCTGAAGCTGAGGTGCAATTGGTGCTATTTATATATAAATAAAAACTCAAGCTTACCGTCATGGGAACGCATAATGCCCGGATGCGCTAAAGATTCCAAGTTAAGCTTCTCCACGCGATTGGTTTCATGCTGCAAGAAGGTTGCCCTAATCAAAATAATAAATATTAGCACACAAATAGATAACGAAATTTTGTAAGCTGTTACTTACTTGGATGGCGCTACGGACTCCTCCACCATGGTAGAGCCTTCATCACCTTCAATACCAAAGTGGTCCTTAGTCTGTTTCTTCTTCAATATAATATCAATATAACCCGCAATAAGCTGCACGATTTGCTCTGCTTCAGTTGTTTGAACCGAGTAATATTGATTGGCATAGTCGCCAAAATCTAAGGTGAAGGTATTTGGTGATGCACCCCAACGACGTACTGTCGTTAAAGGCCATGAAACCAAAATCTCTTTGGTGCGTTCATCAAGTCGTAAAACAGAGTCCTTGGTTACACCCAACAAACGTGGCACCAGCTTGTTCTTGCCGTTCATTTTCTCTTTGACCAGAAAGAAGGTAACACCATACGTGGGCAGCTCGCGAGCCGTCTTGGTATAGAGCACTTTGGCATCGATTTCAGATAGATCAACATGCTTTTTGTGTTCTGCAAAGATTTTCTTCTCAATGCTCTTGACGCGTACATAAGATGTGGGCAAAAAGTCCTTTAAGCTATTGGAGAAATTAACAAATTATAAAGAAACAAATTAACGAAGTCAGTCACTAAAACTTACTCTAGAAAACCGGGCTTATGCTTCGCCTCATTGTGCGGACCAAATTGTATATGCACTTGTATGCCGGCAAACTCGCAGGCTATAAAAATATTAAAATAATTAGCTTTAAGTTTTTTTTTGCATTTTTTTAGAGCAACAAACCTTTGTCTTGGGTTACCGGATGTGTGCCATCTAAAATGGCATCCCGTGCTTGCACATATAACAAATTTAGCTGTACGGGATCACGTGAATCGATGTTTTGATCCGAAAAGAAGAAACGACGACGCAGCAGAACCGTTTCCGATTCATCAATGCCCTGTTCGCGCAGTGTGCGACTAACATCAACCCAGTTCACTATTAAGTCGAAGGAAAAGATTATTTAATCATGAGCTGTTGACCAATTGCAGTCACAAACACTTACTTTCATCATCGGTTTTCAACTTTTTGCGTAAACTTTCCATTTTTGCATCGCGATCCTTCTCCGTAAATTTTCGTTTGAGTGTCAGTGTACCAAATTTATTATCTGGCAAATTCTCATTTTGTGCCTCGGTGTCCTCACGCACCAGGCCATATTCTTCATGATTGGTAATACCAATCTTGGTACAAATGACCACCATTAGCTGCGATACGGGTTGTGAGTCATCGACAAGTATGGTCTTCACGGCACCATCCAACATGCGCACTCGCAACGTGCGCAACTTGCGTCGATACTCTACCGTATCCTGATTATGCAGTATATAGTAGCCAAGTGTGCGTCCGGCTTCAAGCCAAACACCCTGCTGATTCTGTTCATCTGATATGAACAGGCCATATTCGCTGGCTGCAATGAAATCAAAGTTATTTAAAGATTTTCAAGCTGACAACAATGTAAAGCAATTAAACTTACGTTGTCCCTGCACTGCTTCGGCAAATTTATCGCGTATGATTTTGCAGGCATCGAAGACTGTGGTATTTGGTTGGAATTGTATGGTCTTGGTTACTCGACCACCTTCCAGCTGTATGCGTAGCGACAATGTGGACATGTTGGTCATCAAACACTTTACCACGTCCTCGTCGTCGGCGTTTGCTACTGCTACAGCTACTGCTTAGACTTAGGGGGTTATAAGGTGTAGAAATTTGAAAAGGCACTGCAAAGAGAGGCAAAACACAAAGAGAGAATGAGAGACTGAGAGCAGAGCGTTGAGATGATTCGATGCGTTATAAACATGAAAATAAATGGCTGTTTAAGTGTTATAAATAGCAGACAGAGCAGCCAAACCACCCTCAAAAAAAAAATATATATAAAAATAAAAGAAATTATAAAAGGCACAAAAAGACAGGGCCCAGCCACCACCCAACAAAATTCAGGCAGTCGCCGCATTTTCTACTGCAGATGCTGATGAAAATCTTACTTTGTAGCACACTCACACACAGATACAGAAACTGGCACTTTAATACAAAATCAAAGCCAAGTACTACAAATATATAGTTTTTGGGGTGACTTGATTCCCTGCGTCCTCTAACATACCCCCACTACTTATCTCTCTAAGTCTTACGTCCACAACGGTGGCGGCAATGTTGGTAATTGTGCCTGCTTTTTGGGCGCTACCGCTCTCTGGTGTGTCTCTCTGTTGTTATACGCTATAGCCCAAATATATATGAAAAAGGTATCTTGCTTTGATGGCAGCTCATGCAACATAGGCAGAAGCAGGTGTGGCATATATAGTATTTAAAAAAAAAAAAATTCAATATCTATAGTTTTCACATCTTAGACTACGAATAATAATAGACTAATAATAATAATAACGAGTATAATAACCTTGTCATTAGGAAATGTCACATTATATTTCCAAGTCTATAGTTTTTAGTAGTGCTACAAACCAGTTTCCAAATTTTCTCTATACTAAAAACTGTGCAGAAATGCAGAGGTGCCATAGTAACAACGTGATCAACAAAAATCAGCTGTGTGTGCTATATTTTTGTTAAGAAGTTGTTATTTTTTTTTTTAAATTTGATTTTAAAGCATAATTGATAAATTTTTGGATATTTGTCTGTACTCAGGGAATTCCCCCTGGGCCTGAAGTTTTTTGTCGTAATTCAAGCTAAAGGTGTTATAGAGGGGCAGGTACATTTTCCCCCCGGGCCTGGATTTTCTCTCTACGGCCCTGTCTGTACTATACCATATATATATTTACAGATCTTCCACCGCAAAGAAATTACAATTCCAATGATTACAGGTACATTTTCCCCCGGGCCCGGATTTTCTCTCTACGGCCCTGTCTGTACTATAGCATATATATTAAGAGATCTTCCACCGCAAAGAAATTACAACTCCAATGATTACAAACAGCTGCTTTAAACACTAAATAATATAGAAATATGTACACCCGGGCAGATATTAGCAACTCTTTTGGGCAGAAGTGCCCTACTTTTCGTATTCAAAATCTTTTGAATAGAGTGCACTTTTCATATTCGGGCAGAAACACAAAAATTTTTTTGTAAGTTACTACTTTTTCACATTTTGGCATTTGCTCCCGATACGGTTATATATATTTTTCATTTATTTCAATTATTCAAACGAGTCTTCATTCGGGCAAAAATTCAGACCCTAAACGGTCCTTAAACCCCAAAGCATTATAGCATTACTTGCAGCCTTATTTCAAGCGTACTTATAATGTCTGTAAACGTAGCCCAAAATGCTACAATTTCGATCAGAAAAAGACTTAATAAAATTCTTTTTATTTCAGTACATCCCAATAGCCTTAGCCTTAGCTTTAACTTTAAAGATATAGTAATATATATCATGACATACAAAGTTCCTGATATAAACACATATTACCAAAATTAATATTATAGATTTTTAATATAATATTCGAAACAACGTTGCTGAGTATATAGTTATGTACACAAAAGGCCCTAAGCTTCAAGAAAACTTTTAAACCTAGCATATATAAAGTGTATATTAAATTTGTTTAAGAGATAGACTCAATGAAACTGTTTATTTCAGTACACCCTACAATCTGTAAGGAACTTTTAGCAGTTTTCTATCCATCTATATATTTTATCTTTATCTGATTCAATGCTGAAAGATCAAGTCCCTAATATTTGCCAATATTATCGCATACAAAATTTTTTCAAACATTAGAACACAAAAAGGTAAAACCCTTAGCCTCGTAAAATAGGAGTACAGCGTATCTCTTAGCATAAAGGTTGTCTAAAAAACTCTGAGTATAATAGAAAATAAATATATAAATAAAAGTCTCCAAAGCACACATAATACCATCCATATTCATCAAGCTTTAAAACAGTCTACAGAGTAACTCAAAGTCGGCACGACGCAGCTGAAACTTGTTTTGTTGTTTGTCCTAACTGCCATTTTATGCACGAAGTAAGCACTGTTAATGCCTAGATTTTACTCTCAACCCGTATATATATAATTTTTTTTTGGGTAAAGTCACTTCAATGCTGTGGCCTCGCCTGTAAGCGATTTACAGTGTACTGGCGTTTGGTCATAATTGATTTTCTGTCGTTTACTGGCAGCCGTTTTTTTGGTCCTGTGCCAAGCGCCGCCAATGTGCCACAAAGTGTGTCAAAGTGCAGGCAGTTCGTAAGCCTAGCCAGGCAGATTCTATCATTACCACCACCTTTAACACTGTCGCACTGGTCGGCACGTTACATTATGTAAAAATCGATAATATGATTGTTTTATGTTTTGGCTCATGTTGCGGAAATAGCCACAGCAACACAGTTAGATACAGATATTTAAAAAAAAATTAGACACATACGGAGACACTTGAAACATCCGGCAAAGAAAAGTTTGCCCCAACACACATCACACACACACACACATGCACATAAACATATTTAGAATATGAAAGCTGCATTTACTTTTTGCTATTTTAATGCGGCACAATGCCAGCTCCATATGGTGTCTATAATGCGGGTTGCTAATGGCGGCTTTTTGTGCCCACTTTACTGCAATGGAGCAGACGTCTTGCAAGCTCAAAATCTGACACGTAACTGAAAATGTTCCGTCTAGCTGCACGGCTTGCTAAGCCTATATTGTGCATTGAACCAGCCTAGGGGATGCTGCGTCACTACTAACCGGATTTTTATCTGCTCGCCGTTGCGGTTGTTGTTGTTGTTGCTGGTGGTGGTGGTGGCAATGATGTTCCTTGTTGAGGGAGCGTTTGCGCAGTGCTTTTTTTCGGAAGAGAGCATCACAAGTTATGCGGGAGCGTTCAAAGGGTGCAGCACTCGCAACTACCCTCTGTGGCTTACTCGTGTAGACTTTTATTTTTGTAGAGTTTCGTGCTATCAATGTATTGACTTTGCCTGCTGTCAGCCGGCACAGTGTTAACGTTTTGCGCAGCTTCGAGGATGCGCAATGAAATCGGAGTTGCCAAATTGCAAGTTAATAGGCAATGGAACAGGTTGGGCAGCAGAGTATGAGAGTGCGCAAAAGTGTTAATGGCATAAATTAAATCAGGCTCTTAAGTGCTCCTGTCCTATAACTAACTGTCCTGCTAACAATATTTTTGTAATGCAGAAAATCATAATTAGGCGGAGAGGTATAAGTGTCAGTGGTGTTCCCACTGGGACAATTTTTGAATTGAAACGTTGAGATGCTTTGGAAGTATTTAAGAAATATGGTTTGCTAGAGTAAGAGGTTGCAGGTTATTTCGAAATCAGCGTCATGAACATGAACCTATCAAGTGTTGCATATTATAGTTGAAATTTTTTTAAATATTTTATAGTCAAATTAATTTAAAAAAAAAATGTGGTACTATCGAGGAGGTGTCCGACAGTGGGATACCCTGCAGCCTTTTTTCCACAGCTTCCATGCAGTATACAAGACGTTTCCAATTAAAAATTAATTTTTTTTGTACGCTGTATTTTTCTGTCAAAATTTAGATGAAATTATTAAACCGCGAAATTCTCCTACTTGATCTGAAGAGGTGTTGCACGCTTCTTTTGGTAAAATTTTCTATCTCCCAAATCTAGGGGTTCATACGAACGAGATTGTGACAAGCATTTCAGTATAAAGAACCAATGCTATGCTACGTCTCCATCTAACTGGTATATACATTGCACAAATCTAGTATACCCTTAACTCTTTGGGTACAGGGTATAAAAACAGCTTTCTAATTATATATGTATGTAGCACTTAAATGGTTCTGGGAAGTAAGCTCGATAAATGAAAAATACCAAACTCTCAATGGATGCGCCTTTGACAAAAGCCGAAGTGCCGACTGGTTGTTATCCATATCCGAAGTAGCTTAAAGCTCTTTGGATAACTAACAATTTTTCACTTTTTTTCAATTTGAATTTGAACTAAAAAATTTCGTTTATTTGTATTATGGAAACTTACTTGGATGCACACATTATACTACTATACGTAATGCAATATCCTCCATTTATTCAATTAACAATGCGGCACACATAAACGCAGCGTGCAACCCCCAGAGCATATTTAACCTCAAAACAAACATGCACTCTCTCACATGGAAACTGTCGGTGTCACATCAAATAGCTGCCTTTGACATTGTGTCGGACACGAGGACCTAGTATAGATTTCATTAAGCACAAAAACAAACAGAAATGGGAAAAAAAAGACAACTATGTAACTACAAACATACATCCCATTTTTTGAACTCCCCCAAAACAATGTCAGCTATGGATCTCACATTACAAACTATTAAGAGACTTTACTATTATAGATGGTGGCTGCAACTGCTGTGCCTTTTATAGCAAAGGTTTTGCAATCAATAAGTTTAAAGAAAAACCATAACTTTACAGAAATCATTAATTTTAGTACATCTTAACAGTGAGTATATAAATTTTCACAGTAGGTTTTATACGAATGCAAATGGAACACCACCCCTGACTAATGGCGCGGAACTTTTTATTCACTTAGAAGTCACGCTGTGCTGCTAATGGATCTAATTTACAAGCTGAGAAGTATTCCGTATGCATTACTAATTAATTCACTTGAGGATGAAACTGAACGAGGAAGTTGAATGTTTTTGTAAATATTATGGTTTATTGGACTTGTTTTTGATGTGAAGACTTTTATTTCGAAAAAGAGATGAAATTCGGATAATGTTAGCTAGTAACTGGTTGATTACATTATCCCCATGACAGTGATGTATTTAAGTTTATTTTTATTCAAACTTTGCCACACAAACTTAACATATCTGAAAGATTTGACATAAATTTTAACTATTATAAAATATATAAGAAAACAACAGTTGATGCTAAAAATTCAGATCAAGTTGTTATAAAATTTTCTCAACTTAACCCAACTTTCAATGAAATTTGAGGTCCCCCTCGAAAACATGAATGCATAATGGATACCAATATTTGGAGGGAAAACACAAATCGAAGCGAGAGCAGTTTTTTATATAAGTAAAAAATTTTTTTATTAAACCCTTTTTATAAAACAAACTTCTTTAAAGACGTTTTTGAATAGTTTTATGAAAAAGCCACTTTATTGTTAGAGCTTAAAAGTGAACAATTTTTAATTCCAAAAGCAGTTATGCAATATATAAAATTTAACACTATATAACAATATTGAAAAGAAACTGAATTGGTTAAATCGTTTTGAAAAATTCTGAAATTAATTTTTTTTGCGGAAAATGTAACATTAATTCCTAATTTGAAACAAGATTTAAGATTTTGTCGTAGCCCTCAGATAGTCTCAAACCTTAAAAATAAAGTAAGCTGGTTTTTCTAAGGTTGGCATCTCTAATATAGTTGCAATCTCAAGTATCATATATTGTTTTTAGGTATATATTTTTTTCAACCAATAAACCGAAACAATCAATAACACTAGTTTATGACAACCTTTGTTTTCTTAAGCACCGTTTTCGAGATTTTTTCGAAAAACATGTTTTTGGACACTTTTTTCAGCTATTCGTCAATATCTTGTGAACATCTTCTATCGACATGAAAGACGATTAGATCGAAGGATATTGATGTATTGATTAAGTAAAAATTATTGAAGTTACAAGCAACCAAAGTCAAAAAAAAAATGTAATTTTCGACTATTTTTTTAAAATTACAAATTTTTGGTTTGCTTTTTATAAACGAAAAAAATTTTTAAAAATGATGTTAAGCTTTAAGCTGAAAGAGAATTCTTTTACGAACATTTCGAGTCTAAGATCTTTAAGAAGATCGGGTAAGAATTGTAGATGTTATGGAACCATTAACGAAAAATCGCGACTACAGCTGCTTACTAATTCGTAAAGACGTAACTGAACGCAAATGAAAATCTTTGATTGAAAAATTTTTTTTTCATACAAAAGAGTGAATATTGGAACTTTCGTGCGAAAAATAACTGAATCACATTTAATTTCTACAGAGTGAAATTTCTAATACACAGATTTCAAATTTCAATTTTTTCACAATTTTTGAAAAATATTTAGAAAATTACTGAAATCTAAATATGTTTGAAAATTATTTCGAAACTATAAAGAGCTATGTGCCATATTCCATTTTTATAAAGTGTAATTTTTATTTCGAAGAACTATTCAACTAAGCTAATTTCAAGATAAAACTCATCTCAAAATGGGTTTATCAAATTATTTCAAAAATATTTCGAAAATTACTGAGACCTACCTATAGCTGAAAGTTAAAAATTTAAAGAAAAAAGTCTACGCATATGTCGGATTCTTATGCAATTCCCACATAGTTAGTATTATATTGTAAAATCAATCAAGCAGACTAAACTGATTTCAAGATATTTTTCACAAGATTAGTATTTCAAAAATTTTGAAAAATTTTGGAAAAATATTTAGAAAACTACTGAAAATTAAATAAAATATACCACATTGATTTCAAGATAATTTTAGTATATTTTAAAACCAATCATTTTTAGAAAAAATTATTGAAAAATTATTTCAAGACTATAAAGAGCTAGAAAGTTAAACTCAAGTAAAACTTATAAAAAACAGCATATAAAATTTATGCAGTTTCTACTTACTTTTCGTACAAATTCAAATTTTTTGAAAAATATTTAGAAAAATAATGAAAATTAAAAAAAAATATACCTCATTAAGAGATAAGCTTTAGCTCAAAATGAGTCTTTAAACATTTTTTGGAAAAGTTTTAGACAGCATAGCTTTCCCACATAGCTGCTAGTAGATATATATTAAAATCAACCATGTAATATGCTTAAAAAAATTATTTCATAACTATAAAGAGCTACAATGTTTAAGTCAAATAAAACTCATAAAAAGAAGCATATAAATCTTATGCAGTTCCTACTTACTTTTCGTACACATTTTCGAGTTCATCGCATTGAATTTAAAAAAATGACGTTTCGTTTTTTCAAAAACGCAAAGGCACATGGCAAAGGCACGCTCAGGCGTTACGTGTAGTTGTGTTTTAAAGTGAGTGTGTGTGAGTGAGTTGTGTTTGTGTTGATGTTGTATTAGTTTTAAAATTTAGTAATACTTGTTATTTATTTTAAAATGTTTTTTTTTTGGTTTTTTTAAAGGCGTACGGGGTGAAGGGATTTTAAAAATCGTTGACTACGACGACAAGCCCGGGCCGTGTGAGACTGCGAGAGAGATCACGTTACGGAACCCTTTAAAAAAGGCTGCACATCGAGCTGAGGCACGTTTGTGGTGTTGAAACGGCAACGCGTTTTATTGAGCGACGACGTTTATTTTTACAAGGAAATTGTTCCAAACCGAAATGCAAATATATATATAAAAACTTACGAAAACGTAGAAACGAAAACGACTGACTAATTTTTTGTATTTTAAAAAGTGACATAAAAACGCGTATACGCAATGTGTATGAATAACAGTTGAGAGCGTTAAGGCTAACGTATTAAATGTTTAGTTCTAAAAGCGTATATATATATATATATATATAGAAATATATAGTTAATAATTGTTTTTTATGGGTATATAAAAACGTGTACAAGTTATAAGGCAAATTATTGGCAGATAGTGCGCGTTCTAGCCTAGGGCTACTAAATATCGCGACTACTTAAGGCTATATATAAGGCGTTTCTACAAGTTAAGATTTCGTTCGTTTTAAAATTTTGTTTTTATTTTTTATATTTAACTCTAAGGCACACAACGATAGCGTATAAAGTTGAACGTAACGCCGATGTACCAAAAAAGTTTGTTATTTTATTTTACGTTTTCACAACCTAAGGCACTTTTTGTTTTAAAGACTACAGCGAACGAGTAACTAAAGGCTGTTTTAAAAGGATTAACATTTTATGGTTTGACGAAAAGGCACTCGACGACACAATGGAAAACTTAACAAACAACTGAGTAACTGATTAACTATTTAACAGGCACAAACGGTTTGAAATTAACGCGTATTGTTTTAAGACAATGTATGAATGGAACTGGGCTGGCCTGGTCGGGACTCGGGTATCTTCTGTGCTGCTTTTTTTTGTTTGGCTGAGTATGTTGACGATGATGTCAGCGTTTGCGCTGCCCGGCTGCTGCGTGTCCTGCCCGATCTGCGGCTAGGCCTAGAATGATGTGCTATGCCGGCGACACATCTAACGCTTCTGACGCAAAAATCATTCATTCCACAAGTCGTAAGCAATATGAAAATCTACTGGCGTCACTTTGGCGGCTAAAGATGCGCGCATGCTCCAACGGCAGCTGCGCTGCAGCGTTGGACCAACGCAGCAAACGCTCTTAACACATAAGTTGGGCTGAAATGGCATGCTAACTGGCTTCAGGGATGAGCGTGGTAGACTACGTTGAGATCGTAAAAATTTGCCTGGGGTTGGGTGGTGCTTTTCCGTTTTTATTATTATTTTCTTTTTTTTTATAGACAATTTTTGCCACACAGCACTTTGGCTTTTGGACAACCCCGCATTGAAGGGTGCCTGCTAGCCACCCCCAGCTGTGTATGGGCCCTGGGTGGGCTGGCCACCAATGGGTGCGCTGTTGTTGATGCTTATGTACAACTTGATAGTCATCAGGCAAGTTGCTCTCGGCTGGCTGTTTGTTTGGCTAAGTTGTATAAATTGAGGTTGTGCTTTTTTAAGCCCACATCAGCCACACCAAAAAAAAAAAAAATCCAACAAACATGCAAAATGAATAACGAGCGTTAAGAAAAAAATCTTGTCAAATCTTTAGCTAGCCATGGGTAGTCTTAATAAATAAAAAACTTAAAGTTTTAATTAGCGCCTGATGATAATACAAATTTAGACATTTTAAGTAACACTTGATTAATTGTTGTAAACAAAATACAAATTTTTAGCTGGCTAACGATATCAAGCATACGCCACTTTGGCGCTCCTAAAAGTATGCAAAATCTATTGTCATTTTGTAGCGCCTGACGTTTGTACAAATAGTAAGCTAAAATGCCATAACTTTTGTTGTGCGCGTGTGTGGGTTCAAGAGCAGATAAAAAAAATAATAGTATATGTATAAATAAGAAAAATACAGTTGGGAAAATAAGCAGTGTACCCTCATACCCAAGTATTGCCGCCATGAACAACTCAACTGGCGCGACTTTCTGGCGCCACAGCATCCATTTTGTCAGACCATATACATGTGTGTGTGTGTGTGTGTGTGAATGTGGTATAACTGAGCGTAGGAGTCTTTCAGCATGTTGAAAGGAAAAAAAATATATGAGTACCGTTTGGTTTGTCTTGGACACGTTTACTCTTTCAGGCAGCAAGCATCAAGAAGGGATTTTTTTCATACCCTGCATATTTACGGTCAAGGGTATTCTAGATTTGTGCAACGTAAAGTGGCAGGCAGAAGAACTTAAGAACTAAGTTAGGCATTTTTTTAAAAAATATTTTTAACCGATACTTCTACATTTTAAGTAATTTGGAGCCTTGCCTTTCCAAGCTGTAAGCAAAAGACGATCTGGAGAAAAGACCGTACGCCAGGTGTTGTAGATGGTAAAACGGGGTATGGCCAATGATGGTCGATGGTGGTTTCATAAACCAACCAAAAGTATTCAGATGATTATAAGAATTTATCGGTTATGGATTTTGACTCCAAAAAACACCAACAATCAAGGATTCTAAAATAACCTCAGGAAATCCAAGAAAACGAGTAATCAGAAACTGAGCTGGGTTTTTTTTTTTACTTGGATTCAGATTCAGCGATTCCAAGAACATATAAAAAATATCACCGGATAACCGGTCTCTCACTAAAATCTTGTGCTATTTTTTGAAGTTATGTGGTGACACAGCCACTCAAAAAAAAAAACGATTTTCGAGCTCGAAACCATGTTTAGCAATTCTTTGTGCGATCGCTGAATTCGAATCCTAAAAAAAACTCACGTCAGGGTTCTGAGGTATTTTAGAGGTTATATCCGAACTCTGACGTGATAAGAGTTTTTGGGCCACAGATTCGGATTCAGCAACCCCAAAAACATATAAAAACACAGTTGAAAATTTGTTTTTTTTTTTCGAGGTTGTTTTGGAACCCTTCGGTTCAGACACCCTGTTTCCCTACCAACGCATATTATTTCCTTAAATGCGTCACTCAACTTATCAAAATAAAAATGGGTGCAGATAACAAAATTTGTTATGGAAATAATATACGCAGAGTATCTCACTGTCGGGCAGTACACTAACTGATTCACATTTTTTTTCTCAGATTACTTTTTCTAGACGTATTTATGTGAGAGTTTCCAAGTATGAGTGTGTTTATGTGGGTGGCAAGGATAACACAATGCCATGAAGGCAGAGCGCCAATGTGGAGCCTTTTATATAATTCTACTCTTATTTGTATTTGCGCACAGCAAAGAAAATTATATAAAGCCAAAGGCATAAAACAATCGGAATATTTGTTAAAACTCAGCGAACAACAACTGAACACAAGTCATAAAACTCAAAGCGCCGTAGGCCTAGAAAGAACTACAAAAGATTTGATTTTATTGGAGTCGTTGCTAAAAGTTCTGCACAAAAAGAGTCAGGTTGAAAAACTTAAAAAAAGTAATAATTTTGATCTGTTTTTTTAGTCTGAACTAAGCACATATAGTACTACTGTTAGTTTTCAAATAGAATCCCTTTTAAGGAAATTTATGCCAAAAAATAATTTCACAAAATATATCCATCGAAAATATCAGAAATGTTTTTTAAATAAAATATTTCGCGTTAAAGAATTGATTCGAATGAGTGCAGTAAGTTTTATAAATCAAAACTTATATACTATTATAGTATAGTATACAAAAAATGTACTTCCAGTAAGTTCTTTAAAACAAAATGATGACCAAGTAAATTTTTGGTTAATTGCCTAATCTTGGGAGTATGAGTAAGTTTTTGTTTAATGAAATGGGCGCTTTGTTATGTCGTAATGCTGTCATTTAGGTTTATTCAATTATTTCGTTTATATTTGAATAAAATTCACAAATACAATTAGCTCACATTTTTAATTAAAAGTATGAATCATACTATCATTTGGTATTGTTTATATGCAGCATATCCAACATTTTTTAGGACAAACTAAAGTTTCGATAAAATAAATAAGCTAAATAGCGAATAGGCTCAATCGATTTTTAGCAAAACCTACAATATATAATATACCTATTATATAAATTAAAAACTTCTTAAAACGAAAAGGAGCAGCCTGTTTCAAACAAAAAAAGCTCATAAGTTTTGCTTTGTACCTCGTAAGTTTGAAATAAACTCATTCTATCCCAAAAATATCTTGTAAATAAGCTCGTTTCATGTATGTATTCAATTGTAGAGCACTTTTCTATATATTATAGAATATTTGTAAATAATTCGACATAGTTGCAAAAAAAATATAAGATCCATCATCATTTAAAAAGAAACTTAATTTACATTGGGCGTATTTTATATGGAAGACGAGTTTGAAAGGCTTATAACTTAAAATGTTTACTGGTAACAAGCTGAGTGCCTATCCATGCAACTGAATTCCTGTCTGGAGGACAGCTGGCAGCTCCAGCACCAGAATCGGGTACGGTAGGCCAATTACCTACCCACCTTAAATTCCCCCCATTACTGAAACCACAACAAATAATGAAAACCGAACGGATCAAAAGTTGACGACCTTTAGCATGAAATCTAGGACACGATTTGGATGTGGCCCTATGTTCCACCTTGGAACTCTAGGAAATATATATAAGCTGAATGGATCGCTTTTAAAACCAATCTCGTCGATTTTGATGATTTTTACATAAATTTCAAAATTCCGATTATTTATCGAGTTTTCGATGGGTAAACATTCAAACAGACTTTCTTTGACAAGATATATCTTGCAAACGAATAAATACAACCGAATACATTTTTTTGCTATTGAAAGATCAAACATATATATTATACATTTTTTTTAATAAAAAATTTTTTTTTTTAAATTTAAAATTTCAAACTGATCTAGACTTTTGAGAATACTCAGATTTCTTTCAAAATCCTAATAAAAATGATGAAAATCCAGGCAGCCAAATGGTTTGGATCTTTCTTAAACCTTAGGTCAGCCAGTTAAATTATGGAGGCCGTCTCAGAATTAGCCAATCCTACGAACAAAAATAAAACTACCATATTTTTAAAGCTTAATTTCAATGTTTGATGTTATTACCTACATTATGTAGTTTGTTTTTGGCCGCTATTGCTGGAGAACTCTCTCAGTAAGTTTGTCAACTTGGAAAAAAAAGTAGTAATCGTTATGTGATAAAGTACTTCTATTTGAAAGGGCTTGGTTCAACCAATATTAAAGCTGAGCTTGATTCTACTTTAGCGGAATCTGCTTCTTCGTTTAAAACAATAAGATATTTGGCGGTATTATTTGAACGATCCCAATTAAGCTATCAAGATGAAAATCGCAGTGGTCGCCCAAAAGAGGTGACCAAAAAAAAAATCCACACAATGGTTACTGTATGACCATCGACTAAAAGTTCATGAGCTAGCCAAATGTGTAGCCATTTCAAAATGTGTTGTACCTCGATTGACAGAAGATGGAACTTGGAGAAAAATGGATGACAAGCACAGCTTTTTCATTTCCAAGTTTCCCGTCAATATGACTATGATCAATGTTCTTGATGAACTGCTCAACTTACCTCAATTCGTAAAAGTCGAAATCAGCGCCAGTCGCATAGATAAAAAAATATGTTTAGTTGATATTAGTAGAAAAGTTTCGAGATTGATCTTTTATGTGCAAAAGTTGTCGTTGTGGTTGTGGCGTTTATTTCGTTGTTGTTTCTGTTGTTATAGTAAAAGAATCTGTAAATACAAAAATAAACAAAGTTAAAAAAATTTGCTAAAACTAATGGATATATATGTAAAACTATATTATGTAGGTACATAAATCTTTCAACATAAGTAAAGAAAATGCACCAAGACCCATACGAGGGAACAACTTCAAAGTGGGCAACGCACTCAACGCACAAAGCATTTTTCCTGTTTTCATTTTCCATATTAGCAATGCACGACCTCGCAGTGAAGATGCCCACATATACAACCAAAGAACACTGCTTATATGGTCGGCTACTATATGTTGGCATTGCGGTTAATGCCACCAAGGCAGCAATAACAGGCAGAAATATTTAGAAGCAGTAGCCGCTAAAGAATGTTGCACCAGACTTTTCCATTAGCGTACTGAATGTAAGATGGAGTTTTGTTTATAAAAATCAATCAACACCCAAAAGCCCAAAAATGAACAAGGCAACAAAGCAACGCACCGGGAACTGTTGCCGCCGCTACGCATGCTGACCAAATAAAGAGACCCAGCCACTCTGGACCAGACTACACCAGACCAGACCAGAACAGACCAAGCTGGGCCAGCTGCAGCAGCAGCAAAAGCCGTCTGCATCTATGTACATATTTGTAGTTGCAGTTGGACAACTACAACAAGAATGCTGTGACTCCATACCACACACACTTGGCAGCACACACGGTACCACACTAGGAGCTACCACTGTGCACACACGGAGTTAGAGATAGCGATAGCAACTGCGGCAATGTTGACCATTAACAAGACAGCCAACAAATAAGCGGCAGGCAGTGTAAAAAAATAAAAAAACAAGTAGGCCGGCTAGCGACGGAATAACCCGACTGTAATGTACCTTGTAGAACCCAGGTAAATAGTACTGATACGGAGTACTGAAGAGTGGTATCTTTCTTGGTAGGTTTCTTCCTAAGAGATTTAAAATAAGAAAAAATAAATAGTTTTAAATGCGGAACTAGTTGATAAGACGTTCCTTTCTGACAAAGTTTTCTGCTACTAGTTCCTATGTTCGGCGCTCGATAAATAGACGTTCCGACAAGATGCATTTTTGGTATTCCTTTTTCACACAGCATTTTTTTTCACTCATTTAATGTACTCCTCAGTATTTCATTACAGTGTATAATAAAAATAAAAAAATATAAAAGAAAGAAAAATGAGACGGCGCCCAGTGCCAGTGACATGAGCATGGCAAACGTGGCAAGCGCTGTGCTTCGGGAGCAGCTGGGCTAAGACCCTCTTTGCACAGGTGTAAAAATCAATGTAACATTTAGCTGACAGCTGGAAAAGGAAGCCCTAACCTCAATGACATAAAGCACAAAGGTGCAGCTGGTCATTTGTAGTAGTTGTTGTTGGTATACTTTTACAGAGGGTTTAGTTAATTTGCGCTGAAGCTTACAAAGCATATAAAAAAATACAGGTACGACCTTCGGAGCTGGTCATTAGGTGAAGCCTCAGTCGACTTGCAAAAAACTATTCGTTTCTGTTCAAGTTTTCCTTGTAAGACTGTGTATCTAAGAAATTTATTTTAATGTTTTTCGTCCAAAAAAAGCGTTTTAGTTGAGCAAGTTAGACCAAGATTATGTATACCTCTGCTATAGTCCTCCACAATTGATATGAATACAATTGCACTTTTTAGAACTACCCGTGGCTTAGTTCGACGAAAGTCGCAGTGGGTGTAGAAATAGAAAGGAAAGACTCAAGTTTTTTGGGGGACCGCTGGAAACTTAATCTTGTTGGACTTCTTCATACCCCGCTGCCAAAACTAAAATACGTTGTGCATGTGCCATAAGTAATCATATGATTAGCGTTGATTTGGATATTGATAGAGCCATGTCCATCCGTCCGAGTGTATGTATAAAAACCTAGACCTCGGGAATCATAACCCAGCCTAGCACGATTCTACTTGGTTGTACAACCTGGCTGTTAATCAAACAAATTGTACAATCGATTGCAACGTTGTGTGAAATTTAGCTTTGTTTTAACTTTTCGATAAACAACAAAATTGTATAAGCAGTCGCATCGGGTACCAAAAGATGCGAACTTGACAAGTTTATCAATGCATGATGATATCTGATCATTTTCCTACGTTGACGAATCTAGGCGCAAACAGTTGAAGCAGTTATCGTCTTGTCATCAAGGATTCTTTACTACAACAATTATAAAGATCATCCTTTCCTAGAAACTGCAACAATATTCTATATACTTTCAGTTATACATATACAAGCTAGAACTGGCCAATTTGGTATGTTGTACTATGGTACTTTATAGCAACACAAAACTTATTCACTTAATTTTAGTAAAAGTGGATGCAGTGTATCCCAATGTCGTGCACCGGACACGATCTATTCAAATATTTTTATTTTTTTTTTTCGTATTCTGTTGTTTTTCTTCTTATTGTTGTTTATGTGCTTGACGTGAATGTAGCTGACAAGGCACGTGGGTGCTCAGTCGCTTGGCTGCCCCTTGTAGGCATTGTGGTGTTTTATTTTGAGGGCGTTGTCACCTGGTCTGCCTTGCACCTGAAAGCGAAACTAACAGTGCAGTGTTGTTGTAGGCGGTAACTGGCAAGCAACATGCTTTGTAGGTCGAAACTCTCAACTTTGTGGCGGCTGTGTCTTGTTGGCTGCTTACAACAAACGGTCGATGACAGCACGTAATTACAATGAATAAAATCTGAGACCTTGGCACGATTCTGGCATATGGTCAGAATGTCTGGGCACGTCTATAAATACATAAATATCTCGTTGTCTATATGCAGCTGTAAGGGCTCAGCAATGCACTCATCAACACATATAAATCGACTGCTACTCAATCAATTCCAAACACACAAAAGAAAAAACAAAAATTAAGCTGTTAAAAAAATACAACATATATGTGTTGAAAAAATCATAGCCTGCATAAGATGAACCTAGAAATTTTTTAATTAAATCAAAACAACACACGGCCATAATCTAGATATGAATATACTATCTATATGCATACAAAGTAAAAATATATTCACGAAAATTTTCAAGGTAAACAAAGCATCATTTTTTAAAGTTAAAAAAAAAAAACAGCATAGATTTTTCTTTTTATGCCCTGTACCATAATGTAAGGGTATATGAAGTTTGTGTAAATGTATGTAACAAAGAGAAAAAGACGCAAAAGAAATTAAATTTCATAGTTGCGCCTTTGGTTTGTATGGGTAAAAAGTGTGAAATAAAATCTTCTTCGATAAGTTCCAAAATTAGTATGCACAATCAGAGATAATTTTTAGAGTTCAAGAGTTCGAGTCAGTGGCAAAAACATACATAAGGTTAGCTGAGTTGTTAGAGTCTTGGCCTCAAAACCTAAAGTCACCTCGAGTCCATATCGAGATGAATTTTTTGTTACTCCCAAAAGAATAAGAAAGAATTCGAGTCCCACACGAAACAATTTTTTATTTGTTTATATAAACTGTATATATAAAGTTCCCTTATAATGTGATGCTAAAGTGTATCTCGAAGTCGGCGGCGTTAGGCTGCTGTCAATATCTTTCACACTGCGCTTATTCTTCCTACGCAATGTGTAGGGCGCTCGCATCAATGAAAGCATATTTCAATGCCCGGCGCCCCACTACTAGACCAGTATAGTACCAAAAGATTCACCAAATTTTATGCCACACTGAAAATAGAACGACGACAAGCAAGAAATACAACGATCCTCAGATCAGAAGATCAGACACTAATGCCGGCAAAGTCAGCTGCCAAAAGGTGCGACGAATTTGGTATAATGCGGTGGCAGCAGTGAAGAGAAGATCTTTATAGTGTGTTTTGGCCTCCCCCCCTTAGGCAATCATGAATTTGACTAACTAGTCGTTTGTTACCTAGTTCCCTCATTGAACGGCGGCCACTGGCTAGTCTGGCACTTTGCTCACACATCAAAAATTGATGCTTTGCCTCGCACTGGGCGTTTAATTTGATTTTTGCCCATGACTCATCGTTGAATTTTTAGAAATTCGTATGAACAATATTAAGCTATAGAGATGTGATACATAAGTAGTACATGGACCAACAGCAGATGTTTAGGCATAAAAAGTAGTCGCTCTCTATGCGCATGATTGTTTGTCGCGCCCGAGTGACGATTTGTGCGCGGTTTGTTAGCGATTTTGATGATTCTTTTTTTTTTTTTTCCACTATGGCACTACGAATTCATGTCAGCGGAAATTACGGCAATTTCAATGTGCCTTTAGCTTTAAAACGATTCTCAACGCTAAATGTGTCGCGTTCTATAAAGCATAAGGTGAAATTTATATGATATAATAGTTAATGCTTGAAGGTTTAAGTGAAGAGCGTGATGGAAAAGCTGGCAGGGAGTATGTTAATTTGTGGTAAGTTGGCTAAGCCAATCTTCTTTTGCTAAAATATGGTAACAAAATATATTCCTAGCTTGAAATCAAAAGGTTTCGGTTGGATGCTAACTACACACAGGTGTTGTAAATAGCATTCACCCATTTTCCGCCCGAATTGTCGGACGGATATGGAGGTCTCCGCGTATCTTTTTGCATAAGTAATTAAATTCTGGTTATCAGTCGCTGGCCAAGTTGGCGACAGAACTGGCGACAGTCGCTGGCCTCTAGTGGTCGTGATTTTTTACAAAAAATCTGACTGGCTTACAAAGCTCAATATCAATTACTTACAAAATACATTTAAATAGAGTGTAGCCTTTCAAAAAGTTTTAGAGGCAGTAGAAATTTAACCAAATAAGCTCAGTTCTTTTTTAAAAAGTCTCTCTATGTCTAATATTGATTATTTATTTTAAGTCAAGGAATTTTTTGGCGTGCACTTTGTATTTGTGTTTTTGTGTATTACACATTTGTGTAGTCTGATCAAAATTGGTGCACTATTTCGTATAGCTACCATACAAAAACTGAAACAATTTTCTGCGCAGCCGAACTCGCGTACTTCTTTGCGACACCTTGTAAAATTCATTGCATCATGAACCTTCACTCTCTTTTTCAGACTGGAATAACGAATCTGCGCATTGAATGGCCTTCTAATTGTTGGATCATTGTAGATAACCTTAAAAGACCTTTCCAGCAGTCGGCCTGATTAACATAGTCATATGCAGTATTGTTCACTATCACCTTTCTTAAAAAGAAAATTACTTTATGTTCAAGTACATTGGGCGATGTTATTTTTCTTACGTAAATGAGCAGTTTCAAACTTACATTTGATATGTACATTTGCCTAATTTTGTTGGAAAATATACGAATAAAATGCAATTAACATACAAACCAACAGATGGCCCACCCCATATAAGTTGGTGAGTTTATTTGAAAAGTGAAAAATCTTTATTTAGTTCCAATTTCAATTCGTTCTCGTCAAGGTATTATGTAGTTTGATTTAGTGTAGAATGTGGTTTGTCTTCAACGCTTTCAAGACTTTCTTTAAAAATTTTTAACCACGAAAAAATTTTTTATTATTATTGTATACCAGGTTTCAGCAGAATACTCCAAAATAAGTTAATATAATAAGTCTTAGCCACGACAAATGGTGCCTAAATTTCAGCAGCAGAATATATAAGCCCGTTAAAGTCTGGGTGGTATTTCATTATACTGATATGTTCAATTAAAAATTATTGGTCAAATATAATCATCTTTTTGTTTATGTATTTAAAAGGTTGTTAGCCTGCAAGATAGCCTATAAACAATTGTGTTTAAACAATTATATAGCAGTCTTTTTATGCAAACAATTTACAATAATTTTGTATATAAAACTGTAGCCGGTTAAGAATTCGTTGGAATTGTGAAATGAAAAAAAAAAATTTAAAACAAAGCGTATCTTTCAAATGTAGCTAGTTAAGTGCTTGTACATAAAATTAGATATAAAGAAAGCTTGATAGTTTAATTGTAAGACGGGTCAACTAGCCACATGCGCTTCTAACTTGGCAATTGACTTGACTTGGCTTGGCTTAGATGATGTCTAAAGAGATAACCTTGCTGTAATTTGAGTAAACAAAATGCGACGACGTTCGTCTAACAATGGAGCACAGATTGTATTTTGTTTTTCCTATCACCACAACAACATCAACAAAAGGGATAGAGCGGATGACGAAGACGAGAAAGTCGATGACTGCGATGGCTGCGTTGACTACGTCGAAGGAGTAACAATTGTTGGCTTATTAATGGCGAAATCCAGATAAAAGATGCATTAAAAGTAACTGTATACACAGTAAATAAACAAACAAACAAATCAAATCGAATGAATTGAATGGCATAAAAGCAGACAGCTTCAATGTGGGTGGGTTGCGTTGGTTTGTTGGCATAGCTGGGTGGTTCAGAGTCTCTAATTTTCAATTATAACGCATCAAGGTGGTAGAGGGGCGGCTTGTTTGGATGCTTCAATGACTGTCCATTGATGTAATGTGGTAAATTATGTCTCTGATAAGGATAAGCATCAAGTGTTGAATTTTTGGACGTGTGCCAGGCTAATTAAAGCCTTTGATGGGCAATGAGTGACGCTGCTTGTGCTCTTGGCTCTGACATTCCCAATCACAGGCCAAACGCTCCTGCTCTTAATTAAGCCAACTTATCAAATTATGAGTTGCTCATCAATATAAAATCCTTGAACCATTTTACACGCAAGGCAAGATTTTCACTTGTCATCGTCTTCGACGTCCAACTCATCGTAGTCTCTCACTTTGACTGCCGTCTAGCGTGCCGTCGTCAGTTTCCTGGCGACATGCGTAAACTTCCTTCCTTCCGGCATCTCCGCACCGTGTACATGTTGACGCCTTTACAAGACATTGCCAAGCAATTTTATGATTGGATGCCAAACAACGTTGCAGCAGTAGGAGACACAGAAATGTTGGCACTGCCAGCTACTGGCACTTAAGCTCTTGCCCTGCCGCAGTCTCCGTCTCCATCTCCGTCTCTGCTGTCAATTCCCGTTCGAGCACTCACTTGCTGTATGTGTGTGGCAGCAATACCGACAAAAACAACAACAAAAATTAGGCTCCAGCCAGTCGGACTCCAATGGGTTTTCACACAAGTGAGTGGCAAAGATATGGCAAAGCAAAAAGCGACAGTTCCCATAGCAAAAATGTTCAAATTGTTGCCAATGACAATGGGATTCGCTACATAGTAGAGTTATTTCCTTAGGTGGATATTCAAATTTTGCTACTATGGAACTATACAAAAGCCAAACTTTAAACGCATAAATCTATACAATATTTCAACTCGAATAAATAAGACGTAAAAGCAAAATGTTCATTTTTTATTTTATATCAATTTTCATGCAAACAGAGCCGTTCATTGATTAAGCATACATTTTGTGCTCCTCCCTGCGGCTTATGTCAAGGTCTGACTGGGCAATAGTGATAACTGCCCCTGGACACGCCAACAACACGCTAAAGAACCTCGTCATCAACTTGCAAACGGAATGAGAAAATGGGTGGATCAAAAAGTTTGGGAAATAAAGTAAAAATGTTAACGTTAAGTTTTTCAAATGAGTAGATTCAAAAATATCGAAAAACGAAATTTTATTTGAATATCTGAGAGGGGCTTCAATTTTTTTATAATATTCTGTGTACTACAAACTATCAAGAAAGTTTGCACTAAAGGAAATTTTATTAAAACAAAAATAACTTCTGTACTTTGAGTATGTTGGGCGTCTCTTTATGTCTATAAAGTCTTGTACGTTAAACCACGAATTAAACAGACGAATTGCGTCTGGGACTTATCCGAGAGAATACAGTTCATGTTCTAATATCAGCTATGTACAAGAAAAACTTTTAAGATATTTAAATACTCTACAAAACAGAGTCGGTTGCTTTGTGGTCTTAACGATTTACAGCCCTTTAGATAAGACAAAAACAAACTTTCCTGCAAATACTGACTCAGATCTAGTCATTAGTATACACTTTGCGTTTTGGCTGTAAACTTTATACAAATGAAACTGAAACCAGCTTTTTGAAAACAATTTTTTTATCTTCGACAAAGAATTTCGAATAATTTTTTCGCATTCGTCAGCTCGAACATACTTTATATGGACGCCTTTGACCATACACGTGTTTATAGTACCAATTATAAGTATAACAAATTGGCAATTAAAAAGCTATCAGCAATTAAAGCCCAGACCTGACTTTGTTCAGTAAAATGCATCTTCATTTGAAATAACTATTGTCAATTTAAACCTGGCTCCGAGTTTTTAAATTTATAATAAATAATAAAAATGCATTATAAACAACTGCATATATAGAAATAACTATTGTCAATTAAAACCTGGCTTCGAGTTTTTAAATTTAAGACATCAACAAGAATGCCTGATACAACAACTATATCAAAACATTCCTTAAACATATAGTTATTTACTACTATCTATCGAGATTGTTTTATTCTGCTGCAACGTACAGCAACTTACTGTAGTACCCGGAGACAAAGAATTTCTAATGGCCAAGCGCAAAAATGTGTAGAAATGTTTTCGAATACCAAGTTGATTGCTTAACCGAGTTACTGACTGTTTATCAGTGTCTATCTCAACGTTTGTTAGTATGTATTGCTGTTTGACTACCCCATCGCCCCACAAAAGTGACGTCATCGGGTTTATGATATTTTCAGGCATTCACACAAACAATAACCCAACCCAGTTTGGCATGGATGCGCGATAAAATGCGATAAATAAAATATATAAATACACAACTAAATAAATAAAAATAAATAAAATGCATATTTACTCTCTCACACATGTGGCAATGTCAAGCAGTAGCCTAAAGCAAATTAAAAATTAATTTTGCATAAATCTTTTCTTTCTCATTTTCGCATATGGCAAGCAACTTTCCGGGCCAATCAGGCAAGGCAAACAACTGAATGATTTGTCTCTTTCAGGTTTTTATACCCTTAAGCAGAGTCTCATTATTTCGTTGTGACGTATGCTATGCATAGAAGGTGTGCTAAGTGTATGGTAACCAAAAAAACTGTTTGGAAGCCTTAATTCTATTTTATTCAAACCAAACACTGTAATTTGTTTGTTTTTTACATCATCATATTGTGATAATAATATTTCTTAAAGCAGCTTTAAAATATAATGTTTCTTTTGTCAGCTGAGCCTCAGCTGCAAAAGCTTAACAACAATTTTAATAATACCCATTACTTTAGTTTTTTATTCTTGACAACAAAATATTATGGTAATAACACTAAATCGTATAGCTACAGTAAAAAAAAAGTGTTTCCGCGTCATCGAACAAATTACCTTCAACGCAAAAAACATCTCAGATACATAAGGCACTTATGTAGAAATATAATCTGAGACTAAGCAAACAGACGAAAAGCGGAGACGCATGCCAAATCCAAAACTATTCTGTTTAATGCAAAATATGATGACGTCCAGCTCAGAGCCCATTATGTCAACAAACGTAGCTTTTTAAATGTTTATAGCTTCTGAAGAATAGAAGGGAAGCAGTTTCTTGTTCCTATTAAAACTTGGCCGTGCTTCGAATTTTACAAAATCAAAACGAATAATTGTATTCGTTTTCGTTTTTGCGTGCTCCCAATTTCACTTTGTTTTTCTCGATAACTTTTATATTTCCCTTACTCTTTTAGATAATTTATTTATTTTCTTCTAAACAGCTGGGCGAATATTGATGGAAAGTTCGTAAACATTGCAAAAATGCCTTTTATTTTCTCAAGCAAGATTTTATCGCACCTATCAGTTATCGATAAGCCAAAGTTTGTGTGGTTGCGAAAGCTTGCCAAAATTCGTTTTGGTTTGTGCATGCTAATTTTTGGTTTGAGTCAGAAAAAATATATTTTAATATAATAATCAATAAATATTTTTCTTGAAAATCTAATAATATCAAAGAATATTAAAAAAAAACCTATTTTGCCAATTCCTTTTGATTTCTCTTCCAACAACGCAGTCGGATTCAACCCACATAAAAAATGCTTTTTGTCGAAATTGCAAGCACCAAAGATGTGAAATCAAATCGAATCCGAATATTTTATTCGTTTTTGTTTTCCAGAGCATAACTTAATAATTCAATTCTTTTATTTTACAAATATTATCAAAATATATTCAGATTCGGTATCAGAATATCGGAATTGCTTAAGACTTAGTGGTCATCAATTGATGCATATCAAAATAAGCTAAGAGACCAAAAACACCGGTTAGTGTAAACTATAACCAAAAAATATCGCTTATCGCTTTAAATTTTATAATTGCCGATTGCAAACAATATAGTGAACACTTTGATATACACAAATAGAAAAACTACCTACATAGTTGCAGTAAGTAATGTAAGAAGCACATTTAGCCAAGATGTTTTCTGTTTTTCGCATATATCATATAGCTTTAAAAATATTTATTATATCCCATAAAACTTTACACATTTAAATACACCATAAGGTATTGCAAAAAGTGTATATAAATGGCGCTACTCTTACAGTCTTTCATACTCATCATTGTTGTTGTTGCTGCCTCAGGAATATTATGTCTATATTTAGACAAAAGTATTGTATATGCACATTTTTGCATATACGAGTAAATTTTTATTTTGTTTGTGTTTTTGTATCATAAACAATCATTTTTATCAGCTATTATTGGCCAAAGGTTCGAATTATAGACCTTACTGCCGATGACTAAGCGATCATTAAACGAGAAGGCGCCTATCGAAAGGAAGTACTCAAAATTCTTTGCCACCAGCTAGTTAGAAAAATATTTCCACATATGGAGTTCAATATGTGCCCACTTTAAAATGGTTCAGCTTCACCTCCACTTGAGTTCCGCGTAATTAAGAAACATTCCAAAACAATAAACTATGCCATGTTACACACACACACATACACACAGTTACAATCGCACTATAAAATCTATCGAACTCGAATTGTACTCAATATATGACGTCTCTCTGATTGTTGTTGTTGCTGCTGTTCTTACCAAACTAGTATTTTTGGTTTATTTAGCATTTAATTTTTGCTTTTTGTTTTTTCTACGTTTTTTTTTTTTTTTTTTGAAAATTGTTTGAGTTGCTTTTGTAGTTGTTGTTTTTAATTTTGTACAGCAAAAGAAAAACATGTGTGCGGCAGCAGTTTCAAAGCAGCATAAAAACCTACATGTTTAGTATCATACAGTCAGCAGCAAAATTTTTCAGACACCTTTAGTTGATCATTAAAGCAAATGAAAATTCAATGGATTTGAATTCTATTCCAACATCCTTGCAAAGATTGAAAACAGGCATATTTATTAAGTAGGTAAAGAGACGAATTATTTGTTTTAGAATCCAAAGCGAGCCATGACCAATATTCAATTTTTTTCCTACGGCGTCGTCGTCGTCCTCGTCATCATTTATTTTTTAGTGTAGCCGCTTGGTGGCGCTCTGGTATAATTATACATTTTTTTTTTTTTGCATTTTGACAATTGTGCTTTAATTTACAGATCATTCAACTTCAAAGTTATAGATGTACGATTAGTTGTTATTCAGACTGTTTATACGAATACCTACATATGTATGTCTTTCAAACTAAATTTCATATATTCAGCACAAAAATAGCAGTACACATACCTACACACATATCCACATGTACCACACATATGTACTATACAAAATGCTGAGGCGTTAAAAAAATAGAGCGCACAGTTGTTATTTGTGTTTAATTGTTATTGCCGCCGTTTTGTATTTTGTTTTTGTTGCATTTGAAGCATTGAATTTTGATACATATATATATAGATACATACATATGTGCTGAATTTTTTGCTTAATTTGTTTTAATTGAGCATGTAACATGAATCAAACATTGGTGGCTTTTCTTTTGTTTATATAAGTTTGAAAAAAAAAAATATAATTAAAAAAAAAAATACTGAAGATGAAAGATAGTTTGCAGTTTCATTGGATTTGACTTTTCAAGATTAGTAAAACCGAAAAATATTTCCTTGACAAATGCACTTCATTGGTTTTATTTGGCAATCATTGAAACTTAAAAAAAAAATGTAATTGACTTTTCAAAAAAGTATTATAATCACTCAAATCAGTTTTGGATGACGATTTGGAGAAGATGTCAAGGCTTAAGACAATCTCATGCAGGCCAAGCAAATTCTCAATTTCAATGGGTTCAAGAATATCTGTTAAAAATAAGCTTAGAATCGATTGATTTGGTTGCTTGAGAAAGTAAGGTTTGGAAACTCACGCACGCCCTGGTCTGTATCTTTTACCAAGGGCTTGGGTCTTTACGAAAAAATCACCGGTAGAGGAGCTAGGGACTGATACAATAGTTTCCAAGAGTGGAAAGAAAAACAGTCTGCGCTATGTCTAATATTTTAGGTATGTTTGAATGCTGTTCCATTATATACACAGCTCAAAGGCCAAAAAATGATAGGAGATTACATAAAACAGCAGCATTAAACTATGCCGTAAAGGTTTCGAGATAACAGGTTAGCGAAATTAGTTAGACCTTTACATTCATTAATCAATATGATTGCCAAAGCTCACTGCTTTCTATTCAAAAAAATTACTAGTAAAAAGATCCCAACCTTTACACTTCCTCCAAACAATCAAAATTTATAAAAGTGTTATAATATCTGTTATTATACTTCCCACTTCGTCTTATGCAATTGACATTTACAAAACAAAAAACTAAAAAATAAATATGAATATTAATTAAAAAATCAAATCAACTACAAAGCCATATCTCAGTCAGTCAGTTAGCCGCACAGATTGGCAGGTAAAGCCGCATTAAAAACATTTCGAAAGTTGCACCGCAACAACTCATGGAAACGGACAGACGGAACGAAACACCTGACTCACTTAACACGCCCTCTGCACTCTTGATCCGGCGAGTTGCAATACAAATTAATGAATACGGCTCAATTAATAAAAAATATGCAAAAAAAAAAAGGCAAAATAAAATTGTAGGACAAGTATGAAAAGAGTGCCGACAACAGAGACGTCATTTATGTATATATTTATAACCTATGTATTGTATATAGAAATGCAATCGGGGGACTGACGTCGATTGAAAATATGCCAAAATGGGCGCACAAGCTGCCCACAAATGTTTCAGCTGACCGACTTACAAATCAAATTTTTTTATTCAAATTATTTTTTATGCATACTCTTTAGATGGTTAAAAATAATATGACTTTATGGAGACAATTGTAGCGTGCCAAGCGAGCGGATATGCAAATGATTTTACATGGGCTTTATTGTTCTAACAATATAATTATTATTAACTAACAATAGAGGGCTTTACAAACCAAACAGTGTGTGACAACCCTGTTTTTAAATAGCAAAAAAAGAAGGGAAGGAGCAAAAGTCACCATGGAAATAAGCAAAAAATAAAGCTGCAGTTTAAAAACAAAAAATAATAATCGTTAAGTTTTTCAAATTATTATTCAAAATACAATCGCAGTTCATTTGTAGTTTAAAAAGAATTCAAAAAGACTGTCAGGTTAATAGAAAAGAATTTAGAAGTCGATCGTGCTACAGAAGAAAGGAGTAGTGAAGGGTTTTTTAGATTTGCCTAAAATTATCTCACTACTTACACAATTAATTTAAAAAGAATTCAAAAAGACCGGCAGTTTAAGAGAAAAGGCGATCGTGCTTCAAAAGAAAAGGGTAATGCAAAAGAATTCGCGACCCTAGATGTAAAAGAACTAATCAAAACTATAAATAACTAATGTTGTCATGATAATTAGTTTTGAAGTTGGATATTATTCAAAATTATTTGAAATAAGATAATATAATAACCGATATGTACTTTAAGAGTATGTCAACTTCGACGCCCCTAACCGAACCTTCCGGTTGATTTTTTTTTATTTATTTTTTTACTGAATGAATTTTTTCAGTGCATGCTGCTCAAATAGTATCGAAATCGAATGTACGCACCAGAGCGGATGGATATAAAGCTGCCAAGTTGGGTTGCTCGAGTAGCTGCCCGCCCACATAAAGCTGACAGCGTCGGCGACAAGTTGTTGTTAGTTAGAGGGGCCTGCTTATGCCGCATTGAGTGAAAATGAGTTTGGGTTTTTTGTATGTTTTGTTCGGATTGGAGCGTGTTTATGTAGCATTCCAACACAAAATGGAAACGCTAATAAGGTCAAAAGCTTTGTGGAGAGCAACCACAATAAGAATTGACATTTTTTTTGATAATGGACAGAAAAAAAAAAATACGCCCACAATAGTATACAAAAAGAAACCGACCTATAAATAAAGATAAAACACAGAGTCAAAACGAAATTCGCCAACAGGCAAACAAAAACGTGTGGAAAATAAAATAAACGAAAATACAACGGGCACGATCGGTGTTTATAACGAAGCTACTGCGACTTTAGAGTAGCTAATGGATTATGACACCAGACCAGACTAACTACACTCAGAGTGGCCAAGAAAACGAGAAATTCAAATACAAATACATATGTTTAATAAAAAAATAAAAATGAGAAAAGGCTTTAAACATGAGCATAACAGAAAAAAAAACAATAAATCTACTAACAAAAATACAAATCAAGCGCACGTATCTTGTAGATACTTTTATAACAAAAATACACACACACATACATGCAGCTGGCTGGGCAGCAGCGCGCGCTGCGTAGATGTTTTTGTATATAGACAAAATATAGAATGAAATATAAAATAAAGTCAGGGGCAGACGCCAGTGGAATCAGCAGTAGCAGCGACAGCGACGTCAACGCGACGCTGCGCGCACAAGCGATGAGGTAATTTCTGCGCGTTTTTTTTTATTAAAAGCAAACACTTGAGATACATTTTTTTGAGATACATTTTTTTGGTGGCATGTTTGTTTGTAAATGTTTGTAGCTTTAAGGACACACATAGGATTAGAATTATGTTGACGTGCTGCGCCTGCGTAAAACTTTGCGCTACTTTATAAGCTGTTTTTGTTGACGTATGCTGGCCATGTATGTAATTAGCTATTGTTTTTTTTTATATATATATGTATATACAAAAAAAATATTAACCTGACATTTGCATTATACAATTATTTAGCTTATTTTTTTTTTACGCCATTTCATTTGTGCGTTTTATTATAGGTAAAAATAATGCCATATGTCACGCACTAATACGCGCACAAGCTAGACACACACACATACTAACTTGCCAGATTATATACACACACTCACTATGGCTATAAATACAGTCGAAAAAAAGTGACTGACGATAATTGTATGCTATATATACATATATGCTTGTACTATATACCTTGTGATATATATATTTTCTGCTTTTTCCACACAATTAAGCTTCAAATTTGATTATTGCTTTTTAATATTTGAACTTGAATTTGGCACACACTAACACACTGCTGCACAAATACGTACATACATATGTATTTATACGTTATAGATTTCGTTGACAGCACGACGGAGTATCTTGTTGAATGAATACACCACACGCGCCTCACACACCCGACAACGTTAAAAACAAAAACTCAAATGAGGCGCAAGCATTTTGTGCGCGCCTACAACAGCCGAACGAATGAGCGCCAGCGCAAACAGCTTACGCTCTCAGCTGTGCTGAGCGTACGCTCCAAAGTTGGCGCTCACCACGCTCTTTGGCGCTCACGCGCCGCTACGATCGGCAAATGTAAACAAAACAAAAAGTGTAGAGTAGCGACGCAAACGCCGGGCAGGCGGCAAGTCACTTTAGCGCAAAGCAAAGGCAAGGTGATGGACCCATGCCAGCGCTCTTCTGTGGTGGGTGCATAACAAGCAGCGCGTCAGCGTCAGCCTTTTTTTTCGATGACTAATTTTTGTAGAGTGGCCAATTTTTTGTTTTCGTTTGTCTTGTTGCTTTTACGAGGGTTGCCTTAGATGTTTCAGGAAGATTCCACAACAGACTGCCAAATATCATCTAGCGTAGTGAAAATTAGAGGAAAAGCGTTTACTAAGGGAGCAGAAACCATTTCGGTTCTTTATAGTAAGGTCAAAGTTCCCTATAGCGAATGCGCATGGGAGCAGAAAACTGTTTCGCTTTATAGCAAATTACTTATGCAGAAAAAATATACTTCTTAACATTTTTCTAAGAAAATCAGTAAATTTTGTTTGGACTACACTTATCCATTTTTCATTCTCAATAATATCTTCTAAAGGGATTCAAACACATTACACAGTAGGTTGCTCCTCATCTGTAAAAAAGTTTAAAAAACAAGAAAAGCGAGTTCTCATTTGATACCAAAATCGGTATGTAACGATGTCGACGGTATGATTTACTATACCATAATCTTTATTTCAAGATCTCACACTTTGTAATACCAAAATAAAGAGAATAAAAATTGAATTAACTTGTTGCGAGATTAAAGATAATCAGACATAAGTACTTAAGTTGCTGCTTTGTTGTTCGTACGGAGAAATGGGCCTACGATGTATCACTGTCGAACTCGCTCACGGTAAAACATATTGCGATATGTCAAAAATATTAGGTCTCTAATTCAATTCTCAAAAGTTGTCTCAAGCAACTGCACAAATGTATTGGTTCACATCAAGAATATTTTTTAGCGATATTTCAAAAATTGGGTCACAATTTAAATTCCTCAAAAGTTGTTTCAAGCAAGTGCACAAGTATGTATATTGATCCACATCAAGAATATTTTTTAGCACAATTAAATATATTTTTGTTTTTAGTTCCACAAATAAACAAGCCAACCCTCTTGGCTTACAATTTGCAAACAAAGAGGAAGCAATAACAAAGTGGAAGTGGAAGTAGCAGTATATAAAAAGTTGTAGATACTCATACGCATTAGTCACTTTGAAGTTCGTTGGAAAAACTTTTTTACTCATGTAATAGCTCAATTTTAAAATAGACACACCAAACGCAACATTATTAGGCGTTAATTTATTAGGCGCTTAAGGCAAGTAAATTATTTGTCGCACGTTGCAAAGTAATAAATTCAATTGAATTGAATACAAGAAAAAGTGTAAACAAATGCAGCACGAAAACAAGTTTCTTGGGCGTAAACAATATTAGAGTATGTGCAGCAAACAAAGGCAAAGATGACACTGGAATTTAACATCATGATGTTGTTGATATTGGTTTCTTGCAGCAGAAGATGAGTCGACGGGAACGCGCCCCTTGTTTTTCAATTATGCTCAATTATTGACACAATCATTAGGCAAGGGACTGGACTGGCTGACTGACTGTCTGTATGACTGACAATGTTCAGCCAAAGTCGCCTGCAGTTTAAACAATTGGAAAAGTGAAATCTTTAAAACAGCGGGAGCGCGCACGAGTTGAGGTTTTTGCCGGGGACAGCAGCTGCTGCTGCTGCTTCTGCTGCTATGACAAGGGTTGGAGTTAAATTCAAGTTAATTATGTGCCTGTATTTGTGTGTATACAAAGCAAATTGAAAGCAATTCGCTAGCAAAAATTGAAGGGGAATCGGGCGGTGCCCGACAGTGGAATACACTGCAGCTACGTTATACGTTATCCTGATACATTAAGAATTGTAAGCAAGTTGAAGTGATAGTGCTTAGGCGATGTTTAGTGTATATGTCAACTTTTTATTGTTGATTAGGCTCACATGCCCTCTTTAGCTAATATTGATAGATTTCTTCTGTATCTTTTGAAGTTTTTATACGTTCTTATGGTATTATTTAGTTAAATTTTGTGTCGCGGTTCATTTGATTTTAAAGATGCAGTTGTTCATACGGACCTACGGACGGACGCACGCGATTTAATTACTACACGAGTTGTTGCAAAGATTCTGAGAGCCACGCCTCCTGCTTCTGTTACATACAATGCACAAATCTTTGATACTCTTGATCACCCAATGGATACAGGGTATAGGAAAGAGGTCTGTGCGCAAGCTTGGCCCTGTCAATCAGTGGCTGGTTATAAACATACAAACATCTGCACTTATACTAACAGCAAGTCGTTTTACTTATTATCTTATCGTTAGCTGCGCGCTTAAGGAATGTAACGTTATGCGGTTTCTTTCCAATAACTTGAACGCGTACGCCACCAACACCACCAACTGAAGGCGATAAAGAAGTCAACAACGAACAGTACATTGGCATTGATAGTATTGTATGTAAAGTACTGTGTTCCAAGTGTTTGTATATGCCATACAAGAGCGGTACGAAGTCGTTAATTGAATTATATTTTTCACTTCCACCAAAACGGACAGACACTTTAGGGCGTGTTGCAAGACTCGCAGACTTGTAGCAAATGTAACTTGCATTTAATTAGCGTAAAACGTGTACGCCAAAATGTCCAAGCAAACAACAATACAGCTGTCTGTACATACATATATACAGCCATGCGGGTGTAATCCAGCTGGGTTGCTTCTACGCATAAAATGTTTAAGAGGCGCCACAAAAACGGGTCAAAATTCGCGTGACCATCATAACAAATATGCAAACTTAGCACAAGCTGGCAGTGTTTGGTTTGGGTAGGGAGGTACGGGGATTAGCTATGTTGCTAGCCCACTGGAGCGCCAGTTCTTGTTGCGGCCGCAGCAGCTGTATTAACATTTGACTTATTTGCAATGACACAACACAAGCACACGCGTTCTTTCAATTGCACACTATGTCTTAACGCTTTAATAAAACATTACTTACAGAATTGCAAAGAACGAGTGTCTAGTTAATGTAAACTATATAAATAAAACAACACTTTATAAAAATTCGTCGTAGGGAAAAAAACTAAACCAAAGAGATGTGCGTTTTGTGTACGAGCTGTTAATCGAGCGGCTGCGATAGGCATGCGCGCAGCTGTTATCGTCATCGCTGGCTGCATTTTTAATGACTGGTCACCCTAGGTGTGGGCGGCAACGGCGCCATATTTAAAGTTTTAAAGCACTAAGCCTACATTGGCTTAAGTTTGCACTTTTTGCAAAAACTAAAGTTTAAAATTGTTTAAACGCCAAAGCCGAAGCGCTACGTTGTGATTAATGACTGATGCGTCTTAGACGCACAACCCCCAAACAGCTATTTGATAAATTTGTCTGCCTTTCCGGCTAAACATAGGCATACGATCAGCTTGCTTCCGGCATGTATATGCGCTTTTTGCCGTTAGTTCAACCCTCGCAAAAACTAAAGCAAAAAAATTTATATATGTATGTATAATAGAAATCATAAAAATAAAGAAAATTCATGACTTTGGCGAAAAACTCAACGGACCGCATATCGCGCCAAATTGTTAGGGTTTGGGGAAACTTTGACTAAGCGCTTAGTGCTTGCTGTTTTTGCCTGGAGGGGTTGTAACAACAAAAGCAAGCGAAATAAAAATAAATTTAATGTTCCTGTTTTTCGTCTGCGACATCGTTGGGGGGCTCTACCAGGCCCAAGCTAAGTCAAACCATATCATATATATGCGTAATTTATGCTGCAAAATATCTCGAGCATAAACAGGAAACTACAGCACGTCAAAGTCAAGTTTCTAGCCAAGTTCTATGCTGTGCACAAATTCAATTAATTTCAATCGAACGCCTGTCGTTTTGTGCATCCGGCATTGATATCTATTGAAGATGCTACAAATAGATACAAGCGTGCCAAAGTCCTAGTAAACCCAACCACCAAAGTTTCTCACGTCCTCGCGCGCGCCCCCTGTCACATAAATCTTGCAGAATGCATGCGTGTTGTTATGACTTTGAAAGGCTCAGCAAAAACCCAAACCATTGTCATGTGTCCTGTGGAAGTCCTGCTGCGTCATTGCTTTAGTTCCGGTTAAGTTTTTCGGCTGCGTCCAATGATTTATGTCACTTTGTTGGCAAACAACCAAGCCTTTCACATGTGGTCTTCAAGTGACCCACTTGGGATTCATTGACCAGCAACAGCAGCAGCACTAATTGAGCGATCTTCCGGTTGGCTAATGGGTTAAAAATGTTTTTTTTTTTTTTGCTTCTAGCCGCAATATATCTTCTATATTGCTGTGATAATTCTGGCAGTTTTTCTACCAAAATTTAAGGGTTTTGTGTGGACGATACTTGAGAACTATTGTAAAGATTTATGGCAGTCTAATTTGCTGATAGTTTTTGGGTTTGCAGCAATTTTGCATACTTAATTGGTAGTTAAGGGGTTCAAGTAACTTTAGGGTAATGCGATGCTAGCGTCTGAGCTTCTAAAATTTCATTTGGTTCATAAGTGGCATCAATTTTTCTTGTGGTACTAAGAACTTTCATTTAAGTAGTTTGAGTAGAAATATTTTTTTTCAGGGTAGAGTAAACAAATTATGAGCACTTTTTCTGGAGATCCGAACCTTCTAATTTTTTTAATTCGTACTAAGCCATGTACAGTTTTGAACTATTTTTAAACAATTTTTCGAAAATAAAAAATTTTAAAGCTTCAAAAATTAAATGAACTTTCTTGACTTCTACTAAAGTCGCTAAAAAGAAGATTCGCCGCAAACGATCTCTTACCTCACTCTTTTATATGCACCCTCCAATCCAAGGACACATCTGATGCTAAATAGAGATCCCTTCCAGCATCAAAGATAAGCCGAGCTCTCTAAGTAGGAAAGTCTGAAACTCTGCTGAGAATCTTTCCCAGCCTAGAGTCTTTCAATTAAGTCAAAAATGGTTTTAAAAATCTTTAAGGTCCTCAAGAACTGGTTCGTCACCCTAAATAGCCTCAAAGGCTCAAAGCTAAGTTTCCATTAAGTTTTTTGGTTCAGCTCGACCTGACTTGTGAAAATAAAAACTGCCTCAAATGAGTCATCTGATTAGAAGAAATTAAATTATATAAGATTGGAGATCAAGCAATGGAGCACTGTTGCTGACTCTTCGGCGAAAATGTTTGGAGTAAAGTACTCCTTTTATTGCAATGACTTTCTCGCATTTCGTGTTGTTTCAAAGTTCTTCAATGCGTCCATTTAAGAAAGGGATCATCCATAAACTACGCGACGCTCCAGGGGGTGGGGGGGGGAGTCTGGCGAAGCGTCACGATCATATGGAAAATCTTCAAAAATATTCCGTCACTGTGTAACAAGGGGGAGGGGGTGGTCTATTTTGACGAAAATCAGCGTCACGTAGTTTATGGATGAACCCAAAGACCTGATAGTGTTGTTGTTATAATACCGCATGTGGATTTTTAGGCTCTATAGAAATAAGAAGAACAGGAGAAAATTAGGAACGATGAATGGATTCGTCTACAGGTTATAGGTGCGAGTTGGTCTAGGGCAGTCAACTTAAGACTGATCTATGAGAGCTGGTCTTAAACCCAAAACTGGCTTTATTCTTAAGGTGGCTAGAAAGTTATCCAATGGCAGGTAGGTCATTGCAGATGTCTACGCGAACAGCTCATGGTCGTTTTGACACGTTCTAGTGTAGATGCTGTGGTTAACGTGGGGTTGATCGATCATATTGAGGAGGAATGGCCTTGTGAGCAGCAGACGGTGGTCAGGCCCAGGAAGCATGCCCAGACGGCAGGTACTTAGTCAGGAAGTGGCCGTCCTATTGATTTTAATATGGTTGTTATGATTTCTTTATCCTTGGCACAAATACTACCGGCTAAGGCTTTGAGAATACGGTTTCTAGCACGGACCTTTTTTACAATTCCTTGCAAATGGTTTTCAAACTGAAAATAATAATATTATTGGGAAAAGCTGCACAGCGACTGTGCTCCCTTCAAGCCCTGGAGCTCCTCAATATTTGAGACAAACTTAGTTATTTGAGATAGTTCAAGTCTCAATCATGCATCGATATTCTATGCCCGAGGGATTTCCTTCTTGTAGCAAGTATGTGTTGGGAGGTTTCTTCCTCAGATTCACAAAACCTGCATGTGTTTGAATTCAAGATGCCAATAGAACACAGGTGTTTCCTGAGTCTGCAGTGTCTCGTTAGTAACCCAGTCAGTATCCTAAGAGAATGCCTGCCCGATTGGGATATTTTGTTGAACCTATTTGAGTTATATGCACCAAAAGAAGTTGCTTGGCCTGCCTTTCTTATTCTCGCCAGCTCATCAGCTGCTTCATTTCCGGGAATGTTCTTGTGTACCGGGACCCATCTAAGGAAGACTCTGTTTCAATGTCCTAGATGATTCAGTTTGACTTTGGCAAACTGGAAATTTTGTCGAAAACCCTGCCAAGAATTTTGGCGATATCTCTCAGTGGTTCATCCATGTCAGGGGAGTCTTCCTACGTGCTACCATTGGATTACCACTGCGAAGTACATATCTTATGTTTAGAACTAATAGAAATGGGTGCAGCTCTTTCAGCCCTTGGTGTTACCAACTGGCGAAGGTGCGCGCAATGCAGAAGCGCCTGAAGAGAAACGTTGCACCAGGTCGAGACCCGTTAGGGTTGTATGGGCCAGTTCAGAAGAAGAAGAACTAATTGATGTGAACTTAATGTATCAGACAGATAGAACCTTGCCTTATTGAATGTGTTGTTAACCAATATTTTAATACATCTTTGCAAATAGTTTTAAGTGCTCCATATAAACCACATAAAACCAAATGCACGACAAATTTTTGAGCACTCAACTCATTTGAATAATAAAAATAATATTGAAAACAATAAAAATTTATGAAATGCCATTAAATGGCTTTCGAAAAAACAAGCGGAACAAGCAAACAACTACAAATTGTTGACAGCCGTCAACTTACCCAGGATTTACCCCTTGCGCCAGGCGAAAAGTATATTTTGATACTGGGGGTTGGCAGTTGGTCCAGGGGCAAGAAGAGCAACAAACAAAGCCACAAATTATTTTTTATAGCCTTAGAGTTGAGGCACAAGCGCTCAGTTATGCGCATTAAGATCCTCGAACCGGGTTGTGCCGTAGTTGTCATAATTTAATGCCGGAGAAGTGCCTGGATAGACGTCTGGGTCGTAAAAAGAAAAAGTGAAATGCACACTACAATGAGCAGGGACTTATGCAATGTCACCACTATACAGCATTGGCGTGCGGCGGTGGACCAAAATTTTAATTGATGACAATTTCATTAAAATTTCGGGCTTTGGGGCGTGGAGGGCACTGACTAAAGTTCATATACATGGATATGTTTGCATCCTGGGGCAATAAAAAAGCAAGTAAACAACGTCAGCTGGCGCGTGGGCGATGTGCATGATGATGAGGCGGCGCTTGAGTTTACTGGGATTTGTCCGGTTGTTCTGACGAACGAACCGTGAAGGATGCAAAAAGTTAATCGCTCAGGCGGACGACTGTCTCGCACTTTGTATCTGGACAGATGTGTTAATGTGCACTGTAAACTGGGGTTTTTTTTTATAGCCCAGCTCAGGATGTGCTTGTGTGTTTGCTCCCGCCGAGAGTGAGTGCGAATTTCGAGCGCAATAAGTAAATTGCGTAAATTTATAGCTGCGTAAATTGTTTAATGACTCAACAGTCTATTTATCCGGGCTATGGGATGCATTGACATGGCCTAATGGGTGTTGAGGTTGCTCTTGTAAGGTTGTATGTATATATGTAACTGGCGTGTGCCATTTGGGTTCAAGTGCTAGTTCAAGGCGTGGCGTAAGTTGTAATAATAAAATGAGTAAAATATAACTCGACGCGAGAAAAAATCGTTAGTTTGGCGGCAGTAGTGTCAATAAGAAGTAATTTAATGGAGTTCACTCAAAAATATCTAGATGGTTTTTGCAGTCGTCAACCAAGTTTTTTTCACAACAGATCTTATGTCAAAGAATCTACCTAATTAGCTTACATAAAAGATCTTAAGTAGAATTGGACTGAACTATAGGTAGGTCTATCTCCAAAGACAAAATTCCATAATCACCGAAAAAGAAAATTTCGTTCGAACCAAAAACCATACTTTATCATTCCAAAAATACTTATATAAGACTAAAATGTGCTCTCATAGCCTCCACCACTACTGGAATCCAAGCCGAAAGCTTGACTGCTGTGTCTTCTCCCTCTAAAGGCCTCTACGCAGTTCGAAAATTTTCGCACGGAATGTCACAAATGGGATATCCCAAATGGAATTTTTTTTTATATGAAGTTTTGTCATTCCGTTCGAAATTTTTCATACTGCGTATGCGTCTTAAATAAGAAAGCAAAAATACTATAATAGATTAAAGTAAATCCACATAAAACCTTTAACAAATTATGTTTATATATATGAAAAAAAAGTTGTGATTACGTCCACCCTGATTCTAAGCATGCTTTGGCAAGTTATGTTGTCTTTTCAATGACTTTCCGAACTTTATTGAAATGTGCTAGTCCAACCCATGCCGGAGGTCCTTTCAAATCATATTAATATTAAAAAATTTTTAAGACAATGCATATTTTTGTGAGCCCTGTTATATAAATATAAAACTACGGGGCTCCGCTCCATACGTGCTTCGCACGCCATTCCCCGGGGATTTCAAGACTAATACACTCCGATTGATGCATATGTTCGATGAGTGGGACTTCTATATTTTTGGCTATAACTATAGAAGTTCCATAACAATTTCCTTTGTTGGATGGGTTATGTTAATTGGAAGGTCTCTGTCGAGTTTTAACATGTTTGAGGATAAATATTGAAAGCCAGAGGACTAGACTAGAGGGTGACATCCTCAAAATTTAGTGGCTGTAGCTTCTTTATACATATTTAGCTATAGGTGGGTGCGGGCTTCTTCATTTTAAGCTATAACTCGCGAAGTTCCCAAAAGATTGTAATAAAATCTGCACCCATAGATGGGTTTAAAAAAAAACCCCTTTGGCGAGTTTCTATATTGTTGGTAAAAAATTAAGGGTCAAACCATGATATTCTATTGGGGAACAAGACGTGCCAATATCAAAAACTTAATGCTGTTAAAGAACTAGAACATAAGACGCACCTTATGGTCCTAATGCTCCAATCTCTTTTGGGCTTTAAGAAACAGCCAGACGAACATGGCTAAATCGGTTGCTTTTGTCGTCCTGATCATTTTGGTATTAAGGTTTCGGGGTCTTACTCATTCCTTTTTTGCACAAACTTAATGTAACCTTTGTATATAAAGTAAGGGTATAAAAAGTTCTTAAAGTTTTTGGCATGAAGGTTATCAGTGCTAGAGGTACGGTAAGATGGGACTGCCTAAAATGGAGAACGGAGATTCTTTAAGTGTACTAACTAGCACATGCATTTTGCAGTCCTGTCGGCAGGGGGTCTATGGGGTATTCCTTGCAGGCCCGAAGTTCTCTTAAGCGGCCCGTAGATTGTAAACAAGAGCAATGTATAATAATTTTGATCATGATTTTTATTTTGGTTAGACGTATTTTTTCTCTATGAGGATAGTAATTTCAACTTTTTGGGAAAAAATTAGTGTATCCGTCGGTAGTCACCGTCGGGCCCTACTTTTCTTTCGACATGCCAGTATTTAAAGAACCAAAGATCCGTCCTATGGGGGCTATATAATACAGTGCTTGGAAACTCTTAAAAACTTTCGAATGTGAAGTTTGATAACGATATCTTCATAAACAAACGAAACACAACAAATTTTATACAAAAATCGATTTTTTGGTCCTATTGGGGCTATATGATATAGTTATCGGATTATGGTCAAATTTGGTACAGTACATAAACTTCCGAGTGCTAACGATGTCTTGATAAACAAACGAACTATTCATCTAAAACTTTTGTTTTTTCGAGGTCCTCTGGAACACTCCTATGTGGGCTACAGAATATAAACCCTTTATCAAAAAAATTAAATAAACTTGTCTCGCGCAGGATCTAATCTGAAAGTTTGGTTTGAAGTGTTACCTAAATATGAAATAGATACCCTGAAATAAAATTTAAAAGAAAAGGAAACGAGAAAGAATGAAAAAGAAGAGAAATGCAACGAAATCCCAGAAGCGCCGAGATAGAAAATAAAAGAAATCGACACAGGCAAGATGAATAAATAATGCCCTGCAGGTTTTGCGAAGCAAAGTGAACAGGTGGCGGCTCCCCCTAATTTATATACATATAGTGTAGTACTTTAAACACTCTGTAAAATGGTTGGCCATGAAAATTTAAAGTCTAAAACAAATCTTTGGCAAAATACATTTAGAGGTCCCGCTTTACGCATCTGTCCCATCTATTCATCATTTGGTTGCAACTATTTAGAGCTCTTAACTATCTGCAACTAAACTGCAATTAAAGCAGCATTTAACCAGAAACTACTCGTAACGCCCCCACCTATAAGTACTACAACAAAATCCCAGTAAAAACACTGCGACAAAAAAAAAAAAAGAAAAACCTCATTAACATTGGGGGTTGGCCTTCAGAGCTTCGGGTTTTCCAATTCGCTGACTTGTCGCACCCAGTCAAAATGTCTTCAACGATAAACGGCACTGATAGCGAAGCATTTATCAAACCAAAAACAAAAACAACAACAACTGGGAATAAGAAAAATAAAAACAAGGCAAGCTCAATTGAGTTTCAAATTGATGTCACCATTATCGGGAGCTGTCATCTAAATTGTGCGGGGCGCTGAGTGAATCCCAGAGACAGTTGGAATAGCCAGTTTTGCTTGTGTAGATGCTGGGGTGGGGGGCTGTGGTACGCCTATATGCAGACAACCACTTTGTATGTGTATTTATTTTTAATTTTTTCATCATTTATCAGCAGAGTTGCCCCATGTGGCTGGCTCTAAAAGATTCTCACATGCCACAATTGCATATTTATGTAGATGCAATGTGCAATTTTAGTTTGCGCTTCGATTTAAGTGCTCATAAATAAAAATCCACAACAACCCTCGATCGTATCGGGCGGGGGTAACTCTATGAACAACCCAAGCGACACATGTCAAAAAGGCAATGGAAAGTTTGTAAACAAAACTAATGCCGACATGGGTGTTGATAAAGTTCTCCGTCGGTCGTCCTGCGCGTCGTCGACGTTTTCCCCCCGCCGCTTATTGAATTGCACTACACGCTTGATTGCCCGCTAAACGGATGTAAGCCGAAGAATGAAGTTGAGTCTAGAGTTTGGGTTTAGGATTTGGCTGTATGCATCAATTCGACTCATATGCGATATTTGTAAGTATGACATGTGGATTCGTCATACCAAAAAAAAAAAAAAAGAAAAGAAAAAGAGCAATATATATTGCAGTTTGACTTTTGTTCTGGTTTTTCGCAAAAATCACAAAGGGTGCCGCCGCACTCTGCACCCTGCTGCCATTTCCCAGCTACCAGTTTGTATCTTTAGCCAGCGAATTACAACTTGTGTCTAATGGAAGTTGCCTTTGTCATTTATCGTATCCGCCGCGAAACTTAATGGCATGAGAAACTAAAGCAGTTGGACAAACACTAAACATGTGAAGGATTCGTTGGTTACTTTGTCAAACCATCATGGAATTGATTTCATAGTTTTAGAAATGTAAGTTTTAGTTGTTCGTTTAACCAAAAAAAAAAAAAGGATAATTTTTTAAGGATGTGGGCAAGATGATTAAGAGTGGTATTTTATAATTTACGTTTTGGGGTTCTAGCTTAAATCTAATTTTTAACAAGTGAGCCCGCTATAGTGGGGGCTTCAATTATCAATTCAATTGAATCAAAGTTTGAGGTGGTATCCACAAAAGTAGACTTCGAAGTGTATATATATCAGAGCTCGCAAAACACTTTCAGCCCATTTTTTCAACTTTGAGGGTAGAATGGTCCAGACCCGAAAGCCCCTCGTAGATCCGCCACTGCTTTTTATCAATAAGTTTTGCTTGCCATAAACTTATACAATAATTGCAACTGGTTTAGATTCGGACATTTTTCACATAACTTCCTCAGTTCTAATCCGACTTTTATTAATGTTGAAGGAAAAATAGGAGTCTATGTCATCTTTTAAAAATCTTACTTTATAAGCAGCACCTTCATTGATCTCCACAAACTATTACTTTGGACATACGGATGGACAGACGGAAAGTAGACGAACATGCAGGGCCGTAGAGAGAAAGTCCGGGCCCGGGGGGAGAAATGTACCCTCTATTACACCTTTTTGAATAACGACATTACGGCAGTAATTACACCGGGCCCGTGAGACAGCTCCGGTCCCGGGAGAGATCCCCCTCTTCTTTCTCCCCCCTTTCGTTGGGCCTGCGAACATGACTTACTAGATAAAAACCAAGTTTTGGTCCAAGTTAAAATTTTTGTAGGTTGCTTATTATGCAAATCTGTATATGGCTTTTCTACAGCAGCTTCTGCCTTACACTCCATGATTCCAATGAAGGCATGGTCCACGTGCCGAAGTATCCTGGATAGCGATAGTCTTTACAACGCTTAAGTTGGGGGTGAGATGTTGCGCAGTAGTTTGCTCCCAAACGGCACAAGATTGTTGTTCTGACTTTTCTTACAAGAGCCGTCTCTACAACTCAACTGCTTACCGTGACCAAAGTATAACACAGGCCTGCAAAAAAGTGGTGTGAACCTATCATGTGATAGATAGGGCTACCCATATGGATTTTGATTTTTGAATCTACCGTCCAAAACACACCAGCAACATAACCTCTAATAACATAAAAGACATATTTTGCAAATTATTTCGGAATACACTCTGCGATCTTAAAATCTGATTAAAAAAATCATAGAACAAACGGTACCGAAAATTTTTTTTTTTTCTCACTTAAAAAAATACCCTTTTTCGGGTTCGGAGGTCAGACCATGTTGCTACATGGGATCACTCAATCCGAATCAGTGGTCTACAATACCCGAACACGCCAGCGTTCTGATTTAAGATATCCCATTTGGGATATCCCATTCCGAATTTTTTTTTTTATATAATTTTTTTTGCATTTTGCGTATAGGCATTCAAGATCAAAACCCCATAAAACGATTTATTTTGGAGGTAATCTCAAAACCCTGACGTGCTAGAGGTTTTTGGACCTTGGATTCAGACTCAGGAATCCCAAAAACATTTTAAAAACATCTTTGAAAACCATAAATCGCAAACAAAAATTTTATGGCGTTTTTGGTGGGGATCTTCGAACTCTTAGATGCTGGTGTTTTTTTAACATCAGAACAGCTTGGTTCAAAGGATATTTAAGTCCAATATTTAAATATAATTTAAATCACTTTTATTTTCAATTTATAACATAAAAATTGGCTAAAAAATGTTTGTCATCAATTTTTATTATAAAAATAGAGATATTCGTGATTTTTGAATACAAATTTATATTTATTTGTTATTTCATAATTTGTATATTAGGTAGGTAGGTAGGTAGAAGTGGTTGTCTTCCGACATTTATTTGTTATTTCATAATTTGTATACTAGGTAGTAGTGCTGAAGGAACATCGATGTTATATCGATGCATCGATGTTTTTTATTTTTTTCCGATCATCGATATTTTTATTTCGATTTTCGATTATCGACCAAAACCTATTACGGACAAAATATGGGCAAATATGGCAATCCACGTCGCAGACACTTTTTGCTTTTTTAGGAAAAAACAAATCTCAAAAGATCCGAAATAGTAGGGCTTCAAGCATGTGCCCTTTGAATTTCTGGAAGGTAATACCTTTTAAAGTTTAGCAAGGCTGGCAATCTAGTGAGCGACTAGCGGAGTTCGCTTAAATCAAAAAACGCTGACATGATTTTATTTAATAACCATAATGAATGGATCTCAAATTAGTTTAAAAATTATGAGACTGCAATTCTGGCTGGAACAGAACATTTTTTTGTTATAACTCACAGGCTCACAAAAAAAAGTGGTGTAAACTTTACATGTGACAGAGCCACCCCTTATGGAGTTTGGGCAGCTGAATCCGAGGTCAAGAAAACTTTACTTTCGTTGTATAACCTTTTGGATTGTTATTTATTAGTTCTTTGCTTATTTTTCTATGAAATGTGATTAATTTTGAAATGTATATTATGAAAATATTGTTATCTCTTGGTTTATTTGTTAATTCCATTTTATTATTTGAAAATACTTATATAACCAAACCAAGAGATGGCCCACTCTGAATTAATTTAAGTATTCAAAAAATGTCCTACACATGTACTTCGATGTATCGAAACATCGATGTATCGAAGTTAAAAATATCGAAAACATCGATGTTGGCCAACGTCGATGTTTCTACAGCACTACTAGGTAGGCAGGAAGGTAGAAGTGGTTGTCTTCCGACACACCAAGGCCTGCAAAAGCCCCTTGTGATGCTACTTGAGCTAGTCCTTACTCTCCTGTATCCTCTCTGAACCAACCTGTCGATTTAATGAACGAAATAATCTTATTTAATCTGATTCCTGCGAATTCAGTAACATTCCCAATAGTTTCGGAACCCAGTGTATTCAGTCTCCTCCTGCTTAGTGCCATGCATCCACACAGGAGATGCTCCACTGTTTCCTCCTCTTCTACCGCCTGACAGCTTCTACAGTAGTCAAAATAAGGCAAAAATTGGCGTGCCTACCAATAAGACAATATCCAGTAAAAGCCCCTATCGTAGCTCTTATGTCAAGTCTGTTTAGTTTTAAAAGTTGCTTGGTTCTATTCAAGCTCCATTGCGGCCAAGTTTGCCTACTAATAAGACAGGTTCCATTTTGCTCCCATCTATAGTTTGCATCATTAATGATCTTCTTATCTATTAATAATTTGCCCGTCGCTAGCGGCATAGGCTGAAGTGGCACCGTTGTACCCCGTCTAGCTAGTTCATCTGCTTTGCAATTGCCCACGATATCTCGGTGCCCCGGTACCCAAAGCAGATTAATGGTGAAGAATTTTGTAGCATCTAGTAATTTGTATACTTGCTATAGGTTAAAAAATTAAATATTTAATTAAAAATATAAATTTAATCGTTTTTGAATCATCCCTATAAAAATGTGATATATGGTGGCTTGTATATACTATCATCTCAAACATTTTATTTACTTTGATTATTTTTAGCCCCATATTTGTGATCCCTGCTTTCCACCATAAGAAATTGTAACAATTTTTATTTTCTAGTAAATTTCTAAAGTGAAAACAGCAATAAAAAATTATTGAAGCAAATGTTCTTTAGCGTATTGTAACAATGCTGTATCTAGTCCTTCTTAAATTGCTGTATCCATAAGATACATAAATTCGAATGTATCGTACGGCTGGCTTGTCTGCTTCTCTACAGATCGTATGACAGTTATGGAAATTTATGATTCATTACGTTACATTTGAGCTAAGTATTGCAATGTAATCCATTTGTTTGCGCAACATTTGTCACGCTGCTAGGAAAAGGCAAAGGATATGTCAACACCCACCCTGACAGCAACACTCTTATAACTTGGACTTTGATTTTATTTTGCTTTTTTGTTTCTGCTTGCTCTGGTTGGTAAATGTTGCAGAATCTCGATGAGTGCAGGGGATTTATGAATTCAATTTACTAATGGATTGTGGTAAGCAAAAAAATTCCACAGATGTGTGAACGTAGTGCTTAAAATTTTGCAGCTTTAAATTATGGAATACATAGTTATTAGAAAGGATTAAACATAAACATAGAAATTGTATGATAATTGGAATTTTCAATTGTTAGTCATATTTGTGAAAAACTTAGTTAGTTAAAGATATTTAAAAAGCTACTCTAGCATAAATTAGCTTATTATATTAAATTGATAAATAGCACTAGTTTACAAATTTAAGCGTCATCGAGTGAACCTTCCTAAAAAAGTGTTTTTTAGGGTAATTTGGGGCAACCTTTTTAGGAAGGTTTATTTTTCGTGTAAACTAGTGTAATAATTGATAAGAAAGGAATATGTAGAATATTTATTATTGGTAAGGTTTTTACGTTTTTTAACGATAACTATAAGTATATTATTAAAAAGATGGCGTACGTTAAAGTCGGGCGCGGACGACTTTGGGATACCCTGTACCACTGCTTGCAATAAAATCCGGTAAATGGCTTAAGAACACCAAAAGACATTTGATTGCCAAATTAGATTATGATACCTTCATAACCGATTTTGACCAAATTTGGTATAGTGCTTGGGAACTCTAAAAAACTTCTTAATGCCAAATTTGGTTACAATATCTTCACAAACAAACGAAACACAACGAATTTTGTGCAAAAAACTAATTTTCGACCGATCGATCCAATGGGAGCTATATGATATAGTCAACCGATTTTGATCAAATTTGGTACAGTGCTGGGGGTTTCTAAAAAACTTCCGATTGCCAAATTTGGTTATGATATCTTCATAAGCAAACGAATTATCCATATAAAACTTTTGCTATTTTTCGAGGTCCTCTGAAACACCCCTATGGGAGCTATATAATGTAGTCCCGATATCAAAAAAATAAAATAAACTTGTCTCCTATGGATTAATAAGGGATCTTATCTGAAAGTTTGGTTGCTCTAGCTCTTACCATCTCTGAGATCTAGGCGTTCATACGGACAGACGGTCAGACGGACAGACGGACATGGGTATATCGACTTCTCTAGTCACTCTGATCATACTTTAGGTAACTTTGGGGGGTCTTTGACTTCTCCTTCTGTACGTTACATACATTTTCGGCTTGCACAAACACAATATACCCTTTGTACCATACGGTACAGGGTATAAAAATCTTTTCAAATGTTGATTTCTTTCGAATTTGCTTTATATACACCAGATTTTGGATTTTTTAAAGCGTTGCTGATATTTAATTTAGCTTATTTAATAAATTCCTTAAATAATATAAGAATTTTAACTTACTTTGAATTTTAAATAATTAATATTCATAATTAACATTCCCAACTATTTATAGTCCAGCTATTTACTATATTTATTTGGAGTGTATGACGAGCCTCAAGCTAATTAAAAAAATAAAATTTATGTCGTCAGGGTTGGCCAGCCGTCAGAATCCATTTAACGAAAAACATGTATTGTGCAATTGCTTTGTTTTATGGTTATGACTAAAAAATTAATTATATATACGGTAGCAGACCTTGGATCGGGAACATGGAGTCATCACCAGATGTGTTTGATCATCCACAAATGATTTAAGAGAATGTTAGTCAGTGGTTTTGGTATGAGTAGTTTGGATTAACTTGTGTAGTCAAAACTTGTTCCAAATTCTTTTTTGCCAAACTTTCTTTTACAATTAAAACAAACTTAATTTCCTAAAATACAAATTATGGGCCCGAGTCAAAGGGGCTACAGGCTCTGATGCTTTTTCCAAATAAAACATGTATAACTATCAGCCGTGCTCCGGAAAACGAATCCGAAACTTTTTATTCGGTTTGAAACCGAATGTTTTGTTGCATGAGGAATTAAAACGAGTTAGCAAATGAAATAATTTTGTAAATATTTGATATTCTTAGATTCTATTTATGCCAATTTCAAGTTAAATAGCTATTGATAAATATTTTTAGTTATTTTTTCTGAATCAGCCAAAAAAATAGCATTTGAGTTGTCAAATCGAATTTTTATATAGTTTATGTCTTGCATAAAATAAATTTCGCTCGGGCTCGAAATGTTCGTAAAAGAATTCTCTTTCAGCCCAAAGTCCCAATTTGGATATATTTGGGATTTTTTTTTTTTATATGAAGTTTTGTCACTCTGTGCGAAAATTTTCGAACTGCGTAGGGGCCTTAAAGCTTAACATAATTTTTAAAAAATTTGGAATTTTGAAAAATGGTCGAAAATGAAACTATTTTAGACTTCGGTTGCTTGTAACTTCAATATTTATACCCTGTACCGTATGGTACAAAGGGTATATTGTGTTGGTTCAAGCCGAAAATGTATGTAACGTAGAGAAGGAGAAAACGGAGACCCCCCAAAGTTACCTAAAGTATGATCAAAGTGACTAGAGAAGTCGATATACCCGTGTCCGTCTGTCCGTATGAACGCCTAGATCTCAGAGATGGTAAGAGCTAGAGCAACCAAACTTTCAGATAAGATCCCTTATTAATCCATAGGAGACAAGTTTATTTTATTTTTTTGATATCGGGACTACACTATATAGCTCCCATAGGGGTGTTTTAGTTGGATAATTCGTTTGTTTATGAAGATATCATAACCAAATTTGGTAATCGGAAGTTTTTTAGAAACCCCAGCACTGTACCAAATTTTATCAAAATCAGTTGACTATATCATATAGGTCCCATAGGATCTATCGGTCGAAAATTTGTTTTTTGTACAAAATTCGTTCTGTTTCGTTTGTTTGTGAAGATATTTTAACCAAATTAGACATTAAGAAGTTTTTTAGAGTTCCCAAGCACTGTACCAAATTTGATCAAAATCGGTAGACTATATCATATAGCTCCCATAGGACCAATCGGTCCAAAAATCGTGTTTTGTACAAAATTCGTTGTGTTTCGTTTATTTGTAAAGATATTGTAACCAAATTTGGCATTCAGAAGTTTTTTAGAGATCTTCAACACTGTACCAAATTTTATCAGAATCGTTTGACTATATCATATAGCTCCCATAGGGCCGATCGGTCGAAAAAAAGTTTTTGATTAAAAATTCGTCTGTTTTTGGTTGTTTATGAAGGTATCATAATCTAATTTGGCAATCAAATGTCTTTTGGTGTTCGTAAGCAATTTACCGGATTTTATTGCAAGCAGTGGTACAGGGTATCCCAAAGTCGTCCGCGCCCGACTTTAACGTACGCCATCTTTTTTACTTAATCTGTACATATCGTATATCACCGCATCAATACCTTGCGATCTAATAGTCTTTCATGTTGATACACAATTTTGTTCACGAGATATTGACAAATCACTGAAAAAAGTGCCCAAAAACATCGAAAAAATCTCGAAAACGGCGCTTAAGAAAAAAAAAAAAAATGAAGCTCATTTTCGTGTTTCTGGACCCAAAATTACCCTAAAAAACACTTTTTTTACGAAGTTTCATTTTTCGTGTAAACTAGTGTAATTTCCCTTGAGAGTTGTGCTAACAATGAGCTAGAGAAATATGCGTGGATGACGACAGCAAAAAATTCGGATTTGGGAGCACGCAAAAACGAATTCGAATAAAATTGTACGTTTTGTTTTTTTCGTTTTCCGGAGCACGCCCTTATGTTTTTGTTCACATTGTATTTCTGTACATTCGAGGGAAGGAAGCGGGCGTGGCAGAAGAAATAATATATTAACGTGATTTATCTGGACATATAAAGATTCCAAATTTCAAGTTTGGGTCTCTTGTAATCTCAAAAATCTTACCTTAGGTACAGGTAAAAATTAAAAATTGGAAATCTGCTAAACTATATTAAACACAAATTTGAGTTATCTTATGTATTTGCTGGATAACAAACAGTCAAAACTCGTGCTTTTGCTGCTTTAACAAATACAACTTAGTTTTTCGATTTTTTCGCAGTGTATTCCACCACCATAAGCTTGAAGGCGATACGAGTAAAAACCAAATGTGTGCTTGTGTGGGGTGTCCAACTACCAGCCATAAATGTAGCCATTTTGTATGTCTGCCTGCTAAACGCTGATTGGCTGCTATAAGATCTTAACAGTCGTTGAACTCCCCCCAGAAATGGACCAATTTCTTGCTGGTCCTGCGCATTGCCTTGGTCTGAATGTATATAAACTGCGCTTACATAGGAACAGCCAAACAAAAATAAAACATTACAATATATAGCTTATATATACATATATAGGTAATGCTTATGTACAAGTTGCTGCTGCTTCCTCCAACCGAATCAACTCAAACCCAATGGAACCAGAGAAAATTTATAACTTTACCGTGGCCGCCGTTGGCTTCTGTCCATTTATCTTTTACTATTTTATTTTTTGTGTGACTTGGGTAAAACCCAAACCGTCAGCAATGAATGGTAGTAACATTTTATGGCCAAAGTTTTTATGCCCTAGATCTCCGAAAAAGTAGAGTACATTGCGTTTTAGCTAATACTATATTTAAATATTTAATAATAATAAATAAAAATAATAATAATAATTAAAAAATGTATATTAAAATTAGGATTGCTACTTCTGTCAGGTCGCTTGTCCGATGATTTTGGTGAATGCTGGAGGTAGAGAATGATTTTTCGTTGTTTCGGAATTTTAAGTAAATTTCACAGCACGTAATGGCTATGCGTTTACCTGCTATCGAATATTTATCAAGTTAAGAAATTTGTTTGCGAAATTTTTTCAAACTACCTATTCTGTCAACCCTAATTGCATTGACCTTAACTATCCTTATAACCTACCACATTCAAATCTTATTGCTTATCCAGAAATCTTTAAAACCGACGTTTTACAATCCCTACTGTCCATTAAATCATCCTTCTCCCCTGGCCCCGATGCCATTCCTAGTTGCGTCTTATAGCATTGTGCTCACTCTCTTTCTACACCATTATCTGTTCTTTACCGCACTTCATTAAAATATTCTTATCTTCCGGCCATCTGGAATGAATCCTTCATTATCCCTATTCACAAAAAAGGTTCAAAGTCCAACATTGAGAACTACCGCGGTATTGCCAAGCTTTCATCAATTCCAAAAGTTTTTGAAAGGATTGTAACTTCACAATTGCAACACTACTGTCGTTCTTTAATGTCGGATTCCCAACATGGGTTTGTAAAACGTCGGTCCACTTCTACTAACCTTTTAGAACTTTCGTCTCTTATTAATCTTGGTTTTACGGAAAAAAAAAACAAACTGATGTCATTTATACTGACTTTAGTAAAGCATTTGACTCGGTAAACCATAGTCTTCTACTTGTTAAACTGTCTCGTCTGGGGTTTCCGTCTTGTCTTTTAAATTGGATATCGTCCTATTTATCCAACCGAGTCCAGAAGGTAGTTTTTAAAGGCTGCGAATCTACAGAAATTATGCTCACGTCAGGGGTACCTCAAGGTAGCCATTTTTAACTTATTTTTAAATGATCTCCCTCAGGTAATCTCATCTTCTCACATTCTTATGTATGCGGATGATGTTAAACTCTGTATGTCCTACTCCGAGAATAATAAGTACTTACTTCTTCAGCATGATTTTGATAACATGCAATCTTGGTGCAATATCAACCAACTCTTTCTCAACAAGACAAAATGTAACGTTATGACATTTTATCGTTCTGCTCCTTATTTGGCTACTTATTCTTTAGAATCTTCTACCTTAGAACGCATCAAGAGTGTGTCTGACCTTGGTGTTTTGTTTGATCATAACCTTAAATTTAATAACCATATTTGCAACATCGTGAACAAGGCTAGAGGTGTTCTTGCTTTTATTAAGCGTTGGTCTAAAGAGTTTAACGACCCTTACACAACCAAACTTCTTTATATTTCTCTCGTCCGTCCAATTTTGGAATATTGTTTCTGCGTTTGGAGCCCTCAATACCACCTTTATCAGGACATGATTGAGTCCGTACAAAAGCAATTTCTCCTTATTACACTTCGTGGCTTAAACTGGGACCCAAATATCCGACTGCGGCCATATTCTGATAGACTTCGCCTTATAAATTTGCCTTCCTTAAATCATCGCAGAACATGCCACGGCGTGTTATTCTTGCATAAACTGTTACTCGGTCTTATCGATTCCAATGTACTCCTTAGCAAAGTTTCTTTGGTCATACCATCCAGAGTAACTCGTAATTTTCGACCCTTAGCCTTGCAATTTTGTAGATTTAATTATGCTTTGCACGATCCTTTCCGTGTCCTATGCTCTAACTATAATAACTTTTACAATTTCCTCTCTTTCGAACGGTCTATTCAATCTATCACTTCTTCTATCTTAAGTCACCTTGACTTGCCACTTCGAGCATCCTTGACCAATCCTATATTATGAGTCACCCACTTGGTCAATGGTGATCCATTGGCTTTTTTGCGATATAATGTTTAATTTTTATCTTGCTTCCTTTTTTCAACTTTAATATTGTAAATCCAAGTTTCTGGCCAGTTCTTGATGTGAGTTGGTGCATATCATTAAAAAGTTCACCCATCGGGCTAGAGACGCGGATTAGTTCATATCAATTCCCTCGCTCTATTTTCTTTTCTAAATAAATTATATGTACTTTTTTATAATATAATGTCAACTGTACGTAGTTTTACCCTCAAATAAATAAATAAATAAATAAATAAGGGGTCTACGCAGCACGAAATATTTCGCACGGAATCGCAAATATTTTTTTTTATATGAAGTTTTGTCATTCCGTGCGAAATACTTCGTGCTGCGTATAGGCCTTTAAAGAAAAGATTACTCTTTTGAAATTTTAAGCTTGATAGTCGAGTCGAGCATGTCAAGTCGAGCGAGTCGAATATACCATATCCGTATCTTATACAACAGTCGATCACCATCAGATTGATTTGTTAGTTATCGATTAAAAAGTTTGAGTCTGAAAATATATTTGTGACTTAGATAGGTGACTGACGGTACATTTCACATGTATTTCAAAAGATTTTTTTACTCCAAAGTTTTTGACGCTTTTTTTGGGATTTTTTTTTTTAATGCAATTTTGACATTTCGAGCTTAATTTTTGCATGCTGCGTATGGGCCTTAACCGTAGAAATTGGCCCGCGGCCCGAAGACGTGGTAACCCTAGTTTAAATCATCATTTGCTATATTTGCTAAAATTAAATAATAGTTCCTTTTCATACCTCAAATTTTTGCGGAAAATCCTCTAATTTTTTGAAATTTCAAAAAAAAAAACCTAAATGTTCAACTGTAACTTCAATAATTTGAATGTCTTTGCACAAAGCACCCCGCTTATTAATGCCGCATTGAATATGTGGGGTGTCAAGGCAAAGTAGAGTCTACACTTGTAACAGAACATTGAGAGTCCTAACTTACAGCCCTCTTATGGTTTTGGCCTTGACGCAACACATCCCCAATGGACTCTGGTGCCATAGAATTTGTTAAAATTAAGTTTGTAAAGAGTCACAACTCTTTCAAATGTCCTATCTTTCTTCTTTTATACATAGTACGAATTCAATTGTTGATCAATTGAATTTTGAATAACATTTTTTTCGCTTATATATTTATTTAAAATTATGGATACTTGGTCGTACGGTCAGGGTGCATCTGATATTGATTTTTGGTAAGTGAGCCTGTCAATCTTTTCTTGAGAAAGTACTAGTTCTAGTTGCTCGGACATGAATTAATCATCTATCAAAACACAATTTATAAGTATCCGTCTTTCTTCAAGTACTAGTAGAGTCTTTTCAGTCTGCTGCAATTTTCTAAAAACGTCCGCCACTATGACTATGAGGGCCCAGAATTTCCAGGTGCATATCCTTGACATATAGTTCTTTACATCTTCCATGTCTTCTCTGACTTCAATGTCTTTGACTGGGAGATGCTTTTCATTTGGTAGATCCTGAAACCTACGCACAATCCTGCTAAATATACAAGAGACTTTGCTGCACACATTAGCTCAATACGATGGGAGACGCCAGGGGAGTTTGTACTTCAACTTGGTTACTGTAGAGTGCGATGTCACTCTGGATATTTACAACTCTCCGGCAAACTAGGATATTCAATTAGCAAATCATATAACTGAAACTCTGAAAAACTATTATCTTATGTTATTGTAATATAAGTTCCTCGGGTTGAAATTTTAAGGGATTATGTATGCTCAGTGAGAAAAAAAAATTTTTTTTTTAATGTACATTATCTCAAAAATACTCAAATTTTCCAAAAAACGAATCAGGAGTTTCGGAGATATAACTTATGATTGGACGCTATCTGTTGAATATATGTATTCAGTAAGTATGGTGAGTGTAGGTATGGAAGATGGACGCGTGGTGAGTGTATTGTACTACGTTTCCGTTTCCCTTTTTCTTTATCTTTTTCTTACACACCGTAGTGACAAGTCGTGCATCACTTAATATAAATTAAAGAATTTTTAATACTATATAAATATGTGTTTTCATTATTGGCCATAACATTCAACACTATCTCTAAGTCTTCCTTATTTCACGCCGGGCCATATAATCAAGATTTTTACTCTGTGTTTACGTAACTTGAGAAACACGATACATTAGTTCCACTGCATCTTTCCGATGATTTGAGCTTTTTAAAAAATCGGAAATATTCTTATATCTGTGCTACAACCAGCCAGTAAGCATGTAAAGGCCCTTAAAAATTTCTCAAATTTCTAAAACAATCGGATCAATAGTTTCGGAGATATACTTTTTTATAGGGCGCTATTTCTAACATTTCGTTGACTCGCGCTGGACCTGGGCCTGGATCGTGACTCGAGAGATGCAATACATTAGTTCTATAGTGTTTTCTCGTTAATCTCAAATATTCTTGTATCAAGGTTTACAACCAGGGCCGTAGAGAGAAAATCCAGGCCTGGGGGGAAAATGTACCGGCCCCTCTATTACACCTTTAGCTTGAATCACGACAGTACGACAGTAATTACACCGGGCCCCTGAGAAAACTCCGGGCCTGGGGGATTCCCCCCTTCTCCCTCTTCTCGTAGAGCCTGGCTACAACCAACTAGTTAGGAAAATCAACCCAAAACAACTTCCTGGAGTTTTGCAAACTGTCAAAATTGCAGCTTATACATACAATCACTTGCCTTTTCAACGAGGCTTATAATTCAATTTTGAATATTTTCGAAGCGATTGTTCTGCGGCCTGGATTACAAATAAAGTTCTAACAACACTGCTAAAAAAAAAATTATCAAAAACACTTCATTTTTGGAAACACAAGTTAACAGTCATATTTACCCTAACTGAATTAAAAAAAATGTGGTACAGTCGAGGCGGTGCCCGACAGTGGAATACCCTGTACCTTTTGTGTCAAAAAAATTTTTCCTGCATATTCCATCTAAGAACTTTCCAATTGGAATTTATTTTTTTTTGGTGAAAATCGATATTTATACCTATAAGTTCCCTAAATTTTTACCGATTTTGATGAAACTCGAATGTTACGTCAAAGAAGTTATTTAAAGTATATGGGGTAAGTTTCAAGTTGGTATGTTGAGGGGTGTGGGAGAAAACACGGTAAATGGATTGCGGGGGGTGGGGGGACCGCATCGATAAAATTTGGATGTGGATTTGTTCATTAGAGCCACATGAATCAGCTTACCAAAAATTGTGATTCTAGGTCACTTGTAGCCATAATTGCGTAGAGTCAAATATTGACGCAGTTTATTGGCAAGGGGAGGTGAAATTTGCACATTTTTGACTATAACTTCTGTTGTATTTGTCCGATTTTGTTCATTTTTTACACATAGATGCATGTATCCACAACGCATCGCTCTGTTAAATTTCAAATGAAAATATTAAACGGTGTGGCTAAAAACCGCGAAAATCTACAGCGGGGGAACGGGGCAAGATATTGACATGATTCAATAAACTTCATCTGCTTAGGAAATATGCGCACCAGCTGGTAAAGTTTCGTGTCTCTAGCTCTTATAGTCTCTGAGATCTAGGCGTTCATACGGACGGACAGACGGACGGACGGACGGACGGACGGACGGACGGACGGACATGGCTCAATCGCTACCCGAGGTTATGATAAGCATTTTGGTATAAAGGACTTGGGGTCTGCCACGCCTCCTTCTGTCCGTTACATACATTGCACAAACCTAGTATACCCTTTGTACCTATAGGTACAGGGTATAACTACATACAGTGTATCCCATAATCGGCATTTCCCGTGCTAAGCAATATTCTTCCTGTCTACCCTATCTTGTTGTTCTTGTTTTTTCTGCCCACACAAAGACGCCAAAGTGGCGCCATTTTTGTCGCATTGCCGTTGGCGTTTTGGGGCCTGACTGGCCATTTTAGCTTATATTTATTTGCACAGAAATAAAAAAGTTTTTCTGTCAATATCAGCGAAAAATAAAAATATAACGAACGTAGGGAAGCATTTATGGGCAAGCGTTAAATTGAGCGCTTTAACAAAGATTTTAATCAAAAGTTTTTATTTTTAATAAATTTGCTTTTATTTGTGATTGGAATTATGCAATTTATTTAAAGTAAGAGTTGGGTTGTTATAAAAAATGTATTCTAGATCATGTTCGTTTTGTAACTTATATATTTAATCCATTAAATTCCTAAAAGGAACATAGGGCTGATACAAACAAGTTCCATTGAACTCTATCTAACGCTAATTGCTTTGCTTCACTCCAACTCTTTCCGCATTTTCTTAATTCTGTTATAACTTGCCACTTCCAAGTATTTCGCGGGCGACCTGGTCTCCGACTGCCTTAGGGATTAAAATCCACAATTAAGTTCGCGATATCCGTAGAGGGTTTCCTCAACGTATGATCTAGCCATTTGAATTTACGGTACAGAATTTCATCTGTGACAGGAGGTTGCCGCGTTCTATACCAAAGATGACTATTTGATATAGTGTTCGGCCAGAATACTCCCAATATGCGCCGGAGACAAAGATTTACGAACGCTTGTAGTCGCTGCCCGTGAGTGGAGATATTCCAGCTTTCACTTCCATAGAGGAGAATAGACTTTACGTTGGTATTAAAGAGCCGCACTTTTGTGTTAATCGAGATGTTAGGCGATCTCCAAACTAGGTTGAGTGTGCCGTTTGCCTGCATGGCTTTGGAGATCCTAAATTCTATGTCTTGCTGGCTTCCACCATTATTCGAGATGTAGCTTCCTAGATAGCAAAGATGGCGTACGTTAAAGTCGGGCGCGGACGACTTTGGGATACCCTGTACCACCACATTGCAATCAAGTCCGATATATTGCTTACAAACTCCAAAAGATATTTCTTTGCGAAATAAACGAAACTCAACGAATTTTGTACAAAAAACGTTTTTTTGGTCCTATGGGAGCTATATGATATAATCAACCGATTTTGATCAAATTTCGTACAGTGCTTGGGAACTCTAAAAAACTTCTTAATGCCAAATTTGGTTACAATATCTTCACAAACAAACGAAACACAACGAATTTTGTACAAAAAACCAATTTTCGACCGATCGATCCTATGGGAGCTATATGATATAGTCAACCGATTTTGATCAAATTTGGTACAGTGCTTGGGAACTCTAAAAAACTTCTTACTGCCAAATGTGGTTACGGTATGTTAACAAATAAACGAAACACAACGAATTTTGTACAAAACACGATTTTTTGTCCGATTGGTCCTATGGGAGCTATATGATATAGTCAACCGATTTTGATCAAATTTGGTATAGTGCTTGGGAACTCTAAAAAACTTCTTAATGCCAAATTTGGTTACAATATCTTCACAAATAAACGAAACACAACGAATTGTGTACAAAACACGATTTTTTGACCGATTGGTCCTATGGGAGCTATATGATATAGTCAACCGATTTTGATCAAATTTGGTACAGTGCTTGGGAACTCTTAAAAACTGATAAATGCCAAATTTGGTTATAATATCTTTACAAACAAACGAAACGCAACGAATTTTGTACAAAAAAGGATTTTTTGACCGATTGGTCCTATGGGAGCTATATGATATAGTCAACCGATTTTGATCAAATTTGGTACAGTGCTTGGGAACTCTTAAAAACTTATAAATGCCAAATTTGGTTATAATATCTTCACAAACAAACGAAACGCAACGAATTTTGTACAAAAAACGATTTTTTGACCGATTGGTCCTATAGGAGCTATATGATATAGTCATCCGATTTTGATCAAATTTGGTACAGTGCTTGGGAACTCTATAAAACTCCTTAACGCCAAATTTGGTTACAATATCTTCACAAACAAACGAAACACAACGAATTTTGTACATAAAACAAATTTTCGACCGATTGGTCCTATGGGAGCTATATGATATAGTCAACCGATTTTGATAAAATTTGGTACAGTGCTGGGGGTTTCTAAAAAACTTCCGATTGCCAAATTTGGTTATGATATCTTCATAAGCAAACGAATTATCCATCTAAAACTTTTGCTTTTTTTCGAGGTCCTCTGAAACACCCCTATGGGAGCTATATAATGTAGTCCCGATATCAAAAAAATAAAATAAACTTGTCTCCTATGGATAAATAACGGATCTTATCTGAAAGTTTGGTTGCTCTAGCTCTTACCTTCTCTGAGATCTAGGCGTTCATACGGACAGACGGACAGACGGTCAGACGGACAGACGGACATGGGTATATCGACTTCTCTAGTCACTCTGATCATACTTTAGGTAACTTTGGGGGGTCTCCGACTTTTCCTTCTGTACGTTACATACATTTTCGGCTTGCACAAACACAATATACCCTTTGTACCATACGGTACAGGGTATAAAAACTTTCAACATCCGCAATTTCAGCACCGTCTAGCTTGAAGTTGGTTTAGTAGTTAATACGCATAGACTTTGTTTTTCCTATATTAATATGTACTTCTACTGTATGGGCTTTATGCGCAATTAGGTCTAGAGTCCCCTGCATCTTCGAGAAACTGTGCGATAGCAAGCAGATGTCATGATGTAACTTTGCTGCTAATTAAATTTATTATTTTTAAAAATTCCGATAGAAATGTATTTATAAATAATTGTAGTTGCATAGTTTGTTACGACAAGGGTCAACATTGATTTGTTTATTGCGCTCACTTAAACCTACATACCCAAGCTATCCATGGCTTCGTGATTGATTTGAAAGTTGCAAGCTTGACGTTCCCAATTCTTATAGAGTAAAATTTTTCACACATGATACAGACGAAGGGACATGGCATTATCAACTTTTGTCTTGACGTTGATCATCATTATCAAAGCAAGATTAATAATATTTATTCAGTCTAGTTGGTAGTCATGGAAGTACTGGTCGCTCCGTGCACTGTTGTCTTATATTCAATACTTTCGTGAAATTTATGTTCCTTAAGAATGATCTGAAAACCTGGTAATAAAATTACTTCTATAACCAATTCTCTGCAGCTGGCTATGATTTTTCACTTTTTGTCATTTTCTTCAGATCGCAATGTGCTCTGGATACTTTCAAAGTAGTGCGACGCCATTTTTCCATTTCTTCAATTCCAATGCATGGAAATTTCCGTGTTTTCTGAGCTAAAGTAAGCATAATTTATTCGTTCAATCCCCTTGAGTAAAACTTATGATTCCAACAGGAAATTTCAGTATTCTTGCAGTTTGTTTTTTGTGCAGCCTTAGTTATGGCTGTCGGAGGATCCTGTGACTTTTTTGATGAAGTGTACGCCAAAAGCGTCTTTAAAGCGCTCATGGAATTAGTTTCTTCATTTTAAGCAACGACTGATACCCAAATTTGTAAAATATTTGCAAACAAAATTTCGTTTTAACTCGCGATCGTCGAAAAGTTTCAAGCATTGCTAAACTTTACCACCTTTAAATAAGTTACATAAACAATAAAAAATTTTACAAAAAATTGGTATTTATTTTCATTTAAACATTTCTATTGAGACTGGAATGACAACATATAAAAACACATTTATTTCTTACTTATTATTAATGTATTACACAATATATTCAGTAAAAAAAAGTCATTCATTGTTTGACAAAGAAAACAAGAACTTAGTAAGAAATATTCATTATATAAATTAAATTTCATGTTAATAACAACAATTAGACTTTTTCAAGTTGGAGTGTAGAGCGCATAAAATGGAAGTGCTTCTTTTTTTAAATAGATTTTTTGGAATTCATTTTGAAGAGACAGGCGTTTTGACACAAATTATATTTTACTAAAATTAAGAAGGGTTTTCTTATTATTTCCTCTCTCCGTTTTCTTTTAAAGAAATGCGCGACTACTTTAATTTAATTCAAACTGATATGCACAGTTGGGAGCTGCAGAAAACTTGCTAAAAAGAAAATATTGAAAATCTTACCACAGATATAGTTAACTAAATCTGCTAAATTTGTCTTGTGGCTTTTTGTTATTATTTGTTGCTTAATGTTGTTGTCATGAGGCTTTTGCTTGTTCAAATTTCTTGTTCAGATTTCATTTATGTAACCTTCGATTCTTTTTTTTTGTTTTTTTTGCTATCTGCTCGCATTAAATTATTAAAAAATAGTTCTATATAAAAAAACAATTTTACAATATGTGGAGCACTCTACGCTGTAGTCTTAAGTATTTCATTTCAACTAATTGTTGTTGCCGCCCTGTCAGGTGTGTCTTCTCTTTTTCCAATTACTGAGTGTTATGCTCTTGGCCTAATAGAACTTTTTCGCTTGAGCTTCGCTACGGTTTCTGTTGGAGTAAAATTATTTGTTTTAGTTTGCTTTTCAAATATTTTTCATACATCAAATGTTATGCCATGTGTTCCAGAAATCTTACTTCGAAAAATAAGCATGTAAGCTAACAAAATTTCTAGAACTCATGGCAATGATTCACTTACTTGAATAGATTATAGATAAATACTAGCAGCAGTTGCACGACGGTTACGCTTAGGAACAATGTAATGCCCACACAATTACCTGTTGGACAGGGCGCAACTTGCGCCGCGCCTTGTGGTGAGGCGCTCAATCTGTACAAAAAAAAAAATTAACAATACGCGTTAAAATCGATAGCGATCCCAAGATTTTTGTATCATTATATTATATTGATATGGCCGAAACTTTAATATAATTTAAGTTACGTTAATACATTTAATACAGTACATTTTCGAATATAATTTTCATGCTACTCGATCAAAAAGATTCTATGTTGCGTAATCGTAACAATTAACACGATTTTGAAGGTCGATTGTGTTTATGTATAAAAGTCATTCTAACTAACCTCTGTCCCACATGGGAGATGCCCTGCTTGACCTGGTTCATGCCATCACGCATCTCTGCAATCAACGTCTGAACATCATAGCCTGCTGACTGTATTTGTGCCGTTGGCGCATGCTTTTGATTTGTTTGGATGTTATCGGTGCGCACATTAATATCACCGACAAGTTGGCGAATTTCACGTATAGAACTCAAGAGTATATTCTGATTTGTTAGTAGTAAATCCACATCGGGTCTTGTAATTGTGGCTCCCGCGGGCAATTGCTGCTGTGGTACGCTTCCCGCTGCAGGCGGTGGCAACGCAGCACCCGTATTGGCGGCGAAGCCACGTGAAACCAGTGACAAAGTGTTTTCTTGGCGACCAATAATCTCATCCACTTTGCGTGACAGCTCACGCAAGTGCTCAAAGATTTGGCTTTGGCCCTGCCAGATTTGACGCAATTCGCGTTGATTCTCAGACTCATAGAATTCTTCCCACTCCTCGTCCTCTTTATGCTGCAATAGTAGAACGGAAATTAGATTAACAATTTTTATTTAAAATAAAGTATTATCAGCTAAAGAGATAAGCGGCTTTATCAATTAATTCAATGCCAGCGTATTTTTTAATATAAACTTACCACCTCATTGGGATGCTCTTTTTTATACTCTTGCTTTTGTTTCTCTAACTTGTCCTGGTATTCCTTGTACTCTTGTGTGAGCTTTTCCTGGTTCTCTATTTTAGGCGCATCTTGTTGTAGCTGTCCAGCAGTATGCAATGAGGTGGTCAAGAAGTGAAACACATCGTGATCATCAGCCAAACCACCCGTAGCGGCAGAAATACCAAAGTACCCGTTCTTGGGCAAATGTACGCCATCAGCTCTCAGACACATTTCGTAGTCCTCATTATTGTTGGTCATACCATTGTGTATGAGCAATGTTAAAACATTGTTATAGTATTCAATGCGCGCACGTGTTGGGAAGGGCTTGTTGCGGAAATCACGTAGACAGCCACTAAGCTGCTGCGTTGTACCATCGTTGGTGTGGTCATACTGCTTAGTGCCATCATTTAATATAGCACTGATGTAAGGATTATTGTGCTTATTGTCGTTGTCGAAGGAGTCAAAAATAATGCCCAGACCGTTCCAACGATCCGAGGAGCCAAAGACGGGGCCATTGTAGTCACCTTTTTCAGTAGTATACCAAAAGGCCAGACCATCAGCGCCAATGCGTCCACGTCCAGTCACACGAAACACTATTTCCACATCCCACCACTCAAAACTTGTCTGTTGTTTGGTCCAGATGGCACCCTTCTGTGAGCGTAGCGATGGCGCCACACGTACACTTTCTGAGCTGGCAATGGCATCTGTAATTTAAGGCAACAGGTAGTTTTAGTCTGGTTCTAAATGTGGTAATTAATTTAGTTTAAAAACAAAGTGCCTGCGTGTACACTTTGAAAGCTAAACATTTGTTGGAGCTGTTGTCAATGATATCCGCTGCCATCTCGCTCGCACGCATATGCATGGCATAGTAAGCGACTTGAGATGGCCAAAACAACTGACGTGGAGTTGCTTTACTTACTTCCCCCGTACTCCCAGAAAGGCACTGTGCCATCTTTTTGAGCCAGATATGGCGGTTTAAATGAGTACTTGTATTCAAAACGCCTGTGTACGCCGACAGCATGTGGGTTTAGGTTGGCCGTCACATAGTTTAGTTCAATAAATATGTGCAAAAAAGCTAGAAATTTGCAAAACGTATGCAGCAGCAATTTAGACCCGGTCGCTCGCATTTTTATATATTATTTTGACAACAGTTTGACAGCTACAAAATATGGCTGGTCTGCTCTAACTATCTGGTCTCTGATAGAGTTGCCAAGGCAATAAAAAAAAATATCGATAGGTCTGTGAATATCGATGTGCACATTAACCCCAACCAAAATATCAAATTTAATTTGTTTATACTTCGGATGTCTTTTTTTTTGCTAATCAAACTAATTAATTCCCATGAAATAAGACATAATATTATTTTACATCGCGTAAATAAATAATACGCGCGTTTAATTATTTACACATAAATAAAACTAACATTTTATGGTGCCAGAGAAACGCAGCACTGAGCTCAGCTAACTTAAATAATTGTGGATCCCTGTTGATTGATGCGTTGGTTGATTTTTACATGTGTCTGTCGTTTTTTCTCTTCCTTGAAGGCTTCAGCATTTGCCTTCCTTTCAATTCTACGTTCGTTGCGATAATCCTTTAGCAAACGTTTGCGTTCCTTCTTTTCTTCTGGCGTCTCATCTTTGGGACGTATTGAAAGCACGCTCAGCGTCGACAAAACAGACTTGGCACACAATGATTTTGGTCCAGCTGTGTTTGGCGATTCATCTTCCAAGCTGGCCAGCGCCTTTGCTGTCAATTGTCCATCGATTCCATTTCGCAATACATTTGTGGGCAAACCGGTTTTGGGGTCGATTTGGATTGGTGCAGCATTTGTGCTTGCGCTAGAGAGACGACTGCGGCGTGGTTCATCAATTAATTTGGGATGATTGTATATATTAGAATAGGTTGACAGTATGGACTCACAGTCCCATTTCTTTTCCTTAGGATCTTCCACCTCGAAATCAACCAACTCTTCTGTGGGATCTTGCCCACCCTCCACGACATTGCGATACTTTGCTATGCGCTCACGATCCCATTCCTTATCATATTCCAATGATGTGTCTTTCTTTTTGAATTCCTGGAAACACTGCATAACCACAGGATGTTTTTGCTGCCAGCTCCCTTCGATGTCATCTAAAGAGCGATCGCCTAGCTCGGGATCATCGTAGCTAGCGTAAAATTTTTCAAAACGATCATCAAGCAACGTTAGCTGCTCGTTGCGGCGTATAACACTGGAAGACATAGAATATTCGGTGAAACGTGATTTCACTTCCTCGTCGTCAAAACGACGTTCACGCATAAGCGGCGCCAAGCGATCCATGAGCTCATCATCATTCTCATCATCGTCATTTAAATTATCAGAGTCAAAGTCCATATCTTCGTCTTCGCTTCCATACTCATCATCATCTTCATCATCATCATCATCATCGCCCTCCATTGCTTTCATCACAAAATCATCTTCTAACTCATCAAACTCCTCACAATCACTGTCTAAGGCAGCAACTACATCCGGATCCCAATCTGGGCGTGGACCTGGCTGGGGCGCAGCCTTGCTTAGCATACCTTCCGGCTCTTCAAACTCACTTGCAAATACAGAGCTAGGCAAATTAAGCCTTGGTGTTGTCTGCTCTTTGGCTAGTTGCTTTTTGACCTGATTTGGATTAGCCATAAACTCCCAGACAACGTCATTTTCTCGTTTTTTCAGATGCTGCATATAGTTGTACTCATCGTCAAAGTGAACACCAAACTTTTTCTGCTCCTCCAGACGCTTGGCCGGATCAATGGGAGCTTCATCTGTCTTTGCGGGCTTTTGGCGTGCGCTAGCTTCTAGTAAAATTCGTTGCGGCGCAGTTTCATCGGTCACCAAAGGGTCGTGCTGGCTGCGGTGCACAAGATGGAAAGTGACCGCTTTCTTGCGGTCAATATAAGGTTTCTTGCCCTTTACCTACATGGAATTAATAGTAAGTAAACCTTTCAAATGGCTATAAAAAAAAACTTACCATTTTTAGAAGTTTCTAAACTATTATTTTAACAATTTTGTTTTATTAACACTCGCAAGCAATATCAAAACACATGTGAACAACAGAGTTGCATTAGTTCCTTTAGCGATTATATCGAACGTTTCATATTGTTATCGTTCCACCAATAACTATATCGATTAATACTTTTAGCGCCAAACACAAATAATTCAAACAACATACGTTTTGTTTTTACGAGTGGAAAACATTTATGTATTTGAAAGTTTCTAGTGTTTACGTTTTGTAAAAAAATAAAATCAAATTTAGCAAAATTACGAAATTTATATCTCATACAATTGTTTCGTTTAGTCGTTTCATTCAATTGCCTTTTGCTTGATATCACCAAAGTTTGAAAAATATTTTTTAGCATATACAATACATATAGTACATTATGTGTGTGTAGTTTAGAACTTACAGCTAAATTTTAGGTTTTACTGCCTGGTTAGCATTTAGTGTGGGCTTTATAAATTATTGTTTGTTGCTCAGCTTAAGTGTAAGCTTGGTGTGTTTCTGTATTTGAGTGTAATATATAAACTGCGTGTGATAGTTGTTACGAGCAAAGTGTACATCTTTAAAGTATATATGTTTTTAAGTCGCACCATTTTAAAAATGTTAGTTACTCAATCGGAATCACAATTACTTTCGTTATAGTTGTTTATTATAGTCAGGCAAATAAAAAAGTTTACAAAATAAAAACACAAAAACGATCAAAGTTCTGCTGTCAAAAACTACATTTATATTTTATTTTTGTGCAATTCCAAAAAAATTAATAAGTAAGGTAAATGCCAAAAACATATGAACGTGCGTTTGCATAGATAATAAATTATATAAAAATGTGTTTGTTTTTTGGATTGCATAAAGTACATCAAACTGAACCTAGCTTTTTTGTGTAAGTACTACCAAAATATATTAAGGATTACCATTTTAAATTATTATTCGAATGTTTAATTGGCATAATATAAATGTGCGCTTTCTATACTACAAAAAATACAAAAAACTATGCAAGTATGTATAAGTATTTATATACTATTATATTAATTATTATGTTTAGAAAAAAAGAGTCTCTGCTCTTTTTCATTCCTCAAGATTTTTGCAATTTTCTTGCATGTTTTATTTCTTTTATTTAGAGCAAATTTATGGTTTTGCTTTGTTTTTTTTTTTTTTTTGTTATCTTCTTTTTTTAAATTCATAATCACTTTATAACTTATGCACATAAAACATCTTACATTAGGTGTGTAAATCATAGCGAACTAATTCGTAAACTCAATGATGGTGGATTGTGTTGATAAAATGTACAACACAGTTTTTTTCAGTGGCAGTTGTTTTTCCCTTCCGTGTTCCTTGTTATGTTTGTAGGTGTGTTTTTCAAAAACATTTTTAACGAATGCATATTGTTGTTTGTATAAACAATTACATATCGGTGCATCTAACTATTACTATGTGACTCCTGGCCTCTGTGTGTGTGTGTTTGTCTATTTTTGTGTGACTGGGTGGAACCTACGCAAGCAGGCGTTGAGGTAAACAACAAAATATTACAATTATTAAAAAAACTATGTTTGAAGTACAACATAATACGTTAGAAGATTCTCTTTTAGTTTTAATGCACATGCTGATGTGGCTGTGTGCCAAATACGTTCATTAAATCGCCTTCATATATTGCAATAAGCAGCATTATGACCACTCCGCTTAGCATGCCGAGTATTTGCAAAAGAAACTGTGCCAGCGATTTATGAGCAGCCGAGATTTCAGGCATCTGAAAAAATTGAAAAAAAAAAAGTGAGTTATTGCTTAAGAGAGACAAAACCTACTTAAAATTATAATTTACACTTACCATATCAACCAAAGCTATATAGATAAACAGACCAGCAGCAACGGCAAACATCCACTGCGCCACATCCTGCGACTGCCCAAAAACAATGCCAAAGATCATGCCTATAAAGCTCAGAACACCAGTCAGCAAATTGTAATAGACCGCCGACTTGACCGACATGCCTGCCTTCATAAGTATGGCAAAGTCGCCCAGTTCATGCGGTAGCTCGTGACAAAAAACGGCCAGAGAAGTTGAGAAACCACCGGCAATATTTTCAGCAAAAGCAGCACCAATAGCCATGCCATCGGTAAAATTATGCAAGCCATCACCCATGATGATCATCCAAGCCACAGCACTTAACGTCTCAGGCGGAGAGTGCACATGACCATGACGATGGCTATGACCATGATGCGAGGACTCATGTTCACGCAATATCACTGTCACATGATCATTATCATTGCCATTTTTGCCTTCCCTATTATTGCTGCTTGCATACACAGCATTGCCATCAAGATCGGTGGTTATGGTATTATTGTCGGTTTTTCCATGAGGCTGTTCCTGCTGTTGATGATTGTTGTGATTGTGATTATGATGGTTCATCTCTGCATAATTATTATGCGACGTAGAAAGCAGTGATTGCGCTGCAGCCGCCGATTCGCTGGTGCCATCATGCTCAGCTGTGCCATTGCGCAAGTTGACGCACTCTGCGCCCACACCAGTAATTGATGCATTCGTTGATGTAGCCACATCACCTGGTAAATGCATCCACACATCCTGCTTGTTATCCATAGTAATCTCATCGTAACAGTAAGGATATGAACTATACTTTTGTTTGCAGAATTTTTCACTTGTTACGGGATTACTAACCGAGGAATCGGGATCACGCATAACTTTGGCGCGTGAAGGTTTTTTCGTTTCTTTCTTCTCAACACTTTTGCGCCACTCCGAAATCATGGTAAGCGCATGCTCAGTGACATAAAAGAAAATAATGCCGCCCAAGCAACCCAAGCCTTTCATAATCATGCCATGTTCGCTCTGTCCAGCAAGAGCCTAAAAAATAAATAGAAGGTAGATCGAAAATAAATAAAGTTTGTAATCGGTTTTATATAATATATATTTATAAGAGAAACAAGATAAAGTTGAATGTCAATTCATTCTTTACATTTTTTTTTTTTTCAGATTTGGGATTGGTACGATGAAGTTTAACGATCGCACTGCGACATATTCGCGCGAATGATCATCGCTCGTTTGTATTTTTTAACTTTATAAAATTATTATTTGTGCCTCAGCATTATAAAAACAGCGATTAAACTCTTTTACGTGATCATACTAATAATTAGGCCATCCTATAGACGATACATCTCGATATACACTTATTGTTGTTGCTATTCAGTCGCTACTTACATGTGGCAGCAAATGCAACAAAGCATCGCCCGTCATGGTGCCCACAGCCAATGAGACCAGATATTGTATAATATGCTTATAATAGCGTGAGTTCATAAATGGTATAATGGCCACGCCCATAAGTCCCAAGATGCCACAAGCAAATACCGATACAAAAGCATATATCCACACTGTCAAGCAAAGCAAAAGTTTAAAATAAAAACTCTATTTATAATAATATTAAATACTTACCATACATAACATCATTTTTACGTGCCTCAAATTGACGCGACTCAACGCTATCAATTTCTGCCAGCACCGCTGGCTCTATGCAACCCATGCGTTGTGCAGCATTTGGCGCTGCTAACTGATACAGTAGCACCGGACATAAATGCAGCAAATCTCGCTCACTGAGCGTATAATTCGTCCTCTCACTAGAAGTCTGCTCGGAGATTGAAGGCGGGGCACAGGTTACGTTACTTAGGGTGTCATTGATAGCAAGCGTACAGTTTGTTAGCTCCAGCTCCTTTGACTGCTTTTGGTGGTGCTCTTCATGATGACTGAGATCGTGTGGCTGCACATGATGCACCAGTTTGCTGTCCGCAACGCACTGTAGGGTAACAAAAAGATGTTTTAAAAAAAAAATAATCCTCAAAAAACTTGATGCTTCTGCTTTTTTTCCCCCAAATATATTTGAACAACCCAACTCCCCTACTAATTACCCTTGTCAGGCATGCCCATGTGTCCATGTTTTGTGTTTTTACAGTCCTTCTGTTGATGTATTTGCCAAAGGGTCATAGGTCGCACAATTTTTTGATATTTTAGTCTTTAAATGCTTTACAACTTTGTAAATGGATCCAAAATTTAAATTATATAGGATTATTCCCAGTAAATAAACTGTAGCTAATAGCAAGGTTACGTCATGACAGCTGATAAGATGCCCGAGTAGAAGACCCACGTTTGAGTTTCGTGGTTTACACACATATGCAGATTATACTACTCACCGTGCCGTTGCCGCCGCTCAGCAGCTGCTGCAGTCCAAGCTGTTCCAGCAAACGCTGAAATGCAATTGCATTCAGCATAGATGGGATTTTGTCATCTTCGGACATATTAATGCCATGTTGTTGTATTAGCTGCTGCAAAAAATATTCTGTTATTTCGGGCACATGTGACTTCAACTGCTCTTCATCGTGCTGTCCATGACCGGCATGTCGCTTGCGTCTTCTATGCGGCGGACTTGTGCTATAATCTTGGGTATAATCTTCGAGCTGTCTTTGATCGGTGGTTTCACTGGAGGGACTTAGGTTGTCCACGCGTGACGTGGTATAGACACGTGCGTTCAATTGTTTATTGCCCTGCGCCAACGCCAGCATATCCTCAACATGATCCTGACAGTGCAGGCGATCGGCGCAGAGTAAACAAACCACACAAACGGCCATTATGTGTCGCGCCATCTTGCATAGCTTATCTCAAGTGTAGTGTAGTAGTTAATAGTCAGTCAAACGTGGTAAGTATAGTATAGTATATGTATAATTATAATTCGTTAAACTTTATGCTTAATGCTAATGCTGTGGTTATTTGTTGTTCTTGTTGTTGATATTGTAGTATACAAATGCTGCTCAAATCATTGTAGTCACCAAAGTACCTCCTCTGTGTAGTATAGTGTATTTAGTTGTAATCTGTAAAAGAGTTAAGCAATATGTTTTATTAGAAATTGGTTCACTCAAGCGTACAAGCTGCCCACAGGCCATCGCATTTTTTGCGCAATTTGGTCAGATACGTATTAGCTTGGTTCAGCGGGGCTCGACTAAGTAGGTATGCGATAAAATAAGCCTACACTCCAATTTTACACTCGTGTATTCTATTGTTGATTTGGCTTAAATCAATTACAATTCCGATTGCATAACAACGCATAACTGCCGCCAACGGTCGTTGGTCTATTTGTTTAGGACGGCATAACTATTTTTATACTCTCTTGCATAGAATGGGCCTATTAACTTTGTCATAAATCTAATTTTAAGCGTTTTTTTTCTTAACTAAGTCAAGAAAGCTGTAAACGATTTACTTAAGCACTTTCTGAAAACTTTGAACAATTGGATTCTCGAAATGGAACGATGACGTTTTGTTTTACTCCGACTAGTATCTGCTTAAAAAATAATGTACAAATAAACTTTTGTCGCTTGAACCACTATTCCATTTGAAATAGAGCTCTACTTTAAATGCAAAAATTGCATTGCAATTAAACCTTTATACTTATACGGGTTGATTTATGTATTTTATTTTAGTTATTTGCAAATCATCAAAATTTATTTATTTTTTTATTTAATGTAGGAACAGTTTTTCGAAAAAGCCATTTAGTAAAGTAAACGAATAGTTTCACCTGGAAAAAAATACTTAATGGATGAAACTTTCAGAAATCGTTAGGAACCTTGTTCTAAGCCTAAAACCGAGTTTTCGTATTTGTAAGTAGGGGGCGTGGCAATATATGTGGGTACGATTTTTGCATGATATCTTTTTTTGAATCAAACTTAGTGTCATGATTTAAAAGTCGAAGTTGTTGCCAAATTATCCTTCAAACAAGACTTAAATCAAGGTGGTAGGATAATTGGTTCAAGCATAATGCCTTCTTGAAATTAAAAGTTGGTGATAGTATTTGGTGTTTTTAAAATAATTTGCAAATAACTCAAAGCCGGTAGTTTTTTTTTCGGAAATTTTACCCAAATATTTTGTTAAAGTAATTGAAATTATCTACAAAATGAGTCCTCCAGCAGACGTCTTTTTTGAGCTTTCGTTTACTGTACTAATTATGAAAAATGTGCTATTATGGTCTTGAAATACTTTGCTCATAAACCTTCTTAATGCAGGGAATACAAAGTATCATTTAAATTTATTTTGCAATTTACAAGAAGACTAACGAGTTGTTCATTATTTGATAAAATGTTTAAGAATCACTTAACATGATGGATAAGAATCGAAACAATCATTTGAATTCATTTATATTTGAACTTTAACCAAACTGAACAAAGATACAGTTCCTTCAGGCCTATAAGCAGTTCGAAAAATTTCGGACGGAATGACAAAGCTTCATATAAAAAAAAATCCCATTTGGAATATCCCATTTAGGATTTTTTTCATATAAAGTTTTGTGCTTATGGGCCTTAACTCTAAAAGTTTTTCCACAAAAGTTAAATTTAAATAATTTTAAAAGATGGCGTACGTTAAAGTCGGGCGCGAACGACTTTAAGATACCCTGTGACATCTTATTGCAATCAGTATATTGCTTAAGTACGCCTTAACTATGGTTACGATATCTTTATAAACGATTTATGCCCTAAAAATGTTGTTTTGATTGTCGATCTTCAAACGAATTTTGCATTTAAGACTTTTGGTTTTTTTCGAGGTGCTATAAAGTTATGGGAGCTATATAATATAAAAAAAAAATGAAATAATCTTATCTCCCACGACATAATAAGTGTTCTAATCTGAAATTTTGGTTGCTCTAGTTCTTGTCTTCTCTGAGATGTATGCGTTCATACAGATGGACGTGGGCATATCGACTTCTATAGTCACTCAGATCATACTTTATGTAACTTTGGGGGGTCTCCGGCATGTTCTTCTACCTTAAAGTACAGGATAAAAACATTCAAAGTAAAACTTAATAGTTACTAGCACTAGTGACAACAAATTAGTTGCGGCAAGAACAACTAAGACTCCAAACAATAGCATAGAAGGCAGAACTCAGAATAGAAAGAGGATGTAAAGTTCAAGTTATTAGGTCCGAGGGCCGTCCAGATCCGCTGTAATATTGGTTGAACTGAAACCTTTCAAATGTAAGTGCTGTATGACATAACGTTGACAAGTTTTTACTGTGTTGGCAAATTCACAGAGAGCGTTCTCTAGCAACAGCGGCCGGTCTACTAATTCTGGGATGATCCTTGTTCAACTGGAATAAAATAAACTAACATAGTAATTTTAACATTATTCGTCAATTCGTCTATCAAAAAAGAACAACAATATTGTATATAGCTTCAAAGAGTATATAAACATTGGCGCGTAGTAAATAAAGCTGTCAATTTTTGTAGTTAACCAAGCAGAGCGGAAGTTCAAGTTCATATTGTGGCCGACTGTTGGCAGCTTTGTAGGTTGAATGAGGACTACCCTATATGGTCACAGCATTCAACGACCAAAAAAGTATACATACATATATATTTAAAGCCAACCACAAACACACACTTATATGCATATTAACTATATTTTGAGCGTATACATAAATGGTCAAACGCCTGCTTGCAAAACAATAAGCTTACTACTTATTACTTTTGCAATTCATTAGACAAGCTGGTAAATAAAGTCAACTTAACACATTATGTATTACACATATTTGCTTAGATAGTTTCTTTTATGTGCATTGCTGTTGTCCGACAATTAAATGCAATTTACAAGCAAACTTTCAGATTAAACTTTACTCTTGATAACAATTATTGACACTAATAAATATAACACACTTTCGTTTATATTTCACGCTTATCGGCTTGATTTCTACGTCATTAAATTTAATTTAAACGCTAATCGCAAAAGCACGTGTTTTTAACCATACTGGCATACGCCAAATGCGTTAGATCACAAAAATTCGAATGTTTTACTTCTGCTATGCGGCTTAACAATTTTTCCATTGCGCGTTTAGTATTAGAATGTCGCACCGGAGTCATACTGACTGACAGAAAGCCAAGTTAGTAAAAAAAAAAAAAAAATCCAATTATTGATAAAACTTTGGTAACAAAATTTACGACGCGGCATTTACTTAACTTATCGCCGCATGTGTGGGCGGCGCTCTGATTGCGGAAAGTTTTCTTGACATTTTTGTCAAAGGTCTTCCATGATTCAAATAAGCATGTACGCAATGTCTACGCTATCGACTTAATAAGAGAAAGTAGCTTGAGCTAAGTTAAAGTGTGCATACACTATGATATCTATTCACAAAGTACTGCATATATTTTGCACATATATTTCAAAAGAAAAACTATATAAAAAAATATTTTGACTCTTTTTCATTTAATAGTTGGAATTAAAGATTCTAACCAAAAAAAAATTTTTAAAACTTAAAAGAAACGCCGGCAGTAGAGTAGTTTAACAACAAGCCTACAAAAAGGAAACCAATTTTTTTATTTACCAGATATATCTGCTCATTTTCAAGTATTTAATAAGAAATTATTATTCAAAGCTTTCTTTTCCTATCGATCGTGTCTTGTGGGTAAATATTTTATAACTATTCTATAGCTTAAATTTGCAGTCTCCGGGCCAAGAACTCAAAACCGGGCAAAAAAAAAAAGTCGGGTTAAGTTTTAAAAAACATGTGAAATTGCAGCCGAATTTAAAAATATTTTTGCATAAAAATGGGATCGACTCGATTATTAAGATCACAAGCTTCATCATCCTTTTCTTTAACTTAAAGTATTGCAAGTTCATTACTGGACATCACATCAAGCTACAATGCTCCAAAGAAAAAAAATCTAAAATAAATGTTCCCAAAAGATTGGATTGTCGAATAGCTTAGCAGTATATTTAAATATATATACAGGGGTGCCACAGAAAACAATTTCTCCTAAATTTCTCTACAATTCTAATTCTCGGTGCCACGGACAAGGTTCGAGACGGCATTAAAATCTCTAACAAAATTTCTCGAGATTTTATTAAATTCACCAATAAAACCTATTTTATTTAAAGAAACTTTTACATATTTGGAAAGGGTATTCAATTTCTGATTTACCTGTATCTTTACATTTTGATAAATCTAATGTTTTAATTCATGATTGTTGCAAAAGTTGCAAAATATGCCACAAGTTATCGACTAATCTCATAATAAATTGACTTCCTTAAAACATTCTTAAAATTCATGTACTAAAATAATTTTTGAACAATAGCAACTTTTTTCTGCCATTCTCGTAAAAGCGTAAACGTTCGAAAACAATTGTCCGAAAAATGAAATCTCTGAGATTTCTGTGGCAACTACGGTTTTTACTAGAGATTTGGTTTCAAACCGTAGCCAAAATCTCTAGAGATTTCTGTGGCACCCCAGATATATATGGTATAACTTTAATTTTGTTAAATTTTTATTGAAAATCATTAAATGCTAAATACTTTATATAAAGTATATAATGTACAATTGTTATTTTCGTATATATCAGGACTGACACAGAAATCAATTTCCAAATTTTGGCAGAATTCCAATTCACGGTGACACAAAAAGCCCTTTGGAACGGTTTCAAAATCTCTAGTAAATTTAGTCTAGACTTGATTAAATGTACTAATAAAGACCAATTTAATTAAATAAACTGTTACTTCTTTAAAAAAGTTATTCGAATTTCGAATCACCGAAGTGACAACTCTATTAACTGTATGAACGAATTTAAAATTTGCCAACAAATAAAAAGCTGCATTATAATTAGCTTATGAAAGACTACATTCTAAAATACAATTAATTTTTAAATAAATAGTTTCAAGAAAACAACCAATCTTATTGGGATGCTTTTCTCTCGATACTTTATATAATAGTACAAAAATTTTATTATAACAACTTCGAAAGAAAACCAACAAAAAATTTAAAAATTAATAATTTTCGAAAATTGATTTTTTTTTATGCTTAGCTTTTGAAATACTACAAAATTCCCTTTTTTGGGATTTTGTTTTTTATATGAAGTTTTGAAATTTCGTGCGAAATTTTTGCATGCTGCGTATGGGCCTTTAAAAGAGAAATATTTTTTATATAAATGTAATTATTTAGTGTGACAAATGAGCAAAGATTTTTAAAAATGGTTACAATACAATTTTTTGATTGTTCTTATAAAACATTGTATATTGAGTGATCCTTTATTGCGCCTTGTTAGCAAATTTTCCAAATTTTTATCAGTGCTTAGCTTGGAATTTTTTTGTATTGTATACTTTCATCACTACCAAGACAGGATAATACCCAAAGCAAGAGTAAAAAAATAAGACGTCACGATTCGGTGTTGCATAAAATTGGGCGCGTGAAGGTCGTCGGCATAAGGGGCCAACATGGTCTAGGCAAATTTAATGCACTTTCATGGAGGGTTTGAGTGTTGGGCAGGTGTTGTCATTGGCATTGCACGCTTATGTGCACTTTGGCATTGACAAGGACACTGCTGGCATGCATGCCAGTTAGGAAACTTCGAAGGTGAAAGGTGAATTGTACTCACTTGTTGCCACTGCTCATATTTGTTAGAAAGTATTTTTGGCAAATTCTTAATCAAGGACTTTTAATTTAATTATATAGCAATTAAATTCAATCAAAAATGTATATGAAAATACCCGGCATTTGTTTGTTGCTTCTTTTTTTTTTGTACACACAAATTAAACTGAAAACACTTTCCCAAGCTCAAAATATTTAAATTTGTATATATAGTAGCCGCCGTCTGGTTCGAATCAATACTGACTCCAGTCAATTGGTCAAGTCCAATAGCACCCGGCACTACGGCCCGCCCGTATCCCGAGTTCGAGACATCGATTGTAATCAAACCTAATTTAAATTCAGTTCGCATGATTTTCATGAAATCACAAAAAAGATTGACGACATTTTTTTTTGTTTAACGAATCACGCTTTATTTTTACTCTTTTTTTCTTTTTATTTATATTGTTTTTCATTCATTAGTCAGTTTGAATTCTGCCACAAATTGTACTTTTCAATTAAGTTTATACGATTTTTAGCAAATTGGCAAATAGTTTGTTAGTTTCAATTGTACACATATGACTGACTGCCTCTTGATTTGAACTTAAGTATATTTTTTATTTTTGTAATATTTTTGCAAACGTACATTTAATAAGGAGCCGACAGACCAACACGCCAAACCAACCAACGAGCTTTAAGCGCGACTTACAACTGAACAGAGCGCGTTACTTGTGGCCCACTTTATAGGCAAACTATTATGTGGAGGAAGTCGATATGGAGGTAGCGACGCTTTGCTGAGGCTTTATTACTTTATACAAAATTATACGAGTATACATATGTAACTAGATGGGAATATAGAGCTTTCAACTCAATGTCCATGGCTAAAATATACCAAAGCTGATAAATTAAGGTACAAATAAAGCGAACCCTGCAACAGCGTTTTGGTGCAAAAAATTCGTTATGCAACATTTAAAAGTAAGACAACAAAAGGTATATACCTCAATGATCGGAAGCCATCTAGCTGTCTGACCGTCCATCTATTTATATTGCTCGTTTCTCAAACACCAAATGTGACCAGATTCTTTAATATTGGCCACAATAGAATATCGAAGATCACTCAGACAGTTTTCAAGTAACACAGAAGTTTATTTTTCTTTAACCATCCATGGGCTCAAATTTTAATTTCTGTTTGAAAACTTTCCCAGTCACCAAAATCGCTATGGTACTCAAGTCAGAATACCTACGAAAGTTCTTTTTGCTTTTTTAACCCTGTACCGAAGGTACTAAGGAATAATTGGATCGTACAAATGTATGTAAAGCGCAGAAGGATATTCTTGATCAGCATCATTTCTCATATTGATATAGCCGATACTATCTGTCCGTCTATTTGGGTAAACAAGAGGATCTTTGGGATCTCATAAGAGCTATAAAGCCCAAATTTTACCAAGAGATTTTATTAAGAACAAATTGGCAATTGTTATTGGCGTTGTCAAGAAGATTCTGATTCTTTAAAATTCTAATCATGAATAAATTGAAGTAAATCCAGTGTGCCTGCATTTTGTATATGGCGCGGCAAAATTGATAGCGCTGTGTTTTTGAAATCCAAAATCTCATCTGTTTCACATTATATTGGCAAATCATTTGGTGCTTTTTTCAATTCAGTTTTACATGAGTAATGATGAAAGTCAGGTTTCGCCAGACAAGAATCCAAAATCACCAGCAACTTTTGTCAAATTTTCATAGCTTCAATTTATTTCAGTCAACAAGGTATCATTAATTGTCTTAATTACAAACAATGGACAACTGATTACGCCTTTCTCACTGATGTCAAAAGGACAACCGTCGCGACGCGTCGGGCCAAACTATCGAACTCGAAACTGGTTCCTAAATTCACGACGAAATCATTTTGCGCGAGTGTTCTAAATCATTATTCTCGTTGAATATGAACAAGGTGCTTCTGATTCAACCGAATTTAGTTATACCAAAAATAAATTTTCTTTACAATGATTATTCTTATTCTTCTAATCCCTTCTAGTTTTTGATTCCTCTTATCGATTACACCCGAGGCTAGCACAATAGTATAATAGTAAACTACATACTATAGTATGCTGACGCTAACTTAAAAAATTATAGGTAAAATCGTATTTTATTAGACCCCCTCTTCCCTATAAACTACACTGATATCATGCTGTTTGTATATGTAGAAGCTACAGTCAACAGAACCTGACTTATGTATATAACAATTCTTTTCACTTTATGTGGATACCAGCCCCTACTTATTTACCCAAATAGTTTTTTTATTTGCTGTTTATTTCGAAACATCTCTCAAGCTAAAATCCCACATACCATCGTTTTTGTTTTTTGCGAATTTCATGAAGATCGGTAGCAAAGTTCGGAATTTATAGGCAAAAACGACCAAAGGGTCTAGCTGGATAAGGTACTGGAAACTGCCCCCAGCTATTTTTGAAAACTAATGATGCAGTTCGATGCATATGGCAAAAAAAATTTTTTTCGCAAAATATCAAAGCTAGACCCCGTTTGAAAGAAGATTCTTTAAGAACAAGTTTATTTAAAGACTTTCTGTGATGTAGTTTTAGTCACCAAAATCGGTATGTAGACTTTTTACTATTAAGGGATAGCACCAACATAGAAGTGCCTTACCGTAAACTATTTAAGCAACTTTTTAATCATATCAATTTGACGTTGTAGTTGCAATGACATCAATCAGATGCGAATTTGAGCGGCGTTGATACAGTGGTTTACGATCTTTACATAGCATTTTAGATCGTGGCAAACATATTTTCTTCCTATATAAACTTTTGTAATTGTAAGTGAATACCATTCATGGGTTTTTTCCAATGTTTTATTTATTGCAATAAATTTGACAGATGCCTTTCTCAGAAAATGTTTAAATTTTCATAGTAAGAGACAATGTATTCAAGTTTACAAAAACCAAGTATCATTTGAATTTGGAAACGGAGAAGCTAGTACACTAGGATGTGTACAAGAGCATAACGTCAGAAACCTCTTAACCATGAACATAAAGGCTCATCAATCTTGAGGTTTTTTTTTAAAAAACCACTGTTTTCATTGACATTTCATCATGGAAAAACTTACACCCGAACAACGTTTACAAATCGTACAATTATCTTACGAAAATTCGCGTTCTGCGAAGAATGTTTTTCGCACGCTTAGGCAATTTTATGGTCGCCATAATCAACCTACTGAGACCACTATTCGTCATACTATCAACAAATTCGAGACCCAATATTCATTATTGGATGACACTCGACCGAATAGACATCGTCCAGCGCGTAGTTTATGGGCCAGTGGAATCATCGGTCCATATTTCTAAAAAAAAATTACGCTGGTCAGACCGTAACCGTCAATGGTGACAATTATTTGCTACCTGAACTTGAAGCCCGAGATCTCGACGACATTTAGTTTCAACAAAACGGCGCTACTTGCCACTCAGCCCGTGAAACAATGGACATGTTGAGGAACCAATTCGGTGAACAATTAATTTCACGCTCCGGACCGGTGAATTGGCCACCAAGATCGTGTGATATCACACCGTTAAACTTTTTCCTTTGGGGCTACATGAAGTCTAAAGTGTTTGTGGATAATCCAGCTACGATTGAAGCATTAGAGGCCAACATTACCCGTATTATTCGCGAGATACCGCCGATTATGCTCGAACGCGTCATCGAAAATTGGAACCTCCGCTTGGACGAGCTACGGCGCAGTTGCAGCCAACATTTGAAAGGGATTATTTTTAAAAGGTGAATGGCAAGAACGGTTCTTTCTTAATAATAACGATTTTCCGATTCGTTTGAAATTTTTGTGTTTTTTTTTATTTTAGAAAAAAAGAACCTCAAGATTGATGACCCTTTACAAGTATGTTTACACAAAGCGGCATACTATAATATTTCAAAAGTAAATGCTCATTGCAAATTTTCCATTTTTGTTTTTTATGTTGGGTAGAACGGAAATTTCATCCCTTTCTCTATATAACAGACACAAAGTACTTTTTACACATTTCGAGAATAATTCCAAACTACTCATATAAAGTTAGCTTATACGACACGTAAAATCGCTGACATACTAAAAAAAGAAAAACACGGCTATATTGTAAACATAATCAGTATGGCAAAAAAAAAATTGTTTCGTTGATTACTTTAACGCAAAAAGCTTACGTTAACTGAAATTTCGGTTAGGAGCTTCCAGCCGCCCAACCTTTTGATATGGTTGGGACGTTACGCCATAGTCAGCTGTCACATGATAAAGCTTAAATACAATAAATAAGCCAACCATATACTTATATATCTACTGTATACGAGTGTGTTGTTCTAAAACCGTGATTTAAGAATAGTTACAGGCAATGATGATATGCCGATCTACTTATAGGTAGTCACGTCTAACGTGACCTTGACTAAGGTAACGTCTAAGTCATAAAACAACGAAATTATATGGTTTCTTATTTAATATGCTGCAGCTGACATATTTCACATGTTGAAGGGCTCGAGAAGTCGGCTGTCAACACTTGGTTAAAAGGGGCCAATAAATAATTCATTGAATCGGATAAAATTTGTTAGTGCAATGTAATGAGCAAGTAGCTACTGTATTTCCATGTGTGGCAGCACGTTAAAATGTTGGCGACGATCGGCTGTACCTAGTAATTGTAAACATACATACTATCAATGTACTTCTATGTATTCATTATCAAAGTCGCTACTTGCAACGAACATTATCAAATGCAGTCATGAATAATTTATTTCTTTTTACCTACTATCAATCAGTGTGACTAACTTACAAGGAAAAAATCATTAAAATTGTAATCAGTCTTGCTCCAACTCTCCATAATAATATATGTAATTGTGTAACATATTTTTTTTTTCATTTGAATAAAATTTACTTTGATAAGGAGGCTACAATTTTTGCTTTATTTAACAACAATGCTAAATTTTGTAAAATTACTGAAGCGATAAAATACGTGTCCATATAAATATAGTAGGTCATTACAGATAAGCAGTAATCTTTAGAATCGCTTAACGATACAGTTGCCAATAAAAGGGCAAATTGTCCAACAAAAATTTACACAAAAGGCCTATACGCAGAATGCAAAAAAATATCGAACGGAATGACAAAACCATATTAAAAAAAAAAATCCCTAATGGGATATCCCAAATGGCTTCTACGCTCAAATCAAAAGAGTGTTATAAAAAGCGTCAATATGTAAGAGGGTGACCATATTTTTTACACTATTTTTGGTTTTATTTAGTGCTTGTAGTGCACAAGAAAACTAATCAGCTCAGCTGTCTGTAAACAGCCACCAAAGGAATATTTTTTTTTTAATATAATTAACCAAGCGTTCTTGGTTTAATTTATAAAATAAACAACTATAATCTTAAAATGCAAATGAAGTTGACTTAAAATATACAGAGTTGCCCAAGTTAAAATTAAAAAAAAAAAAACCAAAAGCCCATGATTTTATGATAATCAGAACATATTTCTGACAATTCGACCGCTGGCTTATGTGTTGCAATTCGATTGAAACATATATCTGGCACAATAGCATATTGCTGTTGATTTAAAATTCTATTGAAAGAGATTTCTGGCACAACACCGCTTATGAGTCTTCAGGGATGCCACCTAGTTTTGCTGTTATCACATGAATAAGAAGAATACTTTTAAAAATTTAGTATCAACAATATTTGCAATAACAACCAACACATTAATGATATTTTGCATTACATTATTAATTAAGTGGTACAGAAAAATTTTTCCATAATCTTTTATTCAAACTCTATCTTCTATTAAAAATACTTAATGCAATATTTAAAGCTTGCCTACAATCAAAACACAATTGTACTTATACATGCATATGTATGGATGTAAAATGTATACAAAAATATAAATGACTCGAGTTGCGCGTTAGTGGAATACTCTGCACCCACTTTTCCCAAATGGTTAGCCTTTTGTGGTAAAGAACTTATGAGCTCTATAATACACTTGGCACAATGGCGTCTAAAGGGTATACAAATGTGCATAGAAGCATGTTACACCAAAATAGCATAAAAAACGTGCTAAATTAAATATATACATTTGTATTTAGACCATATTTTACATATAAACGTACATACATATGTTTCCAAATAAATGTGTATGCGTGGGTGTCAAAAACATAGATGAAATTCACATGGAAGCCGCTCGCGATATAAATAAATGATGAATGCGGCGTATTAAGGGAGATGTGGAGTGGATGACAGCTGCAGCCTAACTTATTACAATCACATTAATTTGGAAGTAACAGCGTTGGTTAAAAGGCGGAAATAACATAATTGCAAAAAGAAAAATCAAACACTATCGTTAACATACTATACATATGTACAGAATATACATAAACTCATTTATATATACTTATAACGCACACAAACACACAACGACGGCGTGCAGAAAAATGCGGTCGCCTGGTGTCTCTCATATATTGAACCCACACGAAACTGACGAACCGCACAAGGGCATTTAAATTCGAATTTAGCAAAACTTGCAGTATGCACACTTACCTGTATATTTAATCTTTGGCAAGCTAATGTTTTATATAAAAATCAATTCCAGAACTTTTTCATTCTTGCTCGTTGCAAAAGATTCTTTTTACAGATTAATTGATGCGGTATTACACTTAAAAGACGACACAGCCGAAAAATTATTACAAGCTGGTTTTGGGTTGTTAATTGCGTTTTATACAATTGTGTTTTAATTTAATAATTTACATAAATTTGAGCAAAAGCGCCAATAATTACGCTGGCGGCGGCGACGGCTGCACTCGAAGATTGAGCACTTATAGAAACACTTAACACATTTGTGGCACAAATTGCAATATATGCAAGTTTATTTTTGATAATGGTCTATATAAGACCACAGGACATATATTAATTTTTCATCAAATTTACGCACCGCCAACAGCAACACAAGAAATTTGCAAAAAACTAAAAAAAAATATTAGACGCGCTTCTTTTTATGTAATGACTATTCACATAAAAACGTGGCCATTGTCACGGTTGCATTGCTCGATAATTTCAACAATAATAATTTCCCACCAACGCATAATTTCCCACCAATACCTTGTTATCGTAATATCGATAGCATTTTGCGTCTGTGAATAGTAACCTTTGATTTTCTACACAATTTTGCAAAAGTATAATATACATTGTCTCTATTGTTGAATGTTGAAGCTTAAAAAGAAACAAATCCAAAAATGAGTAACACAGAACATTTAAGTATCGGTAAATATTATGCACAAACAATTGCTAATTTTTGTTTTAACCATCAACTAAAACTGGTAACTCATATCAACAGGTTCGACAAAGCCAATTTTGCCGGACGATGGCGTCTTGCGTTTGTACTCTATGCGGTTTTGCCCATATGCACATCGCGTTCACCTTGTGCTAGATGCTAAAAACATTCCATACCACAGCATTTACATTAATTTGCATACCAAGCCCGAATGGTTTAAAAATGTGAGTGCCACTGGCAAAGTACCAGCTTTGGAGCTTGTCAAGGAGCCTGAAACTCCAACATTGATTGAATCCCTTATCATTTGTGATTATTTGGATGAAAAGTATCCTGAAATTCCGCTTTATCCAAAAGATCCACTCAAAAAAGCGCATGACAAGATACTTATTGAACGTTTTGGCATGTTTATCAATGCCATTTATAAGCTTTTACTCTCCGATAAGCCTGCAGAACAGGATAATACGGATATGTACGCTGGCTTGGACACCTATGAGGAGGAGTTAAAAAAACGTGGCACTGACTATTTTGGTGGTGCGAGTCCTGGTATGCTGGACTACATGATTTGGCCGTGGTGTGAGCGTTTTTCGGCATTGAAACATGACCTTGGAGAAGGCTTCGAGTTGTGCATTGATCGTTTTGGACACCTGGTGGGTTTTAGATGATTAAAAAAATTAAATACAAAAATGTTATATTCTTTTGTTCATATGCAGCTTAACTGGCGCAATCTAATGGAAAATGATAAAGCTGTTAAGTGCTTCTTTTTGGATGGCGAAACGCATGCGAAATATATGAAATCGCGTCGAGCTGGGAACCCGGATTATAATATGCTCTTGTAAGGCTGTAATTACATATTATGTACGAAACTAGGTTTTAATTAAATTTTTTCCTTACTTTCAGCAATGCTGCCAAGCGCCATAAATTAAATTAAACATATCATTCATATTTTAGGCTGCTCTCATGTATTGACAGTTATCTTTAAATGTCCGCCAAGAAATTTAAAATTAAATATAAATTATCTTATGTAAAATGTGTGAATTTAAGAACTATTTAATTTCAGTCTTTGTAGTTGTGACGTAATTTTTGTACATATATAATTTACGCAAAATTTTTTATTTAAACGCCAATATATAAATTTTATTTAAAGCTTTTTTTTAAGCGGAAGGGAAAATTGCTTGGGGAATTTCGCAGTAATTTTGAAAGTAAATATCGAAATTTTCAATCGAGTCAATGCATCGATATTTTCGATACATGTGCTAGAGAACGACTATATATAAATAAGCTCAGTCAAAATAATCTTATTAAAAATTTGCCGCTATAAAATTTGCAGACATCTCATTAATAATTTCAACATGAGTAACATACCGCAGAAACATTTTAAAAAGGGTAAGTTTAAACCAAAATGCAGTTTCAAGGTTAAATTAAGCTGACTTTTCGTTACTTGAGGCAATTAGTTTTCATGTTAACGTTCGCAATAACTAGTTTAACTACAGCGCCTACTCATAGTAATAACATGGTTTGGGAAAATCCATACACTCAGCGCGTGATACTAATTTTGTTTTGCCTTCCCAGGTTCCACAAAGCCAGTTCTGCCCGAAGATGGAGTTCTACGCTTGTATTCTATGCGCTTTTGCCCCTTTTCTCAGCGTGCACACTTGGTACTGGATGCCAAAAATATTCCCCACCACAAGATCTACATTGATTTGAATGAGAAACCGGAGTGGTACACGCAGTATAGTCCCTTGGGCAAGGTGCCCGCATTGCAATTGACGGCTGTTGAGGGCCAGCCTGCCCTTATAGAGTCGCTCGTCATTGCTGAATACTTGGATGAACAGTATCCAGAACGTCGTCTCTTCCCCAAGGATCCATTGCAGAAGGCACTTGATAAAATACTAATTGAACGCTTGTCGCCTGCTGTGAGCGCCGTCTATCCCGTATTTTTTACCACGAACCCACCTGCAGATGCCTTAAAGAATTTTGAAAATGCTTTGGATGTATTTGAACTGGAGATTACCCAACGTGGCACGCCCTATTTTGGCGGTCAGCAAATTGGCATGGTGGATTATATGATTTGGCCTTGGTTCGAACGTTTTCCTGCCTTAAAACATGTGCTAGCGGATAAATATGAGCTCGATAAGACGCGCTATCAAAACTTATTGAAATGGAGGGAGCTGGTATCTAAAGATGAAGCTATTAAGAAGAACTCACTGGACAGTCAAGTGCATGCCAATTTTATGTTTACACGGCATGCAGGAACGCCTAACTTTGACTTGGCTTTTGTGTAATTGCAAGCAAGGACTTTGGGCTTTTGTGGTGGCTTATGCATCATAGCACGTACATTATCTGTGAAAAAAATGTGTAATATAAATTTGTAAACATATAGTAAATACTCAAGATTGTTGTTTCTGCAAAGTTATTAAGAGAACCCCTCATTTCCATCATTCAAAAGGTGCAGTAAGGGTTGCGATTACGTCGATGTTAAGTTGTCTAGTCACCTAATTGTGTATCACATTTGTGTTATCGCAAACTTTACGCTGTGATGTTCATCTGAGCCTTATCGCCAGACCGAAAAAATAAGCGTAATCATTCAAAAAGTTGATTAGTTGTTTGTATTTTTATACCCTGTACCTGAAAGATACACGAGGTATATTAAATTTGTGCAAGTTTACAATGTTTGTCTAAAGTTACCTATAGTATGATCAGGGCGACTAGAGAAATTGATATAGGCATGTCTGTAAGTCCTTCCGTGTGAAAGCCTTAATCTCAGGGATGGCAGAGGCTAGAGCAACCAAACTTTCGGACTAGATCCCTTATTATTATAGGACCGATCGCAACCAAATCTGTTTGTTGTGGTGGTACGCTGTGTCTGGGTCGGTCTAAGTCGGCGCACCCGACATTCACGCCCGCATTTTTTTTTTTTTTCAGGATCTATCAAACCTAACGCTTCACAGAACTGTAGCAGTTAATTCCCCTGAATTTTAAAACTTTCATTGCAAAAATAATAAATTGGAGTACATATTATAATTAAATTATATTTCACTTATTTGTAGACTAACACATGGTTACTTTTTAATTTATTTGCATTAGTTCTCGATTTTTTCACTGCACAAGATTTCCACTACGGTACAATCACTGAGATACAAACTTCAGACATCATCCTTGACAAGTAAATCGTAGTTGGGCTTGCCTGCGTTACGTGTACGTAAAAACTCGGCCTGAACCTCTGCTTCCATGTAGAATGCCTTTACAGCCGAATCGCGTTTCATGCGCTCCACCCATTGTGTCTTAAAAAATTAATTTTGCAAACCAATTCTATTAGATTTTTAAAAGATGATTGACGATGATGATAAGAACCACATTATACAGGGTTTTTTTTGTTATAGTCTTATATTATCGTCCTACGATTTTATACATCAAGCTTACCAAATGTGGAAAGCGCTGCTCATCATAGTTGTAATCCTCACCACGTTGCAGCTTAAGCAGTTCCAAGCGTTCACACCATGGCCAAATCATATAGTCCAGTATCCCCGTCAGTGCTCCACCAAAGAACGGCGTACCACGCAGACTCAACTCCTGTTCATAGTTATCCATGCCACACCAAAAAGGTTCAATATCACCGCCGTCAGAGGCTCTAAAAAAGGCGCCTAGTACAGCCCCAAAATGCTCAATTAGCAGTTTCTCTTGTACTTTTTTGAGAGGATCGCGTGGATAAAGCGGTCGTAAAGGATACTGTTCATCCAAATACTCGCAAATGAGCAAAGATTCAGTTATTACGGGTGATGCTGTTTCTCTAACTAGCTCCAGAGCTGGCACCTTTCCCTGTGGATTAATGTCATACAGCCAGTCTGGTTTCTCTGTTAGATTTATGTATATGCTGTGGTAGGGTATCTGTTTGGCGTCCAGCACAAGATGCACACGTTGAGCAAAAGGACAAAATCGCATGGAATACAGGCGTAAAATGCCATCCTCTGGCACAGCAGGAGTGGGCGAGCCTAATGTAGTAAGGAACGCTTTTGCCATAATCTAATTTCTAGTAGATAACCCATTCTTACCCTTAGTCAAGTGTCTGCCGTTGCTCATGCTGCTTGCTACTATTGCTAACAGCTGTGAATTTGGCTAATATATAACGTTGCTGCCAGAAAGACCTTCGTCAGGGAGTATGCATTACCCAGCTGAACTTGACGCATTGTATTAACCTTTGTGGTTACAAATCTTGACATACAAATACACGAAACAAGTACATTAAGTTTATTATACTCTTAACTGAAAAGTGGCCATCGGTAGCGTAGTGGTAGTGTACTCGCTTTGCAACCCGATGGTCGGTGGTTTGATTCCCCGCAGAAGCACTGGTGCATTTGCCTAGCACTGGCATCGCTAACTCAAAGACGCTATTTGCCCAAGAAAATCTCTATTAATTCAAGACACCGCAGTTCGGATTCGGCTATGAACTGTAGGTGATACCCAAGCTCCGCCCAGGGGCTACTGACAAAAACGATAATCGATTTTAAAATTTAAAAAATTAAAGATTCTCGTATATTATAGTAAATATAAAGTTCATAACAAAGCCAAAAAATTTTAAAAAGACCACCAACTAACAATTGTTCCCTTTACAGGTCAAATTCAGCCGTTACAAAGAAAAGTAAATTAATTGTCCAGCTATCGATTTTAAGTTTGAATGAAACATTATGAAGACAGACTGGCAAGTACACGAATTTCTGAAAAGGTTGTTGTCCTTCGACACGTCAGTCTTATATGTAAATTTATTGTCCAGCTATCGATTTTAAGTTTGAATGGAACTTTATGAAGACAGACTGGCATGTACACGAATTTCTGAAAAGGTTGATGTCCTTGAACACCACAGTCTTATATGAAAATTTATTGACCAGCTATCGATTTTAAGTTTGAATGGAACTTTATGAACACAGACTGGCATGTACAAGAATTTCTGAAAAGGTTGTTGTCCTTGAACACCTCAGCCGTATGTATATTTTAAACATGTCTTATTAACGACTGCAGTGACTTCCCTCCAAGATCTTTACAGGATTCGCCCCTGATGCCTGATGTATAAACGTAAAAAAAGTATGTTTGTGAAGCATGTAGCTTTTATTATACTTTGCATGTTTTTTATTTTCATTTATTATTTTTAGTGATTTTTAAAGTTTGTGATATACAAAATCACTTTAAAAGCACACGATGAGCGAATAAAGAGTGCCGTAAATTTCATTTTAAAGCGTGTCTTATCTAGTACTATAAATATGTCTTTTTTTTTTAATACATATATTGCATCTTAGGCCAATAGGTCATAATTGGCTTCGCCTGCTTTACGAGTGCGTAGGAATTCCATATGCTGCTCGGTTGTTGCATAGAAAGACTGTACCGCTGCATCTTGCTCTAACCGAGCTTTCCATTCGCTCTACAATAAAATATTTATATAAATATTTAATTTTGTAATTCATAATCTTACCAGCTGAGGATACCGCTGCTTGGTAAAAGCGAAACTTTCCTTTAATACTTCTTTAGCGCAGCCCAAGCGCTCGAACCAAGGCCAAATCATGTAGTCTACAAAGCCTGGCTTATCTCCAGCAAAATACTTAGTACCTCGTTTTAGTAGTTCTTCTTCAAAAATGTCCAAACACAGCCACAAATCTGTGGAATCAGCGCCACCAAGCAGTATTTTAAATACAGCTGAAGTAACGCTATTAAATCTTTCGATGAGTATTTTATCTGCAGCACGCCGAAGCGGTTCCTTGGGCAGCAGCGGATTCTGCTCATAACGATCATCTAAATACTCGGCTATGATAAGAGACTCAATAAGCGTGGGTTGGCCTGGCTCAGATGCCAGCTCCAGGGCTGGTACTTTAAGCAATGGACTGACCTCCACTAGCCACTCTGGTTTTTGCGTAAGATTAATGAAAACACTATGATGCTGCAATTTTTTAGCATTCAGCACTAAATGGACGCGCTGCGCATAGGGACAAAAACGCATGGTGTAGACTCGTAGCACACCATCCTCGGGAAGTTCGGGCTTGTCGGAACCTGTGGGCGTGACAGTGAACAAAATTAAGCATTATTTGATAAGCGTGTGAATTAAAAACGTATGAAACACTTTCCCGCCAAGTAGGCATGACTCGACAATTTGTTTAGATATGCATTGAGTCTTTCTATTATTAGATTATGAGTATGCCGGCCTTTTATGTGATGCGTTTGTTCATGTTGGGAACCGGCTGTTATTGCACGCGGATCGTATGGGTGCACTTTCAGCTACCTACATACCTTTAGCCAAATGTTTGCCAGAACTCATTTTAAACAATCGATTTAAAATTTTCTTAATTTTTTTAAGTATAACAACTTCAACTTGCGAACGCCAAACATAAACTAATACGTATTTTAACTTTGTTGGCTGGTAAAACAAAAGCTTGCTAAAGTATAACTATTGCGAGCTTTTCTATGAGGGTTAGACTAGGAAGCTTTTATATTAAAAGTTGTTTTGAACTCTTATTCATTATTTATTTGCGATTAAAACGCTTTTCTACCATATACGGTTGTACATAGGTATGTGTTTAAATACAATATACATACTATGACATTTGTTTACTTCGTTTTGTATAATCACGCTGACTGTAAATATATATATATGTATGTATGTAATTAGATTTGTTTTATGTTTGAATGTATATTGTGAATTTTGTATACTAGTTTTTAATTGAACTGCAAACTACTACATTTAGAGTTTTTTAAAAAAGTTCTTACTTTCGGCGGTCTTAAAAAATCAAGCAACTTAAGCTATATACACAGAATGGTAAACTTACTTACATTTTATAAAGATGTTAAAAATAAAAAGCAATTTAAAGAAAAATTGTATCTAAGAAATCCGCTTTAATTTATTGTTATCATAAATAAGTTTAAGTATGAAATTTTTAAACAAAAATAAGAGGTAACGTTGACACGCAAAATTTTCAGTATCTTTGAAAAGAACTCGAAGGGTCGAGCACTGCTCGGAAATAATACTCGTTCATTTACCATATACTTTTGAAATGACATTACTTTATTGTTTAAGGCCCATACGCAGTTCAAAAAATTTCGCACGGAATGATAAAAATTCTTATAAAAAAAAAATTCCATTTGGGAAATTTTTCGAACTGCGTATGGGCCTTTAATTAAAAATTTTGAAAATTTTCGCGCAAATTGTATAACGAATGAATGACTGTGTGGTGGCTATATTAGCCGTATTTAAAAAACATAGTACATAATACAAATTGATTACAAAGCTAAGCAAAATATTAATCCCCAAGCGAGAAAATATTATGGACCTCTTTGGACAACTAATATTCAGACGTTAAAAAAAAATATTAAATGCAATTTATAAAAAAAGCCCATTCTTTATTTTGTTAGCAAAATAAACGTAATACAAATTAATTGATAAATTTATCTTCGAGATTGTTATTTTTTAACGAAATAGTAATCCGTTTGTTTTTTTGTCGGATCAATAATATATAGTAAAATATAAACAAGAAATCTGCTTGTGCTAATTTGTTATACATAGTTGTATATTAAACCAAAATAAGCTAAACTATAAAAACCATAACTTTTCAAATTGAAAAATTAATAATTTTAAACGTCAATCTGGTGCTTCTTAAACAAAAAGGTTGGTTACAGAAATACATTTTTAAGGTAACTAAGAAAACAAACCATTATTGGATAAAAGAAAAAGAACTGAATAATAAGAAAACAGTTAAGAAGCCATTTTCATTGCCGCCAATTAATACATTGACTTACATTAAAAACTTTTAGATTTCAAACATTTAATGGGAATAAAATTTTAAACTACGCATATGTAAGTTTAAAAAATTGTTGACTTTTTTGTTTTTTTAATTTGTTTTGCATCGTTGCCTGACGATTCTGCTACCTTTCGATTTATAGTTTCGTTTTTTAGTTTGTTGACTTTTTTGTTTTGTTTCTTATAAATTACGCAATGTTGCTGCATTTTGATCACGGTTCTTGCTGTTATATATATGTATGTATGTAGTTAAAATTTTTTGATTACTGGAACGACTTGATTTTTGAAAAAATTTTACTTTTTCCTGTTACTTCTCACTCGTTACCGAAATGGCCGCAAAGCGGCTTTAAGTTTTGGTGGTGTTCTTCATGGGCTTTTTGGTGTTCTTCTTGTGGTTTCTGGTGCTTATTTGCTTGTGCCTCAAATTTGTGCAACATTTTAGGCATGCGAAGATGTGGCAGCAAGGCCGGGCGATGCATTTAAACTGGAAACAGGCGTGCCACTGCCATTACTGGCACTACCACCACTGCTGCTGCGTTTGTGCAACATTAAGGACTGCCTATTGGAGCTTGTGTATTTTTTATGTACTGCTGCTGTTGCTTGAGCTACCGCCTGCTGCTGAATTTGGCTACTGGACGCTGTGGAAGAGGTCGCATTGCTATAAACAACAAAAATATTTGACTTTGGTATACATTATATAAAATCTATCTCTCATTATATTACCTCTTTTGTTCGCCATCTTTTTTGCTATTAAACATGGCCAACTCAATCTCTGTGTGCTGATTATTCATATGACGAACCCATTCAGCAGGAGTTTCAAAGGATCTAGTAAAATTAATTAATAGTTAAACAGTCATAAAGAAACAACATTGTCAACTTACGTAGAGCACAAATCGCAGAGCAGAGTTACATGATCCATGTTGTTCTCCTGCTGCTGTAAAATGAATTAATACTTAAACATTGTTCCACCTACCTAAATGTTTTAAAAAACTTACCGATACTCTACGCCGTTTTTTTGGCACATATGTTTTCAAAGCTCTTAATGCTAGATTGCCGGTGCTGCTGGCGGGGCCACCAATGCTGCTGGGCATGCTATTGTTGCACACATTCGTTGCATGATTACGGTCCGTAGACTCTGAGGCGTGAGTGCCTAAATGGCGTACCAACGTTTTGGTATCTTCAAATGACTTTTGACATATTTCGCAAACAAGCAACTTGAAGTTATTGTAATCACGCAGCGTGTGCTCCTCGGGTTCATCTTGTGGTGTTGTACGATTGGACTCCATTTTTACAGTACTTATTTGGAAGTCAATCGGTTGTTTAGGGGACAGTTGTGGATCGTCAGTGTTGGCATTGTTGTTTGACGCTGGTGCTGACGGTGGTGGGTTGTTTAACCAATCGGTTGGTTCCTGCTTGATAGTTAAAAAGTTATGCGGATGCGGTGGTGTAGAAAGCCGGGAAGGTGCTGATTCGCCCATATAGGGTTTGGCGACGTGATCGTAGTGGGAGGGCTCATGCGAGAAGTAATCGTGGACTTTAAACAAGAAAAGAACGGTGGCTTAATACGTAGGCAATAAATGCAAAAAAACACAAATAAATTACCACGTTCACATGCACTCTCGCGACGTAGACGACGTTCAAAAACCAGTCCCACATCTTCTCTTTCACAAAGCGCGTGCTCCTCGGCTATGCGCTCGCTATAATCCCGCCGGCGTTGTGCAGACTCCGATTCCGTGGACGGTACCGCCAAGGGACAACTGCTGCAACCGACTTCTGTGCATATTGACATGGGCACTGGTCCAGAAGCAACTGCTACAGTGCCAGAAGCTTGTGGTTGTGGTAGAATATCGACTTGACCCGCAGCATAACAGCATTTGTCCTCGGGATCAATTGCAACCTCCTTGTTAACGGATATGCCACCTCCAACGCTGTTAATTAACTTACTGCTGCTAGCAACGCTGAGTAAACCAGTGTGGGTGGTAATTTTCGGGGATTTTACTATAACCGGACTATCTTTGGGCATAACGGAAGCACCCAGACCACGAAATTGCTGCTGTTGGTGATGCTGCGAAGTATGGTGATGCTCCAGCGTATAGCGCGCCGTGTTACAATTGCTGCTATTACTGGTTTTGTTGCCATAAATATCACTGGACAACTGTGTGGACATGGGCGGCGGTGGCGGCAGGGTCGAACGCGTGCCATTCGGCACATAAAGTGAACCAGCGTCGCGCTGATGTAAATGCCCAACATGACCATGATGATGTGCGGATGTTAACGATGAAGATGTCTGTGTAGAGCTACTGCCACTGGAAGTACTAGTACGACACAATCCACGAATCTTTAAAATTTCGCCACCGCGCAATACCTCATTTAAGATATCATTTGAGACCGTTGCCTCGCCACTGTACATATACTGAACTAAGATTTGTATGGCACGATGACTGAGATCCGGCGGAAGAACGACGTAGAGCACACCATTCGGCGAGGTAATCGGTGCTGTCTCAAACATTGTAGCAAAAAACTGACTACAAGAGCTTAAAATGAACTTGTGTGCCGATATGCCCACAGTTGGAATATCGGAGTTAACATTGTTATTGCTGTAGGAGCTGTATAGCACGACGTCGGCAAATTTTTCATTTCTGTTGGAGAAAGAGTTTAACGAAATTTAAAAAAAAAAGTGCATCTAGTGTGTACTTACTTGTAGAGCGTTGCAATGGAAGTGTTTAAATAGGACAAATGCGAGTCCCATTTAAGATGATAGTTTTCAGCAGCCATTACCGCGACGAAAATTCGGTGTCTTGGTTGAAATCGCTGCTGCAGACATAAGCACAAACACATAAAAATAAATCAATAATCAATAATAAAATCAATAAATGGCGCGCAAAATCTTACACGATTTACAACACTACGCAACACTATCACGCAAGTTATCGATAACACTCTAACGATACATATTTATTTACATATTTTGTTTATTTTCTTTGGACTCGGAATATTGCAGCCCAAAATATTTTTCTTTAAATTATGTCAATTACTGCTGATTTTGAGACGCGCCTTATAGAATTAGTGCGCGCAAATCCGTGTTTGTATGAACGAAAGCTGCGCAGTGCTCCTTATGAAGCAAGTAAAAAAAAGGAAGCAGAGTTGTGGTGCAGCATAGCTACATCTCTTAAGACAGATGGTAAGTGATAATTTCGCTCCAAAAGACAATTCATTTAAATATTTTTAAGTCAATACATGCATGACGCGATGGAAAAATATGCGCGATAAACTTCATCGCGAGCTGCTTAAAGAAAAGGCTGGCGGCATTGGCTCTGATTGGATACTGCTGCCCAAGATGCGCTTTGCGGAAAAGCATCCCAGCTTTCACATTAATGAGCGACGTGCACAACAATCGACTGCCACAGATGTTCATTTTAGTTGGCGTTCACTAAAGCCAGAACAACTTATTGAAGAAGTGGACGATGAGGACGATCCTTTACAGGAGGCAATGGACGAACAGCACAGCAGCATTCAAAGAGCAGAACCAGAATTGGGGCCAAAACCAGGAACCTCGCCAACTGTTACACCACAAGCCAACGCGGAGCTACTAAAACGTATTGAGGCCCTGTTGGAGGGATTGGGCTCGGCAAATCGTGCGAAGGCAGAAAAACGCGTATTAGCCTATTTGTGTAAGTGTAATCTACGGGCACTCAACGAAGAGCAAATCGATGATATAATAATTTAGAAAGCACGCAATATTCTATGGTAAGATACTAATTTATTCAAATGCACTGATACATATTGGTTAAAGTTGAAGTGATGGTTTAAGTTGATGGGACGTCTTAATTCGAATTCTCAACCACGCAAAAAAATAAAACTAGTATGACGCAGTAAGCAATCGGTCAAACAGTGCGCGCGCAATCTTGCTTCTGCTTTTTGTAGTAAGGGGTTGGAGTTGTGCGCGGAGGGACGTAACGACGACGCCAAACAAACATTTAGTTCATTAATTGGATGACTGAGTGCTCTACCTACTGCCGACAGCACCGAATATTAACAAAACATAACGAACAGGGCGCGCCCGTCGTTACACTCCTCAGCCAACCGCTTAACCCCAAGCGGGGGTCACTAGCACCCTTCAGTGCCACCTTAGGTTGGCACTTTATGTGGTGTAGCGTATTAACACCAAATTATCGATTGATTTTAGCAGAAAACAAAAATCGATAAGCACGGATGGCATTGGAAATATTGTACAGTTATATGATAAACTAGTTTTTTAAATATATAATATTTAACAATAGTAAATACGACTGCTAATTTTTACTGTACCTAGTTTTAATTCAAACAGAAATTAGCGCCTAATACTCAAATGCACAAAGTATATAAATAAATATGTATAAGTACAAGTTTCACCTTGGCTGTGTGAATTACAATTATTTTGATATTAATGTTTAAACTTTTGTTTTTGTTCACTCACTTTATTTGTTATTGTTATTTTGCAGCATAAATATGCACACCAGGCTCTAAAGGAGCAGCGCGTAGGAAATTGCTTGCTGAGCGAGCTATGAATAAATTCTGTTACAGAGGATTTTAGGTTTTATTACTACTAGTCCTGGCTGCCAGTCGAAATACGTACAACTAAGCATACTCGAACAATGCACAAAGTAACGCGCGGGCGCCAAAAGAGAGTCCCAGTGGGGGTTCAGAGAGAGTGAGAGAACCAACGGTAGCACTGAACTCACGTGCACTTTGTTTTTGTTGTGGTTGCATAGAAGTTAAAAAAGCGCCGAAATTGATTTTTTTTTAATCAAATCGATATATCTGCCGTGCGTTATGTTTGAATTGACAAATCGGTTGTTTTTACCATTGTATTTGTCTCTTCCTTTGTCTTATTGAGTGCATCGTTTTCTAGTTCTATTTGTGTGGCTGTTGACGTATCCTTTTTAAGCAATTCGCGCAGGAACATTGTGGCGTATGCGGCCGTGGGTAACGAGAAATCTAAGAGTAATGCCAAATAATGAGCCTCATCTGCGGGGGGCTCAGGCGCTATGTTAATGCTTTTCAGTTGTTCCCAATCGGAAGCAATGAGGGTATCTTCTGGCGTTTTGTAAGCACGAAATTCCCATTTTAAATCATTCGGACGTATCAGCATTTTGCGATAAGCGCCTCCTAGTGCATAAGTTTTGTCTTTGTGACGTAGTAACTCCGAGGACAATCCTACTTCTTGCAGCATTTCCTCATACCAAACCCCGCATTCATTACTCGGATAAGTAATGTCGTAGCCAGGTAAAGGAAGCACTATATCACTAAGATGGTATTTGCCGCTTTCAATATCCTCTGCAGACAGTGGTTTTACCTTCCGCTTAAAAATAGATTCTTCTTCAATCGGCAGATCCTCATTTTCCAAACTATCTAAAGTGACTTCATCCTCAACAACTTCTGGTTCCTCAGAAATGCCATGTTCAGAATTCATGATGACACTTTCCGCTTCTTGTGTCTCCACGTACACCAAATCTCCTGGTATTAGCTTTAATCCAAACTCCTTAATGCGTCTTGAAGCAACTCGGTTAAATATCAAGCTTTGATAGGCATGCGGATATAATAAGAGCATATTACGTGGTATGCGACGCAATGCTGCTGCATAGTCTTGCTCACCAAACTTAGCCAATCCGTCTAGTAGTTTCTTTTCGATAAACTTGTCTCCGTGAAACTTGGCAGCTGCAGCGGCCGAATCGCGATTTTCCCACCAGGTCTTTCGTATATCGCGCATAAACTCTATATCATTATCACGTGGCTTTAGTATCAACTCACAGGCCAGTTTGTAGTCTCTTTTTAGCAAAGCCACGCCTACCTCATAGGTGGGTACACTGGCACTATTGCCAAAACGTTGTAATCCAAAATAGTTTATAAACCCATTTTCATTTAAAGAGTGTAACGCTCGTTCTATAGTCGCACGATCATCGCGTATGTGCCGCAATGCTATGCGGAAGCGATTGCCTTGAAGATTCCCAAGTTTAAGAGTTTCGGTCTGAAATTTAAAGTTGCCCACATGTACATTAGGCATGCTACGTGTCGCGTTTACAATGCCTTCGGGTAGTCTTCGTTTTATAGAGAAGTTTTGGGTGGTTTTACCACGTTTGTCCTTAGTACCACAGTAGTTTACTTGGGAAGGCCGCAAACTGTTGGTAACAAAGAATCTTAGTTTCAAACTATATAAAAATCGCATTGACTTACTTTAATCTAGTAGCCAGCGTTGCGGCTACTTCACTGGTATCCATATTCATTTTATGTACCAGGAAAGTTACATATTCAGCTGGAAAACTCCAACGATTGTCACCTTTTGAAAAAATATTATAAATAATGTTTAAGTCAAACTTTACACAACGTACCCCGTCCTGGTTTAGGCTTCGTTATCCTTATAATCTTTCTTTCCTCGGCAATTTCAGCAGCTGCCACCTGTTGCTGTTCTTGTGATTGGTTTAAAGTTGTAGAGACTAGTTTGCCTGTATAGAGCTGTTTTATAATCTTATGTATTAGAGTGCGCTGTTCTTTATCCAGTTTGCTAACGTCAACTTCAATCTTTTTATCATTACTTGATTTATAATCTGTAGCGGCTAGCTCGACTATTTCTTGCCATAAATTTTCATCAATACTGGTTTCGAGCTGTTTGCGCCAATTCTCTAATTGCTCTTTATCAACAGGTGTTACTGTAGGTCACATTAAATTTATAACTAAATCCTGTACCCAACACCAAAAAATTACTTACCGGTATCGGCCACCTTAGGCACTTTTAGATCATTCAACACAAGAACGCATCCATTGGTGTCAATTTCATTGACATGGAAGTCTGAGAATCTAGATTTGAGAATACCTGTAAAACCCAGTGTATCTGGACTGGTAAACTCGGAAATCCCCACTTGATTTTCAAGCAATGTGCACTTTGGTTGCCAGGCTCTGTAGAAAATAGTGAATTTATGAACATTGTTACTTTTTTAGCAAGCTAATTTTCAAATACAATGAATACCTGTTTGTAGTTTTATTATCTCTGCGCTGTAAAAACTCCTTTTTCGGAGCCTGCCTATTGTCTTTATTGTATGGTTTCGAACGAAAATTTCTCCGTCCTTTATCTTTGCCCATTTTGAATTCTAATGAAGAAAAACTAAGAAGCACGTTTTGATTACTGCTTTTTTGGCATTCACAACGAAGAAACATATGTTTGCCATTAACAGCATTCGTAAACACAAATAATCAGAAAAAAAAATAATTTAATACAACGTAACGCTGAGAAATACGTAGCTTTTTATATTCATTTGTATTTCTTTAAATTCAGCTAATTAAGACAAAAACAATGCTTCCCTACATAAGCCCGGAGGATAGTACGCCACCTGTTCTGCGAAGAGTTTTTATAAATCCGAATTTTCAACGCCAAACACAACATAGCATGGTGACTCAACGATACCAACTGCAACCAGATGTGATATCACAACAAGGTCATATAGTGACAATTCCTCAGCCTGCCATACACATCAATCCCCAATTTCTGCAACGGCAAAGGGCTATGTGTCATCAATACCCAAACCAGATGGTCTATAATAATGTGACGTTGCAGCAGCAGGTTCCATATTACCAAATACCTGCTGTTAAGGTCATACAGCCAGCTCCAGCTGCTAAAATAATCAGTAAAGCAAGTACTTGTATTGTTCGTAATCCCCGTGTTATTGTAGCGCCTGCCAGGCCCATAGTGACACTAGTGCAACCACCGCTAGTTAGCATCAGCAAGCGTAAAATTGTACGCCAAGCAGCCAGCAGTCTAAAGGCAAATACAAGCACAATAAACAAAGCACCCACTGCAGTAACAGTGCCTACAAAGCGAACCAAATATAAACTGGTGCGCGCTATATCGCTAACATCGAACAATAGCGCACCTTTGGTGAAAAAGCGCCGCAAGATCGATTTTGTTGGGCGATATGCTTTGCGGCGCAGCAACGAGCCAAATAGTGCGAAAAAATTGAGGTAAGTTCATTAAGATAACTTAATTTCAACTTTAAAATTGCATTCACTCAAGCAGTTGGGGTCAAAATGGCAAAATAGAAGTATTTAATAATTTTTATGCCACCATTATTTTTATCTAAATATATTTGAGGAGAAATTAATCTATTGTTTTTGCAGCATGAGTCCGCACTTGCTTAAACCAAGCGCAAATAAATCCCTGCGCTTGGTCAGCATAAACGGCGTTATGTACAAGAAATCTTCCAAAAACAAGCTGACTAAATTGGATGCCGCATCGACGACTTTACACAAACAGCCTATAAGTTTGGAACAATCGACAGGTCGCACGCTATTTGTAAGTGGCACCAGGTTTGTTTTGGATCCAACAGGCTGCAAATTGACGCGAGTACCCAGAACTACAGCAAGCCAAACAGTGTCAGTGTCACCAACGCGCGTTAAAAATAACAGCTGCCCAACAACGCGTCGCCGAATAGATATAGGCGGTTTGACCTATCTGGCATCCACCAAGACACAGAATGTCTTTATACGCACAACAAATCATGTATCTCGTGCGCATCTGTTAACTGCCAAACAACGCAGCTTACAACTGCTAAATCGACCGCTTGTTAAAACCAATGTACCTTGCGCAATCTACCAGCGATTAGGCAAATGCGCTGCGCATAGTCGGGGCAAATGCTACAAGTTGCATGACAAACGCCAAGTCTTCATCTGTCCAAGGTTTGTGCTCGTAGAATTTGGGACATCTTCGAAGGCAACGACGGCCATTATGAAGGTGTTCTGTATCTCTATCCAATAATTGCATGATAAATCAGCATCTTAAATTGGTCTGCCAATTACATACTTTTTGCAGCTTTTTGCGCGGCGAGTGCAACAAAACTAACTGTTTGCTATCACATAATGTGACGCTGGAGAAGATGCCCGTTTGTCGTTTCTACTTGAGAGGCGTTTGTGTACGTGAGGATTGCCCTTATTTGCATAAGAAACTCAGCCAGAAGGCGGATATTTGTATAAATTTTTTGCGTGGTTATTGTGCGCTAGCCGCCGAAGTAAGTTCTCCTATACCTTAGCAGATTTATATTATTAATTCATATCTTATTTTAAGTGCAATAAACGACACGAGTTTGTTTGTCCCGAAATTGCGCTAAAGGGCAAATGCCAACTAAAAAGCTGCACATATTGCAAACATATAAGTAAGCCTATTGCAGCGCAGGTTAATAAAAAGCCGATTGAGCCTAAAACACATGTGTCAAGCTTACAAGAAACCGAAATAAGTAACACCTCGCGCTACTTCAAATGTGAAAAAGATACACCCAAGATCTGCTCAGTAATTCCCGGACCAGCTGCAACGGATGAAGAAAACGCTTCTCATGAAGAGAATGGACCGTCTGATGCTATGCGTCAACGTCCTAAATTAGGCATTCTGCCGGCCTTTATACCATTGGATGAAGAGTGATCGTGTATGACTGCATTGGAAAAGCGTATCAGGTACAAATTTTTTATATTAAGTATATAAGCATATATTTCTATTTTTATTCAAGCTAGCTATAAAAGATTTCAAATAAATAAATGAAACGCATCTATTAAAAGTTGTTTTGTTTATCAAAATGTCAGTTTTATTATACTTGCTGTTTGATCTTCGCCGTTAGTTTCAAGCAGTTGGACAGCATAGTTAAATAGAACACTTCGGAATAAAGTAGTGGATCGCTTTTCTGCTCACGTAACTAATAGATTGGAACTTTATCACATTTTTGGTGCCCCACATAAATATCAGACACAAATTACTATTTTAAAAATACGCAAAACAATTTTGATTTTAAGCGCTATTTTAATGTATACAAAAGATATTTGTTCCGGATAAAGAAACTTTGTTCGCAAAATTAACACAAAAAAATGAATGGGACGCATTTGGAAAGTTGGACTTGTTTTTTGCACGTCTAAGACCGTTACACTAAATTTAATATTGAATGATTTGAGACTTTAAACCTCTTAGAACGTAATCGAAAATTACTTCGATAGGAATATGTGCAAAAATACTTTATTTCGCAAAAAGGAAAATTATTAAATTTATCTTTAACTTACCGCATGATCGTTTAGCGCTATTTTTTTTATTTTAATCTACATATGTACATACATAATGGGTAGCTGTACGGCATAATTGATTTTGTGGGCATACAAATGTCGGATCGCTTCTCCGTACACGTAGCAGAAAGACAATAATTGATTTTATGGTACTTTTATGACGGTCTTAACGAGAAAATCTGGTTTAATAAGATGTTTTCGTACTTAAAGATCAATCCGTTTTTAGTATAGTAGGGTCAAGCGCAGATAACACACGACTAACCGATTAGGCAGACCTACAACAATTGCAATTGGTCTATTTATACAGCACTGCTTAGTACAAGTTCAGAGTTTGTTGAGTTGAGAACATGAAAAATTCTGTAAATTATTTGATCAGTTTCGCATTGCTTTGCATATGCTTGACAGAGGCGGCCCTAATCAAGGAAAAGAGCGAGGATCCTCTACTAGTTCAATTACCTAACGGCTTGTTGCGTGGCCGTGATAATAAAAATCATTATAGTTTCGAGTCTATACCTTACGCGGAGCCACCAGTTGGGGCACTTAGATTCGAGGCTCCACAGCCATATGCACGCCAATGGACGGAAACTTTTGATGCAACGCAACTGATGCCAATATGCATGCAATGGGATCAGTTTACGAAGAAACCTAATCAGCTTGTTGGTGTGGAGGACTGTCTAACATTAAGTGTTTACAGGCCCAAAAATGAAAGTCGCAGCAGTTTTCCTGTTATTACGTTGATTCATGGCGGAGCTTTCATGTTCGGAGCCGCTCGTGAAAATGGCCATGAGCACTTTATGCGAAGCGGGAACGCAATTGTGGTAAAGATCAGCTATAGGCTGGGACCTTTGGGGTTTGCTAGCACAGAGGATAATATATTGCCTGGAAACTATGGCTTGAAAGATCAACGCTTGGCTTTGCAATGGGTTAAACAAAATATAGCCAGCTTTAATGGTGAGCCGGATAATATTTTAGTGCTGGGTTTTTCAGCGGGCGCCGCATCCGTGCACTTACAGCTACTTCATGAAGATTTTAAACAACTGGCCAAAGCAGCGGCTTCCTTTAGCGGCACAGCCTTGAATCCTTGGGTCATTATGCATAATGCGAGAGCCAGAGCCTTTGAATTGGGTCGCATTTTGCGTTGCAACAAGGTTACAAACTCCTTGGAACTAAAGACCTGCTTGAAGTCCAAGCCTGCTACGCAAATTGTTAGCGCAGTTCGTAATTTTCTAGTTTTTGGTTATGTGCCCTTTGTAACCTTTGGTCCTGTGGTGGAATCGGCCGACACCACAGATGCATTTCTAAAACAGCATCCTATTGATATTATAAAAAGTGGCAATTCATCCCAAGTGCCTTGGTTGACATCGTTTACCAGCGAGGACGGTGGCTATAATTCGGCTTTGCTGCTCGAACGTCAGCCACATCATGGCGAAGAGTTAATAGAGGAATTAAACGATCGTTGGCATGATTTAGCGCCATATCTATTCTTTTATCGTCATTCCATGAAGACTGTCGAGAAAATGGACGATTACTCGCTGGCGCTAAAGCGGCAGTATATGGACGACCAGACATTTTCGGCAGACAACTATCTAGCCGTGCAACGTATGTATACGAATGTGTTGTTTAAGGATAGTGTGGAAAAATCCTTGAACTTGTACAAACAATATGGACAGAGCCCAGTATATTCTTATATGTATGATAATCCTGCTAATAGGGGCCTAGGACAAGTTTTGGCCAAACGCAATGACATATCATTTGGTGAGTATCTTAATTATGTATTCAACAGCAACGCCGTCTGTATTATTTATTTTATTTAAAAGGTACTGTGCATGGTGACGATTTCTTCTTGATATTTTCGTCTATTGTGCGTGAGACGCAGCTACGTCCTGACGAAGAGGCAATTTCAAGGAATTTTATCAATATGCTTGAAAACTTTGTGCAAAACGACAAGGGCGACTTGTTTTACGGTCCCTGCAAATTACAAAACAATGTGGGCCAAAAACAACTCCAATTGCTTTCCATTTCACGTTACGCATGCATAAATAAAAAATTAGATCGCTTTCCATAAGCTGCAAAAATTAATAAATGCTTCAGCTAGACTCAGTTAATCATCTTAAATCGTATGTTATTTATTTTACAAATTATCGTGGAAAAATGAATCGTAGTCGTTCTCCTCATCACTATCATTCTTTCCGTTTTCAATATCCAAATTACCATATATTTCAATCTTACTGTCTAAGAAACGAAAATCTTTAAGGATATGAAGCTTATTGCTAAATCCAGCAACAGACATAAATTTAAGAGGCGTTGTCTGCCATACAACCGAGTAGCAGGATGTATGCTCAACTGGTATATTAGCTTGCAGCGTGCCATTGAGCAGATAGAACTGCACATGATTGTGTTCGCCACCAATTAGTACGCTATCGTCGACAAAATCGCACAAATGCACTCGTCCGGGGAAATCAAATATGCGTGTGCACTCCATAGAACGTAAATGCCATATGGCTGCTCTTGGGCCACCGCCGCACATTAGCCAGTCATCGCTGGTGGCCACAGCTCCTATCCACTTGCCCCAGTCGGGTCGCAATAGCTGCAGGTTTTTATATGGCTCCAACATGGCTGTTTGTTCCTTTTGTTTTTCTGACCAAAATCGAACTGTCCCATCTTCAGAAGCAGAGTAAATGCTGCCATTTGAATTGCCAACAACACAATGCACATAATCGGTGTGTCCTAGAAATTCGCGGTGTATGCGACCGTCCTCCAAACTTATTTGATAAATAATGCCATCACCGCAACCAGCATATAAAGTGTCGGTATCCCGGTTAAGCCACATGGAGTTTACATCTGGAACTTCTACAGCATCTACTCGGAGCGGTATTTTGACTTCCCATGCACGCTTTTGACTTAGTTCTTGTTCTTCTTCATTCCATTTAAGACCATAGATGCTGCCAACATTCCCGACAATAAGAAAGTCGCGATGGAAAACTAGGTTATTGATACCTCCTTCACCCTGTGGATACACTTTAAGCTTGCCTGGTGGTTCATCTGTGCCTTTATCTAGTTCCTTGAGACTACATGAAAAATAAGTTAACAAATTGTTGCAAAAAAAAGCAAGCAGCACTTACTCTAATATGAAAATATCGCCAAATAGATTACCGGCAAATAGAAATTGCTTTGATGTGGATATGGCCTGCGACAAAACATTATTGTAAGCTCGCTTAAGATCCTTTTCTTTCATTTTAAAAAAGTTTTATAAAATAAATGTTGATTGTAAGTGAATTGTTTACGCCGGCAGATGCTTCTTCTTTATATTAATGATATGCCAACATTCACTGTGCCACGTTTACATTAGAAAACAGTGCTGCCATATTGTTTTTCAGCGTGCACGTTACTTTGTAAAAATTTAAAAAATCAAGTGCAAGTTTCGTTGCAATTGTAATTCTGTATAAAGGCGTATACGCAGAATGCAATAAATTGAATTGAATTTTTCATGTCAAATAGCAAAATAAAACAAATGATGTTCAAGTAAAGGTAAGATTATCCAAATAAATAATTTGTGGCAAGGCCTTTAATTTTGTTAAAAAAGACAGTTTTCTTCTTTGGGCTTTATAAATTGAAAATATGAAATTTAAATTACAAATAAAAATAATTTTAACTTGTTGCGAAAGGTAATGACAAATTATGTCCCATTTGAGATCAGTGACATGCTAAAGGTGCGTCAAGTTGACCATTAATTGCGCTAATAAACACAATTAAATACCACGCGGCTGTAATAACCAGTAGCACTACGCTTCAGCCAACTCCAAGTTCCCAATCTCAGTCAAATATTTGTTTACTATCTTTGTCTAGCAAATTAATTCATTGTTTTGTAAACAAATACCTAACTGGTCGGTGCTGACGTTTCAGCCAATAATTAGATTTGACGTTTAGTATCGTCAAAAATGGCATGAATCACAATGTAATTTTATGAGAATTTTTGTAAGAAATGAACAGAAGAACGTAAGCTTCTCTCTGATGTCATAGAGCTGTCCAAAATTGTCAAATATGTACGCGTGCGCAGCTTTTTAAGGGCTCATCTTTATCTATAAACTGATGTATGTCCATTTATGAATTGATTTGTTTTATTTTGTTAAAGAATTCACATGAACTTTTAGCAGGTTTTAAAATGATTTGCTTCTTTTAGACACAAAAATGTAATTTGTTGGCTTGTTTTTGTTAAATATTTATTGCTTTGTTGCCGCGTCGTTTTTAAAATGTTCTAATTTAAATGCAAATTCATAATTAATGGCGCCGTTAGTGTGCCTTTAATTTATTTATTCATATTTATTTTTTAATTTTTAAGTGGCGCCAATTGGCTACCTTAACATAAACAATAAAAACAACAAATTGTGTATTACATTTTGAAATAAATGCATGCCAAATTTTGCAAAGGATTATAATTCTCTGTGCAATATTTATTAAATTGGAGTTGGCATCGTGACAAATTGTTGTCACACCATCTTATCAATCACGATAAAATCCATAAAAATCGTTCTGTCATTACAAATGGGATTTTTTTTTTTATATGGTTTTGTCATTACGTGAGAAATTTTTTTGCATTCTGCGTATAGGAATTTACATGATACGCATCATGCCCAATGCTCCTCTAAATACCAAATACAAATAAATGCAGCTTAATTTATTTACAACAATTTTTTTGGTACTCCCTCTTGGCTTATTAAGTTTTATAAGCTTTAAAGTTGTTCTTCATTTGATTTTTTTTAAATATATGCAAATTTAATTTGACAAGTTTGATGTATTATATTAGTTGTCAGAAATTAATTTGAGCGATTCATATTGATGACTTTCTTTGATTTGTGGTTTGGATAAGCATTTCACACTCAGGTCTATACTGTTTGTTAAATTTTGTTTCGTGGAATTGCCGATAAAGTAGACGCCAGTGGAACTGCAAGTGGCGCCAGATTTAGTCAAATGATAAATGTTGTCTGGAAGTTAGTTAATTGTTTGTTGATTTTGCCAACGATTCGCTAAGAAAATGGCGAAAGCCTTATATGGAGCATAATGTAGCAGCGAACCAATCAACTAGTTTGGCTAATGATAAACACTCTACTAATTTGCATAGTCCAGAAAAGAATGAACTCTAGAAAAAAGTTTGTTTGCCACACTTACGGGAAATTCCGTCATGGGAGTTTGTTTTTGTTTTTTGGCTTTTGAAATTTGAATTTTGTTGTTGCTTTTTTTTTGTTTTTGGGATTTCCGAAACCTTCCAAAAATTCTTATGTGAACTTGTTTGTTGAAGCGAGCCAGCCACCACGCGGGCTCTTTCTTCTATCTTTCTTTGCGATTATGCCAAATTAGTTAGAATATATTTTTTTTTTTTCCACTGTTTTGTTTAAAAATGAAAGAGACCCAACCGGATCTGCTACAAACATATCTAGTTCGCTAAAGTCGGTTAATGTGGTAAGCAACAAATAAATCCATAATTTAAATGAAAGCATGGCCAGTTTGTTATTATTGAAAGGGGTAATGGGCTTTGAGACGTATCACTTACGCTCATTAGGCAATATGATGACTACTGGTTCTACGCCATTGCATATTAAAAGCGCCTTTAAATCGCTTGTTTTTTTATTTATTCGTTTAACATTTTATTAATTAAAACAAAATTTATACAAAACAAGTGTTGATCATTGACGTCAATATATGATTTATTATGATTCAATTAAGATAATCAAGAAATTGTAAAACCAATTAAAGTTTAGTCAATTAAACTAATTCATAAAAGCAAAATGCGCAAATAGCTGGTTACGGGTATAGCTTTTGGGCTACTTTCTACGCTGGAATTTCCAAAAAGGCTCAAGGTCAACTACTTTCTCGCGCAAGGTAAACAACATCGATGGCGCCAGCAGAAGCGCGTCGTTGACTTTTTCGGCACTGAACTTTGAATTGACGCCGTATTTATAAATAAAAACAAAATATTTTGGTTGTTCCCGGCTTGTAATTTACATAAAATTTACATGCAAGTACCATAATTGTGCACTCAACAATTAAGTTTCCTAATAAATCCTGAACTCTCGAAATCAAAGTCAATGCGCTGTTAAGCTCATGAATTGTGTGTTTTTTGTTTGACTTTCTATTGATTAAGATGAAATTGAATTAGTAATAAAAGAATGTGCGTCATTAAATTTAAATTAGTTCAAATATTTAATGGTTAATTTTTTATTATATTCTTAACCAGTTTCAATATAATAAAAAATAACATGGCAAATCTAATTTAACAAAATTGGCAACACTTTAATGACGTGCTGAAAACTAATTAGGGGATATACATAAACACTCACTTTTTTTGGACAAGCGTAGAAAATTTGACATTTCACATTTCAGTTTTAATTATAATTTTCACTAGCTCATATTGCACCGGTTTTTTTTTTTACACACCCATCACACGTGTGGGTTGTTAGTACCTTTATATAATTATCCCCGGACGGATATACCAAAACCTTTAAATAATGTGTGTATAACATAATTTCACACCTTCATGGCCAATTAATTGTGTGCTATTTATATTAATTTTACTTGTTAATGAACTAAGTAAGCAATTAGATTTTGAAATTTTTACATCCTGAAGCTTGAATACTCTTTTTTTTGTTTAGTATTACTTTTGAGATGTACTTAAGCCAGCAGAAATTTAATGTAAATTAGTAGCCTGAAAATACATATGTCCATGAGCCCGATAACTTCATCAAACAAATGGAGAAATATTTTTGACTAAAGGCCTATACGCAGTTCGAAATATTTCGCACGGAATGACAAAACTTCATATAAAAAAAAAACAGTCAAAAATAAACTACATGATGCAGCTTGTAGGGATGGGCATCGCGTACTCGAATATCGATATTCAGTATCGATGTGTATCGGATGAAACCGATGTAAAAAATCGATATATCGACCAAACAATATCGATATCTCGATATATCACCCTAAAAATATCAGTTTTAAAATAATAAGTCATACATAAATTCAGACACATACAAATAATCAGTTTATCTGGATTTCTTACAATTATTTCAAAAGGCTGGTTTTTAGTTTAAATTAGAAAGGCTCCAAAGAATCGTCTACACAAGCCAAAGGCTTTGTGTCGACAGGGGCTCCCATATGGTTAGTGATTGGAGTCCAGCGGAGACTGCTCACGGCAACAATGTGCTTTCCCAAAAATAATTTTTCTGATGAAATGGTAATGTGCAGCGACTTAGCCAGAATGTTGTTTCCCGACGTCTTCATTTTTTTCCCCGATGCAGTCAAATCTTTTTCTATGCCCAAAGTGGCCATTCCACCTTGCACGCTTAGTTTTGGCTCCGAATTCGTAAATATCGTCAGTATCGGATGAAAATATCGATATCGGATATATCGTCGAACATGGATATCGATACAAAATAGTCAACTTCCAAAGAAAGAATATCGATATTCCGATATATCGATACACTATCGCCCATCCATCAAGTTACTACTATTCGGGTAACTAAATAAGTTTACCACTTAAAAATATTATTTAATAAAACGTCATTGACAATAACTTTTCAACTTAGAACGTTGAAATGGGATATCCCATTTGGAATATTTTTTTTTATATGAAGTTTTGCGATTCCGTGCGAAATATTTCATGCTGCGTAGACCCCTTAAAGAAAAAAAAAAACCGAGTCGCTTGAGCACAGCCTGCATCTTTCAAAAAATATGTAATATATTTAATTTTTTGGGAAATCGAGAAACGAAGGTATTGTCAATCGAGTCTCACAAAAATTACAGAATAGTTGCTTCTTTTAAAATAAAAACAACTGTACTAAGAATTATTTTTAGTATCTTCGAATTTCTAGACTTCTTATTTTGTGTATTTTGTATTTATTCAATTTCAAAACAAGTGGGCCAGCTAGAGCTGGGACTTTTTTACTATGCAATACCACAGCTTTTAAACGACTTTTATGTACTTTTATTTTATTTATCTAAATATGTAGTAAAAAAATGTGTTGATAATGTTCTCCAAAATTTCTGCTTTTAATGTGCATACTTTTTAAATATTCAAAAATATTTAATAAATTTTCACCTTTTTTCTAATTAGAAGATTTCTTTATAAATGCTAAAGCAAAAAAAAATATCCCAGATGCGTTAAAAAATATCATTAAATTTATAAAACAATGTAACCTAATTTAAATATAGATCTTTAAGTAATTCGGTAATTCGATAGACTTATTTAATTCCTAAAGGCCCCTACGTAGACACGAAAACAGCCACCTAGCAAAAAGACAGACTTATTTTGGTCACGAGAGGAGCAGTGTGTCTCTAGTAGCAAAATGTGCATTTTATCGGAATTATTATCGATAATCAGCTGCTTTTTGTTTACAAATAGCTAATTTTTAAAACGCGCGAAATAAAACATGAACTTTTGCTATTGTGTGTAAACAATGCAATAATAATGACATGCATTGCAATTGAATTGTTGGATGAGGAAAAAAAGCGACGACAGGAGGCAATACACAGGGAAAGGCGGAGTGTTTGGGTGACCCCATATTTAACGCGCAGAACTGAGTGTGGACGAATTGCATAGACATATTTTAACGCACATTAATGTTACAAATGAATTATTTTCTTATTATAGCTATTTTCTCATCCTCTCCCAACGATCCGCAACGATTTTGTCGACCAACCATAAATTTCGCGTCCAAAATAAATAGTTGCACATAAGTTTTGTTTATGGCGCCAAAACCGAACAGCTGTTTTTGCTGAGTGCGCCATCTATGGTTTACTACTGGCGCCAAAAAACAAAAAAAACAAGCGACACTGGTCTACATACCACCTGCAAGAACAGTTTGTGACCAAACGTTTGTGAGCGTTTTTTTTATATGAAGTTTTGTTTATTTTTCGTGTCTGCGTAGGGGCCTTAAACATGGACTAAGTATTAAGATTTGTAAATATAATAGTAATCAATCTGAAGGACACTGATGCTACGGCTTAAGATAAACCTAGGTTTCTTATATATATAATTTTAATTATAAGTCAATTTTCTAAATAAATAAACAAATGAAATAAAAAAATATACAGTTTTGACGTAAAATTGTCGATTGTTATATAAACAATCTCAAATCTGTCCTAAACGATTGGTTTGTCACATGGAGAAGTTACAGAACCTTAGATGTCAGATAAATTAGTGATCTTATTCAAATTTGGGTATTTCGAGCTAGAAAGGCTCTTGCAACTTGACTGTTTTGGTACGCGAGTGGTATTTGATTTCCCACTGACCCGAATGCCGAGCATTCCACTATTCGCCACCTGGGGACGCATCCGATGCGAGACAGACAACTCCACACGGATAGCTCATAAATTACATATATATGTCTGCCACGCCCCCTTCTGCCTGTTAGTTTGCATGTAGATTGCACAAATTTAGTATACGCCTGACCCCTTGGGTACAGGGAATAATTTTGAGAACATTCTGTGTTTTTAATCGCTATCAAATTTTTAGCAGCGCTTAGATTCAATATATGTATGTATACACATCTGTACAGGTAAAAATAATGCTCTGCTTTCTATTGCCATTTTCGTGACGTACATGACTTTTGAGAGTATCAAATTTCCACACGCACGCTTCTCGAATTATCTTCCAAAAAATTATCTTTACATCCATCCACATAGCTGGCAATCTTTGGCTATCTGCAACTAACAATCAAAAACACTTCGCATTTGATTTTTTTTATTTACAAGAGTATAGCTGCTAATTAGTTAAATTTAATAAATATAACTGCGTTCAAGATTGACGTTTGTTTTCATTAGCAACATACCAAAAGCTGGCGCCAAACGAATTAACTCCCCTGCGATTTTATATATATTTTGTAGATATGGAATTATAGATATACAAAATAAACATATTATTATTTGCGCATCTGGACAAAGAACTGGAAAATTTACTGAAAATACAAGCCGCATTAAAATTTAACAAATACATTTATTAATTCAACTTTGTTTTTGACTGTCTATGAATGGGATTTTTTTTTTTTTTTTTTTTTTTGTTTGCCAGCAACAACAATGTATGTGTATCTAGATCTAGCTAATAAAAACAATAACTAAATAAAATTTAAATTATAAGCAAAAAAAAAAAGCAGCATTGATTCATGCGATAAGTTGGACTTAGCATGAAATTCATGTGAAATTCATATTAGAAATGAAAGAAATATTTCTGATGATCCGCAAGTAATTAACGTACATATAAATAAAAATTTGAATGGCGCCACAAAAAATTCGAACGGATTCCCCATTGTTTACCAGCGAAAAATGTATGAGAAATGTGCTAAATAAAATGCGCAAAAGCAACTTTCAAAAAATTTCATATATCTCTTTTTTTTTGTTTTTTTTTTTTTTGGTTTTTTTGTCTTATAATACGTAACTAAATTTATATAGTATAAAGTATAGTCCAAAAAATGTGCGTTTGAAAGAGGGGCCGTAGCAAACCAAACCCAATGAAAATAAAACTAGTCTCAAAATTCTAATTAAAAGCTTATTTGTCATCCCCGTAAAATTCTCCGGCTTACTGGCACCAGCTGGCTGCCTATCACAGACCTGTTCTTTTGTGTATGGCTCTTTTACTCTTAGGAGCAATACAAAGCATAAAAACATAAAGAAGTTTCATATCATAATTCCACATAGCAATCATTTGTTTAGCCAAATTTCTTAGAATTGACGTATAACACTAAAGATAGTCAAATGAATTTGTGAAATTTTCAAATATGCTCCAACTATTTTTAGTAGTAGACTAATAGACCATAAATCCAAATATCATTTCCTGTTACGAAGGTTGGCGGCAGTTCTTCAATGAACTCTTGAACTGCACAATAAAATAAACTGATAAAGGAGTTCCAAAAAAATGATACGAAATTGCAAAAAAAAAATATAAATTAAAATATATTGTAGTGTCAAAAAAAATGTTCGCGTCAAACGAGATTTTACGACTTGTTTGCTGTCATAATAACAAGCTACCGCAAAAGACACCGCACGCTGGGCCTAAACTGATTGTCATTACTCAAAACTTAGTTTTGAATAAGCTTACAGTGTTTCTACTTAAAGGTTTTTTTTAAAATAGAAGCATTTTTTGAATTCTAAAAAAAAATAAAACTTATCTGACTGTTAAGCTAGACTAACTAACAAGCTACCGCAAAAGACACCGCACGCTGGGCCTAAACTGATTGTCATTACTCAAAACTTAGTTTTTAATAAGCTTACAGTGTTTCTACTTAAAGGTTTTTTTTAAAATAGAAGCATTTTTTGAATTCTAAAAAAAAATAAAACTTATCTGACTGTTAAGCTAGACTAACTAACAAGCTACCGCAAAAGACACCGCACGCTGGGCCTAAACTGATTGTCATTACTCAAAACTTAGTTTTGAATAAGCTTACAGTGTTTCTACTTAAAGGTTTTTTTTAAAATAGAAGCATTTTTTGAATTCTAAAAAAAATAAAACTTATCTGACTGTTAAGCTAGACTAACAAATAATAAGACTTGGTTTAGCCAAAGGGCAAAAAAATTATTAAACAACCCCCTCTTCAATTCTAAAAATATCTATAAAAGAGATGGTAAAGGGGACATATTTTATATATGTATGTTCTATGACAGACTTTTTGGGAACAAATTCAAATATGATACGAAAAACTCAAAAATAATTTAAAGACGTGATAAAAATTTTCCCAAGTTTTATTGACGTAAAATTATTTCTATCACAGCATTTGCATTAAAGTCCAAAGAACTAAGCTCACTTTTAACATGTTTAACATACATTTCGATAACATTAAATTAAATTGTTTACATTTAAAGAAATGTGTGCGATTTAATGATTTCTGACCCACTGTGCGCTTGATGACAATAACAAACTAATGACGAAGACAAGCTCCAGAGATCAGAGCTTCAAATACAGAGCGCACAACGCACTGCGAGAGAGAGAGAGAGGCGGCTCAGACAGATAACCGGCAAAAGAGACTGTTATTTTTTTTATTTGTTTTTTTTTTGCTGAGCAACGTCGACTACGTCAACGTCGACAGCGACTGCGGCGAGTTTTGAAATAAAATATCACGACTCAGTCAGAATGGATTTAGATTTAAGCAAACGTTGAAAGCGTGAAGAACTCGTACTAACGTAGTCAAATGATTTAACAAAAATTTAATACAAAAGACAATTTCAAAGACATTTTGGAAAAACACAAAAAGTGAAAAGTGCAACAAGTTCAGAATTCAAAATCAAAAACACACACAAAATCAAAATGCAAATTCACAGAACGCTCAGTCTAACACTAATCGGCGCTCTAAGTTCGTTACTGCTCATATGCAGCTTGTGCGTCTCCTCGACTTTAGGCTATGCCGTGGGTCAGTCAAAATTTGGAAATATTGAAAAGTTTCCCTATCAAGTGATGCTCATAGGCAAACAGCTGTGGCGCAAGCGCATTCTATGCGGTGGCACATTGCTGGACAAACGCTGGGTGCTGACTGCGGGACACTGCACCATGGGCGTGACACATTTTGATGTCTATTTGGGCACCAAGAGTGTGGATGATACCCAGGAGCTGGGTGGTCTAGTTATGCGCTCGAATAAATTTATAGTGCATGAACATTTTAATCCCGAGACGGCGGCCAATGATATAGCTTTGGTCAAGTTGCCAGCGGATATTGCCTTTACACAACGCATCAGAGCTGCTAGCTTGCCCAGCAGACAGCGTCATGATCATTTCACAGGCATGAGTGTGGTGGCTACCGGTTGGGGTGCCATGGTAGAGATGTCCAATTCGGATTCTATGCAGTATACCGAATTGAAAGTGATCTCAAATGCAGAGTGCGCGGAGGAGTACGATGTGGTCAGTGCGGGTGTTTTATGCGCAAAGGGCTTAAAGGATGAGACTGTATGCACGGGTGACTCTGGCGGCCCTTTGGTGCTTAAAGGCACACAAACCGTGGTGGGCATTACCAGTTTTGGGCCAGCCGATGGTTGTGAAACAAATATACCCGGCGGTTTCACGCGTGTCACCTACTATCTCGATTGGATAGACAGCAAAATTGGTGGACAGAATCAGCCACAGCAACATCATCATCAATTTGCACATCATCAGCCGCAGCAACAAGACAGAGATAACATTATTTAAGCGGGATCTTGTGCAGATTCTAGAGCCCTATAACTCACGACTGACTGAATTGTATAGCTTTAATTCAAGCAAAAATATTTTAGAAAAATGCGCATTGTGTGATATTTGTAAATATTCTATCTTTGTAATTTCAATTAACTAGTTAAATTATTTAAACATTTATTATTTATTCTAATTGTAAGCAACAAACAACTAAAACAAAAACAAACACATATTACGTGCTGAAAACAAAAAGAAAGCATGGTATAAAAAAAAAAACCATGCAAAACAAAAAACAACAAAAAAAACTTATTAAAAACATGTTCCAAACAAAACCAAGCTGGTCTCATCTCTTTTTAGCTTTTAGTCATGCTGATTTTTAGGAATTCCCACTTGATCAGCGCGGCCTGATAAAACTTTTTTTTTTTTTAGATTACGAGTGATAATTTTCTCCATTTAACTGTTACGTTTTTGTTACTTTTTTTTAACGTTACTTTCTGGTTTTAAGGTCTAGAGACAAATTCAAGCTTTGTTTTTGGCAATTATTAGGCAAATTATGCGGCAAACTGCCTCACGCAATTATAACAACATATTTTACATAAACTACCAAAAAAAAAAAACTCAAGTTTTACACTCAAGAACTCCACTCCACTTTAGTCTGTGGGCCACTCGAGCAACCCGAGCCAGCCACGCACCGTGCCTTATAGCATCGATTTTATGTTTGGTATTTAGTTCCGTGATAAAAAAAATAAAAAAACAAACAAATAGATGCTTTTATTTTTTCCTACCAGTTTGTGCTGAACGTGTATCTAAAATTTCTTCAACAAGCCAAACTAGTACATGCAAAATATGGCCGTTTCTTGATACGTTATAATATTCGACTAGTTATATTTTTAGTGGTGCCATAAATTTATGCTTAAATTGATTTCAAGTCCCACTTGAAATCTCACGTTGTGCCACTGTAATTTTTGAAAACCTACAGGGGGTGTTCAGAAACTTATGCTGAAAACTTTATAGGTCTTTCAGCATAGTTCAATACCCAAATATTGAGCTAGTTCTGCTTAATAGGTCTGTGTGTTTTTTATGAGATGTAATTAAGTTTGAAAAAACCCGGCTTAATGTAAATTAAAAAATCATTAACAGCTTTTTAACAGTACATATTAACATAAAATTTCGATATATGTATAAAAAAAATGTTTATCAGTCGAACTGTTACCCTACATTAGGATACCTAATCTACTTTGCACAAAAAAAAAACACAAAAAAAATAACTGATTTGCGCCAAATTTTGCATTAACACGTTGAGGATTGCAGGGAATTGATTTAATATGGTTGTCATTGGTCCATACATACCAAATTTAGTTGTCCTAGCTTGTTCTTTTGGGGTAACAAACTAATGGGCTACCAAGCCTTTTTCTAAAAGCATTAAACATAAAGCAATGCGCAGCAGGTCTTTATTTTGTATCTTCGGTAAAAATTAAAAAAATGAGAATTTCAAATGTTTATTTATCATTGCGTGCGATTTTTTCATATTCGTGGTAGATCATAAGATTGGATTCTTATTATGTGATATAATGGCCCAAATATGACGGTGCTACTCAAAATTGATTAAATTAAAGTATCTTTGGATCTAATCTTAGTATTAGTAAGATAAAGCCGACTTTCAGATACGCTTTATTTTTTTTTATTTGTTTATTTTTTATTTTATCCAGCTGATCCATCATTAGATATGAGCTACCATTAGTCCAAATTAGGCCCTTACATTAACTTATTCTATTTATAGGCCCATACGCAGCATGCAAAAATTCCGCACAAAATGTCAAAACTTCACATAAAAAAAAATGTGGTACAGTCGAGGCGGTGCCCGACAGTGGAATACCCTGTACCTTTTGTGTCAAAAAAATTTTTCCTGCATATTCCATCTAAGAACTTTCCAATTGGAATTTATTTTTTTTTGGTGAAAATCGATATTTATACCTATAAGTTCCCTAAATTTTTACCCATTTTGATGAAACTCGAATGTTACAACAAAGAATTTATTTAAAGTATATGGGGTAAGTTTCAAGTTGGTATGTTGAGGGGTGTGGGAGAAAACACGGTTAATAGATTGCGGGGGGTGGGGGGACCGCATCGATAAAATTTGGATGTGGATTTGTTCATTAGAGCCACATGAATGAGCTTACCAAAAATTGTGATTCTAGGTCAGTTGTAGCCATAATTGCGTAGAGTCAAATATTGACGCAGTTTATGGGCAAGGGGTGGTGAAATTTGCACATTTTTGACTATAACTTCTGTTGTATTTGTCCGATTTTGTTCATTTTCTACACATAGATGCATGTAGCTACAACGCATCGCTCTGTTAAATTTCAGGTGAAAATACTTAACGGTGTGGCTAAAAACCGCGAAACTCTACTGCGGGGGAACGGGGGAAGATATTGACATGATTCAACAAACTTCATCTGCTTAGGAAATATGCGCACCAGCTGGTAAAGTTTCGTGTCTCTAGCTCTTATAGTCTCTGAGATCTAGGCGTTCATACGGACGGACGGACGGACGGACATGGCTCAATCGCTACCCGAGGTTATGATAAGCATTTTGGTATAAAGGACTTGGGGTCTGCCACGCCTCCTTCTGTCCGTTACATACATTGCACAAACCTAGTATACCCTTTGTACCTATAGGTACAGGGTATAAAAATCCCTTTTTTGGGATTGCGTATGCGTATGGGCCTTATGGAATTAAATTTTTTAGTTATACCCTTTACTATCATTATAAATAAATTGACCGATTTCGTTCAAATTCGACATTGTGCTTAGGTATTCATTCCCCAAGACTTTTGATTGCTGAACTTTTGATAACTAAACAAACAAATTGTGCCCTAAAAACGTTTGTTTGAGCGATCGTTCTCTATGGCACTTATGTGATATAGTAAACTGATTTTGATAAAATATTGCTTGATCTAAAAAACTTTCGAGTGTCTAATTTGCTTGGGATATCTTTATAAACAAACGAATTATGCCCTAAACACGTTTTTTGTCCAATCGGTGATATAGACAAGCGATTTTGATAAAATTTGATACAGAACTTGGGAACTCTAAAAATATTGGAATATTAGAAAATCTGGTTAATCTAGCTCTTATCATCTTTATTATTCGAGTATTATTATCTATATCGACTATTCTAATTACACTGATTATAGTTTAGTTAAATTTGGGGGTCTCCGACGTTTCCTTATCTATGTTACATATATACAATTTCGGCTTGCTCAAACTTATTATACCCTATACCCAGGCCCGCCGAGAGGGGGAAGGGGGATTCCCCGGGCCCGGAGTTTTCTCAGGGGCCCGGTGGAATTACTGTCATACAGTCGTGATTCAAGCTAAAGTTGTAATAGAGAGGCCTGTACATTTTCCCCCGGGCTCGGATTTTCTCTCTACGGCCCTGCCTATATCTATAATTAGGACTAAATTGTATATTTATAGGGAGGGACAAATTATTGGAAAAAGTTACGAAGACCATATTTTGTAGATTAGAGGGGGCTTGAACAATGGACAATGGATGGAATCTCAATGGGACATGTTGAAAAAATAAAGTTTCTTTATAATTAAATACTTCGTTCAACTAAAAAAAATTTTCTCTTTTTTTTCAGCGATTGAATATATTTTTATATTTTTTCTTCCTCAAAATATAAAAATTTATATGGCTCGAGTTTGTTATATGGTAGGAAAACGAAAGGTTTGCGAGTCTGCAATAAAACTTCTGTCATATCAGCTAAATAAATTTTGTCAATTAATAAAAACTTTTTAGGTCCTTTTAGGCAAGAGAGGTTATATTATTTTTTCTACGATTTCCCAAATAAATTTTTGGCCATTGTCACGTAAAGTGGAATAGTATTTAAATTTTAAAGTTTTAAATTAACCAACCTTGGAAGCCAAAGAAAAATTACTCCTGATAGGTGATAATACTAAACCCACGAAGCTTCATCTACATGGAAAAAAAAAAAATTGCCTGCCGACAGGATGATTGCCCAAATGCCCTAAGTTCTCTAAGGGTCCCACAGATAAAAAAAACCATGAATTTCCTTACAATTTGAAGCAATGCATATTTTCCGCTTTTTAATTATTATTAGTTATTTAATTTTTTATCTCAAAACTCATAAAATATGTTAACTTTGCAAAACTGAAAATGGAAATTCATGCGCTTAGAGCCCGCCGATAGTCACCACGCGCCACGTTTATCTATCCAAGGCCCTAAAAACAGCGCAACAAATGAAAACTATTTTTTTCTTAAAATTGTGAACTACCAATGGATGGCAATGTACTCTATGAATATATAAGCTCTGCGTGAACATTGACTTTTTTTTAAAAGCTGCATATGTTTTAAACACCATATAGAGTATACAGGCTTCACCCTTGCGTAGCTTATTTTTCTATCACGTTTTTATCTTCTTTAGTTACAGCCAAAACTCAATTAAGTTGAGACAATAGGTTATAAACTGTAGAAATACAAACTTACCATATATTGGAGTCAAACTCATTCATCTATCTCATCATATAGCACTTTGTAGCCTGCAACAAACTGGTTCATTAAAATTAATTTAAATTACTACGCTTCTATATCGAGTTTAGCTGCGTTGCTTAAAACATTAACCGATAGTATCTTAACACTAAAAGCCAAGGGCAGCTACTTGGCGAATTCTATTTTTCGAGCGTTTTTTTCGGGCTTTCTAATACAACCAGCGTAAACCAAGTGAAAGGTGCCCTTGGCATATGCAGCATTTGGTTTATTTTTGCTAAATAATAACAATATACGAGTACATATAAAATATAATAATTAATGATTAAACGTGCTCAGTAGCCGTGACTAGACCTACAATAGGCATTGACTTGTAACCAAAATAAATTTGCATTTAATATTTAATTCATTAATTGACGCTACTTAACCATTCAATTAAACTGGCATATAAATATTAAGCACATGACTCGATTACACGAAAAATCAATTGAAAATACGGATGCCGGAAATTTAATAAAACTGCGTAACGGTATGCATATGTATATATATAAACGGGAACATAAAGTTAACGCATCCATATAAATTATATCAAACAATGGCTGCGCACACAATAAGCTTTTATGCTTGTTTGTTTGTTTAAGCGCTACAATTTTAATAACAATTGAGTTTTTTTTGTGTGTTTTTTTTTACATTTTTATTGTCGTAAATAAATTATGATTGCTTTTGGACTTGTTACATAATATAAATATTATTTAAGTGTTTTAAATATACAAAGTGGCGACTTAAGCAAGGCTAAAGCTCATTTTACACTTAATTCTTTTTAAGTTATTAATAATATTTTTGGTGTTGTGCTCTTTTTCATTTGTGCAATTTCAGTAATAGAATACTGCTAACAAGTGCCTTAAAATTGAAGTAACTTTGTTGACTTTGATTTTCGTTAAATATCTTTGGTACTTAGGTTAATTGACCTTTATTTCTAGCAGACTTGAGCTGCTTGCGCCTTCTTTTTCAAAATGCAATCAATAACTTGCACCACCTCCAAGAAGATATCATCCACATCGCGCTCAGCATTGATCTACAAAAAACAAATTACTTAGATTAAACATAAAATCTCAAACATTATTAAAGCAAACCCACCGAAACTGTTTTATCCTGGTATTGTTCCAGAATTGCACTGGTATTATGCTTGAAGGTTTGCAAACGTGTTCTTATAGTATTCTCATTATCATCGGCACGCTTGACAGCCGCAGCGGCAGCACGTCCCATGATACGTTTCAGCATTGTTTCCTCGTCGCACTCGAAATAGATTGCCAAATCAGCTACTCCAATTTTCTCCTCAAAAGCAATACCTTGCTGCTTTTCGCGTGGGTAGCTAAAACCAACAAACGTATTTTTTAGTTATGCAAAAAAAATGGTTAAAAAACAAGCGTTTACCCATCGATAAGGAACCCCTTTGAGACACCCTTCTTGCGTGTAATAGCATCCTGCAGCAGGCTAAGCACCGCTTCATTGGATACCAAAGTGCCAGAGGCCATTATTTGCTGCAATTCACGACCCTTATCCGAGCCAGAGGCGACCTGCAAAAAAAAAAAATCAGTATATAAAAAATAGCTAAGAAAAACTGGTATAAATTAAAGATTTATCAAAAAAATCCTTCTATTTTTAACGAAGTAAATACTTAGTATCTAAATAACTAAGCAAAAACGTCTTGTTCGAAAATAAATTCAAGTTATTAAGATTATCGTAAGCCAATTTACTAAATACTAAATGAAATCTCTGTTTTCAACAATTTATTTGGCAAGCTGATCTTTTATTTTTTATGAACTGTCAAATAAATATTTCTAATTATACTTGCAAGCTTATTGCGAATTCAAACGATAGCAATTTATTGGCTCTTCTAAAATTGGGTAATTCTGCTCGTTTTGTGAAACCGCATTTCTTACTATGACGGTTTAGAATCTAACACATTTATTTGGAACATTTTACGTTTTGTGCTGTTTAAAACGATACAAAGCCGCTGGTCTATCTTTAGGCAACTAATGAATTTCAGCTTAAACGCAGGGGATTTCTAGACGACAGTGAGTCAGCATTTTGTGCAAGCTAAAAAGAGTTAAATCGTTTAACCTTTTTTTTTATTTTAGCGTTATTTTCAGTTAATTTAGCTAGTTTTATTGGTTTAAAAGAATTTGTGATTCAGACTTAAAAATTATATCCCAAAAAAGGGAAATTTTTTTTTCATATGAAGTTTTGACGTTTAGTGCGGAATTTTCGCGTGCTGCGTATGGGCCTTTAACAAAGATGTGTAACAACAAAAATCGTCGGGTTTGAAGTTTCACGATTATTTGACTCAATCAAAACATTTTTAATTTTCCTCACATCTACGGTTTCGTAATAAATGCAGAAGATCACGATTGGAATAATTCCCAACAATCTCTTGTTTAAATAGGCAACTTATTGTCAGAGATGGGAATATTCACACATATTAAACTAACAGGGCTTTTGGCACAAAAAGCTGTCTTTTTTTGACACAGGGTCACACTTCCACAATGTGACGGATTCATATAGTTCTTCACAACATTATGTCAAATCATTTTAGTAATTAACCGTGGCGCCCAGATTCATAACGAGTGTGAGTGGAAGAAAAATTTTGTTAATTGTCAATAACATTTTGGTATATGTAACTGAATTCGTTTCAATGAGATAGCTCCTTGTTCCTTGTTTTTAAACATTCGCGCAAAACGATTTCGTCGTGAATTTAGGGATCGTTTTCGAATTTGATATTTTTTATGGGACCATCCGTCGTTTTGACAGCATTTAGAAAAGAAAATTCAGCTGTCATTGTTTGTGTTGCCTTTGTCAACATCAGTTAGGAAAATATATTTATTTTTTATGTAAAAAAAATTTAGACTCATAAGTGAAGTAAAATTTCTTTTAATACATTGGCGACTATGCGTAGAATACCGTAGTTTCATTATTAATGCAATGAACAACTTTACAGGCAAAATTAAGACATTTAGCATTTATTGATCATCATGCAAAAATAAATTCGCATTAGCATCTAATTTACAAGTGGGAAAAACGCCAAAAAGATCAAGAAAGGTAGAAGATAATGAACCCAAAATTTAAGAAAATCATGATGACTGAAATAAATGTAAGGTACGAAAAGTTGACAGAAGTTGCTGGCGATTTTGGACTCTTGTCTGAATTCAAAAAAAACAACAGAATTCATTGACGAGATTTTTGTTTGAAAAATAGAGCGCTTATCAATTAATTAGTCAATAAATAATCTTTTCGTTTGTTCGGCTGTTTAATGCTAGCAGATCTAAATATCAAATCAGTGGCGGCATCCACGGGTGTTTTCGGTTCCGCGCCCACCCCCCAAAAGTTGGAAAAATGAGTTGACAGTTTTTTGCCAGCTCTGAGCTCCAAGACTAAATCCAGGATCCGCACCAGCATCATATAGTGAAGGTTTAAATAACTATGCTAGGGTTGCATATGGTCATTCACTTTTAATGGTTTAAGGCCTGTACGCAGCATGAAAAATTTCGCACGGAATGACAAAACTTCATATAAAAAAAAAATCCCATTTACAGGCGTTTAACTAATTTGTCAGAGTGTATTATTTATCTAAGCGTTGCAAAATTAATGAAAAAGTACACCTTCAATATTATATAAACATCACTTTCTATACACCGCACAAACAAACTTACCTCATCGCGTAATAGATCACCGCTACTTAAATGTGTGAAACCATATTTCTCCACAATTTTGGCGCATTGTGTGCCTTTGCCGCAACCTGGTCCACCCAGTATCCAAATAATGGGATTATCAGACTATAAAATAAAGCAAAATTTTAGCGTGAACATTTTTATTAATCAATGAAATTAATGTTTTTTTAACGAGCAAGCCACAAACAAACAAACACAATAAGCTGCATTTTTATAGCTGATAAAAATCTATATGGGTTTTAGTTTGCTGACTGAAATACTTAGTAGAGCAATAATTTTGAATTCTTCACACACATTACATGCTGTCGAAATGCTACATCAAATTACGCCTGGCACATACATATATGTATAGAACTACTTACAACGGGTTGTGCTTTACGTAGCTCCTCCGCTTTGAGCTTGTCTTGGGCCTCCTTCTTCATGGCCATTTGGTGACACATAAATAACTACACAAAATGAATTGAAGAGGGCATAGTACTGCACTTATAGTACTGGGATAGTACTTTTGGTATACTTATTAGTATTCAAATTAAAAATTTAAGCCTCGACTCAATTAGTTTAAATATAACTTGGCGTGTTATTAAAATGACCTAAGTCATAAAGCTTGTTGTTTTATATACGGTAGTTAATAAATATATATATAGTAGGCTTTTCTAATGTTTAGGCAGAGTGCCAATATATTTTAGCACACCTCGTCAAAAAGCTAAAAACAAACTTGCCGAACTGTTTCTGCGCATTTCCTCTGTCAATTAACTTTAATATATACAAAATGCCCTGAATTTTTCACAACCTTCAGGCAATATGCAAAAAATTTTTACATTATTGTTGCATACGACGACATTGATCTTGAATGAACAAGAAAAAAACAAATCATTTGCACATATTCAAAATCCATTTTATGAGTTTATTAGCTCTACAAGTTTTTGCACCTCTTAACACTTGAGGAATTTATGTGGTTTATGTTATAAAATTGCAAATCTATCTATGGTATCATCGCTTATAAACAATTCCTAATCGTTTTTCTTGTTTGTTGTTAGTTTAGTGAATGTTCCATGAGTATATATACAAAATTGTTTTTTTTTGGTTTTTATATCATGCTCAAGAGATTAGCATATGATCAGACTGCTTTTTACTCTGCATTTAGCTTGTTTTGTAGTTCCACAAGAAATTTATATTTTGAGTCAAAAAAAAAATATCATTTGGCTAAGATGAATGAATTTTTGCCGCTTTAATAATGTGCAGGTTGTTTTTCGCATTATTTAATAGTATTTATGTATGTCTTTTCACTCATTTGTCTGGTTTTTTCAAATATATTCTTACGAATTTCTTTAGCCTATGAAAGCTGTGCGTAAAAATTATGATTTTCAATGACACGTTGCCTCTTGGCTTTACGTAATTTGTTAGGGTATTTTTTATAAAATTAGTACCACTGGCATTGGCATAAATAATTTCACTAGCATTTTTGAACTTTAAACTTGGAACTATTTAATTCTTTTCCCATACATAAATAATGCAACAAGGCTAATTTGTCTGCTTTTTTGGAACGAGCAAGCCCACAGTTGTTACAGTTCCCATAAACCTAATCGAATTTTATAAAAGAAAAACTAAAGAGCTTTTTAATCGCTTTAGAAGTAGTGGTCTGCTGAACTTTTCTATAATAGGTAGGTGTAAATGCTTGCCTGTAAAGGCCTATACGCAGTACGAAATATTTCGCACGGAATGAGAAAACTTCATATAAAAAGAAGTCCCAAATGGGATTTTTTTTCGAACTGCGTAGACCCCTTAAGACTAAATAAACCAGTAGGACCCAATTTTGTAAAAATTATCCTGCCAATAGCATTTAATAACTTGGTTATAGTTTCTTATGCTCAATTTGCTTATTTAATATTCTCTGCAAGAGAAACGGCATTTTTGGGAGACTTTTGTTAATTGGTTTACCAGTAAACTTAGTAGTTATATCTATGTTAGAAGAAAATCTTGTGCCACAAAATGTGTACATAATAATTGCCTGTTATGTGTGCCTTGAGCTATAAAATGCATCTATTTACTATTTAACAAAATATATACATAGATATAAGACAAGATATATTTTTAAATTTCTTTCGTTTCCTTGCGTGCAAGCCTATATATATTCTAACTATAGCTCAGGAGATTTTCCAAATTTTTTTTTGCAATTACAATAAGGGATCATCCATAAATTACGTGACGCTCTAGGGCAGTGGTCGGCAAAATATACATATGCATTTTTTTTTTGCGTTTGTGTTGTATATTTTCTGCCGCTGTGACGTATTTCGACGCTGACGTCGCAAAGCAACAGACACGAAGTTGCTTGTGCATGACTTCGGCGCTTGCTTAGAGAGCGTGCTTGCTTTTTTACTCTCACAAATGCTTGTGTACAGTTGGCTATAGCCAACTAAACATAAACTGATTTTGTGTTTTCTGCCCCATACTAATGTTGGAGCGCTTTAGTTTTGTGAGAGTAAAAAGCAAGCACGCTCTCTAACCAAGAGCCGAAGTCATGCACAAGCAACTTCGTGTCTGTTGCTTTGCAACAAGAGCGTGGCAACGCCAGAGAATTAGCTGAGAGAATTTCAGTATAAAAATCACGCACACATGCATGCGTTTTGTGTACAACACAGTACGTGTGAACCATAGGCCCATGGGATAGGACCGTGCCGACCACTGCTCTAGGGGGTGGGGGGGTCTGGCAAAGCTTCACGATCATATGGAAAATCTTGGAAAATATTCCTTTACTGTGTCACAAGGGTCAGCGTCACGTAGTTTATGGATAATCCCTAAGGCTTAGAAATCCTGACTTAAAGTACAACTAATAATTCTGTGTTGTACTAGTAACTATCGTTTCGAAATTCTTGAGTTCATTTTGTATAGTTTCTAATTATTGAAATACCTTCACAACTATTAAAATACTTTAATATGTAATTGTTAATATAATGTGCTGTTAAGTTTTTCTTTAAAGTTTGTTAGCAAACGCTACTTAAAATTATTTACTAATTTTAACGCACAACCTTTAAATAAATTTTTGTATTTAATTTTTTCAAAATAATTTGTATTCGTTAGAACTCACACATTTAAAAAAAATTGTACTTGAATTTATATGCAACTACTAAAAAAAATTAAAATATTTAAGAACTCTATTAATGGATTTGCAACTGGTCAGCAAGACAAGCTTTCAGCTAATGTTTTTAAATTCTTGCTTATATGTTATTTTTTTTATTTTTGAAGCCAACTAATTTGTATTTAATGAAAAATTCCTTCAAAAATAAGTCGCGACTTTGTGTCGTCGAATATACCGCTGTCGCCACTGTTAAATTTCTTAATTTTTTAAATAACTTTTTTTTTGCCAACTAACAACAAACAAAAACCGGCTGTATAAACGATGACTGACTAGTTCGGGTAGCGCCAATAAACACATTTTTAACTGCTCCATCTCTATTATTATTGTTTACTTAAAATAAAAGAACCCAAAAATCTGACAAGGCAACCGCAACGGAGACAGTGTCAGAGACATGCTAATGAATCAAGAGCCCCGCCAAAAATTCCTGTGTCGCCAGTAACTAGTTTAATTTATGCAAATCGCCGGACTTTGACGTCAAAAATCTACTGCTTGGAATGTGAAATTTCGACTATATTGAGCTGTTTTGTTGTTGTTATATTGTTTTCTTGGCTTGAATATGGTCATAACTTGTATTCATTTGAGTTGCTAATTTATTTATTTATTTTTTTTTGTTTTTGCAGCAGACAAACAAAACAAAACAAACGCAGTGGCAATTTGTTGAGAGTTATATTTTTTGGGGGAATTTCACGGGTGTACGTAACCGGCTTCAGAGCATTAGATTGCCTTTATTTATAGCGCAGCATGGTAGTGACGACTGAGCGTTCTTGCGGTTTTGGATTTGTCATGTTAATGAAAACAAAAGAAAAGAAAAGCCTGCAGGCTCTTTTTGGATGACGTGTAAATTGGCTCAGAACTTGTCAGCACTTGCCGAACACAAGGTCAAGTTTTCATTTAAGTAGTAGAGCATATAGGCAAATACGGGTCAAGGTCGGGTCTGTTAAAGTAATCACTAAAAATCGCTGCTAATCGTTCGCAAATGACTCAAGTGTTTAGTAATTGAGTAGAAAATAAAAACAAAACTAAAAACCAATAAATTCATATAAACAAAATTAAATTTAACAAAAAATTCATTTTTTTTTTCACTTCAAACACACTTACCATTGTGATATATATTAGATATAAACGTCGATGTCGTGGGCCTTTCGTTGAACAAATAGCGAAATAGTTTCTGTGCGTTGAGCTGTTGCTTTTGTTATTGTCGATTTTTCACAGCGCCAAAAATTTTCACAGCTGACTGTTGGCTGAGTTTTCCGCCTTATGTTGGCCAATCGAACGATTTTTCGCTTGTGTCGAGAGCGACTGCCGCAATGAAAATGCTATGGCTATGTCTCGGGGTCTAACGGTTTCAATACGCGTTGCTCTGCCACTGTATATCTATATCTATATGTGCTTTAGCTCAAGAGCTTTTGATTAAAAAGCTTTGGCTTTTGGTTTATATGCGCGCGCTTTACCAAAAAAAAAAAAGCAAAAAAAAAACTTTTGAATTTTGATGTGAATTTTGATGTTGTTGCCAGAGTTGAAATTTTATTTGTTTTTTTATAGACTTTCAAACTCTATTCGTTGTTTATCGGCCTATAGCAATGCGGCCACCACGATTTTTAACTATGGCCTCCATATTTGGTGATATTTCCTTTAATATATCGTTTGGATCTTGACTACCATCAAGCTGCATTGTTATAGTGGCATATTGGTTCAAAACCGGTTTGGCGCCCTTTTGATAGGCAGCATCCTAGAATTTTAAATATTATTAGAGCATAAGCTTATTACTTCAATAAGGTTTTTTTTTTTTCGTATATTCCCTGTACTGAAGGTATATGTTAGGCTAGTTTTGCTGCAGTTAAACCGCGTACATCTTCTTCGAGACGTCTCTTTCTTAACTACTATGGCGAACTAATCATGAGGAGCAGCAGCTACATTCCTTGGACACAGCGAGTATGCCTAACACAGCTAGGAGGCTGCTGTGATGGCGTGTGAAGTTAATTTTGCAGACTTTTGCAAAGGATACAATTTTTTGACTAATTAAAGAGAAGATCGAGAAGAAGTCTTAACTAAGCCAAAAAAAAAAAAAATACACTTGCAATGGGCCAGTAGGCCCACCTATGGCTTAAACAGCCAAGAAAGTCGAAAGAAGCCGACATGTTATATACCAATATTTATGATGAAACATTCTATTAATAGTTTTTAATATTACCATGCCTGTTTCCAAAGATATAATCAAATCGGGAGGTCCCACACGCTGTTCCAACAAACTAGCCTGCTCCTTATCGATTGGATAACTAAAAGCAGACAAAATAAATATTTTAATTTTATCTGAATCCAGTTCTACACAATAACATACCCATCAATAACAAAACCTTGAAGGCCACCACGGGTGCCCATAACAGCCTTCTCCACCAATGGCATTATGTCTGCCAAAGGGACCTCTTTGCCTGCGCTGCGTATGCCTGAAAACTTTTGACCAAGTTGTGTTTTGGCTTCAATCTGTGGAATAAGCTATGAGTAAATCAATTTTGACTATCCCAAGTGCTCTGTAACGACGCGAAACTAAACACAGAGGGCTTATGATACTTTATACTTACTTCCGCGTCTACCATGGCATTGGGACTTATTAGTGTAAAGCCATATTTTTCCACAATTTTTTGGCATACAGGACCCTTATCGCAGCTTGAAGGTCCCATAACCCAGACAGTTGGTACGTTCTGTAAACAGTTCATTGAGTATTATGAAATTGTAGTCTTTGCACAATCTTCAATAGAAGCTTACCATAATTTTGGGTGGCAGGCATAAAAATATTTCCAAAACTGAACTAAGGTCTATAATTCAATAAGTATATAAAAAAATTTTGACAGTATTTTCTCGAATGAGCTTTTCAGCTTAACCGGCTGAACTTGATTTATTTACGTTCTGACCGAATGTATAAAATCCTTTAACTAATATAATATACAAAGGCTTGTATTTGCTTGTATTCACTAACAGATATAACCAGCAATGGTGCTTTTTGAAGCTGTTGTTGTTGGCAGTAGGCAATCTCATCATGCGTTGGAAATATGTCACTTGCATTCAAAATGACCACAAAAAAACTGGGCGGCTGGGGAGCACTTTTTTTAAAACCCTCATTATGTAAATGTAAATCAAAGATTACGTCTAAAATGCGCTTAGGTGTGCTTAATGAGGTATTGTCCAGCTGCACAATGTCAAACTTTTCGAACAATTCTTGAAATTTGGCATATTCACGTTCGGCTTTTAAAAAACCTACAAGGCTGCTCTTATCCTTGTTTGTTGTTCGACTTTTCTTGTTAATTGGTCCTATGTTTGCTTCCTGTATTCGCTTACGTGTATCATATTTAAAACTTGTTTCGCTTTGAGAGCTTACGTTAATATCTATTGTTGATTGTGGGTTTACTATATGTTGCTTAATAGCTTCCATTTTGATTTTTATATTTCCATAATGTGGTGATGCCTTAATGTGTGCTGGCACGCATTTATTATTGACATTTTGCTGCAGCAGCGCCCAAACGCAATCTTCAGTTGTTACATTTGATGAAGTTGAAGCTTCTTGTACATTACATTGATGCTTCACTACAATATAGCCTACACGTGAAAGGGCTGAATAAACTAAATATTGATCGAATTTTTCATTTTTAACTTCGCCCAGCAGCAAAAGGTACGCTTGTTCTACAGATACAACAACATCATGAAATTCCATTTGTAGGCGTCCCTTTAAAAATAATATTTTAGACCAAAAGGGTACTTCTTATTGACTCAAACTTATACATACAAGCTCCAACAGAAACAATGCCTCGTAAAATTCCAAATAGTGTTTGCCTTGCTCGCTGTACCCAAAACATTCAAATTTGCCATCCTTTCGTAAAACTTCGGCCACTTGTTGCTCTACACGCCATACAGCTTGAGCACGGCCAGATGTGCGTTCGATTCGGGGTACAGATAGCTGTGCACGCAAATTGGCTAGAATGGAAAGTTTAAGTGGGCTATAGTAAAAAAAAAACATCCTTACAATATGCGCTATTTAGATCCTCTGATTCGGCGGCGCTTCCTTCATTGAGTGAGCGTTTCAACCCAGTGTGAGGTGCTTTTACTTCTACATGGCGCTTAGCAGTTAGTTCTGATGAACTTTATAAAGAGTTTTAGACATGTAGGAAGAAACTTTATAGTTTTGATTAAAAGTTTAATTTATAAAATACCTTAAACAAGATTTTGGTTCGATTTCAACAGTTTCAGTAAGATGGAGTACCATTGCATTTATAAACAAATTAGCAGTGTGACCGAAGGTTGGAAAAATAAAATAACACAATTTTCAATGCAGCAACACTGTAAAATGATGTTGTGTAAATATGTGCTAACTCAGTTGCTCTATTTGAAGTGAGTGAGCAGTATTGCTCACCTACTAATTTGCTCCCTCAATGAGCTAGCTTGCTCACTGGCTCATTTGCTCACCCAGTGAACAATATTGCTTTTTGGCTCTCTTAGGGAGCAAATTTGCTTACTAACTTATTATGAATAGTATATATTTTTTAATAAATACAAAAACATTCATAAAGTTACTTCAAACACTACTTTTGTGCTCTATCGAATCAAATATACCTTAGTTTGCGGCGATAAATTAAACGAGGTAGTTTGAAAACAGAAAAAAAATAAAATGTGGCAGCTTCCGGTCACAGAGCAAGTCATCCAAAAAGAACAAGTTTGATGAGTTGGCTCACTACTACTGTAAAAAAATATGAGTTATTAAAAAATATTCACTTTAAAGTATTTAATAAAAATTTAATTTGCTTAGAAGGGTATTCATTTTGAATAATACTATAAAAAGGGCACAAGTTTGTCTTGTTTGAATTTGTTATCGTTGCAATTTAAGACACATCGATAATGTATAACTGCAGTGTTACCAGATAAGCAACAAATTTAAGTATTAACAGCGCTGCTGAACTAATTTTCGCTCTAGTTCCACTGTTTTTTCGAGTTCACAAGCAAAAGTTGTTCTATAAAAAGGTAAATAAATTTGCTAATTGCATCTTTATGGAAAAATATATTCAGCTGTGATTCACGTAATACAAACATAAAAGTGTGTCGCTTCTAATAGAATATCTGTAAGTTGTAAAAACATGCTACCAATGCTTAGCAACTTGCGTTAATTCACGCACGTTTTTATTGATGTTCAACGCAGTCACAACGACAAGAATTTTACTTCCAAGGCCAGTTCTGTATATTAAAAACCATTTAATAAAAGAAAGAAAACATTTTAGACATTATTGGTCCAATATGGAGTGCAATGAGCTTCAACCACCTGAAAAGGTTCGAGGCATGCAAGTGCTGCAGCGCGCTGAATTTTTGAAGCGAGTGCAAATCCCCAGGCTGCGTGTTCCAGAAACACATGCACAGCGAGTAATACCATTAGTGAAGAAGTATCTGCTTAAAATGGATCACCTACAACCAGTGAGAGCCTTAGAAAAAACACGTGAAATCCTTCTCCATCCTTTGCCAATAAAATCCTGGGAGTCACTGCCCATTCAAGAGTTGGAAAAACAACAAATCACAAAGGAACATTTTTGTGTAGCTGAACTTCAACTAGTCTATGATAATTGGAACGCAAATGAAATATTAAAAAGTGTGCTGCCCCCTGCCGGTGAAGGGCTAACGTCCTACTCACGCATAGGACACATAATTCACTTAAATCTGCGAGATCATCTTTTGCCCTACAAGCAGCTAATAGGTGAGGTGTTACGGGACAAAATTCCTAATTGTCGCACCGTAGTAAATAAAGCTGCGACCATTGACAACACATACAGAAATTTCCAGCTAGAGCTGATATGCGGTGAGGCAGATTATCAAGTGGAGACCAAGGAAAATGGCGTTCCATTTGAGTTTGACTTTTCCAAGGTATACTGGAATCCTCGACTGTCCACCGAACATGAACGCATTGTTAAAATGCTGCGGCATGATGATGTACTTTATGATGTTTTTGCTGGTGTTGGTCCATTTAGTGTTCCAGCAGCCAAAAAACGTTGCTACGTGTTGGCTAATGACTTAAATCCAAATAGTTTTCACTGGCTTCAGCACAATGCCAAGCGTAATAAATGCATGACGCACATTAAAATGTTTAATAAGGATGGTAGGCAGTTTATTTTAGAGGAACTGCGTGCAGATTTGTTGCTGCGCTGGCGAGAGCCAACGGCCTCTAAAGCCGCCATGCATATTACTATGAATTTGCCTGCCATGGCTGTTGAGTTTCTGGATGCATTTCGTGGACTCTACTCGAGCGATGATTTAGCTGACTTGCCCGCGGAACTAAACTATCCCAGTGTGCATGTTTACTCCTTTGCTAAGGGCGAGGATACTAAATCGCTCGTACAAAGTTTAGTAGAGACCAATTTAGGAGCAAAATTGGACGCTGAACTGCAGGACATAAGCTTTGTGCGGAATGTGGCGCCTAACAAAGATATGTATCGCGTATCCTTTAAGCTTAATCGAAAGTTGTTAACTACGCCAAAATTGGACAAAACGAATCGCAAGCGGAGCGCTACAGATGAATCTTTAAGCGACGAAAGCAATAAAGTGAAATGTGTTTAATCTTCAATAGTGTTTTCTTTTTTCATTTGAAAATTTTATAGTATCTCCATTACTGCCTTTAATTACAGCTGCAACATGGGTCGCAACAAATCCAAGGCCAATGCCAAGAAACCAGCTGCTGTTGGTAATTCTGCCGCTGCTGCTAAAGCAAAAACAGCTTTGAACAAATCTAAGAAAGCCAAAAACATTTTTAAGGTTGCCGATAACAAAGGCAAAAAGAAGCCAAAGGAAGTACAGGGCAAATTGAAGCAGGTGAGCCAAGCGCTGCCTAAACTGTATAAAGATACACTATAGTGTTATTTCCCAGATCAAAGAAACTGTCAAGGCTAAGCAGGAAAAGTCCGATGCTACTTTAAAGGAGCTGCACAAGGATCTGGTCGTGAAGAAACCCAAGCCTGCAGCCACGCCCATTAAAAACACCAAAAAGCCGGCTAATGCAAATACCAAGAAAGTTGCCGACAAACTTGGCAATCTCAAGTTTTAGGCGCCTTGTCCTTTAGCTGTAGTTTTGTTTAATTAGTAGTGTAGCTCTTTATGTTTATTAGAGAAAATTGCATACAAGCCCAAGCCCCATGTAAACAAAATATATAGAGAAATATATAAAGGAAAACACTAAATAATAATGGCTTCAACTGGAGGCAATGCAGCGTTAAATGTTACAGTGCTGGGAGCATTTCCTGCAGTCCAACCAAGCTGCTCGCGTATAAATTGATCCAGTAGCGTTGTATCTACGCCCTCTGTCTGTAGCTGGTTTATGACAGCTTGCGTTTCGGGTAGCGCTAACCAACGTTCGTAGACAGGCTGCAGTTGAGCGAGTCTTGTCCAGAATTGCGCTAAGCTGCCCTGCTGCAGAAGTTTAGCTTGTATGTGCGCGCGTATTGCGTGCGTGGGTAAGTACATCTGTAGCTCATTGAAGAAGCCCTGCCAGCCAAAGACTGTGGACGACCAATACGGATAAGGATTAAACAAGCTGACCACTATTTCGTTTTCCTCCAGTTTAAATTTTTTACGAGAGGCCAGCAATTGCTGCGAGACCCATTGGTGGAATTGTACAAACTCCGGCTGCGCGTTCAAACGCCAACGTGCCGTAAAGCCTTCGCGACTGTTGATGATACGAACAAACGCCTGGAACTGTGCATCATTAATCAAATAACGCACAAGCAATTGATTCAGTGGCTTAAACTGAATCAAGCGCACAATTTCGTTAAGATCCTGTGAAAGAGTAGGAGGTGGTGGTGCAGGTGTTACTGGCGGAATAACTCCCACAGCGGCGGCGTCTGCTGGTAATTGCTCCGGCGCAATTTGAGCGTAAAGACTGCTGCTGCCTAGGCAGAGCAACGCCAGGTAGATAAACTTAGAGCCCATGACTGTATAGATATATCTGATGCTGTGGGCTCGCGTCTTATATATAGTCGTAGTTTCCCATCTTATCACTAGATCAGATAAATATTGTTCTGAAAAATATTTGTCGCAGCGTTTCTATTGACTTTCAGCTTACGTCGCGACGTCAACTCACCTTATTTCGATCGGTTTATGGTTGGTGCTTACTCAGAACGGAAGTGAGTTTGTTATTTATATTTGTATTTTTTTTTTTTCAGAGTGTGCTTTATTTTCAAACAATGTAGAGGCCCGACAATGAGCCACAAACGAACACAAATTTGATAATTATAAGGCTTAGGATTAGCAGGACTTGTGACTATATTATAATAAACGTATACATTATAACGAATGGGAGGGTACAGCTCGCAATATACTTCCTTAAAGTTCGTTTTCAACTTACAACAAAAAAAAGATAGGATAAAACTGGCGTGCCAAAATTTTGAATGCTCTTGCAGAAAACATTTTGAATTTTTTCAAATATGCTACATTGTTTACTCAAACATACACATAGTACATTTATGTATCTTTACAATAGACAAGACAGAAAATTGAAACGACAAAAAAAAATGTTAAAACTAAAAAATACAAAAATTTAATAATGTAATAGTTAAGAGCTGTTTTGATTACCTTTTGGCTTAGAAAAAATATTTCTAACTTTTTATAATAAAACGAGAGCAAGACGAGACTATCTTATCGGAATTAAATATTTCACACTATATGTGATCAACATTGCTATCTCTGCATGAGCATAATATTAACCTTAAGCGATAAAAGTAATTATGTACTTATGTATTAAAATAAGTCGATAAATTTTTAAAATAAAACTAGGAAACAAAAAAATAGATACCTTGTCCGGTAAGTTTTGTATTAGTGTATTTTTCTTATTCTGCTTTCGAGATATCGCAAATAAAAAAAAGTGATACTGTTGAGGCGGTGTCCTACCGTACCTTTTTTCTGGAAAAAAACGTATATTCTTGCTTTTTTTAATGCATATACACCTACTTCTTAGATCTTTCTTCTTACCAAAATTGATGATTGTAGGTAAGTTGATAGAACGGCGTAAGTTATTGACATAAATCAACAAACTTCAACTCCTAAGGGACTATGCGCAGCGGCTGTTTCGGGTCTCCAGCTCTTAAAGTCTCGGAAATATAGGTTTTTTCGTACAGACGGACGGGCAGACAGACGGACATGGCACAATCGCTACCGAGGTTATGATAAGCATTTTGGTATAAAGGACTTGGGGGTCTGCAACACCTCCCTCATTGAACAAGTCTAGTATACAATTTTTACTTATAGGTACAGGGTATAAAAACTCTTTGAAAATCGCTAAGTCCTAAAGACGCGTATAACTCGCAAAACTATAAGTCCAATCGGAATACACTAACCAATTAATCCTTTAAGCCTTGAATTGAAGCTTTATAAAATATAAAATATGTTTAATGGAGTATTTGACCATGGCATTTGTTCTATCTCCCCTAATAACTTCGTAAATTAGTACATTTTTATAAATAAAATCAAGTTTTTAAAAAGTTTTCAAAAAAATTTTCCTTCATCCACGATCGACTCTAGTTGATTTATCCTATTGGAGAAAAATGTATAGCCCAATTGAATTACTTTAAATAAAAGATCTAGCTAATTCGGGTCGTGCTAAAGTTTTCTGATTTATAAGAATCTCGGAAATAAAGCGACGCACTAAGCAGCGTTTTAATTAAATTTGCGAAATCTCGAAAAATTTAGAAAATATTAATTTTACCATCAAACTAATGTCCAGCTTGTTCCCTAGTATATTTGATATTTAAACTAACTTAGCTGATAAACGCATATGAGGCGGGCTTAGCTGGCGTCATTGCCTTTCCGACGCAGCCATTTTGGTATATACCCGCCTAAGGCTTCGCCTAACTGCCTATATATCATAAGCGCCAGTATGGGCAGCACCAGTCTTGCATCTTTAAACAGATACACATAGCAGGCTACTAGGAAGAGAACTAAGTCTGTGCCGTAGCTAAGTGCCGAACGAACTTTTTCGTGTGCTTGCTCCTCAGACTGCAGTAAGACCAGCATGGAGGCCTTCTCTAAAAGATCTCGATCAGCTGCAGACAAGATCATGGCTGTTTGCGAAGTTCGCTCCAGAGCCACATTATTGGGATCAAGCGGTGGTCGGCTCAACGAGGTATCACGCGATCTTGTGCTTGAAGGTACACGTCGCTTAATGATGCGCTTTACTTTGACAAGACGCGTGCGGCCTCGAGAATCCGGTCGTGCTTCAACTGTCTCACTCATGAAGCTCTCTGATTCGATGGTTGTTGTGTTGTGCCTTGATTTTGGTGGAGAAGCAACTAGAACTGTAGGGTACTCGGGCTCTTCTGACTCTTGTTCGACACTAGGCGGTGTTTCTGCGGCAGTTGATTGAGATTTATGCTGTGCAGATACAGCTAAGCTGCTGGCAGCATCCCGTACATGCACCAATTGCTCACGCTCCGAAATGGACAAACGACGTTCTCGGGTAACTGGAGGTAGGGCTAGAAGGTTGTCATTTTGAGGACTAGGCGCGCGTCGCCTTGTAAGATCTGTCTCCAAAGTAGAATCCTCTTCATCTGTCTGACCCGTTTCCGCAGCGGCACGTGCTGCAGCACGTTTTAGCTCATCCCGATCTAGGTAAAGCGGCGTATGATACTTGTGCGTGACGCTCACCTGACGCACTAAGTCGCTGTAGTGATCTGCAGCAGCGTGTGCTTCCTCCTGCATTTGACGCTCGTCTTCAATACGCTTTTGTTCCTCCTCCTCTTTGAGCTTGCGCTTAATCTCCATATCGGCAGATTTGACAGCAGCATTGAATTTCTCTTGCGGAGTTGAGATTTGCTGATTGGCTTCCGTATTCTTTTCAGTTGTAGTTCGTTTGTCGCGATTAAAAAAGGATTTAATGCCCTTAGCTAAGTCTAGTTTGAGATTGCTAGGCGCTATGTTTGGCGCTGGTATGGTGATAACACTGTCGCTATTGGTGGTTATTGTAATGGGAGTGCTTGCGGCAGTCTGTTCCATATGCTCGTTGGAAGAACGCTTTAATATGGGCTTGGGTACAAAGTCCGGACTAGGCAGTGGCATGGGTCTTGTAAGCACCACAGCTGCCTGTTCCGGTGTAGGAGCGCGATATGGTGTAAATGTACCAGCTGCCATGTTACGCGGATGGTAAGTTTCCAGATCCCGGGGACTAGGAGAACGCGTTCGAGCCAGTAGCTCCATTTTAAACTTTTCGATGGAGTCTAAGTCGGAAGACGCTGTACTTTCGGTGTAATCAGAACCCAAATCGTAGCTACCCTGTTTGCGTGGTTGCTCATAGTCATCTATGTCCTCAGTACCCTCAATACCCTCACTATCCTCTGCTGTGCTCTCAGAGAACTCTTCATTTTCGTCTGCACGCCTATCAGCCCCTTCTTCCTCCTCGTTCTCTTCGCTGGCTTGTTGAGTAAGCAACAAACCAGTTGCACGTGAGTGTGCCCTTATGCTACTAACATTCTCGCGGGAGCTCCATTTGCGTCTCATCCTCAGATCTGGTGCAACATCAGAAGATTGACGACGCAATTCGCTTCTGCGCTCAAAGGATAAACGCTCCGCCTCAGTCATGGATCCCAAACGTTTGCGGAAAATCGGTTGCGCATTGACTGGCGTGGCTAATTTATCCTGGGATACCTTTTGCTTGCGCGTTTTTTCGGCTTCCTCTAGCTCTACAGCTTCATAGAAACGCGCCATTGCACGTTCGTAGAGAAGTTCGGTAGAGCTAACCGAACGTCGCAAAGGAAAGGTAGTATGTAAATTGGTAAACTCCAGAAAGGCCAAGTCGGGTGCGGAAATCGAAATCGGAGGCGGTTGTATGGCATCCTCCAGGTCTAATTCAAAGGAATCTTGCTCTGAAAAGAAAGACATAGTATACTATACGAATGCATTTTTAAAAGTTCTGCTCATTAATAAAAGTTGTCTTCGCTGGAACCCTTAGCGAACCCACTAGGAAGAACGTTTAAAAGGAATAAGCTTACTGTCTTTATCCTTGACTTTGCTGTTTTTATTGAAGACGACTAGCATAAACTCATTGCTAGTATGCACATCATCATGTTTGTCTGTTGACCTGGAAGGATGTATTGCTGGCGGAGTGGAATCGGATGTAGTAATGGGCGGTGTCTCCGGGACACTTACTGAAGCTGTAACTTGAAGTGGAGCCTTTGCTGCTATAACCAGTGGTTCGGGCTCTGGAGCACTGATTTCAATTTTTGGATTTGGAAGCTTTTCGCTACCAATAGCGCTAGTAGCAATTGCTATGGCAAGTGCAGGTGCATTTCTGGCAGGGCTAAAAGCATGGCTTGAATAACGGCGTACATTCTGATTAACGCCGAGCTGCACGGGCTCAGCGCTGCGTTGAAGGGCTGGAGTGGATTTGATGGGCTCTGGAGGTGTGGGACTCTTTCGTAAAGGCGCTGGTTTCGTTGGTGGGCTTAGGCTGCGCTTGCGCTCTACTGGTGTTTTGGCATTAGTGGAGCGTTCCAGTGAATTCGCAGGAGGTGCTGGCAGCGGACGTGGTGTCGCTGTTGCAGATGCCAGACGCACTGGAGATTTGTTTGCACTAGCGGGCTTCGGATTGAATAGTTTAAGTGGAGATGCTGTGGGCGTACGATTTGGGGATTTCGGGAGCGCCGGCTCTTGTGTATCCGCTAAAGCTGTTTTCGTTATAACCGTTAGATTGAGCTTGGGCGTAGCAGACGAATCTGCACTGCTTTGTGAAGGACTTTTGCGCAAATCCATTTTAAGCGCCTGATCGGAAGTACCATAAGACATTTCACGATGCAATTCTTCATTGTCTATTAATTGTGGCTTAGGTTTGCGTGCCGCAGCTGGCGATTGCTTGGGTGACATGCCAGTGGCAGCATCTGCATGTGGTCGCGGCGGAGACAAAGTTTTGCGTCTTGGCGGTACGGGCTTGGCCTTTTCGTCGGCTATTTTGGTTGCTGATTTTGGTTTAGTAATGCCACGTTTAGGATCCGGTATGAAAAGCAGTTCCGACTCGAGGGAAGGTTCGCTAAGTCCATATGGATTCTCCGCCTTGACACGAAACTTGTATTCGGAACCCTCTATCAAATCATGCAGCGTAGTGCTCAACGAACGTGTTGTGGCTGCTTTAAGCCATACATTCCAGCCCACACGAAAATATTCCACAACGTAGTTCCCAATCTTGCAGCCACCATCGTCAACGGGTGCTGTCCAGGAGAGTGTAGCAGACTTGCCAAATGACATGTTCAAACGTACCTTGCCTGGAGGATTTGGACGTGCGGTGACCGTTACTAAAAAGGAAGTAACATCCTCTCCCAACTTGTTCCAGGCTCGCACCATATACTCTCCTCTATCATCCCGTTGTACATTGTCAATCTTTAACAATGAATTCTTATCCGTATTTGTTATCTCAAAGCGTCCGTCTTGGGCAACAACTTCGCCCTCATGTAGCCAAGTTATCACTGGCGGTGGCTGCCCAGCAACGCCCACTTTTAGTCGTAAAACCTCGTCCGCCTCAACAATTAAACCATCTTCGTAGGTGCGCGGCAGTCGTATCTTTGGTGGAGCCTGCACCATAAGACGCGCCTTGGTTACAACATGACCTGCGCGATTTGTCGCCGAGCACTTGATTTCACCCTCATCCGTTAGAGCCACCTGGTGTATGATCAAGACACTGACGTCGTTTTCGTTGACTATTTTCGTTCGCCGACTGCTGAAAATCTCGTAGCCATCCTTAAACCAATTGACTTCCGGGGGCGGTTCTCCCAAAACTCGCACACGAAACTCTATGCGCTCATCCTCCACTGCATCTGTATCCAGCAGCTCGTCTATGAATCGCGGCACTGTAATTGCGTTACGCTGTAATGTCACAGTCAATGGATCGGATAGCTCGCTTGCATCGGAACGACCCACTATGTTCTCGGCAAAGGCACGAAACTGATAACGCCAGCCCGGTTCAAGCCCACTAATGGACACTTCGCAGCCCGGTATAGGTATTGGTGTAGCACGGACCCAATGAGGTGAGCCCATGCGACGATGTTCCACTGTGTAGCCTGTAATGGGTGAGCCGCCATCTAGTAGCGGACGCTCCCAACGCAAGTTGACAACATCGGGCTGTTGTTCGGAGAGTGGTGTTAAAATCGGTCGACCCGGCGAAGAGGGCCGTTCTGAAAGTAAAGGTATTGTGCCTGCCATTAATAAAACTCTTGCTTTCTCACATTGAGTATTGCTGAGAGCACTTGCAAAAACAAATTTCGAAAACATTACTGTGTTGTCTTTAAAACTTTTTAGGCCAAAAATCATAAATACTGTGCAGGGTACAAAAATTTGCATACTCTACACAAAAAACTTATACTACTAAAAAAAAAAAAAACAATAACTACATTTTTTAATTCTCGTTAAACTAAAAAACATTGCTAAAAACAAATATAAATGCCTGAAAAAAAATCATTTTCATACTCCTAATTTCTATATTTCATTACTATGTTTCAAACATTGTTAAAAACTTATAATTCGATTTAAAAGAGCATAAAAAATCACATACTTTGTCGAGGCGTTTGTACATTAGCAGCCCGTTTCGGCGGCTACGGCAACCACTTGAGTATGCGAGTTTCTAAAAATAAACCATTTTCTAGCGCTCCCACAAACTATGTGGGCTATGTCTCAGTGCCTGCGCCGACTACTCTAGTCGCAAAGCAAAATTTTACATTTTTCCTAATAGGAAAATGCATGCTTAACAGGAACATATTTTATTTTTATTCTCCAAAAACGTACCTGCAGATTTCCAGTGTACATTCTTCTTTGGACGCCCACTCTGCGTATGTGTTTGTAGTTTGCCTGGTTGATTGCCCATAATGATTCTAAATATCTTTAATTTGCAATTATTTTTACATATATAGAATGTATCTATATATAGGCAGTTACTGCACACTCATACAGGAACGTTGCACCACTAATCCAATTTTTTGATTATTCAGCACGGTCTATATAAATATTAAACTATTGAATTTTCGTTTCCAATTTTCGTATAAACTTTGCTGGAGTCGTTTCCATTTTAACGTTGAGTTGAATAATCCGTTTGCATCAGCGCAGCATTTCCATAATTCGTGCGAGCTCGATTGCGTTTGCGCTATGAAATATAAACGGCAACTAACGACAGCATTGCCAACACAAAACAGGTGCTGAAACTAGTTCATAAGAGCTCATGCGAACCAACAAATTTATTAGCATGACACGTACATGTTACAATTTGTTAAAGTTTTTTTTTGTTAACTTTAGTTAAATTCGCAGAAATTAATGATTAAAATGCTTAATCTTAGATTTTTTCTATTTTTTTAAACAATTACACAAATTGATTCTGTTGTACAGCAAATCTTAACGTGTGAAGTACTTTGCTATGCTTTTTCCCTAAAAAATACCAAAATATAGTATTTGCTTAAAGTGACTAAAAACTAACTAAAAACCAACCCTAGTTTTGTTTCATTAAAAAATTAAACCTACTATTGTTAAGTTAAAAGTGCTTTCCCATGTTTAATTATAAATGAAACTTACAGCATAACTACAAAAGGCAATAAGTTTTGCACAAAAAGACGGCAGCAATTTGTGAATACTTGTAAAGAGAGACCGAAGGGTGCTCCAGCAACTAGTTAAACAAAAAAGCAAAAAAAAAAAATTGTAAAAACAAGTTTGTGTTTGTGCTGTTTAAGTTCGTTTTGCGCCGCCGCAGCTATTGCGTGCTATGTGGCGATGTCTTTTAATATATTTTAAAGAGAAAATTTAATATTTTGCTAACAACAATTTGCGTTGGAAACTGCGTGTGCTATTGTAGCAATATGCATGTGTGAGTGTTATGTTTTGGAGGCTGTGAACCTGTCACGTTGGTAATTATACAAAAACTGGTGGCAAAAGTGGCCCATTGTCAGGAACAAAGACGCAGTAACAGCGGTTATTGCAGCTGTGTGGACAACCGTGACAGGTGCACCTAAGACAGCCGTAGCGGCGGCAAGCATTACAGTACGCTCCACACACACACTCAAAACGCAGGCACACAAGTAAGTTAAACATAATGGCTGGCACGGCAACCGCAACGCCTATGGAAATTGACGAATTTATAAATGGAGCACTGGTTTCTTGGGTAAGTTTATTACGCCTGCTCATATGTAAGTGCCAACATGTTTGGCATATACAATGAGCCGTACAATATACAGATTCCAAGCACGCACGTACTCAATAATTTCCGCTAAGCCCCAAGGTCATTGTTATTCGAACATTTTATAAAATTGCTGCTGTTTAGCAGCCTATTGTTGGCCTACTCACGTATTGCTAAAGTGTTTGGTATCAAGTTCATTGTACCTTTAATTGGAAATACAAAAGATTTTTGACAATAATTGGTTAGGCCATTCTTACTTGATATCAACATAGAAACTCGTGGTAACACACTTTTTCTTTACTGTGCAGCTAGAATCATGTTTGCCGCGTGCCGAGCTGCTTGCTGGTTACACATCACTGCTTGATGGGATCATCATCCATAGCGTTTGGCTACAAATCGATCCAGAACCACAAAACAATCCCAACGAGCTAAATGATCTCAGCGGCTTATCGCTTAGCATTGGCCGAGCCAAGAACTTCGAATGTATAGTGCGCAATTTGAAATCATTATTCGAGGAGGAGCTTGGGCAAACCATATTAGTCTTGCCCGATGCATTTGTATTAGGCTATCATCCGGAGAGTAAAAATGGCTTGGAACAAATGAAAACGTTGCTTACATTGCTCTTGGGTGCAGCTGTACAATGCCCCAACAAGGAGCTTTTTATAGCACGTATTAAGGAGCTGGATTTGGAAACGCAACATGCTATAGTCGCTTTAATTAAGCAAGTTACTGATAGCCATAGCTTGGTGCTTACGGAAGACTCAATGGAAAGACTGACACCGGAGAATATGTATGCGCACATCTTACGTTTAACGAAGGAGCGAGATCACATGTATTTGAAATGGATTGAAACAGTGTGCGTTGAGACAGAGTTAAATGTCACAGATGGCGTGGAGTGCGGTCCTAGTGTGCCACGTTCGCCGTCAAGTGGAACAGCCACTTCAACGCCTTCATCGTCTTCCAATTCGGAGAGCAACCATTTGGCCGTGGAGTGTGCTGATTTGAGGTCAAAAAATCGCAAGTTGCGTCAAGAACTGTAAGTCAATAAAAGCATTTAAAAATGGTCAACTTCCTATTTCCATTTAATTGCAATTTGTTAGAAAAAAAATCATAATAATTAAAAATTTGCAGAGAGGAAAAATCAGAAAATTTGTTGGAATTACGTGAGGAATTGGATGACAAAAAACTACGGTTTGACAAGCTACGTCATGAGGTAAGCTACTTCTGGTGAAAGTAACTTATGTTTATTTAAGCTACGCATTGATTTCGATTTTCAACAGAGTCAAGAATGGTTTGCCGAAGCCAAACGGGCTTCTGCCTATAGAGATGAAGTAGACATATTGCGTGAGCGCGCCGAACGGGCAGATCGTCTAGAAATAGAGGTTCAAAAATATCGCGAAAAATTGGGCGATTCCGATTTCTACAAATCGCGCGTTGAAGAGCTGCGCGAAGATAATCGAGTGCTGCTGGAGTCCAAGTAGGTGCACAGTAAAACAAGCATTTTAATGAATTTACAAATATTTTTAATGCTTTATTTATAAGGGAAATGCTAGAGGAGCAACTGCAAAGATATCGTAAACGTTCCGAGCATGCTATAACATTGGAATCGGAAATTATAAAATACAAGCAAAAATTAAATGACATGGCCTTAGAACGGGATGTCGATCGATCCAAGTTAGAAGAACTTCTTGAAGAAAACGCGCAGCTTCAACTGGTAGCCAAGAATCTAAACTCTACTCAGGAGTTTGACAAGTCGTTTAGCGATAATGAAGATGACTGTAACTCCGGGGATAATAGTTTGTCGGAACAATTAACAAACAATGCGCAAACACGCGCTCTTAAATTGGAGCTAGAGAATAGACGTCTTATTGCCGCTTTGGAGCAGCTAAAGGAAAGCTCTTTTCATGAGTCCACCAGCAAAATTTTGGATCTGGAGAAAGAGAAAAAGAAATTGTCGTTAAAAATTGAACAAATGCAGGAAAACATACAACGACTGACCCAGCAAAACGTCGAGCTCGAAGGTGTCTTTAAGAACGCTTTAGAGGAAAACAAAAAGTTGCAAGATGCCGTAGATAATCGCCAAAAATCCTACGACCGCCAAAGTGTAGAACGTGAGGCAGATCGCCAAAAACTATCTGATGCTGAGCAGCATGTTGAAACACTAAACAAAGAGAAACACCGCATTCAAACACTCAATGAAAGTATACAACGCCGTGCCGATGATTTAGAACGTCTGGTGGAAAGCAAAACCAAGGAGCTGGAGCAGTATGCCGAGAAAACGCAGCAATTCGAGCAAACTAAACAAAAGTTATACGAAATAGAGGCCAAGGTTTGCACTTATGAGCGAGAAAATGCCAGTCTAGTAAAAGAAGTATCCAAATTAAAAGAGGGCAGTGAACAAAAGTCTGTGCAGCTGGATCAAACGCTGGCAAGCTTGGAGACTCAAACTAAAGAGCTTACGCGTCTGAGCAAAGTGCATGAAGAAGCCAATTTAGTGCAACTAAGACTTGTAGAACTGGAGAAACAAAACCTGGATTTAATATCGCAGCGCGATATTGATCAAGAAATGATTACTACGCTGCGCAACGATTTGGTAACAGGCACATTAGTCACTAAAAAGGTACGACATAATCTTGAAAAATTGGGCCTTAACGTGGACGAGTCTAATGGTGAGCCAGCGGAACTTAATGTGGAACATGTAGTCGAAAAATTGGTTCGTAATCCAGAGACCTTTAAAACTGTTCGCGAAATAATGCTAAATGTTAGCCGAGAGCAACAGGAGGAGGCATTTGCACGCATGGGCGAACACAGCAAATCGGATATGTGCGTGCTGTGCCATCGACAGGAAATTTTCACTGTAGAAAAGAACATAGAACTTGCAGCAAGTGCTCCACAGGAGCTACGTTTTGAGCATAAGGTACGCTTAAGTCCGTCTCGTGATAATGCTGAGGTTGCCAGGTTAAGCGAGCTAAATAAGCAGTTGCAGCTGCATAGCTCGGATCTTCAAGCCAACAACGAGCAACTGCAGACGGAAAATGCTCGGTTAAGCGTCGATGTGGCCGCTTTGGGCTCCCAAATAACATCACTGAATACACAGCATGTGGCTTTACAGCTGGCCAACTCACAATTGGCAGCAGAAAAGGACACTCTATTGAAAGACATTGATGCGCTCAAACAGGAACACAAACATTCATTGCAAGATCAGGTGACTCTGCAGTGTTTGCACGACCAACTTTCCGCTGAATATGAATCACTTAACAAGGACAAGGAACAATTAAAGTCTGCTGTTAGGGATTTGCGCAATGAAATGCGTGATTGTCGTGAAAATATTACAGTGCTAGAGAAACGCATTGAAGAGCTTACTGCACAGAATGGCACCATGAAATCCTGCAGCGAGGATCTGGGTATTTTACGTACCGAACACTCTAAATTAACAGACGATTTTCGCAATCTTTTCGCAACCAGCGATCGTTTTAAAAACGAATATAAAAATATACAAGAGCAGTATAAAATGATACGCTTGGAGCATAGTAGTCTGAAGTTACAGAACACTGAGTTAACGGGTGAGCTTAATACCAAAAGTGATCAAGTGCGTTTGCTGCAAATCGAATATACCAAAGTTCAGCAACGTTGCGAGGTAAGTTATATTTAATGCTATTTAACCATCAAAAATCTTAATAGTTTCAATTATATACAGATGCTTATACAAAATAATGCCGATTTGGATGCAGAGCGCAAGGCTTTAATGGAGAATGTGTCACAGCTTTTATCACAATATCATGAGCTTTTAGCTATTTCTTTGGAAGACAAAAAACATTTTCACGAGGAGGAAAAGAACTACACAGAACGTGTTCACAGTCTTAAGCGTCAAAAAGAAAAGTTAGAGGAAAAGATAATGGAACATTATAAAAAATCCGAAACAGCAGTGCCAAAGAAGTAAGCTCTATGAATCCAATGATCGAACATTTTTGATTTCGAATTTTTATACGGCGCAGATATTCAAGATTAAGAATAGATAATTTGGTCAAGCCCCAACCACCACTACCTTCTTCTGCATGTTCAAAGTTTCTCATCTCAAATTTTAGAACTTTCGAGGGCGATGTTCAAAACAATATTTTACGATTTTTATTCTAAAATATACAAAAGTTTGTATCCATGTGCTGGAAAAAAATAAGGCGTTATTTTGAAACGCTTTTAAAATATAGGCCTATTTAGGAGTTGTATTAAATAGACAAGTTTTTAAAGTTAATTATAAAAAAAACAGCTTACAAAAATTAACGATAAATGGGAGTCAGGTTGACATAATTTAAGTTGGAAAAAGTTTAAAGAGAGCCGTGAAACTATTTTAGGGAACAGGTTTTATTATCTGTGGAAGTCGATTAAAAAACAATGCTAGTAGTAGATGAGTACATTATTGTCGTGACGCTCTTAAGAAATCATTGCTTTCTTGCAGAAAACCTTTTGCCAGCAGCTTAGTGCGTCGTGTTAAAAAGGCCAGCTCAGACTTGATGAACAAAGTGCCCAGTCGGGTAAGTTGTATAATCTTAAATACATCAAACATTTAATGCAAATTTTGTGTATTTTTCAGAACCGTCGCTCTTGGGTGGATGATGCACGTGCAACATCCCAATTTGTCATCGGCTCGGAGTCTGGCGGAAACGAATCCGATAATAGCAATGAAGAACCGCTTTCAATAGCATCGGACACTCACTTGTTGCAGCGCAACATGCCTCTACGACAAAGCTTGCAACGGTAAGAATGAGGCTTAATTATAAACGATATACAACTTTGGTTGATGGTTTGTTTATTCTATTTTCATGTATAAATCGCACACTCAAAACACACAACCAAATCGTACATACACGCACACACACGCACTTTGCATGGCTGTAGAGATTTGTTGCTGGATAACACAATCACAAGGGGTGGCACGATGCGCAGTAGCTTGCAGGCTAAAAAACGTACGGATTTAAATAATTCACGTAGAAATAGCGTGCACGGGTATGCATTTTGTAGTAACTGTTTAACAAATTTGACCTAAATTTTAAGGCATGGCGGTTTAAGTATTAAACAAGGAATGAAAGGGGTCAAAACAGAATCTCGTTACAAATGTCTTAGATATTAAAATTGTTTAATTTTTATTTTGTCGATTCTAAACAATAGATTTTTTTTTACTAATACGAATGCCGCTACGCTTTAAAAACTATCAAAGCAGTTATTATAAACAATTATCATAATACATTCTTCTCCCAAACAGCAGCCTTGAAGCGCCAGATGTAACTGGTAGCAGTTTGACGCTTGGCGCCGCTGGCTCACGCCGTACGGTATATTTGATTGACGAGCACCAAAAGCTGCCCGATGGCTCGAACAGCACTCAACAACAGACTCCAGCTAGCAGCAGTGGTAGCGCCGGAACCTCAACTCCAACGCCTAGCACAGCAGAACCCCAAACACCACAAAAAAACGATGGACCAGCGACTTTTTTAATGTATAATCGCATTAACACAACGATAGGTGGAACGTCAACAACCAGTGAGCAGAGTCCTTTGCTGCAGGCAAGTGGCAGCAGCGGAAGTGTTTCCGGTGTAGCGCAAGACGATAAAACTTTGCGTAAACGCAATGAAGATAAGAGTAATAGCATTTGGTATGAATACGGCTGCGTTTAAATTAATAAAAGCTGTAGTATTTACATACGTCCAAAATTTGAATTTAATGCATTTGCTAACGAAGTATTATTTCGTTTTAGAAAATAACGAATTTATTTTAATAATCAAAAATGTTGAGCATAGAAATTAGATAAAAAATGTATACCTTAAAGATGTGTGAAATGTTGCCTTATGTTAGTAAAAAAGTGCTTCTTAAATGCTTTGATTTGCCTTAAATACATATACGAACAAGAAAATTGTATCATGTCGTTTTTAAGTATGTGTTATTTTGTATACTGCCCATAGAAGTTACGTATGTATTATGTTTTAGAAATATATATATTTAAATAGTGCTAAGAATATTTAAACTAAAATATGCAAGACTATACCATAAAACTGTGCGAGCTATATAAAACCAGTATATACCTATATTGATTGTATTAAAGTAACGTCCAAAACGTAACGTTTTGATTTAAGGAATAGCAAAAGATCAAATACTTATACTTTACTAGTATATATTTCTGCGTTGTTTACGCTTGATTGCAATTAAATTTTGTGAATATTACTAGTATATATTTCTGCGTTGTTTACGCTTGATTGCAATTAAATTTTGTGAATATTTTTTATATCGTAAGATTGCAGTAATTTATTTAAAAACCATCCTATACACGAAGCTGAAATAAATACAAAGACAAATAAGCTTAAGCTTTTTGGCCGTTATCAATTGTTTGTATAGATAAAAACAAATCCTAATTACACGTTATGCATACTTAAATTAATAAATTTGTTTCCAGCATTTTAGTTTGAAAAGAGAATCGCTACCGGAAAGTTCATAAAAGATGTGGTTAAAAGTGCTAATTTCCATGGTAACTATAAAAGAGTATCCTGAGAGAATTGAGTTTCAACGGCTTTCAATATCGCCAGCAAGAATGAAACAAACCCGCTAAAATAGTTACGGAGTAAATTCGTCCTCAGACCCAAGAAATTAACTTAATGCAAATTTTTTTTTAGCTTTGTGTATTATAACAAGATAAATCGAAACAGACCATAAGTTCCTTTGCAAAACGATACTATAAAACCCAGGTATATACAATTTTACCAAAATTATCCACACACAGGTCATCTGCATCTGTTGATATTTAACTGTGCTTGTGTGGTAGAAACAGCATAAAGATCAGATGAAAATATAAAAAGGAAATAATGCTGAGAGCTCAAGCAATCAAATTTGTATAAGCTTAAAAAATATAGCAGAACTGCTTAACAAACAAGAAGCCCATGATTATCGTGATGTTTGCTAGCAAGATTTTAAGAGATAGCCTTTTATGTAAATAAACTGGAAACAAAAATGTTCAGAATCAGCGGTTGGGATATTTTTATATTTTATTTACCTTTGCTTTAAACTATCTCTCAATTCATACAACTCTTGGGGAAATTTTAAATACAGCTCTTAGCAGAACAAATAACTGCACACTGCGATTGTCAGGATTCCAACTATGTGGCTTGTCACAGTGAGAACACCTACTCGATTTGTTTAGAAGGTGAGTACATCCAAAATATACAGCCCACGATTTTGCCTCACAATGTGGCTTTGTCCTTAAAATCAAATTTGACTCCTAGGCAAACCCACATACGACAATATTACTTGTCCCACGGGCTTGTATTGCACAGATGGCATGTATATTTGCTATTCAGGTAATGATATAAAACCAAGCTGTCAGATTGAGGAAGTGCCGACAACGACTGTAGAGACAACTATAACCACAGAGGAAATAACAACTACAACAGAAACAACAACCACTACAACAATCGAACCTATTTCTACAACCACGGAATCTTGGGATCCTGTAAAAAGTTGTGAAGAATTAACTGGTGCGCTAAATTTAAAAAATCGAGATGATCCAACTTGTGCAACGTTAGTAACTATATACTTATGTACATACATTATATATTTGTAAAAAATATTTATGTACCTACAATTGTTTTCACTTGTACTTTCAATATTATATTTTCTCTTGCAGCTTTATATATTGCTATGTAGAGAATGGACACCAAAAGGCAGATGTAACCAAATGTGGTGCTAATAAATATTATGATGAAGCTATTCACAAATGTACTCAAACAAAGCCAGATGGATGCACTTAAATTTTAAGGTTCATTACAAGTTTGTTATGGCTAAAGCAAATGGCTAATAAATATCAAAAGAGCATCAAATGGCATTTATTAAAAAATTCAAATTTCTACATTCAAAGGTTTGGGTAAGTAATTTTACTGTCTTGGAACTAATTTTTAGCTTCTAGTCCAGGGGTGTCCAAAGGCTGCTTATGGAAGAGCAAACACCAATGCATATGAAAGAAAAACACTAACACATCTAAAGCAAACCGTTTTTTCATGTTATTATGTACACTGACAAAAATTGTATATACTCATATAAATGTTTTGTTCTTCGTTGTAACTCTTTTTTCTTTGCAAGCTATGCCTTAATACTCACATTTAACACATGGTGTACAAAAATTTCGAGTCCGCGATCAATCCTACACCCTTTTTTTTAAGTGCAAGAGTTCAGAGAGCACAAACGAAAAACAACAACAAAATTACAGTGAAAATCAGTGGGCCAACAACAAATATACACAAGGGTTGTTTCTGTGCTTATGAGCTCAGAGAGCAAAGAAATTAAGGGAGAGAACTCGCGAAATTATTTTTGTAATTAGCATTGGCATTGAGTGATATACAGTTTGGGCCGTGCATGTACAAAAAGAGCCAGATGAGCAATGGGCCTGGACACCCCTGTTCTAGTCGAAAGGTTTTTTGCACCTTTTTTCTTAAATCCCATTAGTAGATGGGTTACACTATAGTACAAGCTCGTTGCCATTAATTTTCAGATTAATGACTCTACTCTAAGTCTTGTTAGAGTTTTATTTTTTGACAATAGATCATCATTTCATCTGAAACAGCAGCAATATTCTTGTGGACTGAAATCAAAGCAAGTGCAGATGAAGTTTGGGGATTTGCGCAGTTCCCATTTTAACTTGGAATAAGTCTTCAGCAATTTCAGACGCATAGTCAAAAATTTTTAACAAAAACCTAATCTGAAATTTTCGTGTTTGCTAAGAGTATATAATAATTTCTTAGTAAGATTATAGACAAGAATCAGAGAGAGAGAGCGTCAAGCTTTACAGTTTTTCATATCAAAGAGGTTAACTGGGTAATCACTTCTCTGCACTGCTTGGGGCATGTGATGTTGTAGCAGAAATGTTGTTTTGGCAGAAATTTTTTCTAAGCTGATGACGATGCTTTAGACGCTAAGATGCTAAGAACTCATTTCTTTTTACTTTTTGGAGCAAGTTCTTTATGATTTTTTTTAAGATAGTGCTAGCTTTCGAATGGTTTCTAATTAAATAAAATTAAATAAACTTGACTGACGGCCATAAGACATCTGGCATTCGTATAATTTTCTGCTTTTCTGTCCGACCAAATCCTCGAAAAGAACAGGCGTTTCCCAATTTTCCGAGTCGACGTAGCGTAAGCATAAAAAAAGCTGTTCATTGCTTGAGACATCATGGCTTAAAATCGCAATATATGTAGTATAGTAAACGCGGAGCTTGGAAAAAATGCTTAGTTGAAACTTTTAATGATTGTTTGGGACCCTGTTCTAAGCCTAAAACCAAGTTTCCTGTCAAAATGAGGTTGGTGTGGCTTTAGCATGATATCGTTTTTGCTCTTTAATTTATAGTAATGTTTTTTTAATAAAAATTGTTGGCAGTAAAATTATTTATCAAATAAAACTTAAATCATGGTCGTGGTAAAAGAGCACAATGGTTTAAGACTTAGAACAGCATCTCAAACAATTTTGTCAGCCACCCCTAGGTGGAGCATAGGGATCTCTATTAACAACAGTTCGAAGGGAACAGGGACCTACAGTTTATAGCCGAATCCGGACGGCACCGTCTTGAGTTTATCGAGATTTTCTTGGCAAATAGCGTATTTTTTTTGCTAGCGATGCCAGTGCTAGGCCTTCGTTTACTGTACCAATACGGAATCGCAGTTTCCCATCTTTTTTACAGTTCGTGTCAAAGATAAAGCGCCGCGACATGGTCGCCGCTTAGATTTCTGCTTCCTACAAAGAGGTCTCATAGCAGCTCGCAGCTCTATAATATATATACATATACCTGTTTATTTTCCAATTGTAGCTCAAGCAGCACAATCAAAGTGGCACTCGTTTACAAAGTGTTTTCAGAAAAACGAAAGGAAAGGATTTCCCAGTGAGTTTACAGCGAATGGCAAATGTTCACCTACTGCAAAAATTGGCTAAAAAATCATTAACCTTCCTGATTAGAACTGTTAAGGCAAAACTGTTTACAACAAGCTGGTAGCAGGTAAAATTGACTTGCAGCTTGCCTTGAAACTTATCCGACTTGCAGACTGTACCCGAAATTATGAAGTCATTCAAAGTGCTCTGCCAAGGCTTTAGTGTAACTTCAATGCCACCTTTGTCATAATTTTTGGTATCGTTAAGCTATCTTTCATAAGGCACCTGACTCATTTAATATTGGCTGTTCTTAAACTTTAGTCTTTAAGTAAATAAACAAATAATAAAGTGTCTGTTAAAAATGTCACAAAAATACCACGAAATACAATTAGGAACCTAATAAAATCGTGATGCTCATAAAGAAGACAACAAAATTTGGTGAAATTATCTTAATGAGGTAATCAAATTGCTTATCTTAAATTAAATAAATAAGACTGTATAAACTAATTAATACAAAAAATGCGAAAAAAAATTTGCTGACATTGGAATTGCGTTAGTTTATCATTGGAATTTGTAAGTTGCGCACGTAGTATGTTAAATATGTTCCAGACTTCGAAGACGGTAAGAATTGAAGTAGTTTACTGATATTTATTAATATTATTTCCTTTTTATTTAAACAACTTGTTTATAGGTTATATTGTTGCTGCTTTCCTTTCTTCATTTCAAATTTATTAATGGGATGTGCAATGTTTGCCAGCCAGAAAATATGGCAGCGTGCCACAATGAAACCACTTACTCCATTTGCATTGTTGACAGTAAAGAACATTATTTAATTCTAATTTGAAAACGTTTAAATTATTTCATTAAATTTGCAATATCCTTTTAGATCTCCCTACTCAAGATCTAATCACTTGTCCTGAGAATTTGATTTGCACGAATGGAATTTTTATATGTTATCCCAGAGACGAGCGGGCCGCTGCCTGCATTCATGCAGATCAAATAGATGATGTTACGGAATCCAATGTCTCGCCTTCTTCTTCTGCTGGAGGAGGCAGTTATGACCCAACTGATGACATTTCTTTATCAGTTTCTACGGACTCAGGTAACAACGACTTAGATGATACGACAACAGACGAGCTTATTGCATCATCGAGCGCTACGGAATCCAATAGCTCCTCTACAAATCAAAATACGGTATCTTCATCTACTGAAAGCGAAACCAGTAGTTCCTTAACAACAACCAGAGATTCTGAAAAATCAACACCCGATGAAACAACCGTCACAACAAAAACTACAAGAGCCACTACAACCACAGCTAAAACCTCGACTGAAGTAACAACAAAATCGCCACGCAATCCAGAAACCTTATGCAGAGAAGTTCAAGCTTCTGGATCTTACATCAACGAATTGGATTCAACTTGTAAATCGTAAGCAAACAATTGACGCTATGTATGCATGAAATTAATGGTATTTATTTTATAGGTATGTTAGGTGCATGGGAACCAAGGCCTATGAGTTCAGCTGTCCTGTAGACAAATGGTTTGATGCTCAACAAGGCTTTTGTATTAACACAAAGCCGACGGAATGCATTTAATTTTATTATTATACACAATTTATTTCATATTAAACCAAATAACTACATAATTATTCAATGAATTTAACAATTATTTGGGCGTTCAAGCTGACAAAGTCCTGTTTCGGAATTAAAATATTCGTTAGTGTTGCAATGGAATATAAAACCCAGATATTCTTTAGAAAGCACATAGCACAATATATAGCTGAAATTACATAAATAATAATATTATATGTATATAAGAGTGTTACTTGAATGTATCTTACTCTTTACAGCCGCTATCAGTTTCAACTCTAAAATTTCCCACGTCACGTAAGCTTGCACAAAATGTATCCGGATCAACTATTGTGGGTACAGTTGGTGTTGTGATATCACCAGTTGATGAAGAATCGGTGGTAGTGTCACTAGATTGCGAGGTAGAACTGTCAGTAGATACATCTGGTGTAGTATCCGATGAATCCGTAGATTGCGTAGAACTTTCAGTGGATACGTCCGAAGTAATATCAGAGGGTTCAGTAGATTGCTCTGTGGAACTGTCAGTAGGTAAATTTGATGTTATATCAGAAGAATCAGTAGATTGAGTTGTAGAACTTTCAGTCGATACGTCAGAAGTAATATCTGAGGAATCAGTAGATTGCGCTGTAGATCTGTCTGTAGATACGTCTGGTGTAGTATCCGGTGAATCCGTAGATTGCGCTGTAGAACTGTCTGTAGATACGTCTGGTGTAGTATCCGGTGAATTCGTAGATTGCGCTGTAGAACTGTCTGTAGAAAAGTCTGGCGTAGTATCCGATGAATACGTAGATTGCGCTGTAGAACTGTCTGTAGATACGTCTGGTGTAGTGTCCGATGAATCCGTAGATTGCGCTGTAGAGCTGTCTGTAGATACGTCTGGTGTAGTATCCGATGAGTCTGTAGATTGCGCTGTAGAACTGTCTGTAGATACGTCTAGCGTAGTATCCGATGAATCCGTAGATTGCGCTGTAGAACTGTCTGTAGAAACGTCTGGCGTAGTATCCGATGAATCCGTAGATTGCGCTGTAGAGCTGTCTGTAGATACGTCTGGTGTAGTATCCGATGAATCCGTAGATTGCGCAGTAGAACTGTCTGTAGATACGTCTGGCGTAGTATCCGATGAATCCGTAGATTGCGCTGTAGAACTGTCTGTAGATAAGTCTGGTGTAGTATCCGATGAATCCGTAGATTGCGCTGTAGAACTGTCTGTAGATACGTCTGGCGTAGTATCCGATGAATCCGTAGATTGTGCTGTAGAACTGTCTGTAGATACGTCTGGCGTAGTATCCGATGAATCCGTAGATTGCGCTGTAGAACTGTCTGTAGATAAGTCTAGTGTTGTATCCGATGAATCCGTAGATTGCGCTGTAGAACTGTCTGTAGATACGTCTGGCGTAGTATCCGATGAATCCGTAGATTGCGCTGTAGAACTGTCTGTAGATAAGTCTAGTGTTGTATCCGATGAATCCGTAGATTGCTCTGTAGAACTGTCCGTAGATACGTCTGGCGTAGTATCCGATGAATCCGTAGATTGCGCTGTAGAACTGTCTGTAGATAAGTCTGGCGTAGTATCCGATGAGTCCGTAGATTGCGCTGTAGAACTGTCTGTAGATAAGTCTGGCGTAGTATCCGATGAATCCGTAGATTGCGCTGTAGAACTGTCTGTAGATAAGTCTGGTGTAGTATCCGATGAATCCGTAGATTGCGCTGTAGAACTGTCTGTAGATAAGTCTGGTGTAGTATCCGATGATTCCGTAGATTGCGCTGTAGAACTTTCTGTAGATACGTCAGGCGTAGTATCCGATGAATCCGTAGATTGCGCTGTAGAACTGTCTGTAGATAAGTCTGGTGTAGTATCCGGTGAATCCGTAGATTGCGCTGTAGAACTGTCTGTAGATAAGTCTGGTGTGGTATCCGGTGAATCCGTAGAGCTCCCACATGTCGGCTATAATTAATCAAAACAAGAAAATTTTTTGTTTGCATGGAAAAGGCTCGTTAGTTCTATTATCCTTCTTTTTAAGTGAGCTCATATAAAAATCAATGTTCAAATTAATTTTAACTTTTAGTCTCTAATCATATTAATTTTAATTTGTCCTTTTATATAAGTGATAAAAGTGCGCTTCAAACTTACCAGTGATGCATCCTTTTTTGTACAATAACTTTTAGCATCCACATTACAGTAGTATCCATCCGAGCATTGGCGTATAGACGTTAAATCGACTGTTGGCTTATTGTAACAGAAGCCGTAGGCCGTTTCATTAATACAGACATTGTGAAAATTTGTCAAGGCACAGTTCGAGCACTGTTCGTCATAGCATGCTGCATCTATATCGTCCGTAGGAGCCATACAAATCTGATCATTATTTGTGCATACGGTGCCAGCTGTACATGAGCTCAAAATGTTAATGGAAGGCTCTCCTAAGGGAGTTACAGAATTCAATATATTTGTTCTACAAGAAGTTTCAAGTTGTTTTTGTAATATGTACCTGCATTACAAGACACATAGGTCTGCCTATCGACACATGCTATACCATTCTCTAGGCATTCGTAGCACCTGGGTTTGGCCAAAACCATACCATAAAAGGGGAGCAGCGTTATGAACTAAATCATAAAAACGATTAACGAGAACAATATGTGCTGAATATAACTTTCCTAGACATTGACTCACTTGTAGTTTCCAAAGGCGCATGTTGTATTTATAGTTTAAGTGCTTGTGCTTGTCTGCTTGCTTTAAGTGTTGAAATTATTCTGAGGACTGCTAAGCTTCAAATTAGCAAAGTTTGTGATTCGCAAAGACAGTTATTTTGATTTTATGGGTGTATATTTTTTAGATAAGATGGTTTTTTGGGTCTATGACGGAGCATATAATCAAAGTTGTTAGCGTTTTGTACACATAATAACTAGATTTGGGCCAGGGGTACCATAAGTCATGGTGCCATAAAACAATCTGACATTGATATAAATTGAAGTTAAAGCAATGCAAAAACATTTAAAACCGTAAAGAACAAGTTGTATGAAGTCAAAATGAGTTCTGCTTTCTATGTGCTGGTAAGTTTGGATACATTTTGATGGGCTTTCGAAGGCATTAATTTTGGAATAGTTTGCTTGGATTTTGGCCTTTGCAGTTAGTGTACAGGCCGCCTGTGAGGTCTGCCAGAGCAATGGAGTTGCTTGTTTAAACCAAACTTCTTATCAAATGTGCTTTGGCAGCAATAAACCCAATACAGATCAGACTTTTACATGTCCAGGTGGCTTGGTTTGCACGGATTTGGCTCCTATATGTTTTCAACGTAGTGAACGACCAGCTAGTTGTGGAGATACAGATCATTGTGGTCGCTGCAATTCATCATTGGTGTTTGCATGTACATCGCTTAATACATTTGCCTTGTGCTTTGGTGCAACAATGCCAACTAATGTTACAGGAGTTTGTCCCGATGGAAGATTTTGTGATGCAACCTCAAGCAATATTTGCGTAGAGCAAACCACGGAGGATTCTATTGTATGTCACCTGAACTAATATATGTTTCAAAACTTATATACATATGTACTTATATACTTTATATTTTGTATGTGTTTATATCCTCATATATTCTCTATCTGCTTATATTCATAATAATAAATATACATATGAGTTTAAATAAAACATTTTCACATAAACATTTGCATTTTTATAATTCAACAAATTCTTATATCTCATTCTATTTACTACCAAAAGAGTAAATGATTTTAATTATACAAACTAATTTCGTAAAGTAATGTATGTACATCTAAAAATCTATATCCTCCTCGTCTGCAGTGCTTTTATTATTCAACCAGTTGTGTGCATCTCGTAAAGCAGGAAGCCGAAATCGCCATTCATCCGTGCAGTGTTTGTACACATTTTCGCCAAGCTTTAATAGCTCCATAGCAAAATCACGCTCATCGTTTTTCCAGGTGCGTTCCGCGCTGCCAAACATTTCCATACGCACCAACGCTGTCATTGTAGGACCCAAATACTTTTTAACCCCAGCAAAGAGATGCTGTTTGGTTAGTTGATGCGAAAGTAAACTAACATTTCGTGTTTGCGCTAGGTTTGCGCACTTGGCTTCCAGGTTTAATTTTTCTTTTAGCAACAGCTCGTATTTTAAGGTCATTTTGTCCAACTCTTCTTTAATATGGTCTTGCTGAAGTTTTAATACAGCTGTTCGCTGTTCTTTGCTTTCAGTGATTTGTTTAATGGCAGGGGTTTCCAGATCTATGTATGAGGATATTTTTGTATTTGGCTCGCTGTCGACATTGTTCACTTCTTTATTTACAGCAACAGCATGAGTAACAGGGTGCTTTAAATCATTCATAATTGCAGGTATTATATCTTGCTCAATGCCACTATTGATTTCTTTTAGAGCCACTTTACGAATTTTGGTAGACGAACTTGCTGACGGCTTACTTCTACTTGAAGTAGGTTTGCTGGTTTTCTCTCGTCTAATAGTTTTGGAGTGATGTTTGTCTACTAGTTGGTATGTTTTAAGAGGTGAATCACTTTCAAACCCCAAAGGACAAACGAAATCTTTTGGAGGTATTAAGTGCGGCAACTTTGGTGTTTGTAGTTTTACAAGCAGGGGTTCGCCATTATCATCCAAGTTTTCAAGATCAAGGGCGACATCTTTGCTGAGGCGTACCAAGCTTGGAGATTGGCCAGGTATAAGGCGGTCCAATTTGTAATTCATAAAACATTCATAACGAAAATGACGTGCACAAACAGCACGATGTGCTTGCTGCTCTCTTGTTAATTGTAATATATCCATTCGGTCGCAATGTTTTAACCAAGTCAGCAGACGATTATCACGTACGGGTAGGTAAAAGAAATGCATTTTTGGATGACGCCGCGATGATACTGAACAATCACGAAATATGCAACGGGAGCCGCCCATGGCTGAATGGTGTGAAAAAAACTACTTTCCAAAAATAATGGTATTCGTGCATACGATCATGAAGTAGTTTAAATATGTTATTATTAAAAATTAACACAATTTGAAGGAATTTAAAATTAAAATTGCGCTCGCTGCGTCTGTAAACAAAAAACTAAAAGCGTGTTTGGCAGCACTGTTCTTCGATACTGACAACTTGTTGCTATTAACAAAGATTGGCAGCTCCATATATTGTCCAGACCATCTATGGTAATTTGATATATTTATTTATTATTCAACTGCTAATATACATTATTAAGCTAAAAAAAACAGCGCAGCATATCAATACCAAGATGTCGAAAAATTGTACCTTATATTGTTGCATTTATTCAAACTGTAACGGCCTCAAAATAACCCTTAAAAACAAAGCAGTTTACAGCACTATAAATTTTTAAGACAGCTGTCATTCAACCGGAAATAGTAGCCCTGTCAACTAGAACTCTCTAGAAAAGTCTAGAAGTTTCGAGAGTCGGCACTGTTTGTATATAAGCAGCGGAACGTCACTTGCCGGCTTTAGTCATATAAAATTTTTCGTGCGGTGAGCATTAAAAGCGTTTGCTTGAAAGCGAAGAAAGAAGTGAATTCATTTTCTGCAACAAAGAAAAAGTGTACATTTTTTTTTATTAACTATATTCTGTGAAGAAAGAAAAATTCAAGGTAAGTAAACGCGAATGTTTTATATACTTTTTTTTAAGTAACTAGAGTGCAGTAAAAGTAAATAAGTGCAGTAAAATGTTGCCAAGGAAAATTAAAAAAAAAAAAAAAAAAATTGCCAATGTGTTTGTGGAAGTGGTGTTCTTGACTTAAATGCGTTTCATCAATTTAAGAAATTGCACAGTTCAGGCGAAATGTAATTAAGTATTGTTTCATTTATAATTTGCATTAGATTTTAGTAAATAACTGCGTTTACATAGTTCTCGATTTTTCCTTGGTGACTCACACACATTCATACATTTTGCCGGCAAAAGCCAAAAATTTTCACATAAATTACATATGTAGAAGTTTCTAGAAATTTTCGATGCAGTTTAAACCATTTATCAAGCTACCATGCATACATATATGTTTCATTTACATAAGCATTTGCATTCCTGTGTATATATCATTTCCAGAACAATCTACACGTGTTGTATGAAAATTGTAATTGTTCTAGTACTTATTTTTGCATAAACTTTGAAGCCATTATGTACAACGCCGGACCTTGGCATGCAAATTTCGCCTTTAACATATTTTACATACATATGTCTCCTTAGATAATTTTCCGAATAAAATAACTTTTGAAAACTATCTACACGTGTATCCAATTTAATGTAACTTGCAAAAATATTTTCTTTTAACATATGTATGTACATTTACTACATCGATGCATATATGTACATAGGCGGTAAAAATTTATTTCAACCAGTAATTGTTCCTTGCATATACTTTGAATTTTTTTTTTTTTGCGCATCGTCAGACCTTATTCGCACGCTTATTGAAATTTTACTTTCACATGCACATACCCACATATATCTCGCACGCATACGTATACATACATATCCATACATACATATCCATACATACATATCCATACATACATATCCATACATACATATCCATACATACATATCCATACATACATATCCATACATACATACATACATACATATGTATGTATATGTCCTTCTAGAACTATCGCAAAGTGTTTTGTATTCAATGTAACTATAACAATGCATAAAAGCGTTAAAAATTAATTTCGTCCAAAAAATTAAAAAAAGTTGCTTGTGTGTAGTACATGCATACCATAGACAAACATATATGTACTACCTATGTACCTATGCTATTCCGTTTCCATGGCAACACTGCAAAAATGTTTCGTAAAGCACGTGTTACACTACTAAATTAATTCGTATTTTTTTTTTGCAGATGCCAGAAGAAGTTGAAACTTTCGCATTCCAGGCTGAGATAGCTCAGCTCATGTCATTGATCATCAACACATTCTATTCCAACAAAGAAATCTTCTTGCGTGAATTGATTTCTAATGCGTCTGATGCTCTTGATAAAATCCGTTATGAATCGCTGACAGATCCCAGCAAGCTTGATTTAGGCAAGGAGCTCTACATCAAGTTGATTCCCAACAAAACAGCTGGTACCTTGACCATTATTGATACCGGCATTGGCATGACCAAATCAGACTTGGTCAACAACTTGGGTACCATTGCCAAGTCGGGTACCAAGGCTTTCATGGAGGCGTTGCAGGCCGGCGCTGATATTTCTATGATTGGTCAGTTTGGTGTGGGTTTCTATTCCGCCTATTTGGTTGCCGATAGAGTGACCGTTACATCTCGCCACAACGATGATGAGCAGTACGTCTGGGAGTCGTCTGCCGGTGGCTCTTTTACCGTCAAGGCTGACAATTCGGAGCCTTTGGGTCGTGGCACCAAAATTGTGCTGTACATCAAGGAGGATCAGACCGACTACTTGGAGGAGAGCAAGATTAAGGAGATCGTCAATAAGCACTCTCAATTTATTGGCTATCCCATTAAATTGTTGGTAGAGAAGGAGCGTGAGAAGGAGGTCAGCGACGATGAGGCCGATGATGAGAAAAAGGAGGAAAAGAAGGATATGGATACTGATGAGCCCAAGGTTGAAGATGTTGGTGAGGATGAGGATGCTGACAAAAAGGAGAAGGATGGCAAGAAAAAGAAGACCATCAAAGAGAAGTACACCGAAGATGAGGAGCTGAACAAGACTAAGCCAATTTGGACACGCAATCCTGATGATATCTCCCAGGAAGAATACGGCGAGTTCTACAAATCTTTGGCCAATGACTGGGAAGATCATTTGGCTGTCAAGCATTTCTCCGTTGAGGGTCAGCTCGAGTTCCGTGCTTTGCTCTTTATTCCACGCCGTACACCCTTCGATCTTTTTGAGAACCAGAAGAAGCGCAACAACATTAAGCTGTATGTGCGCCGTGTTTTCATCATGGATAACTGCGAGGATCTGATTCCCGAGTACTTGAACTTTATGAAGGGTGTGGTTGACTCGGAGGATTTACCACTCAACATTTCTCGTGAGACGTTGCAGCAAAACAAGGTGCTGAAGGTTATTCGCAAGAACCTAGTCAAGAAAACCATGGAACTGATTGAGGAGCTTACCGAGGATAAGGAGAACTACAAGAAGTTCTACGATCAATTCAGCAAAAACTTGAAACTGGGCGTTCACGAGGACAGCAACAATAGGGCTAAATTGGCCGATTTCTTGCGTTTCCACACCTCTGCTTCAGGCGATGACTATTGCTCACTGGCCGATTATGTATCACGCATTAAGGAGAACCAGAAGTTCATTTACTTCATTACTGGCGAGTCTAAGGATCAAGTTAGCAACTCTGCCTTTGTTGAGCGTGTAAAGGCTCGTGGCTTTGAGGTTGTCTACATGACCGAACCCATTGATGAGTACGTCATTCAACACTTGAAAGAGTACAAGGGCAAGCAGTTGGTCTCTGTTACCAAGGAAGGCCTTGAGTTGCCTGAGGACGATGATGAGAAGAAGAAGCGTGAGGAAGACAAGGCCAAGTTTGAGAATCTGTGCAAACTTATGAAGTCCATCTTGGACAACAAAGTAGAGAAGGTTGTTGTCTCAAACCGTTTGGTTGATTCTCCTTGCTGCATTGTTACCTCGCAGTTTGGTTGGTCTGCCAACATGGAGCGTATCATGAAGGCTCAGGCTTTGCGTGATACATCAACTATGGGTTACATGGCCGGCAAGAAGCATTTGGAAATCAACCCCGACCATCCCATTATCGACAATCTGCGTATAAAGGCCGATGCCGATAAAAACGATAAGGCTGTAAAGGATCTCGTTATTTTGCTCTTCGAGACTTCTTTGCTCTCATCTGGATTCTCTCTAGACAGCCCTCAGGTGCATGCCAGTCGCATTTACCGCATGATCAAATTGGGTCTTGGAATTGATGATGATGAGCCCATGACCACCGAGGATGCCCAAAGCGCTGGTGATGCTCCTGCTTTGGTTGAGGATACAGAAGATGCTTCCCACATGGAAGAGGTCGATTAAGCACACACACAAACCCTGTATAACAATCCAACCCCAAAGTACACAATAACTCATTCACATCAACACACACATTTATTTAAGATTTGTTTTTGGTGCTGCTTTAAATTAACTTCTCTTGTCATAGTTAAGTTAAAATCTTGCAGTATTTATAAAGCCACATTCAATCTTTAAACATTAATTACAGTTCCATGGATGTCTTTTTTTGACGCGTTATATGCGACAAGTTAATACGCTTAGCCATTCATTCACACCTTAATAATTATAAGTTTCTACAAATCAAGAGCAGTTGTCGTTTTAAGAATTTCTAATTTAGAATCCAAGTAATGTAATGTAATGAAATGAAAAAAAAAAAAACAAAACAAAGACTACAAAAATACATAAGCTATAATATAATAATTTAAATTATGTAAGTTTATGGTATTAGCCATTATAAATAAAACACGTGGTTTAAAACTTAATTTTGTTTATTCAATACCAATGCGGGTTTAGTGGGATCATATCTTCCACAGAATTCTATATTAGCCATATCCATAAGTGCTTATTAACTGGATACCCATGGTAGCCAATGTGCTCACAACCTGATACTTCCAACGCACGCTCGGTCTAACCTTCGCCAGATTCTACAACAAAGGCATTGAGCGCCTCGCTGCAGCTTCTTCCTTGACTGTGTCATCGTCATCATAGAGCTAATATAGTTCGTCGTCCTATCGAATGCGGTAGTCGTCACCAGCACGTAAAACGAAAGACCCTTCCCCTTAAACACTTCAAGAGTATTTGCATTAGACTAAGCCATTACCCATGCTATACTCAAACACAGGAACAAAATGTCAATTGATATGAATTTTAGATAAATGTACTTAGAAGGATAAAATCCACTAATTTATCTTCATTATTGCAGTCTTAAAAAAATAATCGTACATAATTATGTAGCCTACTTTATTTTAAAAGCAGTTTTTTAACTGGAACTTATTGTAAGAATTTGAAATAAATCATGGTCATTGGCTTTTGGTTCGCTTTCCAATATGAGCTCTTTTGCGTATAAATGTGTACATTGACCAGATTATAAGAGATCCTTCAAGTTTCGCACTCCTTGCGCAGCAACTGCTCTATAGCCTCCACAGTTGACACTCCCTTGCTGATTAATATTATCTTGTTGCGCGACCGCGAGCCCTTGTCTAAGGACACGTCGCTTTTACGCAACGCTAGAACTTTCGAAAGAAATTTTACTAATTCTGCATTGGCTTCGCCTTCACTTGGAGGTGCGGATATTTGTACGCCGACGCCTTCCAATCCAATGTTGGTAATGCTATTCTGCTTGGCACCCGGTTTTGCGAGAATTTTTATTGCAATATTTCCATTCTTATCCAAGCTAACCGGCGATTCATTTATAACTGCAGATGCCACTGGAACAACTGCCGCTTTTGATTTTCCTTTGTTTTTTGACATCGTGTAGGAATTTGCAGTTGAAAGCAGACGACGCATAAATTTATGTAATGATAATAAAAAACTAAACTTGTTTAAAAATTCATTTTGTGTTACATTAAATTAGGTGCTGTGCATTTAGCATAAAAATTGAAACAAATGCCAACTTCAAACAGCTGTTTAACAGTTTTGGGGACACTGTACAGTTTTACAATGACTAGGCTTTGGGTTTCCAGACCCTCAAACTGTATGCTTATAAATTTACGAACGAGGTGGTGAAAACTAAAACGTTTAGACTAGCCTAGAAAATCTTAATTTGCAAAGCGAAGAGTGCGCACCCTTACAAAAAAATGTCTCGCAATAAATGAATATAATAGAAAGAATATGATCCAGTTTGTTCTAGATTTTTTTTTTCAAATGACTAATTATTAGTTCATTTTTTAGTTTTATTTCAATTTTTTGCCACCTGACAAATTGTTTAGGGTAACCCTTTTTTACCACTTTTTTCAGAAACAATTTCAGGACGATACCTAGGGTGTAATTCAATAGCTGAAAGATTAACAATTTAAAAGCTAAAAAATTAACGTTTCAATAATCAACTTCTTAATCAAACATTGTGCTAGCAAACAAAACTCACTACTAATTAGCAATTAATTTTTTTTTTAATTGTAATTTTTCTGTTGATCCATTCAAATTTTATAAAACTTGATTGCAAAAAATATTTTAGAAATTCCGGAAACTGCGAATCCAGGTTTCCAGCTTCACGCTTGCTAAAAAATAATTAACAAATTCGCATTAACAAAACAAAAAGTCCAAATTAGGTACAAAAATTTATCATATATTTTGTTTTATCATTTTTTATGTTATTTGTGATTACTTATTGTTTTTCATAATAGAAAACAATGCTTAAATAATTTAACATGCACTTTAAAATTGCTGTATAAGCATTTAATAAAATGCTTTGTATATAAAATTGCATTTGCCTTTGCACATGGTTCTAAACTGAAACAGTAATCAGTATTATATTTTGAAGAGTTTGGAGCATGTTAGAGGAATGCTTTTACCATAAATGTTCACTTGTTGAGCTTAAAAATTAATACAAATAATATGCACTTAAATTTTGTTTTAGTACGTATAAAACGTTTTATACATTGAAGAACTGATATTTATAGCCAAGTTGTCATGAAGACAAGCCTTGCGGACGTTGCGCACCTTTTGCCAGATTGTTCAGTTATGAGAGAGGTTTTTTGGGGAAAGATGTTACTTCAGGATGCATTTGCAGTCTGCTAGTCGTGTTTTGCGAATTTATTCATGTTTGTGTTGCTATGGAAAAGGTACATTTACGCTGCACGTATCGACTGTATGATTTGGAAAATTGCAGAACCGCAAACGACAAAAATAAATAGTGCCAACAGCCAGGGTCCTACGGGGTATTGGCCTTCTTTCGCTTTCTGAAAATAAAAGAAAACCAAATATTATTAGTATGCCTTCAAATTTATAAAGCAGTTCCAGAAGCAGCGATAACATGTTCACACACATGCATGCACGGCCACACAAATACAAACGCACACGAAAACAATAAAATCAATGACGGCGTGGCACTTTTTGATATTGATCTCTGCATCTCGAGCGGAGTGATACTGTTCAGATAGACTTATTGTTGTCGATGCATTCATTTTATAATAATTTTTGCGCAGCAACAATTTTACTTATATTCATGTATTTTATAACAAGACACTCACCGAAGATTTAGGCACATTGCCACGCATTGTCACATATTTGCTAGCCTTCTCGTTGGCGACGCGCATTCTCTGTGGTGGAGCCATTTTATATGTGGTGTTGTTGTGGTCTTAGCACACGTTGCACTGTAAAATTGCAAGGATATGTGTTAACAATTTCATTTACTTTACATTTTTATGTCGCACAGCGTGACAAATATATGCCAATGCTGAAAAAGCAATTATCTATGAGTGCATTCACTTATTTACAACATTTCTACGAATAGATGTAAGGTGTAGTTGTATATATGTTAACTAACACTAATTGCTTTTTTATATTGCCAAAAAAAAAAAGTAATAAAACTTTTCGGTAACACCGACTATTACCTTCAATCTCGAAAATAACAAAGCGAATGCGAATTGGAAACGAACTTGTCGAAAAGTAAGCGAAGACGACACGTAGTAAATATGAAGTGCCGAAGGCAGCCAAATGACAAGTCGTTTGACAGCAGCGATGAAGCTATGCATCTTGAACTATCGTTGCAGAATTTATCGATACATTAAAAACAGCCCAGCTGATTGCTGATTGCATTTTCATTGGGGCGGCGTTTATTTACATTTTCGCGTAAATTTTGGTAAAACTGCCGGAGCTCAATACCTCAAACAATTACCACAAACTGGGTGTGCATCAACATAGTGCTGGTAAAAACGAAAGGTGTTGGTTTAACGCAAACTTGCCAAAACATTATTTGCACATCCAGCCTTGAGGCACAATTTGTCAGCTGCAGAGAGGCAACAGCTTCAACTTTCAGCCAAAACAGAAAACTATGACGATTGATGCCACTGCGCTACCCTCGGAGTTACTCGTCACGCCACAACCTCTGATAGGTTTTTGTGGCCTCGACGTTCTGCGCCAAAGCGTACACAAATCTATTTGGGATGCTTTTAGCGGCAGCATACAACGTAAGGCAGCAGATCGTGCTGCAGTGCAATACAAATTATTGCCTGCAAATTACGAATTTCCAGTTGCAAAGCCAAAACGTGCTTCTTACGAGTGGTACCATCCAAAAGGCATACTTAAAAGAAATTGGATGTTGAAGCATTTGCATGTGCTGCCTTCAGTCGTGGTACTGTTTCAGGATATTGAATGGAATGATACGCAGTGGACGGAAAAACAGGTGCAGTGCGCCGCTATTGTTCAAGGTCTAAAAAATGCGCTGCAGGAACGTAATACCCGACTTTGCTTGGTGTTGCTGCAAAAAGCGGCACCTCTACCTCCTGGCGAAGATCTTCTAGCCGCAGAGCGTGCTGCCAGCCTGACCTCGGCTTGTGGAATTAATAGCAAAATGTTATTTATATTACCGCACACGGAGCATCTTATGGGTTATACCCTACGTTTGGAGTCTGCATTTCTGGACATGGCACAGTCCTATTATGCTCTAATGTCTAAAAGAATACGTACGCATCGTGATCAACTTTCGGCTGCACATACCACATTAAAAATACGGCATCAATTTAAGCTGGGCTTTGTGGCAGAAATGCGTCAGGACTTTAGCACTGCGCAAAAGTAAATATAAACACCGGAACAGATAATATGTATTCATGTTTTTATCTTTATTTTATAGGCACTATTTTCAAGCGTATGTTAATCTGGATGAGATTCGTATTAATGATTCGAATTGTGTGGAATTAAAAACATTAGCCGGCTTTCTTAACTATAAAATATGTCGCTTAATGTTTAAATTAAAAACACCACGAGATGCAATTAATCAGTTTATCATACATATTGAGAAATACAAGAGCCGTGTGGGCTTTAAAGACTGGTCATTTGAGCATTATGCCTGGTTGAGCACGCAGTAAGCCTTATTTGCTTTTAATACTTGGAGCATTGATGTATCTAATTATCCACTTACAGACATTCTGTGTTTGCGGAGCTGTTTTGCGAGGCCATTAAAAACGGTTTGCCTGCGTTGCAAACGCAACATCCTGGCATCTATTACCATAAAGCGGCTGAGTATGTGATTAAAAGGCGCGAAGCTGCACAACAATCGTATGCCGCGCTGCTCAATTCTACTGAATTGGCACCTGCCACAACGCAAAACAACACATTGGCTTTGTATACAGAGTTTTTTGGTATACGTGCAGTTAAGACTGGAGATCCTGTAGCCGAACAGCAGGCAAATGTTCAGCTATGCGATGTGGAACGTAACTATAACCATTCGGCGACCATTATAGCTCTTCTTAGTCAGGCAATGGCTCAGTTTAAAATTTACAAATGCTTAAGGTTTCGTAAAAAGTTGGCCATAGATATGGCTGAGGAGTATCTAAGGAGTGGCGATCATGCTAACGCCTTGACGTAAGGAATACTATAAAATAAAATACACATATTTCTAACGATATTTTTTTGTTGCAGCCTATACTCACTAATGCTTCCAGATTATCGTCAAGAAAAATGGACTCACATATTTTCTGATGTTCTTATTAAAACGCTACGCTGTGCCTTGTTATCCGCTTCCGTAGTAGACTATATAGCCTGTAGTATTGAAGCGCTATCATTGCGTCATCAAGGCGAACAAAAAGATCGTATCCTGCTGTTGGAAAACCTATGGCAAGTCTTTCAGGTAATAGAAAATAAAATCGAAGTAGTGTTTTCGAAATAGTCCTTCAGCTTTTTTATTAACTTACATTTAATTAACAGAGCGGTCCACCCATACCACAATCGCAAATCACACCCGATGCTCTGGTCATGTGGAACAACGCTTTGAGCGGCGTAAAGTCACCAATACAAATTGATTTAGATAAGGTGAGCGATGTGCTTGAGTTGTGCGCAACATTCGAACAAGTCGAGTTGAACAACAATGATGTGGTGCAGCTGCAACTTGTAGTGCGGTAAGTAGGCAATAGTTCACTCAAGTTGTTATCCCATTTAAGCTAACCAATACTTTTAGTGTACTAACCGACGTGCCGCTACGCATACGCCACTTTCATGTGTTGCTAGCCGATGCCAGCAATGTTAATAACAGCTACAAACTGGAGGCTTTAAAGTATCTCTGCTTTCCCAATCTGCTGCAGTTGCGAGCGCAACAACGCAAAAATGCTGTCAGTATACCTGCTACCTATAAGAACTACGAGAGGAACATGAGATTAGAGCCCGATTGCTATTATCAGCTACTCTGCAGCACGGAAGCACAGCAGTTCCATGAGAACACGCAGCTGCGCATTGTGCGCGTGGAGGCATTAATGGGAACTGAGAAGGTCGGAGCTGTGCTCACGTGTAACTCGAATTACACACGTCAACAATTTCGACATCACACGCGCATTCGGGATCTTGATGATAACGTGACGATTAATCCAATTTGCTACATTGCACCCACGTAGGTCAAAACGCTTCGTACCGGAAGCAATGATTTCTAGCAATTGCATGGAACATTGATTTAACGCTCGGTTGATTTTATTGCAGCTTCCATTTGAGCACGCAAACGAACCTTGGCAATGGGTTAAACTCGGCTACAACAATGCTGGTCAATGAGTACTACCCAGTGTTGGCCACAATTAACAATCCCTACAACGTTTATCTGCAGAATGTGGCCATCTACATAAGTGTACCTACGGCCTTACGTAATAGTGGTAAGTAGAAATTTTACTTATTGTTTGAATAAACTTAATATCGACTTGTCATTTGAGCTGAAAAATCGTTACTTTACGCTCAGAATACAAATTAAAAATGAAACTAAGTTCGGTAGTGCAAAATATTTTTTTTTTTTAACGTATTATTAATAAGAGGATTATAAAAAATTGGGCATAAACAATTGAGGTTTTTGCAATCCTTATAAATTTAATAATAGATGAATACAAGTTGTATGTACTACAAGAGTTATTTTAAAGGCTACTTAATATTTTCAATACTAGAAATGAGAAATTTAAAAGTATCTTATACAATACAATGTTATGTCAATCCGTCCTTCTAAGTTTACTTTTTTTTCAGGCATAAAAAAAAGGTGTAAATTGCTATTTTATTTTGCTGATGTCAAAAACATGCCAATAATACTAGCTTAAAATTTGGAAACAAATGCTTAAGATTTACTCCATAGATCCTGAGTTATTCTTGCAGTTTTCGTCTAATTGCGTGGTTATAAATTCAGAAATTTCTAAAGACAAGTTGTTGTCAATCGTCAACCACTTGAAAACTTCAAACATAACTAATGCTTATTTGTATTTCTCTGGGAAACTTAAAATTACCAAACACATTGAGTCGCTTTATTTGCTCATGGCCTTGTCAATAAATGCTCTAACAGTCTTAATACTCGTATAAACCCCAGGCGAGTTAATTTTTGCACAGCCTATACCCCAGGATACAATGCCGCATAACTGTCCATTATATACAGCAGGTCCACCAGAGTCACCGTCGCAGGCATCCTTTATGCCCGGCACTGATGCACAAAACATAGTCTTGGTAACTGTTCCTCTAAATTTGTATTGGCTGGTACAACTCTTGCGTGGTATAAGGGACACCTCCACGCTACGTACATGCATCGAAACGCTTTTGCTCTTATCTGTAGTTTGTCCCCAGCCCGAAACTTTGATCAATTCGCCTGCTTGATATGAGGAATTGCAAAGTCCAATCGTGGCTATATTGGTGCCACTAAGTGGTGATGTTAATTTCAGCACAGCCACATCTGTGTGTAGTGTGCGTGCATTGTAGGCTTTCGGTGTGAATACCTTTTCCACTGTGCGGCGCACGCCCATTTCAGATAGTAAGGTTGCACCTGCTACTACCAACAACTTGCTAGCAGCCACACCCTTGACGCAATGTGCGGCTGTGATTACATGTATCGGAGTGACCAAAGAGCCACCGCATGTAAAGACTCCATTTATACGCAAATTCATTAAATAGGGAACGCTGGCAATGTTTACAGGCGCACCGCCTACAATACGTGCATTAACTGGATTCTCGCCCGCACTGGCTGCTGTCCACAAAAGCAGCAACAGCAGCTCCAGTTCAAGCGTCAGAGCCTTTTGCATTGGTTGGCTTCAAACCACGAACATACACATATTGCAAGTGTCAATATTTGTGTTGAACGCGCTGTGCATACCGGTTCAAATCCGATAAGTTCACTTGTGCAAATAAAAAAATAAAAATGAGCAATTAGGCATGCGCCTCGATGAAAATATTCCGACTTGGCTCGCGCGTTTATTTGCACTGTTTTATATGGGTTGTGGGTTGATAGCCAGTCGAGGAAATAGTCATTACATTACATACTATATTGTTTTATTGGTCAAATAATAACATATTATATTTAATAAACCATTTTGTTGTTTTATCTAGTGATGTTAATCGAAAGCCTAAAACAGATTTGAAATAGAAACGGCAAAAACTGGTACGACTTTGGCCTTGTCTGAATTAATTTTTATACGCTTTGCTATACAAATATATAAATATATTATTATAAATACATAGTGTGTTTTGCTGTGAATCCAAAGATGCACCGTTGAAAATATAAAAATTATTGGGATTCTAATGACCAAGTTTTTGAGTTGAAAGCGTATTATCTATTCTGCCAATCGGTAAAAAATTCCATTTCATCCATAATCACCAATCTATATTTCTCCATTTTAAATTCGAAATTATACAATTAATTTGGTAAACACAACTATATTACACAAATTACTTTGTAATAACTTGTATATAAGCATTTTGGTAGTATGATAGCAATAAACTTTTGGCTAATTGTGGCTTGAAAAATAATAGTTTATAGATTAGGTTCTAAATTGCAAAGTCATTCCTAGAAACTATAATTCTTGTGGTCGGTAGCGTAGTGGTAGTATACTCGCTTTGCAACCCGATGGTCGGTGGTTCGATTCCCCGCAGTAGCACCGATGCTAGCACTGGCATCGATAGCTCAAAGACGCTATTTGCCCAAGAAAATCTCTATTAATTAAAGGCACCGCCGTTCGGATTCGGCTGTAAGCTGCAGCTCCCTGTTCTCTTCGAACTGTTCTTAATAGAGATCCCCATGCTCCGCCCAGGGGCGACTGACAAAATAGTCAGTCAGGGAAATTATTATATAATTCTTGTGAACATTTCTTAATATAAGGCCATTTGGGATATCCCATTAGGGATTTTTTTTGCATTCTGCGTAGACCCCTATAAGCAATAAAACTTCATATTTACATGGCGCTTAAGTTTCTTTGGTAATTGTTTAATCTCTGTCAAAAAGGGAAATAATTACATAATTGGGTTAACACATTTATATTTTCAAATTCAGTATACTTTAATTTGTTTAGTCAAACAATAAATACAAAGTATTTCATAAGTATTGTATTTATAATACAGTCATAGAAATATATTACTATTAGAAGTTATTAAAATTTTGTGCTCAATTGCATTGTTCTCGTAGAGTTTGTTCTATAAAATTATATACACGTTTGCTGGCTACGCTTGTATAGACACCGGGATACTCGGAGCGTGCACAGCCAAAACCCCATGAGACAATGCCACAAACTTGTCCGCGATAAACCAACGGTCCTCCAGAATCACCCGAACAAGAGTCCCTTATGCCGCGTATGGCAGCACACAGCATAGAATCGCTAAGCTGTGCTTGGCCAGCATAGGACAGCTGACACTCCATACGCGGCACTACACGCACATTGGCCGTACGCACTTGTTCAGCCGGCTGGCGATTATTTTCTTTGGTAATACCCCACCCACTTATTCTTACATAAGCATTGTTCGGTGGAGGTTTTTGGCAAAGTGAGATAGTCGCAACCTTACCAGATATTTGTTGCACGGGTGACTTTAGTTTAAGTATTGCAACATCCATGTCAAAATTTGTAGGCTCATAATTATGCGCAATATGAAATATAGCCACGTCACGCTCCACCACATGCGTTTCGTCCAGACGGCTGGCACCCGCAATCACTTTATAATCCCCAGGTTTTTGGCCATAGACGCAATGAGCAGCGCTAAGCACGCAGCTGGTGGTAAGCAAAGATCCGCCACAAATGAATTCGCCGCGTTGTTGCAAATAAACCAAATAGGGCACATGAGCAATCGTAGTTTCTTGGCCGCCCACAATGCGTGGCGATTCGGCTTTAACTGTGAACCATATTAGTTTAAATATAAGCCACCACATGATGCTAACAATGACAAAAGCAAACTGAGCTACACCTACACTTCCAGCTAGCTCTAATTAAACCCATAACAATGCACTCCAATTTTAAGTCAATTTAGGCTACTTTTATATAAAGCCCCAGCAAAACAAACAATGCTGCACGTCATCGGCAATTTATTGATTCTCGTACAAACTAGGAGATAGCCTACAACGCAACCCAAACCTAATGATCGGACTGTATACAATAGTGGGCTACCAATACCGCCCGTAACTGCATTACACCATGGGGACACACAGCTTATTGCTTATACTAAATATTGGGTATTCGAAAAAGTTCGGTTACAAATATGACCAAAAATTAAACACATTTATCTTATATTTGAGACAAGCTTTATTAAACCAAATATGTGCCGTTTTGATCGATAACCTTTTGCCATTTTTGGGCTACAGCCATTATTCCATCTGTGTAGAACTTCTGGATTTTTTTTGAGCGAAAAACTGATCCAAGTGCGTTTTACAGGCCTCCACGGAATTTAACTTTACACCATTAAGAGAGTTCTGCAGAGATCGAAACAAATGATAATCTGAAGGTGCAAGGTCCGGGCTATATGATAGATGAATCAAAACTTCCCAGCCAAGCTCTCTCAGTTTCTGCCCGGTCATCAAAGATGTGTGTGGTCTGGCGTTGTCATGATGGAACACAACACCTTTTCTGTTGATCAATTCTGACCGTTTTATTTGAATTGCTTGCTTAAATCTCGTTAATTGTTGACAGTAGAGAACAGAATCAATCGTTTGACCATGTTGTAGAAGCTCATAATGAACAATTCCCTTCCAATCCCACCAGACACACACCAGATCCACTTTTCATCTCCCGTAATCATTCGCTTCAGAAATGGTTCGATTTCGTTCCGTTGTAGCAGTGATTCGCAAATGAACATTAGGGTTATAAAATTGTTTGCTGTTAATTCAATTGTGGCACCCAAACATCAAGCTTCTTTTAGTATAAAGCTTTCTTCAAATGGTTGATAACTGTTTGGTGATGAATACCTAGTTCCCTGGCAACGTCCACGCTGCTTATGTTCCGGTCTTGCTCAATTTTTTCCTTGATTTCATCGACTTTTTCAGTGATTGGTCGACCAGAGCGAGGTGCATTTTTAACATCAAAATATGTAACATAACATATATTTAAGATCTGCGCACGTTTTTCTTGCGGAACGCTGGTCAAATTGGCCGCGTGCTAGCATTGGTTTCTTCTGGTGAATCTATTCAAGCTGGTAAAGGTATTATTAATTATATATTTGTCCGTATATCGTTGCACTATTTGATCGTCGGTCAATCATCTGATGGGATCTGTAAGCAATTGGCCGTAGTCAGGCCCGTCGAGAGGGTTGTGGGGAAGGGGGAGATTCCCCCCGGGCCAGGAGTTTTCTCAGGTGCCCGGTGTAATTACTCTCGTACTATCGTGATTCAAGCTAAACGTGTAATAGAGGGGCCTGTATATTTTCACCCGCGCCCGGATTTTCTCTCTACGGCCCTGGCCGTAGTAATGAACTGTGTCAAGAGGAGTGCAAGTTCACTAGATATAGATAATCTTCAATTAGCGCCATAGGTTTTTATAAATTTTTTCAAGCGTGCTAAGGGGATTGCAGCTAGTAAGCTCAGGCAATCGTATCTAAACGTTGTTAATTAGGATTTTGAAAGTCGCCACAGCCTAGCAGAACATAGAATCTTAAGTTCTTCACTTTCTATTGTTCCGCAGCCCGGTTTTTAAAAGAACCACCGATACACAAGATTGTTCTTATGTAACTTTATTCATTATTATTATCAAGCTACAGTAATAAGTCTTATAAGTAACGCAACAATGTTAAGCGGTTCCGCTCATTTAAAGATTTTTGGGTTCCAATTATGAAGTATTTTCAAGTCGTTCCTTTTTAACGCATTCAAGAACTTCAAGCATATTTTAGAAATTTACAAAAGTACATTCTCTGTGGCCAATAAATGATTTAGGAATTTTGCTTTACCACATTCAAAAACCACTTTCTTATAACAGGTACGCTGGTATATACACCGGGCAACTGCTTAGCGCAGCTATAGCCCCATGAAACTACTCCTATCAGCTGGTCCTTAAATACCAGCGGCCCACCTGAATCACCTTGGCAGGAATCTCTAAGTAGTGGCTTGGCTGCGCATATCATTGATTTGGAAATACGTCGAAATTTCCTATATATCTTTTTACATGCGGAACGTGACCATATAGGCACAGTTACAGAGTGCACACGCTTTGCTGGGCTCTCCGACTGTGTGCTTAAAACGCCCCATCCCGAAACCTTGACCAGTGTACGTGGCGGTGGTAACGATGTAGCCAGCTCTATAACCTCTATATTTGTGCCCACCATGGGCTGTCGCAAACGCAAGGCAGCTACATCCATATTGAGCGTTCTTGTGCTAAAACGAGGATGAATGGTAGCAAAATTAACAAGACGTAAAACAGCATTAGGTCCATTTAAGTTTGATGCACCGCCATAAATGCGTAGTTCTCCGATATTGACACCTTTAATGCAATGAGCCGCGGTCATCACCCAGCTTGGCCGTACCAACGATCCGCCACAAAGTTCTTCAGCTGTTGTTACTTGCACCAAATACTTTTCTTCTTTTATACTGGAGATATAGCCACCGATAATTCGTGGCATGGCAACCATTGTCTGATTTTGACATTGTACAATGGTTATGCCAAGCAATAGCCAAAGCGTATGGAACACTAACATTTTGGCAACTAAACGCTTTCGACGTTAGATTAAGTACTTATATACCAAAAGAATTTTACAAAAACAAATCCGTTTTAAAAGATAGTTTAACATTTGCACAATTGTTTAAAATTTGTCGGAAATACTTACTCTCACAGTCTTGTAATAATAATTTCGATATCACATGACCCTATGGGCGGTTCCACAACAGCTACCAATTTGTATGAATGTTAGTAAAGATACTCTAGAAATATTTGGTATAGCTTCACAACCACTGTTTAATTTACTGACAATTTTAATTTAATTTTAAATGTAATGATTTTTTTAAAGAATAGGTTTTCATTGAAAACTCGTAAAAAGCTTAAATTCGCAGTCAAGGATTATGGAAAGAGCATGAAGAACATAGGGAATATATTTAACGCCTATTGAAACAAACACCTTATCATAATACAGAAAATATAATATTAACATACTTTTACTCGATTGATTGATCGCCATATTAAAGATATGGCTGTCCTTGACTATAAAACGATCTAGGCTTAGATTTGTTAATCTCCGTAAAAATACTACCTTGATAACCAACCAAACGTTCCATAGATCAGTTTATAAGTACAATAGTATATCTATTTGTTTATTTTTCTTTTAACAATTTAGAACAGTGATGGGCAAAACTCATACCAACAAACATTTCTTTGTGTGAGTAAACAGCGCAGTAAGGAAAAGCGCACGAGAGAGCAAGAACCTCAATTTAGCAAAAACGAGCAAGAGATTTCACACACTTGGACCGTACATGAGCCGACTGCGCTGCGGAAGATTTTGGTGCAATAGCCTCGCGAGTTATGTAAATTGAGAGACTGCCCATCACTGATTTAGAAGATTCATATAGTGTGTGTCCTTAATTAGGCTCCTAGTTGGAGCAAAGGGCCACAGAAGTCTCATCTGCTATTTCTTAATTAAGATCTTACTTCATCTTCGTAATAAAATTTACCAGAAGATTTTAAAATCAATCCTTAAAAGGCTAAGGTTAAGGTTCTTATGGTTTTTTTTTTAAGAAGTTATCTTATTATATTTTATTTAAATAAATAATTACAAAAGTTACAAAAATTAATGTGAAATTCCAATCTAATACGTTAAAGTTAAATAAATTAAAATTAAACAATGTAAATGTAGAGGGGATGAAAAAATATAAAATCGCGTAAAAAAAGTTTAATTTTGTCATATTTAGTTCTCCGATATGACATTAATAATCCATTTACGTATTACCGATACTTTTGCATACACGCCTGGGAACCGATTTCGGGCACAACCATTGCCAAAACCAACTATGCCCACCAGCTTGCCTTTCTGCACAACACCGCCGCCAGAGTCTCCGCCGCATGAATCTGTTCCTGAGGAACGTGTGCGAAACATAAATTTCGTAAGAACTGCGTCTTGCCTATAGTTTCGGCGACATGTTTGAAAATTAACCACGCGAACTTGAGCACTTTTAAGGTTTTCTCAGACTTCGCCGCCTTCTTGGGTTAAACCACAACCGGCAATGGTCAATTGAGCTCCAGCCTTGGGAGCCCAGTTCGCCATTTATATGATTGCAAAATTATAACCGGTCATTGGTTGAGTTAATTTAAGCAAGGCAGCGTCCATATTAGGGCTTTCTTTTGCATCTCTTGGCGCAATTTTTATCAAGCTTACTTTGCGTATTACGCCACCTTCTTCCAGTTTGGAGGAGCCTCCTCCACAAAGGGCCGCTATTAGAACCCATCTAACCTTAATGAGTGATCCACTGCAAATTTGCGTCACCCCAACGTATTTGTATCAATTTTTTGGATTTAGTTTTTATACTTTCAGAACTAGTAAAGAAATAAACCCAGGTTCCCAACTGATCAAATATAACATGTAAATATATAGACATACCTACGTAGTTTTTATACCCTGTACCTTATGGTACAAAGCGTATATTAAGTTTGTGCAAGCCGAAAGTGTAAGTAACATACAGAAGGAGTCGTCAGAGACCCCCCAAAATTACCTAAAGTATGATCAGGTCTGTCCGTCTGTATGAACGCCTCGATCTCAGAGATGGTATGAGCTAGAGCAACTGAACTTTCAGATTAGATCCCTTATTATCTTACGGGAGACAAGTTTATTTTATTTTTTCGATATGGTGGTTGTATTATACCTATAGCTCCCATAGGGATGTTTCACAAAACCTCGAAAAAAAAAGTATTAGATGGATAATTAGTTTGTTTATAAAGATATCGTAGCCAATTTTGTTATTAGGAAGTTTTTTCCCAAACACTGTACCAAATTTGATTAAAGCCGGCTGACTATATCATAGAGGCTCATTGCACCGATCAGTGGTACAATTTGATATACCGGATTTGTTTTCAATGTGGTAGTGCAGGGTATCGCAAAGTCGTCCGCGCCCGACTTTAATGCATGCCAACTTTTTTTTATGCAATTTTTTTAAGATTCTACTTATAATCATCGGGATCATATGATTTTCAAATGACACGACTACGACTTACAAAACAAATGGTAGACTTCTGTTTCAAAATATGTATATTCATTTTTTCTGACAGAAAAACTAAAGCTCGACAATTTAATAAGTAGGTACATTTATGTATTATAGAAAAGGTAGAACCTGAACTCTTAAAGTTACTATGTATATTAGAATTCACGTAAATTGTAAGTGTTTTAAATTGAATTGAATTGGCCTTATAGAACACTCCTGAAAACTTTGTCTTTGCCAACAAGTCCCTGGGTGTTGGACGGATCGCTTATACAAGCAAAATTCTAGACGACAGCCATAAGGTTTAGGTACTTAAGTGAATGTTTGAATTTGCTTAGGTATGAGTACGTAATATCCCACTTTTAAGCACCCCGGCATTCTTAAAACTAGATCTTAGAGCTATATAAGCATATACACCTAATTCTGATTTTGCACGGTAAATACATTCCAGAAAAAAATGTGTAAAAAAAGACATGATGTACATAGAAAACAAAGGGATTGGTTGCATGTCCTTCAAGTCTGTTAAAAATTGCTCAAATTTATGATTTATACAATAAAAATGATTATGAGAGTCTTTATAAAAGCCAAATAAAATTTGTATGTGCATTAACGCACAGTTTATTTCATAAAAACAAAAGGCAATTGAAATCTTTAAAAAAAAAATTAACAAATATAAAATTAGAGCAGTTCAGGAACGGAAACCTCGTATAAGGAATGTACGACGATATACACATTAAGAGCAGGCAATGGCGCAGTACTGCCGATCGCGTTGGATGTTGGTACTCCGAATGTTCTTCTATGTATTCAATATTCTCTTATTTCTAAGTTACATAATAAACGCAGCGTACTTAAAACTAGGTATATGAACTATACATAAATGTCAAGTGCGCCGTCTAACTTATGTTCGTGGTAGCACAAGTGATATTTGACACAGGATACATTATCGCAGGCCACTTAAGGCCCACATAGTAGAAATATCATCATCGGATGTCTTACTCGATTGCATGCGTAAGACGGGATAAAATCGTTAACACTCGAAATATTTTCTACATCATTATCACCTTTCAATTGTGAGCTTCTCTCTGTGATAACTTCAACAAGAACAACAACAAAGTCGGTTATTAGCCGTTGTGATTCAGTTTTGGATAGCTCTTTATATAATTCATGATAACGAGCCATACAAGATTTTTGATCACATTGAAACTGTGCTAGGATCGTTTGTAACGAAATGAACTAAAAACTAAACTTGTAATTAGTTAAACTGGTTCATCATTATCACTGCTTTCTGTAGCATCAACAGTCTCTAAGGCAACTTCTACTATGTTCTCTACTTCAAAATTCTTACCCGATTTTAAAGATCTTAGACTCGAAATTTTCGTAAAAGATATCTCTTTCAGCCTAAAGCTTAACATAATTTTTAGAAATAATTTTTCGTTAATAAAAAGCAAACAAAACAATACAAAAGCAATTTGTAATTTTAAAAAATTGTGAAAAATTAGCCTTTTTTCGACTTTGGTTGTTTGTAACTTCAATAATTTTTACTCAATCTATACATAATTATATATCACTGTAAAGAGCACATCAATACCTTTCGATCTAATCGTTCGTCGTTTGTGTCGATACAAAATTTTGTCTCGAGATATTGACGAATAACTGAAATAAGTGCCCAAAAACATGTTTTTCGAAAAAATCTCGAAAACGGTGCTTAAGAAAAAAAAAAAAGGTTTGCCATTTTCGTGTTTCTAGACCCAAAATTACCTTAAAAAACACTTTTTTACGAAGGTTCATTTTTCGTGTAAGCTAGTGTTATCTGTACCTACAACTTACCCATAACGAGATATAGCGTTCAGAGTGCAACGCCTAAAGAAGTATTTTTATTGAATTTCCGCACCAAAGCACTACCCACTTTCCAAGCTCTATCTCAAGAATATGTGCATAAAACCTTTAACCATTTTTTTCAAAGTGGGTCATCACTTTTGAATTCTAAAAATAAAAAAAAAATAATAATAAATTGCGTCGATATGGCTTGTCAAAGAAAAGTCTAAAAATGAAAAATCCAAAATTTGACATGGTTACTATTGGCAAGTAGTTCTACCCCATATGTAAAAATCATCAAAATCGAAGAGGTCGAGGAGAGGTCACTTATTTTCGCCGATGTGTTTTTTTTTTTTGCACACCCAACTTTATTGAATCTAAACAAAAGACTTAAGCTGGTATGAAAATAATTTAGAAAGTTAACTCCCTAACTTACCTATTAGATTATATCCTTAGTATTAAGTAGGCTGATTGTGCCAATAAATAAATAAATAATAATACAAAAAAAAAAAAAAAAAAATTTCCTAACTAAATTTCTAAAAGATTATGATTAATAAAAATATTTTTCTTAAAATTTTCGCTTTTTTCAATCGTGCTAAATCAAAAAAGTTTCATAAATGTAAAAACGGATTTTTTTTTCTAGACCGTGTTATTTAGAAACCGTCTAAATAAAGACCGTGTAAAAACAGAATTAAACACTATATTTACCAATAATGAAATAATATTTAAATAATTTATTAAACAAAGAAATATATTATACATTTATATTTTAAATTAAATTAAAAACCAATAACAAGGAATTTTTTATAAAACAACGATATAACAAAGATAAAAAGAAATAACAACATTAAAACAATATATAATAATTTCCCTGACTGACTATTTTGTCAGTCGCCCCTAGTTGGAGCATGGGGATCTCTATTAATAACTGTTCGAAGAGAACAGGGAGCTGCAGTTTACAGCCGAATCCGAACGGCGGTGTCTTGAATTAATAGAGATTTTCTTGTTAAAACAATAACATATAATAAAAAGTGGAATCAAACGATGAGGGTAGACAAAAAAAAGCCTTAAAAAAACTATGGCAGTTCTAAGTCATTTCTTGTATAGCTACAATCCTTTTCTAATTACTTGACATGATTTTGTTAACCCAATTTCGTATTATTTTGATCTTTGCGTAAACTCCTGGATACCGAAATTGTGCACAACCGTAACCAAATGAAACAATGCCCACTAGTTTGCCCCTCTGGACGACACCACCGCCGGAATCGCCACTACAAGCATCTTTACCACGCGCACGCGCACAGAACATATATTTCGTAATTTTAGCCGATCCTCTGTAATTTCTACGGCATAATCTGAATTTTACTGTATTAACCTCGGCAGTCCTTAATTGTTGAGATACGTCACCGCCTTGTTTAGTGTAGCCCCAGCCAGCAATTTGCAATTTAGAACGTGGCTTGGGAACCCAGGTAGCCAGTTCAATGACTGCAATATTGGTGCCTGTCAGTGGTTCACCTAGTTTTAGCAGTGCAGCGTCCATGTTCATAGTCTTTTTCGTGTATTTCGGTGCTACTTTAATTAAAGTCACATTACGCTCTACGCCACCCTCGTCCAGTGTAGAGGTGCCACCGCGAACATTAACGATGCTTGTGCTAACACCATCGACACAATGAGCAGCAGTCAGAACCCAATCCTTCGCAATTAGTGAGCCGCCACATATATCGTCACCGCTACGCACCTGCACCAAATGAGGAAAGTTACTAATCGATGTCTCGTGGCCACCTACAATACGCGGCTCTATCTCTACTGGCGCTTCGGTAGTAGGATTCCCAGAAATCTTTTTGTTATTATCAGTTTTTATCCTTGCAATCTTCTGCTTCTTATCTGTTGATTTTTGTGTCTCGGCTTTTAATGCCAGCAGCACTATGGCTATGATTAAGTATTCCCAACGTAGCAACATCTTTTTTAAAACTATCGAGTTAGAGAATTTCGGTCTTTTATATTGTTTCAAATTGTCAGAAAATTAAGCAAAAATAGTGCGACAACTGCGCAAATATATTAATGGCCTATATTAAACATTTATTTTATTATTATTATGTATGTTTTTGAAATCTTTAAAACAATTGTTTGACCTAAAGCTCGATCCATTAAATAAAAAGCAGCGTTGTTCAAATAGTTAACTAGGGGCTGCTTTGCAAGCCAACCCACATAAAGACTTATATATTCATTTCAAGACATACCGTGCACTTTCCTTAATTTCAAAGAATTTCAAAATGCTACAGTCATTCAGTTTTCAAAGGATCTTCTAGTCAACGTGTTGTTAGCTTGGTAACTTAGGAAGTGCTATCTTCACGAACTATGTAAAAACAATTTTTATATTTACGCCCATATGGGGGAACGGGGCAACATATCGGCATGAATCGCAAAGCTTCAGCTATCTGACTATATTGCAGACGGACAGACACACACGGTTATATTCAGGCCTCCTTCTGCCCCTTGCATACAGAACACTAATCTTTTCGGACATTACCTAACCATGACGGTCCACCCATCTATCCATATGTTCACATAGTCATTGGTTTTAAAAGTTTAGGTGTGAGCGGCGTGGGAATGGCAGTGTATAAGTCTTAAGAATAGACAACTACAATTTATTTCTTTAATTATAATATAAAGTAGAAGTTAATTCTTAATTATAAAGGATTTTATTCAGGCTGAGAACTACTAGTTGTATATTCTTTGATAAGACGTAAGTTTATTCAAGGGGAATGTGATGTTTTGTCAAAAAGACATCGTTTCTTTTGATAAGACTCATATGAGTCTTTATATCAAAATTGGTAGCTCTTACTTGTGTATATCGTTGAAAGTTTTTATTCGATCTTAATTACTTTTGCAGCATACTCTTATGCTTAGGACTAAGGGTAATAATTTTGACTAATTTTAGTGTAGCTGTAATACGCGTGAGAATGGTAAGATATCGATATTAATCAACAAATTATTCCTTAATAAATGCATGGATAAAGCAAATCTTTTGCTTAAATTTATATTTCTGACTCATAGGGTATTTAAGATACAGCTGGGCGGACGGACAAAAGTATATGGTGGGCCATCCAAAGTGGATACTCTTCAAAACTATTCAATTTTAGTCATGGATCGTTTATGGGGTTACCATGTGTCCACTCTTAAGCGAACATGTTTGCTTTTTCTGTCTCGTGTTCGCTTGTTCGCTTTTTTGCAGAAATGTTCTCTTTTTCCGCTCGATTAGACCGCTCAACTTTTGTCATACATTTTTTCATATCTTTTACCAAATTATTTAAGTATATTTTCCACAAAAGTGGATCAGAGTATAAAAACAAACCCGCAGCTGAGCGGTTTTTGAAAATTTTTGAAGGTTTAAAATCATATTTTCTGTCCCAAGAGAACCTCCTAAAATCATAAAAAATTTCTTTTTGAGCAATTTTTCTGAATATTTTTTGTATTTCGTCCTCTCTTATATGTCAATTTTCCTTGACAAACTGTTAGCGTTAGAAAAAGAATCTAAAAGCGTTTTGAAACTTTTTTTTTTTTTGCTCTCAAGTCTTTGCGAAACAGATTCAAACACAATTTTTTGCCTTTAAAAGCTAAAAGTATTCTCTCGAAAATCCAAAGTGAAGGCCAAGATGCTGAAAGTGATCATTTTGAAAAACTAGCTTTCAAGCACTCACATACTTGGAGAAATGGACTCATTCACTTCAAGAATTTCGATGGCTAAATTTCAAGCAAGGAGAGAAAACTGTTTTGCATTTAACAACAAAAAATGTCATGGGGGGGGGGGAAAGGGTCGTTCGTGGAATGTCCGCTTTTTCACTCGGACCATCTGGTAACCCTAATCGTTTACCAACCGAACAACGCGTAAAAGTGGTACAGGCGAAAATCGTCGTTTCCAATTTGAATTTTTTATACGGATCTGCATTTACATGCTTACTGATACAAATAACGTAACACTTGAAGCCCACGGACCATTATCAGCGTCGCTTATTCGCTCAATGGATGGGAGAACAGCCAGATCAGTTTTCGTCACAAAAAAAAATAAGTCATCGAAAATTACGATGTTCGCATACGTGGTTATATTCATAAATGAGCAGTTTCAAACTTGCATTTGGTATATACATTTGCCCAATATTGTTGGAAAATATACGACTAAAATGCAATTAACAAACAAACCAACAGATGGCCCACCCTATACATGGCTCGATCGCTCAAGTAGCGATACTGTTGATACTGCATTTTGGTATTAAGTGTTTATGGTCTGCAACGACTACTTCTGCCTTCTGTACAAATATACAATACTCCTGACCATATGCGTTCATACAAGGTCTTACTGGTTATCTACTTCTTTGACAATACCGAAAGATCAGGATAATTAATTCTTAATATATATTTCCGTGCTTCAATAAGCATAATACTCCAACCAAAGAAAGTAAAAACAAAAGAACTGCACATTTACTTAGCTTTATTACTAGTTTCAATTATTGGCCATAATTCTGGTTGTCCATTTGCGTATCATTGCCACCTTTGTGTAGACACCGGGGTAGCCAGAACGAGCACAACCATATCCAAAAGAAACAATACCCACTACAGCACCATTTTGAACAACACTGCCACCGGAATCGCCACTGCAGGAATCTGTCTTACGACCACGTGCACAAAACATGTATTTAGTAATTTGCGACAGGCCTTTGTAGTCTCTAGAACACCTCTTTCTGTTTGTCACTCTAATTTGGGCAGCTTTCAAAGTATTTGATACGCTACCGCCTTCGCTGGTATAACCCCATCCAGCTACGCGCACCGTCGAGCCTGCCTTAGGACCAGAACTGGCCATTGGAATGGTAGCAATGTTTGTGCCCGTCAATGGCGCACTTAGCTTCAATAGCGCCGCATCCATGTTCATGGCACCACTTGTGAATTTTGGCGCTATAAATATTTTTGACACCGTCTGTGTTACGCCATCACTGCCATCTAGAGTAGTGGTACCTCCACGCACTCTAAAATCCGATGCGCTATAGCCCTTGGCACAATGTGCTGCCGTAAGGACCCAATTTGTAGCGACAAGCGTGCCACCGCAAAGTGCGGAGCCGCGACGCACCTGCACCAAAAATGGATAGTTACTAATCGTTGTGGTCTGGCCGCCAACAATGCGTGACTGAATCTTGGCTGGAGATGCAACGGCAGCCTTTTTAGTATTCGCTGCAGCATTTGCTTTCCTTGCATTCACTTTATTGGCGTTCACTCTTTTGGCAGTCACACTACGACGCGCTCGGCGCCTGTTGCCTGTAGCTGCCTCTGCATCCCAAACCAAAGCTAGCAGAACTAGGATTGTAATCAAGTAGTCTAAACGCAGACGCATTTTAGTGTTAACTGTGAGCTTTGTTGCCCTTGCGCTAGATTTTATGCGCGCTAAATTGCCAGTGAGGCTTACCCAAAAACAAGAAAACTTACCAACTGTTCAAATAAGTAAGTTATTTTTATGCATAGTCTTTGCTTTGAACTAACTTATGGACAGGGCTTGGGATTTACGTTGTCAAGGCCTATGACGCGCAAATATATAAAAGTAGAGCAGAGTGGGGAGTTTAGAACGGAATCTTTTATCATACTTGCTTTAAAGTCAATTTATATACCCTGTACTTATAGGTACAAAGGGTATAATAGATTTGTGCAATTTATGTAATGGGCAGAAGGAGGCGTGCCAGACACCAAGTCCTTCATTCCAAAATGCTTATCATAACTTTGGGTAGCGATTGAGCCATGACCGTCTGTCCGTCCGTCCATAAATATTTCCTCAGAACATGAAGTTTGTTGTATTATGTCAATATTTTCCCTCGTAATAGACTTTCACCGTTTTAATCATCACCGTGTGTTGCTCTCAGTCACCCGATTTAATGTCTCTTTTTTTTCTTAAATTGCCACATCTGTCATTGACATTCTATTCTCATCCAATCCTCGAAACATTTTTTATAATCGGTCTCCATCGTATGGAAAATCTTCAAAAATATTCCGTCACTGTGTCACAAGGTGGTGGGGGTTCTATTTTGACGAAAATCAGCGTCACGTAGTTTATGGATGATCTCCTTCTCAAAAAGTTTGGTTTTTTTAAATGTATGCTATAGAAACAAAAAAAACATTTTTATATGGTGAGCCCCAATAAAATAAATAAACAGCATACTTTTGGGCTGACGAAACAGTTCATCAAAAAATCATTGAGTTTTCCTCGGGTGCAATTTTTAAAATTCAATTTTTAGATAGAAAATTCAATTTCCGCAAATAAACAAAGATATTTATAACATTTTTATCGATCACTTATCGAAGAGTAGTCGGAAGCAAAGCAAATTTGTCATTTATTAACAAACTCTTAATAAATACTTTTTTATTTTTTTTATTTATTTATTGCAAAAAATCAAAAATTCATATATTTTTATATATTGCATTTATCACATGTTTTATTGTCGCCAATCCAGGATGCAGCTGGAGCCATCGTTGGGCATAAACTGCCTTAAGGCCACATCAGGCCGTTATAACAATGTAGGAGTTAGGGAATTAAATTTTTCAACGATCGCCTTTTTAATCTTATTACTGGGTTATCATTGAGTAAGTTTTTCGCCAGCCTGTTTGTGTGTCTGGTTAGACAGACGCTCATTATATCGGCTAAGGTGCTTGTTGATTTGGACCTCAATCGCAACCAGTAATAAGGCGCAATGCCTTATTTTGGAACGTCTGTATACGTAAGCGATTCGAGCGAGCCGCCATACCCCAGATCTGGATAGCGTTCCTCCAAGTAGGTGCCACTATTGTGCTATAAAGCGCTCTTTTACGCCGTAGAGGAAGAGGACTTTTTTTTTTAATAAATACTATAACATATTTAAAAACCACAAGTTTTTTAGTCCAATTTTATTTTTTCTCTTAAGTAATATTTATAAATAATACAGTGAACGAAGATTTTGTAACTATATGTATGCATCATGATAAATGCAGGATTTTTATTCTGTAAATTATCGCAAAAGCTCACAAAATACAAAATGTCAACTTTGATTGGCAACTACTTAAAAACCACTAATTATAATTTTTTCAAGTCATTTAGTCCAAATTTTGATTTTTTTTTTGGTGTCTTTTGGCCCAAATCTGCACTTTTAGGTCCAGAGATTCACAAATTCATAATTACATACCATTCGTTACACCTTAGGCCTGACAACTCATAGCTAAGACCTTGAGCTGTTTCTTTATTCGCAATTAGATGGTGCAACATTTTCCAAGAATCAAGCCTACCAACTGTATAAACATTTTTATAATATTTGTATTAATAATAATATTTTAATGGTTCTTAAAAATGTTACTGAGGTCTTTGACGCTGTTCTACAGAAGAGGGGTTTTGCGGTAAACGAACATTTTTGTCAAAAGGACAAATACATTCATTTCTAATATAGTAATTAATTGTTGTTTATATACCAAACTGATTGATAGATCAGTTTGCACAAATGCTTTCATTGTGCTGGAACAATTGACGTTAAAGCTATTTAAGCGTAACTATTTATAAGAATGCTTGAATGTTTTGTATTTGATCGAAGAATCGATTCATTTCGCAGTTTCGAAAGTTTTTTATAGTTCCCAAGCACTGTAGCAAATTTGATCGGTTGACTGTAAACTTTTTGGTGCAAAATTCGTCTGTTTTTCGCTAGTTTATGAAAATATCGTAACCAAATTTTTTTTACCGAAGACACAATGCGCTGCGGTCAGCACTCAATTGGCATCAAGGAGCGAGCCACCGCACAGACTTGAACCAGCACGATTCTGCTCCACAAACGGAAAATCGGAGGGTTCAAAAAGTGCAAAATTTGGGTCACGTAGTTTGGGTATGGCCCCTTATCCCGAATTACCACAGAAACGCATCTTGAGACTTACTGTTGGTGACAAAGACCTTGCGCTAGATTTTTATTCGCACAAATTATTTTACCCAACAATAAGTTTACGCGGCGCGCCAACTGTTCAAATAATTGGTCTACATACTAATATTTACGCAGTGTCTATGATAGTTTTCTGCGATTTGTTCCATTTTAGATAACTCTCGAGTTTCGGAGTTATTTACTTACAATGCAGCACAGCAGCAAATATAAATATTTTTAAATATTATATGCAGCGAAATAAGAACAAGTTATACTTTGGTCAAGGTTTTTAAATAGTTAAAAGACTAAGTTTTTTTCGCTACATAAATTGAGTCAGTAATCTTATTCCCAGAAAAACATTATTGCAACCCCTTTTATTTGCTATTCGAACACTTTTATGGTAGCTGATTATAAGTACCATATTAGTTTTTCAAAATGGCGGACCTAGGATGTGTTTTTCTTTTTTGTGTTTAAAGTTCGAGTTGAGTATGCAAATATGGGTTCTAGGGGTCGCTAACCTCAGATTCGAGATTAGCGAAAACCCATATTTGCATACCCAACTCGAACTTTAAAAACAAAAATAATTTTTTAGGTTTTCGGCAGCCATCTTAGGTGCGCCATTTTGTAATTTTGAAATTCTACCCGCAGATTGAAGTGTGAGGAGGGGTTGTCTGGTTTGACAGAGATTGACCCATATTTTATATATTTTATTTTTGTTAGCATTCTGTAAATTTCTTCCTTTCATAAGCTTCCAATTTTTGGCCTTAATTTTCTTTATAAGTTTTTTTTAAAAGATTTATCTACTAACACTCAAGGATAGTCATAATTATTTGCAAATATTTAAAAGAATTATAGCCAAATGAAAAAAAGAGGAAGGACCAGATTCATGAACACCAAATCATTTTGGGAAAAAAGAAAAGGCTCCCTGATAGTGAATTCAAAAATAAATCAGCTTCTTTTTTTTTACTATAAATTTCATTTAATACTTGATGGGTTATTAGTTAGTCTCAGTAAGTCTTGATCCCTCTCTCACGCTTCTTCAGAGCAATAACGCTCCTTAGTGTCCATAATCCAAGCGTGCAGCTTTGCAATATTTGTATATACTCCAGGACTATCCTTATGAGCACAACGATTGGCCTTACCCCAGGATACAATGCCAACAAGCTTATCGTTAGCATCGACCGCTGGTCCGCCAGAGTCTGCATTGCAGGCGTCCTTTAAACCTGGCACAGAAGCGCAATACATGGCGTCAGTTATGTTACGGTAACCATGATAGAGTTTCTGACATTCGCTGCGTTCCAAGACTCGCACATAAACACTGTGCAAATGATTGGGCACATGCCCGGAACGTTGATCCGTTAATCCCCAGCCAGATACTCTAATGTAGGAGCCAACTTTCGGTGATTTTTTACCCAAACTGATTGTGCCTACATTTGGTCCAACAAGTGGTTGCTGCAGCTGTAATATGGCCACATCATGATGCAGCGTAACGCGATCATAGCCAAGGGGCAGCAAAAATTTACGAACTTGACGTGCATTGCGAATATCCGACAGATAGGTGACACCACCACGAACCACATAATCATCAATCTTGCCGTCGTTCAAACAATGTGCAGCGGTAATGACACAACGTGACGTTAGCAGTGAACCGCCGCACTGTAAGCTGCCACGCCTACGTATATTAACCATATAGGGTTGCTGACGCACCTCACTGCGATAGCCTCCAATCACGCGGCGCACACGCTGCAAAGTGGGTAATTGATCATAGGAATAGCCATGATATTGTTGAACCAACAACAGGAGCAGCAGCGTCAGGCTTGTACGCATTTTGCGTTTTGTAACTATATTTGGATCTAAAGTAGTTAACTGACTGCAGTGCTGCGAGTCTACTACCTCTATATATAGAGATGCGACCTTGTGCAAGGGAAAAACCAAACTTTAATAAAAGGTTGCAGCCAATGTAACTAACCTCATGCAATGATATTAAGATGTTTCTACGCTCGTAATATCAAAACAGCTGCTCGATTGTTTACATAATGCCATTGAACTTAATAGAGTGTTTTGTTTGTTAGTAAACTTGAATATATGTTGTTACCAGAGGCTTAAGAACTCTAGTCTCCCAATTAGAGTTGAAATCGTGAACATTTATGCTCTCACGAACTGTTTAAGCACGAATTCGAAAGGGAATAATCATAGCAGGTTACATTGAATCCCGCAGTTTATTAAAATTAGTACGATAGGTACCTAAACCAATTTTTCTTAACTAACCACAATTTTCGTACTTTCTCCTTACAGTGTTTCTCACCACAGATGTTTCAGCTGGTCGGCAAAAGCTGCATTCCCAAATTCAAATCGATGTGGGTGAACTCTCTGCACAGAGCAGCAATACGGCTACCTATTATATTTTCAGTCTAATAGAGACGGAAGTTAGGCTGCAACAAAAACTCAGCTATACTTTGGATGTTGAGAGGCGAAATGTGGGCGTTGTAGAACAAACCAGCACGGCGCCTAATAGCGCGGACACAACACCTGATAATGCAAAGAGCCTAGCGCAGCAATTGGCAGCTACGAATCTGGCGGTTATATCGCCGGTGCAAGTGGAATTCATAGATGAAACGCGTGTACGTAAATCTCGCGAAGATACGCTAAGCATCAAATGTATGTCAGAGTTCAAATTCTGCGCGCGCTTTTATACGCTAAATCGGCGTCCCTTGACGCAGATCTATAAAGGTGAGAACTTTTTACTGCGCGCCAATACGGAGGTACATGCTACGGATGAAGTGGAAATACTAGACAGCTTTTTTATATGTGTAAGTACCAAGGTCTCAATGGTTTTAAATAAATAAATTTTTGCAAGACAACTCGTTAAGCTACTTATTTCTTTTTTCTTCATTTCAGGATCACAATCTTGTGCAATCGAACTACAGCTTTAAGCGAAAAAAATACACCAACAAGTACAGAGCTGGTGATAAATTGGAAAGTGTTATAGTTTTACGAACCAATGCCACGCTGCAGGATTGGCTATGTGCTAAGGACTTGGAGCGAAGTAAAAGTGATACCATGATATTGCCAAACAGCAAATTTTCAAGCCGCTTGCAAAAAACGCGAGCAGCAGCGGCTGCTCTTGACAAGAATGGAGAGATTACTACATTAGGGCAATCAGCTGGTATTAGTGCCTATATAAACAAATGTCTAACTTCCAAAATACCCACAACCATGACCATCATAAACAATAATTCGGCTGTGACTAATGCGCTGCAATTGGCTAATTCTAGCATAACAATGAGCAGTTCGCTGCAGTCCGAAGACGGCAAGCTGGGTGATGAACTAGATGCCAGGACAGGCGCGCAACATGAGTTCAAAAGTTCACGTCTTATTTACAATAAGGCCTTGGAAGCTGTGCAGGCCACAGGACATTGCCGTGGCTTTATAAAAGGTGTTTACACGTTGGATACTTCTGCAACTATGGCGCCTGTATTTGGTATTTATTGTATAAGATGGCGTAGAGCTGGCGCAAAGGAAGAAAATGAGTCCAAATTTATAATATGTGGTCTTGAGATTGTGGAGCCACCGTTAAACATTTACTGCACAATTGAGGAGAAGATGTTTGTTAAAATGCCCATGGCTTTTAAGGTAGTGCTAAAAAATCCCACAAAGCAAGTGTTGCATTTGATAGCCACACTAAGCATTAGCAAGGCGGATAACTTTATATGCTCAGGCCACAAGCAGGTAAGTAATTGTATGCTCAATAAGAATACAATATTAATTTACTTATGCTTCCAGCTGGATATTTCACTTATGGCTCAAGATGAAAAGGAACTGGTCTATAATTTGTATCCCTTGCAAGTGGGTTGGCAGGATTTGCCCGTGCTGGCATTAGAGTACAATACAAAGGTCGATCCGCAAAAGAATGAGAGTCAGAATGCATTGCTTGACGAGCTGGTGCAACGTGCTCTGCCCAAACGCGTCTTTGTACTGGTAAGTAAAAGAATCTCAAAAGCTATCTAATCAAAAATAGTAACTATTGGAAATGCTAACTATTGGAAATAATCCAGTATACTTTTACAACTTCCGTTCAATTTTCATACAAAAGAGCTTCTATGAACTTCTCCAAAATATTATACTTTCTATGGTTAACATATTAAGATCTGTAGATAACTACATCATTTTTCACTTGTTTATATTTACAGCCCCCACTCAAGCAGCTGACGAAGTAAAGCGGATAACCCTTTGTATCAGCGTTGGTCAAGTAAAATTAAACGAGCCATAGCTCCCCTGGCTAGCCAGCTTACTTTAGTTTTTTAAGTATTTAAAGTTTTTGAATGTACGAGTATGTAAAAATTACACTATTTCACTTTATTATTGCTATAGTTAAACAAAATTGGTTAACATATTTCTAAAAGCTAATACACAGACCAGATACAAACATACACCCTAATTGCAAATACATACTCACATATGTATGAATATATAAACATATATAGCTATATTTCTAGAATTATATAAGTAGCATAATACTTTGGGTGTATGTGTGTTCATATTATATTATTTGTGGTAGTAAAAGTTTTAAATGGTCAGTAGCAATGACCATGCGTTCCATAATAAACAGTTAAAGCAACATTTGTGTGACAAAAATTTTCCTTTATATAACATATGTATGTAGCTCAGCATTTACGTTACTTGCTGCTGGATGGAAACTTAAAGACACCACCGGTTTTTTTTTGATTACGATTTTCGTTCTGGAAAAAAAGAAATAAATCATAAGCGAAACGTTTTAATCAATTTTATAAGATACTTACAAGCAAACGATTGCCAAAAAGCATTTTAGCCTTATCCTCCTCGTGTGGCGTAGCGCGTTCACCAGCGGACAGCGCCGGCTGTCTGCGATGTATTTGCAGCTTCTGTTTAATGGCTTGTGATACAATCACACGCTTGCTCACCGATTTCATGGCCAGTAACAAGTCCAGCCAAGTCCAGGTCACATTGTGATACTCCAAAGTCGGCACCACCAGCGAGTAGTCCGTAATATCCTCCAAATTCTTTTCCTTATTGCCTTTATAGCTAACACGCACTGGCACTTCCGGAATTTTTATGTATATAAAGAGTTTATTTTTTTCAGCGCGCTCCTTCATCTTTTCCACATCATCCTTTTCGATTTTTACATAGAACTCCGAATCTTTAGCACTTTTCTTACTTTTGTTTGTTTTTTTGGTTGAAGATTTTGCCTGTAAATTCGTTGTGGAGGCCGAGCTGGTCGAGGCGTTGTCATCAAGCTCATCATTCACCTCCGTCTCTGATGCATCGCGATCCGGAAAACAAAACTTTAACATTGTGCTATAGAATTTCTTTGTAATAGCTATGGTAATGGGCGCTACATTAATCTCAAAATGTTCCTTGACAGAAATACCACCTACGGGCGGCTTCTCGCGACAGAATATCCGCAGCACTCGCTTATGCGTGTCTACGGGCATATTCTTTTGTATCTCAGTAGCTAGAAGCACATCGCGGTAGATTTCTCGAGGTAATAGGTTTTCCATGCTAATGTTTCCCAGTTCCAATAAGTGTTCCACCGAATCATCGCTCTTGGATTTTTTGGTATAAAGAAAACCGCTTAGCACCAAATCGGCTATGCCTATCTGACCATCTGTTTCGGTCAAACGCCATTGCGCACGTTTAAAGCATATCTCATTGGCGCGCACCATGGTCACAGACTTGTCAGAACGTACATTAGAGATCTTGCTGAGCTGTGATAACTGGGTTTCTTTATAGCACAGCAACATCATATCCAGCTCTTCACTATAGGTATTAAGTTCCTCTTTACTCTCACGTATTTGCTGCTGCACGTGCTCAAAATCCACACGCAGATCCAAAGTGTCGCCTTCCTCGACGCGCTCTTTGCTTATTAAATGTATGTCTTTTTCCAGAGAACGTATCTTCATTAGTAGACTGCGTATGACTGTTTGCTTTTGTTGTATGGGCCGCTTTTGATCCTCCGTCGAATGCAGCTGCAGCTGAAAGCGCATGCGAGTTAACTTTTCAGCTGCCTGTTTGCGTTGGGGTTCTACATAAAGCAGCAGATTGTTAACAATGTCCAAAATCATGGCATATTGCAGAGAGTTGGTGCACACATCCAGATCGTGATGCATAAGCGTAAAGGCATCCACAGGATCATCTTGTTTCTCCCAGGGCGATAGCGTTTCTTCGGATGGCGGCGGTGGTACTTCGAAAATACTATTGGGATCTATGGCGTCGCCGTAACTAACATAGAAAAACTCGCATTTACAACGTGACACAATGCGTTGCAGCTGCACAGGTTGCGACTGTCCAGAGTTGTCTTTAAGAAACGCGCCTACCGTTTCAGATACCACGCCGCCCACACTGCGACCACTGCCGACTAGATGAGATATGTCTTCTGGCAAATTGTTAATCACCGTCTCGTCTTTGTCCTGAATGTTGTCCACCGTAAGCCACATAATCTCTTTTTCCAACAGGGAATCATTGTCTCCAGCGCTGACTGTGGCATAGTACTGCATGCATTCTAGCAAACCCTTCCAAGTAGTTTTTGAGATAAGCGATCGGTCCCGCCAAACTGCCCGATGCTCGCGTTGTAAGATTTCTGCCTTGGCTGCACTTATTATGACATAACCTGAGGTCTCACAACCTTTTAGCAGAACCTGTGAATTGACTAGGCTGATTGACCAGTTTTCATGTATTACATCCTGAGCGGAACAGGCCTCCAGTCCCTGTAGCTGCAGCTCCCTTGATTGCGTGCTATGGTCATCGCTGAAGACATTAAATTTATGATCCGCCTCGGCAATAAGCTGCTGCAACATGGCAGTGGCGTGTACCTGAGCCGGAGCCTTTTTCAAAGAAGCATTCGCATTAGCAACTGTAAGTGGGAAATAAATATAGTTTATGGTTTTAATAATCTACAGTTAAATGTTTACCAATACAAATACACTTACTTGGCAATCCCTCGCTGTTGCTGCTGGACAAGGTAATGGTACTATCGCTACGTTTATGCTTAACCATGGCAGAGTTTCCGCCTTCCTTACGATAGCTTTTAACCGCCTCCGTGGATAAATTATTTTTCAATTTTTGTGATTTCATAAAAGAATCGAACAAAGCAAAAGCTACATCGCGATTGCTTTTTGTCCATGCACCTTTCAAGTCATACACGACCAGTTTGTGCGTTGGTGTCGTTGACTTGGACTTGCTCTCATCCTCTGCATTGCTAGCAACCGGCATTAGTGTCTCACGTCCGTACGAGACCTTTGCAACACTTAGAAAATAAAATCGCACAATTTTAAAAGCGTCCGCAGCGCTGGCCAAATTCTCGGAACTGTCCATTTTTTCGGTTACAATGCTCTTAAGCCAGATCTCAGCATCATTTAGCTCACAGTTCATATACACAGTCGACCAATCGGCCCGCGGTCTATGTATAAGTCCATCATCTATAGGATTAAGGTTTAGACAATACTCGGAGCTAAAAGAAACTCGTCGTCCGTTAAGTTGAAAGCCCTTGTGTAGAGCATGGGACATCCAGTAAAGTACTTGGAACTTATGTAGGCACATCTGAAGATTAGCTTTTTTATAGTGCCTACTAAGTTGCTTTTTGCGCGGTCGAACATTGTTAAACACTGGACCACGCCTTGTTGGACGTGTAACGCCGGAAAGTATTAGTTTAAGGCTTTCAAACCAGCGCAAAGTGCTCCCATATAAAACCAAACTGGGTATGTCTATTTCTACCTCATCCCCAGGCTTTGGTTTGGTCTCAAAAGAAATCCAAATGTTCAGATTCAGTGAACGATAGGCTCGAAAAGAATCATGCACCTGGTTACTTGAATATTCTGGTAGTTTGTCAGGTGCACAAGGCATGACGGCGTGGTGATCGTTTGGATTGGCCAGACAAATCCAATTTAGCTTGAATGTTAGCTTTAAATTTGGAAAGTGTAAAAGACGGCAATCATCATAGCGAGACGCTGTGCGCACGGTGACCTAAAAAAAAATATATCACAAAAAATTCACTTTAAGGGTCATTCGTACATACATTCAGTTCGCCTTTAAACATAATTTTTGCATTGGTCCACACAATGCCACAGTTGTTCCAAGTCAGCTCCATTTCCTCGGTTGTATTATAGGGATCCAGCGAGGCATGCAGCAGTACTGTAAACTGCTTGGCTATCAACGTCAGCCTTCCATGTAGCAGCAACCTCATTTTGTCCCAAAAAGGTAGTGGCGGACTGGGATCCTTAGACGGTGCAGATATTTTCTCAAAGCTTAGATTGCACTGTGCCATGACGGGCTCCCAACAAGGACCAAAAGCATAACTGCAACTTTCCAGCTCACAATCAAAATCATGGTAAAATTTAAGAGACGGCATGCTTCGTTGCACTACATCGGTTTCAAAGGGTTCTCCCACCTCTACAAGAACATCGCGCTTGGCACGTTTTGAGGCCATTTGCTCGGCGCCACAAAGATTTCCGTATAAACGCATTGATTTCACGCAGAACATGGGTTGTGGGAAATCACTTTAAGAAATGAAATTTAAAAATGCCGATTTAAAAAATGCTTTACACTTACCGCAGCATAAACTTCCACTCAGAACAGCTTATGTTGACACCGCGACACCAGAGCGTTGAAAATTGTAAGCCCTCTTCTGGCCAAGGACTTTCAGAGTCAATTTCGCGCATCGTGCGTGTTACATTCTCATATCCATGTATTGATATATCAGCCATCGCCATAATTTCCACATCGGTCATAATCCAAGCCAGCAGGCGAGTGCGAACAGGACCTTTCTCTCGTATTTTTTTCGAGCGCTGAATATAGATTTCAGAGTTCTTCTTAACCAAGTTAGCATAGAGACTCTCAATTGTGCCAGCTGGCACCAAAAGACGCTCCGAGCACAACTCCGCAATCTTTTTATCAAATAAAGTTTTTCGCTTAAGGCTTTCGAGATATTCGTCTTCAAGCAGCACATAGTTATCGCGTAGCTTGACTTCAAAAGGATCATCGCTGATCTCAAGCAAAAATTCCTTGACTTTAATTATCAAATCACTGGGCAGGGGTGATTGCACAGTAAAGGGTTTTTTTTTATAGTTGTGCACCAATTTGATCCATTTAAAGTGGGTAACACATTCGTTGTTAATGGCATCATAAAAGTCATGATCGTAAGGAAAAATCGCCTTAAAGGAACCAATTGTAGTGACCCACACTTTGTTTGAGGGCAGCACAAAACCAGGAAAGTTTTGACGCTCGTTAGTAAGCGTTTCCAGACGTGGAAGTGACTGCATGTCAATTTCTTTTACAGTAAAAATATGCTGATCGTCGATTTTGACAAAAACATTCTCTGCATAAATAATATTACGTTCCTTGTGACTGAAGAACAAATTCTCCACAAAAAACTGTATGGAATGTCGCTCTGATAGCTTTATCTCAAAGATGGTGCTACGCTCTACGGACAGTTCTATAATAAGTCCGTGACTAGTTGCTTTGTTTTGCACCATTGGCGCTGTGGTGGGTTCTGTAGCTGGGCTGGCCAGTTCTGTCTTTAAATCCTGCATATCGCGCACCAGCGTCAACAAATGCATATGCACATTAGAGTTCCACATGGCCTCCGTATTACTGGGTATATAAATAGATAGTTCGGCGCGCTTGTTCTCTGCTTGCTCATATTCTATACGTATTATTTTGCAGTTGGCAAAAACATCTGTGAAATCCGTAAGACACAGCGACGAAGCTGTCATTGATCGCAGTATGGCCATTTGGAACTCCTCCAGCTTAAGAGTTGCAATGTGATTCGCACGAGTAAGATTTATCTCTGAAAAACTCAACAGCATGTAAACATTATGATGATTTACAAAATAGGCTGTTATATCTTTAATTTTAAAAGATACGCGCAAAGTTGTGGGCGACTGCTCGTTTGGTATACTACTGTGTTCATTTTGTTTGGAAATTGGCTTATGCTGGCCGCGTTGGACTACTTTGAGTCCACCGTATTGCTTAATGCACTCCATAGATTTGACAATAAACTCAGCCAACTGCATGCTGTACTCTGTGCGAAAAGTGTGTATGGATACGTCCAACTTAGTGGTGTTTCCATATGAGCACAGCTTGACAAGACTAACGCCCAGGAAAAAGGGAGACCCCGGTGAATGGGTTTTCTTGAGGTTATTTGTATCGTTTATGGAGTTTCCCAAATTAGACCACAATGTTTCAACCATCAGTTCCATGGTCCAATGACGTTGATTAAGCAACAAATTAAGAAACTTGTTCTTATACAGAGAACTTCTTTTTTCTTCACTTTGTTCAAGCAAAAAGCGGGTATGACTAACGCTCATGGCTATGTGCTCATCCTCCAATTTCATCAGCAACGAAACGTTCCACAGCTCGGCACAGCCTTTGACTACAATGCGTTCCATTATCCATTCAAGCACACCACCATGCCTACGTTGCCTGGCAGCTATCCACAGATTAGTATCTGGCTCAAAGCCCAAATTATCTGGCAGGGATTTTTGTTTATGGCCCAATTGCAGAAGCTGATGACTGCGTTGTCGTGCCAGAAAATTATTATTAACAAAGTCATAGATTTCGCTGTGATTGTAGATTATTTGGAATGTTTTTAGTTTCACATAAAGATTGAAAATGTCTTTCTCCAACTGTAAAAAAGGGCAAATATTAGAAATTAAAAAGGTGAGGTTAAGGATTGACTACTTACTACTGAATCAATAGTAAATTGTTCGACAAACAGCAACTTCTCGTACTTTGTATCAATATCTAAATGTTGAAAAACTAATTTGGCGCGCATGGACGGCAAAAGCGTCTTTTCGTCAAAAATTTTTGAATTAAATTTTCCACTTATCTGCAAAAGATGCGAAAATTGAAAACTTCAAATATTCAACATTGTAAGTTAGATCTTACGTTTAACAGCTGCAGCTTGGCACTGAAGTCATTTTGCGAATTCTCTTTTACCGCGGAAAATGTGGCAGCCTTTATGCTAAAATTGAAATTCTTTGGTATTATTGGGGCTAATTTTTCATAGTTTTCATTGTCATAGCTGCTTGAGGTTGGCACTAAAGATTGCTGCAAACGATTTGTCTGTTTGCCTGGTTTAGTGCGTCGTTTAGCTTCGCTGAGGAACTCGTACAGACCGCCATGTATGGTGGACTTGGCATTGTTTATAACCAAGCTAAGTGACTATAATTAAAAAACAGTTGTGCAAAGATGGCTTTTATTGTTAGGGTATTCATTACTCACATCCATTGAAAGTGGTCCTTGTGCAAAGAGTGAAGCATCAAGCGCAACATCGAAACTGACCTCGCCTAGGCAAGGTCGAATCTTGTTCAGATTTTCAAGAGATTGCCGTCGGGCATTGCAATGCCGCAACATTTTTGCTTGTGCGTCACTGAGCGCTGCATTAACCAATAAAACACGCGCGTTCTGTACAATACTTCCATCAAGATGTAGTTCTTTAGCCGTTGCATGTATAAACCAGCCTGGATCGAAGTCGTTGTTCATAAGTACTACCGATATGTTGTTTATATGCACGGCCATAAATTGTGCAAAAGTTATAATGCTGGCAGGAACTTTTGTCTGACGAAAATCGGGCACGCTTTTCTCTGCACCGTACACTGGCTTTTTACTATGCTCGTAGGAGCTATCCACATTTTCCTGCCGGCTATGAATGTCCTTGTTAATGCGTATATCGCGTATAAAAATCGATAAGAGTTTAGTGACTTCTGTGTTGAAGAAGCTACTACGCAAACACACCTCCTCAACTTGCTAAAAGAAAAACGATTTTAGTTAACATTCAAAACTTAAAAAGAGTTCACTTACCACCGAGAAACCACTCTTGCTGATGTGCACATTTTTAAGCGATAAATAAAGTAAACCAATTCGACCAATGCGAACTTTGACCCGAAACTGTTTTACCAGATACCAGCTAATACACGCTGGCAAAATCCTTTACGATAAAAAAAGTGATAAACCGTAAATAGTGATTAATCAATTTAATAAGCATTAATATATGGGTGCGTCTTCGGGAAATGGACTTACCAATAAAAGAAGAGGAAAAGCAGCAAACAAAATATAACCAACTGCAAAAGCATGTTCCCAAACTATACTAACATTGCGCTTGCACAAAAATACTACAAATTTTTATGTTTGAAAGATTTTTTAAGAATAAAACTAGCAACCCCTTCCTCTAGTGTTTTTCTATTTCCATCGTCTGTTGCTTGTTTCATGACGAACAGCTGTTTATAAGCACGTCATTCACAATAGAATTCCAAACAATTTATTAACAGCTGTTGACAGCACATACATATATCAGCTTGCAATTTCGAATTCGAAATTATGCACGATGATGCCTTCTCCTAATTAATGCTAAGTTTGTCCAATTTATTTAACTAATAATTGAATTGATTATATTTAATTAATTCGGTAACACATGCAAAACTACAGTGTAATTTTTTTTATTAAAGTACGCTATTATTGTTGCTATCGATACTTTTTAATAAATTGCGGCAAAAACTACTTCGAATAACATGGCATCGATATGCCGATATTTTTTTTTTTATTTATTGTTTGGCTGATTTTCATTGACGGCAAAATTGCAAAAAATGTCTTTCCACTTAAGTACAAAGGAGCGTTTATTACTGCTCATTGATGACATTGAAATGATAGCCAAAGAACTCATCGAACAAGCCACAATGCCGAAACATCAGAAAATTTCAAGTGCCGAACACGCATCACTTGTAGATTTGCTGGTATCTAAGGATGAGGAATTTCGCAAAATGCTCGAACAGGCTGAGGAGCAAGCAAAAGTGGAGGAAGCTATGGACAAACTAAGGTTGAAGGTAGAGATTCAAGTAAGTACTTAAAATGTTCTACGCAGATCGTGTTCATACTCACACATATTCCTTAGGACCGTGAAATTCAGAAACTCCAGAAATCGCTTAAAGATGCCGAGCTTATTATGTCGACCGCCATCTTTCAAGCTCGTCAAAAGCTTTCCAGTATCTGCCAGGCAAATAAGCGTCCAGTTTCATCCGAAGAACTTATAAAGTACGCACATCGCATCAGCTCAGCTAATGCTGTCAGCGCACCGCTAACCTGGTGCATTGGCGATCTGCGACGTCCCTATCCGACAGATATTGAAATGCGCAATGGACTGTTAGGCAAATCGGATCAAAATATAAACGGCGGTCCAATTACCCATCCAAATAGCGGAGTTACTCCCGATGCACAACGAAGCTTGGGTAACGCTGGCGGCGGCGGCGAGGTTCCCAGTGCATTCCAAAACCAATTCAACTGGAATCTGGGTGAACTACATATGACAATGGGCGCATCTGGAAATTCTGTGTCGCTAGAAACACGGTCACACAAGGAGGCATCGGCACAGGATGATGTTGAAGTGATGTCCACCGATAGCTCAAGTTCCAGTTCGAGTGATTCTCAATAATAATTTTCTAAATATCTTGTAGTTAGTAAGAACTAATAAATACTAAATTTCAACTAGATGTGTCCGTACAGTTAAAAAAATCGTTTAATCGATAACTACTCAATTGCAACTAAGGCATCGATTGTGAATATCGATCATTTTCAGTCGACGTAAAGCACTATGCCATCTTTAAGAATATTTTTTTAGTTTTTTTGCTATAAATTTCACTAAAATGTGGCCGAAGTGTTGTTAATTATTGTGTGCATAATACATAAAATTAGCCCCATGCTAAACACAATCAAAACCATACAACTGTTTTGCAAAAAACGCAGTTAATGCAGGGTGCCTAATTGAAGTTGGTGAAGAAAAAGAAGCGTCTCACAGACAGCACACATAAACACCCAAGTTACGAACGATTTTTATGAAAAAAGTAAATTCACAACAAAGCGTTGTTTATTTATATTCCATGTTGAAATACTGGACAAATTAAGCATATTTCGTATTGTAAAAGGCAAAACACACCAGAATTCAAACCGGATTGAAAGTGCATTGCACGTAAATTAGGACGGCCGCTTGGGTGAAAAGCTTGAAATTGCGGCTAAAGCAAGCGTTTTTTTAAATTCTAAAATTGTTAGTAAAAATAAGAAAAAGTATGATTCAGGAGCCTGTGCGGGTAAGCAAATTTTCATACTGGTTGTCAAAAATGGTTAAGATTGCTTTTGTACATTTTTTTTTTTATATAGGCAGCCATATGCCACTGTCTAAACTACTATGATTACAAGGATGCTATTTTCTTGGCGGAACGTTTGTGCTCGGAAGGTAAGTGGGCATTTAAAGAAAACGGCCTTAGCTTTTTTTTTTTAAATTTTATTTGGGTTAGCTACTATTTTAACATTTTCTTTCTCACAATTTGCAGTGGAAAACGATGAAACCATATATTTACTGGCCACGAGCTACTTTCGTTCCAAATCGGTGCATCAAGCCTATTGGTTGCTGAAGGAAAAATCACGTCGTTCACCACAGTGCCGCTTTTTGCAGGCTAAATGCGCCTACGAGCTAAAGAAATACGCTGAGGCAGAGTCTGCGCTAATTAGCACAGGTTTCGCGGATACAAAAAATTTCGATGAAGTGCAACGAGAATTTGGAGAGTTGGCCTGCTTTGCGTATCAGCTTATAGCCCAAATTTGTATGAGAACCGAGCGCAATAAGATGGGGGCTACTGCGCTGAAGCGTGCCCTTAAACTAAATCCGTTCATGTGGTACGCTTTTGCCGATTTGTGCCTGCTGGGTCAGGAAACAGATGCAGCGTCAATATTCCAAATACACAATACGGATGTGTTCAACACTTGCCAGGGAAGTGTAAATTCCAATTCAATGATATTGCTTGGTGGAGGGACACACATGCTAAATGAACAACAGTCGCAACAAAGCGCGCTGGAAACGTTGCTGCTCAGTAATCTAAGTAATAACACAAATTATATACTATCCACGCCAGTGGATCAACAGCCGCAGCAACAGTCAAATCAACAGCTTCAAAATAACAGCACTTTGCAGAATCTAATAACGCCTAATAACAATAACAACAACAACAATAATCTCAATAGCTCAATAACCATATTAAGAGGCGGCAATTCGGAAGCACTGCAGCAGAACAGCCAAAACCCCAGCATTGCTATGATGGAAGACACGCCTCTGGGCGGCTATACGCACGATATAAGCGGCGTTACAGCTATACCATTGCAGCTACAGCAGCAGCTTTACGACGGCTCTGGAACACCATTCCGCAAACAATTCAAATATCTTTCCGCCATTTCTCCAGCAACTCCAAGTTTTGGTATTATGCCGCTGACTAGTCCCTGCGGCGGCGGTGATGGGTCCTTTATAAGCAATGCACCGGTAATGCAAGCAAATATAAATGTTACATACTCGCCTATGCCTCCAATGCTTGTTGAGGTTAATCAAGAGCCAAAAATTATTGGCAAGAAGCTAAAAACACATGTGGGTGGGTTGATCAATCGTAAGGACACCAGCAGCAATAAGCCCGCCGTTTTTACGCAAACTGGGAATATAACTCCGCGCACGCCCAACAATTTGGGCAATCCAAATACTGGAGGTGAGTTTCATTTACACAAGAAATCAGCTTCAAAAGCATTTGGCCCGTTTCGACCGATATATGCAGCAACATTTATTTATTTTGTTTCAAAGAAAATTTATCTTTTATCACCGATGCATCAAAGTTAAATTAATTTGTATCTTAACTTAAAATCATATTGTGTGCTCTGTCTATGGCCTTTAACGGATGTCCATTAAATATCATATTACTTTGAAGTAATAGAATCAGAACGCCATTTTTCCAAACCTAAGTTTGATATAAATTTCTTTTTTTGTTTTGCAGTGGTTCCCAATCCCAATGCTGCAGTACGACGCAGTTCGCGTCTATTTAGTAATTCGGCCTACTCGGTAAAAGAAAACAACAAATCGCCTAACATAACCAACAATAAGTTTGTGCAGCCGCGGTCACCGCCCCGTAAAACGAAATCCCGTATGTCGAAAATATGTCTAAGTAACGAGCTTATCGAAGAAAAGCTTCATTTGTCTGACAAATTGAGCGAAAAGCAAGCGCGGAAAGAAAAGGTGGAGACCATTACTTCGGCGACAGGCAACAATCGAAACACCGCCGAAGATGCCAAAGTCTTGTTAAACAATAGTCTTAACAATGCGCAGACAATGGCACACCAGTTGCTGTGCATGAAAAAGCAATCCGCCGATGGACTTATGCGACTGCTGCGCGATCTTGCCGAAGGCTTCAAGCTGCTTACGACTTTTCAATGTAAAGCCGCGCTTTCACATCTAAAAGCGACAATACCAAAGCATCATTTGTGTTCAAGTTGGGTGCAATCATTAATGGGCATGTCACATTACGAGATGCGCAACTATGAAGCTGCAGTGGATATATTCAAACGGATACATAACACAGAACCATGCCGTTTGGATTACATGGAAATATACTCGACATCATTGTGGCATCTGCAAAGGGAGGTAGAGCTTTCAACGCTGGCGCAGGATCTAATAAATCAGGATAAACTTAGTCCGGTGACTTGGTGTGTAGCAGGTAATTGTTTTTCGCTACACAAGGAGCATGAGACGGCAATAAAGTTCTTCAAGCGGGCCACGCAAGTTGATCCAGAATTTGTGTATAGCTATACGCTTCTGGGACATGAACTTGTGCTGACCGAAGAGTTTGACAAGGCCATGGACTACTTTCGCTTGGCAGTTATGCGAGACCCTAGGCATTATAATGCCTGGTTTGGAATTGGCACCATCTACTCTAAACAAGAGAAATATGAGTTGGCCGAACTGCACTATGTTAAGGCCTTAAAAATTAATCCGCAAAATTCTGTTATATTGGTGCACATTGGCGCCATGCAATTTTTTATGCAAAAAAAAGATTTGGCCTTACAAACACTTAATACGGCAGCAGCATTGGATCCAAGGAATCCATTGGCTCGTTTTCATCGTGGCTCCATATACTTTTCGCTATGCAAATATCAGGAAGCGCTGCATGAGCTGGAAGAGCTTAAGGAAATTGTGCCAAAGGAGTCTGTAGTTTTTTATCTTATTGGGAAAATACACAAAACACTAGGCAATATGGATCTGGCATTAATGCATTTTAGCTGGGCCACCGATCTCGATCCCAAAGGTGCCAACAATCAAATCAAAGATGCCTTCGACTCAATGGCACATCCTAATTGTTGTCCATCGAATGATACCGCATTGGATGTGGATTTTGAACCAAATTCCGAGCGTTCAGACGACTCCACTCAGGCCCAGCAGGATGTCAGTTATGATAGCGACTATTAAAACCGAGAATTCTCAGTCTGATCATTTGCTAGCGTTTTGTATATAAATAATTAATGGAAAACTGATTGCGTTGTCCCACTTGTAGTCGCTTTTTTGTGTGTTTCAACGAGGAGCTGAAAATAGACAGCTTAACAAATTTGAGTGCACAATAAAAAAAATTAGATAACTTTACCATTAGTAATTAAACAAAAACAAATTTAAACAATTTGTGGTGAATTTTGTGCACTCTAAAAAATCTTGAGACAAAAAAAAATCCTCAAAATTATATACAAATTAAATTATACAAAATTCAAATTATTACCATTAAAATAAACTCTTAAATGTTAAGTTCAATTCATTGTTCAGCGCATCTTTGAAAACGGATTGACAGTGTGCACTATAACAACAACAAACAAAACGGATAATACACAAATTAATCAAAAATTTTGGCATCTTTTATTACATGAACATGGTGCAGCTGAAAATCTGAAGAAGGTATAGTTTCAATTTCGGGTGATAGATGAAACCAAGTTTCTAATATTTTTACATATCTTTGGTCAAACTCATCAGATGTTCGTGAACAAGATATCGTTGAAAAGAAAACGTTCTTTGATCCATTTTATCTACAGCTAAAAGCTTAGGCGTTCTAACATTTTATTTTTTTTTGAACATCGGATAAATATAGCCCAGAATTGCAATCATACCTCGCCAGGAAATGGTTACAAAATTGATTGCCAAATTCAGCGTGTAGTTTACTCAAAACCATACAACCCTCTTGATTTTATTGAAACATTTGTGTTTTATTTTTTGCTTAAATATTTTTAATTTTGGTTCTTATTATATTAGTCATTCTTCATAAATTTGTATTATAATGAACTAATCTGCTAAATTTACAATTTGTACACAAAATTGAGCTCAGTCATTTTTATGTAGCAAATTGGCTATCTTTCCACTTAGTGGACTCCTTCGAACTAAAATATAAAGCGACATGAATTAGGAAATCCTTTAATTTTCGATTAGCTACAATCGTAGTTTGATGATGAACGAGAAGCTTCAAGCTGAAATCACAAAATCAGCATGTCTCCCTTTTAGTTTTTATCTATGGTTGTATTTAGGTAGTACCGGTTGACCCCTGGGGGGAGTCACACATAGACTAGGTAGTCCTTGGTGGTATGGTTGTATTTGGTCTTTCGAATTAAAAAATTTGTTTTCGTCATTCAAATTAAAAAAATAAAATACACATTCCTTAGTAACTTAGAAAATAGCTTGTTACTTATACCTCAATTGATATACATTTGTTTACAAAGTTTGTTTTCTATCGTTAATATATCAAGTTAACCAAATTAAAGGTGACCATTATAAAATTAGGCAACAAACTGCAAAGCATATTCTTTTAGTTTAAAACTATGTGCGAAACTTAAGAATAATTTTTCTTTCGACACCGAAGTTATCTAACATTTGATAAATCATAAACATATAATTTACAATAACAAAAAGTTAACTTCATCATAAAATCGTGTTGTGTTTAAAAAATACCAATATCATAGTAATTGTTCGTCGATTTTGAACGATAAATATTTGGAATAGCATAAGTTTTGAAATGTATGATCATCACATTATAAAACTTTGTCTCCACTTTTGATTACTTTAGGAAGTTAAAATTTTTTAGTTTAGACTATCCTGCTGCGTCATTGAAGATGACTGATCGTCCATTGATTCTATCTCTTCGAGTTGTTCGTCCGTCAAACGCGGTATAACATTGAGCAAATTACGCAGGTGTTGCAGGTTCAAACCCGACATAAGTGCGAAAGCCGGCAAGTGCTTCTCTTCCAACTCATACTTGCGTGGGGCAGGTATATTCAAAACATCCCGAATATTTCTGGTGCCAAATACCTCACCTAACGATTCACTTAGTGACGGCGTGGTGGAGGTATCGGTCGGAAGATCTGGCGAGTGGCTTAAAGTAGCGCCATTATTGGCATCCGTGTTCTCCGATGTAGGGCCAAATTCTGTGGGCACTTGGTAACCCGTACGTTCCATTTCAAGGAGTAGATTTTCTATAGCCGGTCCGTGTTCCAATGCGAATGCATTTAGCCGTTCTTCAGAACATTGTTCGGTTAAACTTTTTGAAAAGGGTGTCAGCTTATGCACAAATTGTGGTGGACGCTCACCGGGTAAAATGTATTGAGTCACTGTTTGATCACGCTCCGTTTTAAATTTCGTCGGATGTTGAGCCGGTTCATTAGCGGGTTCATCATATAAAATTGAATCAATTATGTTCTGATCATATTCAACGTAAATGTGCGACGGGTATTGAACGGGTAAAACTGATTCATCAAATGCGTTATTTGGGTTAATTGTTGGGCATGAAGTTGTCGACGCTGTCTGACGGCCAGCTTCGCGGTTTAAGGGGCAGCATGAAGATCTAAAAAAAAACATATACATATGTACATACATATTAGCAAATAAAGCTACGCATAGCTCTACAGCAACTTACAATTTTCTAGCTTCTAGTGGATATGAATTTAGAAATTGTTGAGTATTCCGCTCAGTTGAACTTGAAGAATTTTGTTCGGGTAAGGGAGGCAGTTGATGCACAAAGTGGGGCGGATATTGTGCGGGTAAGATAGATTGGATCTCGGGTTGTTTACGTTCAGTCTCGAAATTAGCGGGGCATTGAGCCGCTACAGTTGATCCAATCATGGCTTGATCATATTCAGTTCTATCGTTTGACGGATTTTGAAATGGGTAGAGTGATTCAACCAATGATTTATTAATTTGCATGGCTTCGGTAGAAGCAGTAGGCACGTCCGGTGACAACGATGGAGCCACAAAAGAAGCTGTCTGATGGTCAGCCAATGAACCATTGGGTTCTTGCTCACTGTACGATCTACAAAGAATATATAATCTTTATATAAGTAAAAACAATATTTATGCATAGAACTGTACTAACTTACAGGTTTCTAATCGATCCGTTAGCTGAAAGACATGAGTCAAGAATTTCTTGGGTGTACTGTTCGGTCAAACCGGCTGAGTTTTGCTCGGGCAAAGTTGGCATTTGATAAAAACAGTCGAGCGGATATTGAACAGGAATATTAGACTGGATCACGACTTGATTACGTTCAGTATTCGAATGTAACGGGCATTGGGCTGGCTCAGTTGACTGAGCCACGGCTTGAACAGAATAATTTTGTAGGCATGAAGGACATTGAGTGTTTAAACTTGATTCCATTTTAGACAATTCAGCTTCTTGCGTTGAATATTGAATCGGCAAAATGGATTCATGCAGTGATTTATCAAGTTTAATGGCTTCGCTTGAAGTTGTCGGCACATCATTAAGAGATGTTTGCTTATCAACGTTGTGACTCTTAAGATTTCGACGACGCTTCGCGGGTACGTGGCGACAAGACGATCTAAAAAAAATGTTTAACACTTTTTGTTTTTATTTAACATTTTACAGAAACTTACAAGCGTTTAGCTGTTCTGGATTCCACTACAGATGGGCGGCGCCTAGGTGATCTGGAAATTTGAATAAGAATAAAAGATAATTAAATGCTCCAGCATCATACAATACTTTTGAAATTTTGTATATTAATTTAATAAACTTACACACAAGTTCTAACAGCGGCTTTTGTAGGTTTCTTTCTTTTCTTAGCAAGGCTTTCAGGAGCAGTATTCTCTGAGGTAGCAGGTTCTGGCTTTGCTGAAGTGGTAGTAATGCCTTTCTGCTTGATTCTGCACACATTCATTGTGAATTAATTGAAGTTAAATTTAAATAAGCATAAATTATAGCATATTAAAAAACTTACTGGGTTTCATATGCCGCCATTTTGGACGGAGGTCTGCCTCTACGTTTTACTAATGCAGTTGATTCAGTTGATCCAATCATGGCTTGATCATATTCAGTTCTATCGTTTGACGGATTTTGAAATGGGTAGAGTGATTCAACCAATGATTTATTAATTTGCATGGCTTCGGCAGAAGCAGTAGGCACGTCCGGTGACAACGATGGAGCCACAAAAGAAGCTGTCTGATGGTCAGCCAATGAACCATTGGGTTCTTGCTCACTGTACGATCTACAAAGAATATATAATCTTTATATAAGTAAAAACTATATTTATGCATAGAACTGTACTAACTTACAGGTTTCTAATCGATCCGTTAGCTGAAAGACATGAGTCAAGAATTTCTTGGGTGTACTGTTCGGTCAAACCGGCTGAGTTTTGCTCGGGCAAAGTTGGCATTTGATAAAAACAGTCGAGCGGATATTGAACAGGAATATTAGACTGGATCACGACTTGATTACGTTCAGTATTCGAATGTAACGGGCATTGGGCTGGCTCAGTTGACTGAGCCACGGCTTGAACAGAATAATTTTGTAGGCATGAAGGACATTGAGTGTTTAAACTTGATTCCATTTTAGACAATTCAGCTTCTTGCGTTGGATATTGAATCGGCAAAATGGATTCATGCAGTGATTTATCAAGTTTAATGGCTTCGCTTGAAGTTGTCGGCACATCATTAAGAGATGTTTGCTTATCAACGTTGTGACTCTTAAGATTTCGACGACGCTTCGCGGGTACGTGGCGACAAGACGATCTAAAAAAAATGTTTAACACTTTTTGTTTTTATTTAACATTTTACAGAAACTTACAAGCGTTTAGTTGTTCTGGATTCCACTACAGATGGGCGGCGCCTAGGTGATCTGGAAATTTGAATAAGAATAAAAGATAATTAAATGCTCCAGCATCATACAATACTTTTGAAATTTTGTATATTAATTTAATAAACTTACACACAAGTTCTAACAGCGGCTTTTGTAGGTTTCTTTCTTTTCTTAACAAGGCTTTCAGGAGCAGTATTCTCTGAGGTAGCAGGTTCTGGCTTTGCTGAAGTGGTAGTAATGCCTTTCTGCTTGATTCTGCACACATTCATTGTGAATTAATTGAAGTTAAATTTAAATAAGCATAAATTATAGCATATTAAAAAACTTACTGGGTTTCATATGCCGCCATTTTGGACGGAGGTCTGCCTCTACGTTTTACTAATGCAGTTGATTCAGTTGATCCAATCATGGCTTGATCATATTCAGTTCTATCGTTTGACGGATTTTGAAATGGGTAGAGTGATTCAACCAATGATTTATTAATTTGCATGGCTTCGGCAGAAGCAGTAGGCACGTCCGGTGACAACGATGGAGCCACAAAAGAAGCTGTCTGATGGTCAGCCAATGAACCATTGGGTTCTTGCTCACTGTACGATCTACAAAGAATATATAATCTTTATATAAGTAAAAACTATATTTATGCATAGAACTGTACTAACTTACAGGTTTCTAATCGATCCGTTAGCTGAAAGACATGAGTCAAGAATTTCTTGGGTGTACTGTTCGGTCAAACCGGCTGAGTTTTGCTCGGGCAAAGTTGGCATTTGATAAAAACAGTCGAGCGGATATTGAACAGGAATATTAGACTGGATCACGACTTGATTACGTTCAGTATTCGAATGTAACGGGCATTGGGCTGGCTCAGTTGACTGAGCCACGGCTTGAACAGAATAATTTTGTAGGCATGAAGGACATTGAGTGTTTAAACTTGATTCCATTTTAGACAATTCAGCTTCTTGCGTTGGATATTGAATCGGCAAAATGGATTCATGCAGTGATTTATCAAGTTTAATGGCTTCGCTTGAAGTTGTCGGCACATCATTAAGAGATGTTTGCTTATCAACGTTGTGACTCTTAAGATTTCGACGACGCTTCGCGGGTACGTGGCGACAAGACGATCTAAAAAAAATGTTTAACACTTTTTGTTTTTATTTAACATTTTACAGAAACTTACAAGCGTTTAGCTGTTCTGGATTCCACTACAGATGGGCGGCGCCTAGGTGATCTGGAAATTTGAATAAGAATAAAAGATAATTAAATGCTCCAGCATCATACAATACTTTTGAAATTTTGTATATTAATTTAATAAACTTACACACAAGTTCTAACAGCGGCTTTTGTAGGTTTCTTTCTTTTCTTAGCAAGGCTTTCAGGAGCAGTATTCTCTGAGGTAGCAGGTTCTGGCTTTGCTGAAGTGGTAGTAATGCCTTTCTGCTTGATTCTGCACACATTCATTGTGAATTAATTGAAGTTAAATTTAAATAAGCATAAATTATAGCATATTAAAAAACTTACTGGGTTTCATATGCCGCCATTTTGGACGGAGGTCTGCCTCTACGTTTTACTAATGCAGTTGATTCAGTTGATCCAATCATGGCTTGATCATATTCAGTTCTATCGTTTGACGGATTTTGAAATGGGTAGAGTGATTCAACCAATGTTTTATTAATTTGCATGGCTTCGGCAGAAGCAGTAGGCACGTCCGGTGACAACGATGGAGCCACAAAAGAAGCTGTCTGATGGTCAGCCAATGAACCATTGGGTTCTTGCTCACTGTACGATCTACAAAGAATATATAATCTTTATATAAGTAAAAACTATATTTATGCATAGAACTGTACTAACTTACAGGTTTCTAATCGATCCGTTAGCTGAAAGACATGAGTCAAGAATTTCTTGGGTGTACTGTTCGGTCAAACCGGCTGAGTTTTGCTCGGGCAAAGTTGGCATTTGATAAAAACAGTCGAGCGGATATTGAACAGGAATATTAGACTGGATCACGACTTGATTACGTTCAGTATTCGAATGTAACGGGCATTGGGCTGTCTCAGTTGACTGAGCCACGGCTTGAACAGAATAATTTTGTAGGCATGAAGGACATTGAGTGTTTAAACTTGATTCCATTTTAGACAATTCAGCTTCTTGCGTTGGATATTGAATCGGCAAAATGGATTCATGCAGTGATTTATCAAGTTTAATGGCTTCGCTTGAAGTTGTCGGCACATCATTAAGAGATGTTTGCTTATCAACGTTGTGACTCTTAAGATTTCGACGACGCTTCGCGGGTACGTGGCGACAAGACGATCTAAAAAAAATGTTTAACACTTTTTGTTTTTATTTAACATTTTACAGAAACTTACAAGCGTTTAGCTGTTCTGGATTCCACTACAGATGGTCGGCGCCTAGGTGATCTGGAAATTTGAATAAGAATAAAAGATAATTAAATGCTCCAGCATCATACAATACTTTTGAAATTTTGTATATTAATTTAATAAACTTACACACAAGTTCTAACAGCGGCTTTTGTAGGTTTCTTTCTTTTCTTAGCAAGGCTTTCAGGAGCAGTATTCTCTGAGGTAGCAGGTTCTGGCTTTGCTGAAGTGGTAGTAATGCCTTTCTGCTTGATTCTGCACACATTCATTGTGAATTAATTGAAGTTAAATTTAAATAAGCATAAATTATAGCATATTAAAAAACTTACTGGGTTTCATATGCCGCCATTTTGGACGGAGGTCTGCCTCTACGTTTTACTAATGCAGTATTTTCCACTGCATTTTTCGGCTTTAGCTCACGCTTACCTCTGTTGCGCTTTTTGGGTGCAACTAATTCTACAGAAGATCCACTCAAATCAGTTTGCTGATGCATCACATGTTTGAGCGGCGAACGTACGGAGCCCCCCAATTTGTATAACTCATGTACGGGCTGCTGGTTAGGTTGCAGCTGAAGCAACTGGCTACATTCGCCGTCTGTTTCATCGAACAATTGAGGTGATCCAATATTGGCATTTAGCCCGGGTTCGCTAACATTAGAAATACTAGTTAAATTGTCTTGCTTTTCCACTGCAGCATATCCCGCGCTCTTCTGGGAAAAATTGCGTTTCGAGCGCTGCGAACGCTTTCTTTGCGAAGCGGACGGCATTGCTATATTAAATAATGCTTCAGGTATAAAAGTTGGATGCTGGATACCGATTGTAGATTATTTTTGTACAATTTATTCCACAATTTAACAACTTATCAATATTTTAAATGTTTAATACGCAATGTGTGTCAAAGGCAGCAGAAACTGCCGTTAGTCGTGCCGCGTCGTTTCATTCAGAAAAGTTCAATTGAACGCGTCGTCGAAATGAAGTGAATAGGTCAGTGAGTGAACCGGTTCATGAGTCAGTTGGTTCCGAGCTTAAATGTTCCGATAAACGCGTAAGAGCTATTTACAAATTACTATTAAGCCATATAGGTGATACAAGTAGTAAATTAAAATTTATAAGACATTTTGCAATACTCTTTAAAATAAATAAACATCATAAAAAAAAATGTTAAGAAATTGAACTAGATCAAATGTTTTTGGATATATATCATTCAGTTTTCTGTCGCTTACTTGTCCATCGATAACTATCGACAGTGCGCCTGGTTAGGTGCATCCCTAGTACTTGGTTATTTATCAATTGACAACAATTGCAAATCAAAAATAATTTTCTATTGTAAAAATGGCAGCAGGAGTTCCTCGGGAATTAAATGTTTCTTACATAACTCGAGATCCTGCATTAGTTAAAAATCGTATATATGTGGGAAATCTGCCAAGCTGCACGCGTGATGAACTTGAAAGCATTTTTCATCCATACGGCAAAGTTTTGGGTTCCATAGTGCAAAAGAATTTTGGCTTTGTGCAATTTGAGTCTGAAGAAATTGCCAACAAGTGTGCGGCCGCACTTAATAAATCCACCTTTAAATCCAAAACATTAGTAGTGCGTAATGCCAGCAATAAGGCTAAGAATCCTCATCCCAAAAAGAATGCTGGCAAAGTGAACGCTGCTGTCCCAGCACCGATTACTGTGGTACCCGATGATGTAGTGCCCATAAACGACTGTGAGATTATAGTGGTCAATCGTGAGAACACGTAAGTAGCTTGTCATAATCATTTTGGTTTTTGTTGTAACGCTACTATTTGTGATTTTAGAAAATATGCGGAATTTATTGAGGAACGCTTAAGACAGTGCGGCATGCGCGTGGATGTGCTGTTTCCCAATGAAGACGTCATGCTGGGAAAAGTATTGGCTAACATATCCTCACGTGGTTGCCTTTACGCCGTGCTAGTAACACCGCAACATGAGGAGCTAAACAGCATTACAGTCAATATATTGTATGGCGTACCAGCAGAACATCGCAATATGCCGGTAGAAGATGCTATTAAGCTTATTGACACGGATTTTCGATTAAAAAAAAGTCGAGACAGCGTGATACAGCAACAGCAGCAACAACAATTGCTAAAGCAGCAGCAGCAACAGTTGCAACAGCAGCAGATGCAGCGTATGCCACTTGCCCCTGCTCCACCCATGCAGCACGATCAGTCTCGGCATCCACCAAAAATGCAGTCGCTTCTCAATATGCTGGCCGAGAATCGCTCACTAACTGCCCTGCAATACGAAGCTGTTATCAAGTATTTACAGGAACAGCACGAAAAACAGGTAAACCTGGAGCTGGGTGAGGCCAACGCACAAGCTAAACTAAACGCAGCTGACCCAGAAATTGAATTGCAAAAGAAAATACTTAGCATTATGACCAAGTCATCGGTTGTTGATGTGGACTACGAGCTCATGTATTCCACATTCCAGGCGGTAACGGAAGACAAGCGATTGATGGAATTGCTGCACGATCCTCGTGTTATGAATGTCTTAGAGAGTTTATACAATTCGGAACTAGTAGATACGATCTCGGCGTTTTTATAAAATTTTACACACAAATTTAAATAATTGTATATGATGATAACAATAAAAGTTTAATGTATACAACTAAGGCCAGGAACGCTTGGCCTCATGACCCTCGTACTTGCCGCGATATTTAAGACCTGTTACCAGCGTGGAACTCTTGGGGAATGCTGTCTGGCCATTGAATTTGGTATCAGTGTCGGGATGGAAGCGCAAATACTCGTATTGTATGTGCAGATTTTCAGGCAAATCCATACGTTTCATTGCATCTAGCGGCACAGTTGTATCCACAGGTGTTTCATAAAAGGTAACTACATCGGCAACTGTGGCCAGTTCATGTACTTGCGAGTTGGGAACGCCATGCTTGAGATCCTCAAAGCACGCGGTTAGCAGCTTAAATTTTTGTGCTAGATTACTCAGTGCGTCATTTTTGCCTAATTGTAGCGTCTTTGCTATGGCGTGTACGCGTTCTGCAGCATTGCCGGGCGGTTCATAAGGCTTGTTGGGACGCAAAAAACTAATCAATAAGAGATTTGACAATAAATTGAGTTTATAAATAAAGGAAAACTAATGTTTACCCTTTTGCTGCAATTGATTTACAAACTGCCTTCAATGTCTTGGACTGCGGCGTAGTTTTGCCAGCTGTCGCATAACATCTTTGGATCTATTTGTTATAAGAATTGTTTTATTATTATGCACGTATGTTTTTATTAATAAATTTACTTACATTTTGCACAGAAGAAATTAGGCATTTACGTAAATTGAGAGCTGCCATTGTAATAGTGCTGCCAGACTGCAATACAGCAAAGTGGCAATATTGCTGATTAAACGATAAATCGAAAATGCAGCTCACAAACAAACGACATACGCTGTTAAGTGCACTGTTAAATAATAGCTACTCAATTGTTATGCACACACTGTTTCAAGATTTTTAACATCGGTCTCGTCTCATAAATTTTGTCCCGTTTAGCGTGAATTTTCGCGAAATAAAATTAATTTAATTACTGCAAACACTCAGAGCTAAGTGTGTACGTGCAACATGTGTATTAATAATGAAAGCGTTTGAATGCAAAACTATATGAAAAATGTGTTTTAAAAGCTACACAAAAAATCGATCGAAATGTATTGCTCGACGAGTGTGAATAGAAAGTGGCACAAAAATGTAAATGATAAAACCAAAAACCAAAGAAGATTTTCAAAAGAAATGCGAAAAATATCTACGCGTATATGTGTGCTGTGTGTGTCTGAAAGAGCGTGTAATGAAACTAATAAATGAATATAAATAACATTGTTTTCAATTATTGCCAATTGTAATTGACATAATGGCATTTGAATATTTCCGCAACATTTATGATGCTTATAATTACTAAAGCGGTTACTCTGATTTGCTTAATGAGGGGGTTAGATTTATGTGTGCAAAAGAGAGCAAGGAATTATGTGTGAGTGTGTGTGCGTGTGTTCAAGCAACAAAGTTATTTCCAAACATAATTTAATCAACTATTCCAAACTAATGACTAAATCGAATATATTTCGTGTGTAATATATACAAGTTGTAATACATAAAATTACAATTGAAGCAGCAGCCGCAGCAGTTGTAGTCAAGGAAAACCTACGAAAGTGGTTGCTCGCGTCACTCCATGTAGGTGTAGGTGCGTTTGCGTGAGTGTGTATGTGTGTGCGAGAGGAATGCTGTCTATGTATCACGTTTCGCACTCTATGAAACTTGCATGTTTGCGTAGATTAGCGTATAGGGCATGAAATATTAAACTGCAGATTGTCTATATACTTTATAAACTGTGTAAAAAATCAAATTGGCTAAAAAAAAACTAAAAAAAAATATGGTGTTTTAAATGTTATGCAGCTACAACGACAAATCGATCTGATTATGGCCGGAAATATCGGTTTTTATACAAATCTTGCATCCCTAAGCAGTAGCAGCATTTCCAAGATGAGGGTGACGATGCAAACAAGCAAGAGCAGAGCGAGAGTGCGCGCGTTAAAATAGAGAGCGTACGCGCGCCGAACATTTGATAAACAGAGCCGCCATACACGCACACAAACAAAATAAAACTTGTTTGGCGAGCGAGCGCTCTTGTAGCGCTCACTTGCAAAAAGAGCAAAAGCCGCTATTCGCTGCTGCTCTATAAGTGTGTGTGTGTGTGTTTGACGGAGAACTGACAAATCCTCTTTTGAGTAGGCTGCTGCTGCTCGTTGCTCGCTACTCGCTGCTGCACTGCCGTCGCCGCTCTTTTTTTTTTAACCAAAAGCAAAGCTAGGCGAGCAAAATTTCCATTGTGTGTGGCGATGTCGCCGTCGTCGTTGTCGTTGCCAGCCAGCCAAAGCCAGAGCCAGCAGCAAAAACAGTCTCGCAGTCGGTTTAAAATTTTCTGACTCGTCATTTGTGCGAAATACACAAGAAAGGCGAGAAAAAATGTATATACATATACATTGAGTAATAAATTAAAAATAATATATATATTTAACAAGCGCAATATACAGTGCGCTGTTGTTTTGTGGCGAATCACTCGCTTAATCTTACGGATCGTGCTATTCCGTATCGAATACCAATTGTCGTGTGCGTGCATTTGTGTATGTTTTGTGCCAAATATCTAACAAAAACCAAAAAAAAAAAGTGTTTTAGTTCATGTGTGCAAGTGTTTTTTTATATTTTTTTAAGAACAAACTTATTACTCATCTGCTTTCCAAAACATGCAAACACACACACATACATATATATAGACGTATTCAAAGTGTATGCGTAAACGTTCACACAGATACACGCAGACAAGCGAAACGCAGAAATAGTTATTGTATATGAAGGAAAAATCGAAATAAGTACAATGTATACAGAAAATGTATTTGAAATGTGCATTAAAAGTGGGCAGAAAATCATTATGAAGAACTCGCATATAAATGGTGACGCATTTATGAAAAGCTATGCGTAAAAAAGCAGCTTTTATCTTTTCTTCGTCGCATATTAAAAATTTGAATAAACTGTAGCTAAAAACTACCTATTTTATTTTTTGTCTACATCAACGATTAAACGAAAACCAGCGACTTTCATCGTCGTCGTCGTTGTGCGTCGGTGTGTGCATGTGTTTCGGTTTTTGCATGTGTGTGTGTGTTTGTATCTGTGTATAAGACTTGCTCACAGATACTACTATGTATATTGGTCTCGCCGTCACGTCGTGTGCTATGCTCTGTGTGAGCGCCTTGAAAAAAAAGAAGTCAATTTCTCTCTCACGCGCTCAACAGTGGAATGAATGGACATGGACAGACACACAGACGGACAGACAGACAGGCGACGCGACAGTGGTAGAGGCAGAAGCAGAGACACACAGCAGACGGCGGCATAGTTGGGACGGTACGCTGGCGGCCGAATGAACGTTCGTCCACCCTTGTAATTGCTGTATGCGAGTATCTGTGTGTGTATGTGTGTGCGAGTGTGTGTGAGTGAGTATCGCAAAAAGCAGCAGCAGCAGTAGCAACAAATAAGCAACAGCAAAATAAAAAACAATAAGAAAAATCGTAAAAACAAAAAAGAATACAAAATTGTTTTTCATTCGTGTCGCCGCTGTGTGCCACTGCGTGCAAAAGCGAATAGCTTTGCGTGGTTACTATATACATATAGCATATGTATCTACATATATATATGTATCTTGTGCTGTGAGTGCAATTCGTTTGCGCTGCTGTGCCTCTCATAAGCTTGAATGTGTTTGAATGTATGCGTTGCCGATGCTTTTGCTGATTTCGAAATTGATTTACCTGAACGTGTTTCGGTTTCGGAAGCGCGCGCACAACGCGTAACTCTTGTTTGTTGTTGTTCAACCTCAACAACAGTTAATAACAAGATAAATTGAAAAAAAGAAAAAATAAAAACGAACAAAACCCACACACAAGCCAGCGCAGCTAGCTTAATAAAAATTTGTTCAAATCTTTTTTTGCAGTGCAACAACGACGTAAACTACAACAACAACAACAACACAATAACAGAAATACCAAGAAAAGTGTGCAGTGCAATCAAAATACATAATGCAAAATAATACATAAGGAAAATTATTTCGCCAAAGAATTGTTCAAATAAAACATAATATATAAAAAGAAGTATAGAAGAAAAATACAAATCACAAATATTTGTGTATCATGTACATCGGCTATAACAGCTGCACTTGCATCTTATAGCGCATGTTCTAACCCAACAATCCCAATCAATTTTATTACAAAACAACAAAATAATCCCAGCGGAATATTTGTGCATATGTGTGTGTTCGTCTCTGTCCCTCTCAATCTCACACTCTATCTGTTCTGCGCGATCAAAATAAAACAACCAATGTGCAAAATTTAAAATACTACAAATTATTACCAATTTACATCGTTGTTTATATACATACATATATATACACACATAATAAATAAAACAAGTACATCTTGAGAAAATGAGGTGCTGCTGTTGTGCAAAAATAACAAGCCAAGAACTATGACGCACCAAAATCATCAGACAAACGGCGCAAGTTTGGAGGATTGCCATACAAACTTTTATGCCTTGGTAAGTACCAGCCTTATCTATCATCTTAAGTAATCCCTATAAAAACAAAAAAGAAATGCCAACTTAAGCTAGTCAATGTATATAGTTTCGCGTGTGATTAGAATTAAAGTCTAGAAATTCAATATCCATAAATAAAAGCCCGCTTGATTTAAGCTACCGATTTATTTTATGCGAGGGGTTACTATTTATATTTTATGGTTTTTTGCACTTTTTTATATTTTCAAAAACTTTATTCTCTCTGAGTTTGTGGAATCGTCAAGTTATGCGCTACCCAGTCAATCTTCTAATACCTGACATTCTTTCTTAACATATCGTGCACGTGATTTTGAACAATCTTTACGAAATTCGTCGGCGAATTTCTTCATGATTTAATTTAATTTTCAAGCCACTGTAAAATACTTGTGGTTATGTTTAATTTTAAAAAATGTCGAACTTTTCAATGGAAGTGTCAGATTCCATTTTTTTTTTGTTTATTTAATTTTATTATATGTATCTAAATTATAAACTATAATAAACACTAGGTGAACAATTTAAAATTTTTATATTTATTTTTTTATTTATTTATTGGCAATCAACCGATAAATTGAAAAGGTTATAATCCAATATTGTCACAAAAATAAAATAAATATATTTTAAATTAGTTTGTACAAATGGACCCTAAATGATCGCTCAAGTACTTTATATATATTATAAATTTTTTTTGTAATAATTTAAAACTAATTGAGATTTACAATAGTTTTTATATTTTTAAAACGTAATGAAAAAGACTCAAAACATTACTTAATTATTTGTCAGATTCCATTTGATACCATTAGTATTACCAAGGCGCAACATAAAAATAATGACCCTCGTAGACACTCTAAACTTTGTTTTAAATATGCAAATATTTTGTTTATTTAAAATATAAAAAATTTGTTAATTTTTTAATTAATATTTTTTATTTATTTTTATTGTCCTTTATTTTCTTCATATTATAATAATGCTTAAAGCTAGCTTGATTTTGTATTAGTTAAAATTATTTAATTTTTTTTTTTAAAAACTAAAAATTATTTTTAAACAAAGTTATCGTTAAATTTGATGTCAATTATTTGCTTCAAATCATAGATTTTAATAAATATTTTGGATAGTTTTTTTTTTTCTTTTTTTTTAAATAACACTTCCTTACAAAAAAAAAAATGAAACACATATTTTCGTATAAATATAGTGTTTTTTCAAACACGTTTTTAGAGTTGTCACAGTTTCAACTTTTCTCAGTTTTTTCGGCAGTAGCAAGTCGCGTTTTACTCCACACGGTTACTGTGAATGATATAAATTTCGCTTTCATGCCACTCAGATTTTTAACTCTACCTTGGAATCTAGTGTAGAGTAAAAAGGGCAGTGAACTTTGCACGTTACTTTATTCTAAAGTGATTTTACCCAAAACACAAAGTTTTATTCCAGTATCTCTTTTCATAGTGATTCATTGCGAACTTTTTAAAGCTGATTTAATTGTTACTAATATACAGGGCGTTTAAAATTAAAAAGTCATTAAAATGTTCAAAAAGAACCACGCTTCATCCGTGGCAAATTTAAATTCTAATTATAGTTTAGATCAACTGCTTTTGAGTTTTTCGAGTTTCCGCGACTTAAAAAAATGCAAAATTTTTTGGGGCATTGAAATTTTGGAAACTAAAAAATTTTAAGAACATGGCAAAAAATGAGCTTGTTAGTTAATGATTTTTAATGCAACTTAAAAATAAAAACTACACCCATTAGTGCATATTATTCCTTAAATATTGTAAATATAAGGTTAAGTTAAAAAAAACTAAACATATTCAAAATATTTTTTTATTATAACATATTCATTAGTTCTGTCTAAAAGTCTTTAATTGAAGTTGAAAATTTTCGCTGCTTTATATTATGTTTTGTTCTTAAATTGCGCTCCATTTCTTTAAGTGAAACAAGGTTAGGGAAAAAGCCCACCTGCATTTTTGAGGCAAGGGCACATCTGTTAATTCAATTATATCGATATTATGCGAAGTGTAACAGCTGTTGTTTGCTCTAGTTATCGATTGTTTATATTTGCTTAAGCGGCGATATCAGTTTACAATTGTTGTGTACAAGAACGACATTGTCATTAACTCCACTTGTTGTTTGACTAGTTTCACAACACCAACAACAACAAGAACAAGCCAGCGTCAACTATTTTCAAACAGCGGAACAGCAATAGCCGCAAAAAAAAAAAAAGAAAAACACCTTCCGAGATTCTACCAAAGCAAAACTACTCTGCATAGAGAGCGGATACGGTAATATCATGGTATAACCACTAAAAAGAAGCGACAAACCAAAAAAAATGTATATAAAAAACCATGCAACGTGTGTGCGCTGACTTCCCATACATAACAGGTTCTTCAGACGGTGACCCGGCCAACTAGTTCGATGCTGCTGCTGCTACTCTGCTGTTGCTATATCGTTTCTTTTTTTTTTTTTCTTTGTAAGGTGGCATATTTCTTTAATGAATCTTGCGCTGACAAAAACAACAACAATAACAACATCAGAGAAAGAGAAAAACCTAAAAGAAGCACATTAAATAAAATAAACTTAAAAGCAGCGCGCATACTATTTACGTTGTAGGAAAAACAAGACTAGAGCAAACAGACCCATAAGAAAAAGCTGAAATGGCAAGAAGCTTGGAACGGAACACAACAATGACGAAGACTATGGAGACGACGACGTCGCTGAAGACCGCAGTAGCGGCTCGTACAAAAGTCAACGTGCTCCACGCCCGTTACCCCACACAGCACACGGTGTTTAGTTGTGGTCCCCTCTGGCGTGCTAGCGATGCCGACGATTGAGAATGGAACGAAATAACGAAACAATAACAAACGCGCAAAACTTTCTCTGAGCGAATGACAACACAAACAGGCACAGGCACTCGCACTCACACAATCTCACGAATGCGCAGATAGACAGACAGAGACGAGTCGTAGATATAAAAACTTGCTGCCGAGGCTGATTACATTGTAAGAGTGTGTGAGAAAAGAAGAGAGAACTAGCGAGCATGAGAGTAAATAGTGAGCAGCGGTTAATATTAAACGGCGGTAGTAACAGAAATAAAAAGTTTGCTTGAACTTGAGAGGCACGCGCGCGTTAACAAACACTAGTGCGCGTTAGAATGATAACACACAGCTGAATATGAACACCTAACGCAGTTATGCCAATGCTCACGCACTCTCTCATCACCAACTCACATACATATGTATACAAAGCAGACTATTTAAATGTAGCGCACAGCAAAACGAGCGCAAGCCCGAAGGCAAAACGACACAAATATCAAAAAAAAAGAAAAAAAATCTACACAAAATACATGTATACCGCAGTTTGAGCATGGAAATTGCAAACTGTCAGATACGTGCAGCAGTAGCAGCGTCGATAAATACCATTCGCAGACAGTAATGACAATGTTGAACAATGTTGAAAAACGTTAAAGAGTCAGAGAAAAGAGCCGAGTAAACAGCCGGTATGGCGGGTGGTGGTGGCAGATGGTCACAAAAACTCGCCAAAATACAAGCTAATAAATACTGAAAGGAAAAAAAAACAATGCAGGCCCCACAAGTAACGAGTAAAACGAGAGCGAAAATGAAAACACAAATTGCGGCAAGTAGTAGACAAGAAGCAGTATACAAGAAGACGAAGAATGAAGAAGAAGCAAACGCCAAAGCCGAAATAAAATCAAACGGAAGAATGTGGAACATGGCATACCACATGGCTGTGACTTGCGTGGGGGGTTTTTGTGGTGGGGGGTGAGTCGACCTCAACGATTACGACGAAGCTTGTCGTATGCAGCAACAGTGGCAGCGACGTCGGCAGTAGCTAGCTGCTAGTCGTTGTTTGGGGGAATACCTCTTGCTTGTTGTTGTTGCTGTTAGCGCGCGTTTAAAATTGTCTCTGTGTGAGAATGGAGATTTGTGTTGGTATGCGTGCTCGAGGTGCAGTTATTTAGATGAGAGTCTCTGTGTTTTTTTGTGTGCGGCGGCGATTGAATTGTTTTTACGCTCTTAGCCAAGTTTAGCCTCCATTGATTTGTGCTTGCAACGCCAGAAACAGCAACTACAACTTGTTTCGAGCAAAAACGACAACTATATACACGATGCACATCTATACATATTATGTATACATACATATGTATGTAGTATGTACATATGTATCTATGCCCACTACAACTCTCAACGGAAGCCGCCAATGACGAACAAAAGACACGACCCAAGCAACCAAGCCACCAACCATCCAAATCAACCGACCAGCAAGTTTTTTGTTTAGGTTTTTGTCTTGTCTTGTAGCTCTCTGTCTGTTGCTACTCTTGCTGTATCTTCTATAAGATTTGTTTTTGCTTTTGTTTTGAGTGTTGGCTTGGCGCTGTCGTTGCCCATTTTTTCTTTTTTTTTTGTACCTTGTATGCCTTTCTTTTATTTTTGTTGTATATCTCATTTTGTAGTTTTTGATGCTCGCTGGTTGCTTGTTTGTTGCACTTGTGATGGAAAACAGCAAAGCCAAAATGTTGTCTTCAAAAAAAAAAATGCTGCGGCACAAATTGTATGTAGGATTTAAAACGTTATTAAACACTGCATTTTTAAATATACACTGTTGACTAAAACTTTGGCTGCAGTAGGCTTTCGGAAAATCTTTTTACTATCAAAATTTGTTTAACGAGTTTTTGTGCAAACCTAGCACTACATGAGCCCGTAAAATTTACAGAAATACCTAGCCTAGTCAATTTCGTCCCGTATTAACATTAACCTTTGGTCGAAGTTATTCATAAATGGCCATATTTGCATACAGAGGAATTATGAAGTAGTTAATAAGCGGCGGTGGATTTTGCATACAATTTTTATTTATAAGTAAATATTTCACTATAATTTTTTTTTTTTTTTTAAAAGATTTAGTACAGTAACAGGACTATTATTTAAAAACCTAAAAAAATTGCATAAATTTACTTTTAAATAAATCGAAAGGAATTAGAGCTTACTTTTTGGAACTTCACACATACATTTTAAATTAGATTTAATTTGAATAATAAAATTAATTAATTAAAATAATCGTAAATTAGGTATAGCTAAATATTTTTTTTGTTATAACCCTCCTTATATTTGGGTTGAAAATTTGTACAAGCCTCAGGGCGTCTTTTGATATTATTTTTGTATTAGTAAAGAATTCGCCAAGGCCAAAAAATCTAGTGTAATTGTTTCAAAGGGTATTTTTAATTAGGCAGTCTTCGAGGTTATTTTAGCAGAAGATGCATCTACTCTTGAGTCTAAAGTCCCTTACAAAGGACTGTTCCTACAAGTCTATTGCCGATGGACAATCAGACTATTTTTAATTAAGAACATACTATTATTGCAGTCACAACGTACATAGTTTCAGGGCCACACACAGTAAATATTATGTAATACACAATAGTATCTGTTTATTAATATTGCATAAATCGTATTTCCAAATGTGTATATGTCATATACCTAAGTATGTATTTAGTCATGTATCTATTTATCTACTATAAGCTTATCTGTAGCATTATGTAATCAATTTTTGTAATCTTTGTTAATTACAGACTGATTTGTGTGGAATAAAATGGCGCAAGTTCGTTAATGGTGAACGGCCCAATGCTTCAAGCCACCCATTGGACGATCCCATATTACGCTCGTATTCGCGATGTATGCAAGCGGATATGTTATGCGTCTGGCGGCGTGTGCAATCCACCAAAACGGATAACACCGATCCAAATGCCTTAAATTTTGAGATTACATCGACAAAAGTACACCCGCCTTTATCTCTGGCCGCGGCCAAAGAATTATGGATATTTTGGTATGGCGAGGAACCAGACCTTAGCGAGCTTGTTGATGCCGAATTATTACGAGTAGCGGGTGAGTAATATTTTTTTTTTACTATATATATAAATATATAAATCACATTAAAAAAGCGACTGAATAAAATGCAGAACAAAAAAAAGCAAAAAAAAAAAAACATTGCATATGTGCAAATAAATATAGAATATGTATAAAAATTTAATAAAACTTCAAGGCCGTGCAGCGCAGCACAATTTTTACCCATGAGAAAACCAAAACAACGCAAACACATACACATACTTATATGTATTTGCGCCCGTACATGTGCAAATGTGTGTGTGTTGTTTGTGTTGGAAATTATTGTAGAATGCTCGACGTCACTCACATGACGTCCGTCAGCGGTAGTCTATCGGCAAAATGCACGGCCGCGGCCCCCAAACTCTCACTCACGCCCTCGCACCGTTTGTACATATGATTTGTCGTTGTATTTGTCGTCGTCGTTGTCGTTATCGTGTTGTCGCCTACATGAAAAAAAAAAAAAACGTAAACGTCACCTGTCATTTGCAATGTTTTTGTTTTATATGGCGTGCGCTCACGAGAAAAAGAGAGAGGCAGCAGCGACTGAGCGAGCATGTGTTGCTCATTTGCTCGCCACTTGTTCATCTGTGTGTGCGTGTGGCTGCTGGAGAGCCAGCGAGTGGCGTAGCCGTGGGTTAACATATTTGTATTTTGTTTTTGCATAATTAAGATGGCAACAAAAAAAGGCTGCTGCGCGGCATAAGAGTGTTGCCCTTCTCATGTTTAGCGCGTCTCTCTCTCTCTGTCTCGGTGCTTATTCCTGCTCTCTTTGACATGTAACTTGTGTGGGTGCTTTGTCCATTTGCGCATTGTCCTCTTCTTTATTAAAAGGGGTTGTTAAATACACACAACGCAATGGCCCCGGCCCCTGTCGTTTTGGCTTATCAGTTTTGAGCTTGCTTTGTGTTTTTGTGTGTCTCATATAAAATGTTTGTTTGCTACTATAGTCTCTCACACACTATCTCTGACCACAAGTCCAGTGTTGTGTGTGCTTTGTTTTTGTGGTGGCAAATTCCATTAGCTACGCATACATAACATATGTATGTATGTACACACGTTGTCAGCAGTTACTACGTCATAATTTATTATTTTTACTTTTACAGTTAGCTATGATAATCAGTCAAGTCACATGCGCGCGCGCGCTTACCTTTACATGCAATACAGTGAATCAAAAAAGTCTTCACATAACTCTGTTTTCAAAACTTGACTGAAAATGCCCTTTTATTTACCTCAATTGTGTACTTTATCGCTTAGTCACAAAAACACTTTTACATTTATCTACGTCACTATGATGATTTGGCTCACAATATTTTACGAGCTGTTGAGCTATAAGCTTTAAAACAGCTCTGCATTGAAAAGTAATGTGATCGCTGATTTTTTGTAATATTGTAGATGCAAAAACATACCATTATTTGCAAGGCAGAAGATGCCACTTTAAATGTTTTAAAACAAGAGTGCTTCTTAATTTTTGTTTTATCAATGAAGAACAGATTCTTTGCGGCCGTCTGTATTTATGTCGAAATGACCTTGTGATATTAATTTCACAAAAAAAAATTTCAAACTAGTTATTCTCGAATATTTAAGCAAATTTTTACCTTAGATAACTTGCCTGTGCCAACATTTTTTTGAATCACTGTGTATATAATACAAAAACAAAAACGTTCACAAAACGAGTTGAATGCACGGCCATTGCGTCTGTGGTGAAATTTGACGACCCCGACAAATACTCTTTGTATTTGTTGACGTTGATTTTTTTTTAATGACAAGGACATTGACTAATTGCATTGACATTACTTTGTCTCTCACGTTGTGTTTGCGAATTTTAATTTTCTTTTAATAGCTTTTTGTTTTTTTTTTTACTTTTCTTTGTAAAAGCAGAACGCATGAAAAGTATACATATGTGTGTATGTATTGGTATATATGTACATGCTGTGCGTGTGAATGAAATTGACGAGAAGACGCGTTTGTGTGGTGAAAAACGGCAACGCCGCAGCCACTTGGCGTTTACTTTCTTTACTTTATGTCTTTGTTGTAGCTGTTGCTGTATATGCTCTCAATTATTGTTGTTAGAGGACGGCACATAAAATAGACGTCACAGATTTACATACAAACATATGTACAAATGTATATACTACTTATTAGCTCATGGCACACGCGCGCCTTGCTGTGCATCTGTTTTTGTCCATCGCTTGCTACTTCCTTTTACCCCGCTACTTGTTGTCATTGTTGTTGCTGCTGCTGCTACTGCTACTGCTTTATACACACCATTTTACCTTAAACAGCTGTCACTTGGCTGGCGCTGCCGCTGTCGCGCGTATCTCACATTCTATAAGTTTGCCTGTATGTGTGTTTGTGTATCTGTGTTTACTATGTGCTCCACAATTGGAGCTAAGAAATTATGCTTGTTTGTGTGAGCGACAATTTCAGCGTCGCTTGCGCTGCTGCTCTCTGTTAGGTTTTTTCAAAAACTGGTTTTAAAACGTAATTACAATGCGCTCTGTTGTTCTTGTTGTTGTTCAATTTTTGCAATGCCTCGCATTTACCTGTTTTTGTGCTTATTAACCAATTTTAATGTGTGCTGTGTTGCGCTGTTGTTGTATGAATGTTTGCTGCGCCGCAGATTATTGACCTTGATAAAACATTTGTTGCTTTGCTCTTTCTGTTGGTTTGGCTGTTGCACGCAAAACAATTTTATTTTATGGCATTATTCAGGCTCTTAAAATACAGTTGTGAAATTTGCGGTGCGCTTGTTAAAATGTATTAACTTGTAATTATTGCACATAGATACATACACACATACATATGTATTTGCAAAGTCACAAATACACACGCGCACATTTGTTGTCGTCGCCTTTGCACGTCGTTTGCTAGTAGCAAATTTTAACCTAAAATAGCGCTTCGGTCACAAGCAACAAGAGCGAAGAGAGAGAGCGGCATGCCGATTGTGTATGCGTGTGTTTGTGTATAAGAGAGCGAGTGCACGCCTTACAAAACTAGCGGCACTTTTGGCCAAACAACACTCACCACCAGCGCGTAGCGAGCGTTGCGCTTTAGTTTGCGTTGTGTACATACATATGTATTTATGTTTGGCATTCACATGCGCATATACAGATACGCGAGAAGAATTCTCTTGAAAAACTGACGTCGCGGTCGGAAAGACAGCAAAGCGTGAGAGCATGATGAGAACAAGCGAGTTGGGGCATTAACAAAAAAAAAACAATGTTAGAAAGTAATGTTAAATAATGTGTGTTAGTTTAAAAAATTGAAATTGAGCCTTATTTTTAATTCATTGGGTTTATTGACAATTTATTTATTAAACTATTTTTGATGGCCCATAAAATATTATGTACGTTATTTAAGCATACAGCTTTTGTTTAACAGTACGAAAATTCCCTCTTTTAAAGCTAACAGTGCGCTGTTAGAATATTCCATCAAATACTGAGGTAAAATTCCTTATTTACGCATTTATTTTATAAGCTATTTATGGGTTAATGCAACAAGTTCGAGTCTGTGGACTGCAATTTCAAGCTTAAATGGGTCATGTACATAAAATTTCCAACAGTCATATTGATAATTGCTTTCTTACGAGAACTAGACAATTAGTCCAATAACAAATATACGACTTTGCGATGATCTGGAACAGCCTCTTTCAATAATCTTTATAATTTTACCTTTCTACAAGCTTAAAGCCGCATTCTCCTTTTTGTTTGAAATTTTCTATGCTATATCCCTTTGGGGTATTGGGCTTCCATAGTGACCCCACATACTTAGTCCACATAATCAATTCGGTAACGTTTCAAGAAGACGACTTTCAATTGAAGTTTAATTGACAGTGAATTGAATATGAAACTTCATTCTTTTAAAAAAAGAAGTAACATATAGTTTAGGTTTTATTTTTGTTTTCTAAACAAATTTATGTACAAGAAAGAAAAAGTTTATAAATTTCACAATCGAAAAAAAGGGTTAAAATGTTCTATAAAGCACTGTGCTGTTTATATCATTAATGAAATTTGAATCACGCACGCAATTTTTTTTTTATATTGAATTTTAAATGCTGTCTTCTAGTTTTGAAGCGAATAACATACTTTTTCGAAAATGCCTAAATATCATTACCATTTTTTATTTATTTAAACACATGTTCGAAATATTTGATATAATTTTAAATTAGAGAAAAAACTTAAATATTATTTTTTTTTTGGCTTTTTCAGCAAATCAAGCGCTTTGGAATGGAACCTGGAAGGGCGAACTCACCTACGAGTGTCGCTCATTACTCTTCAAGGCATTGCACAATCTCATGGAAAGGTAAGTGTCTCCACAAAAAAAAACATTTATTCCATGTTGATTCTTTAATTCTTTTTTTCTCTTATATTACCTTGCAGATTTGTTTTAACCAAGGACATTGTGCGTTTTGGCAAATGGTTTGTGCAGCCCTGCACTACAACCGATCGTCTCTTTGGGCGAAGGTAAGTTTGGAGTAAAAAATATATATTCATTAAAATATATGTCCTATGTATGCAATTCCTTTAAATGATACATTGCTGTTAAAAGATTACTTCACTTTGTATTCGTTAATTGCATTCTAGAGCAAATCTCATACAGGAACTCTGTGCCATCGCATTTAAGCTTGTGCGGTAGCATCGTTATTCTTGTTACAAAAAATAACATCTTTTTCAACATAAGCTTGGAATTTAAATAATAGTAACTAATACGTATTTTTGATTCCCACTCCGCAGCTCTCAGCATTTGTCCTTCTCATTTACCTTCTTCGTGCACGGCGACACGGTATGCGCTTCAATTGACTTGCGTGAACATCCCGCCGTGCGTCCTCTAACTAAGGAACACTTAGCCGAGGCGGCCGCTGCTTTTGCAGCAGCTACAGCGCAGTCTAATTCGACTGCGTCCACGGCACAATCTCATGAACAAAATGCGACGACAGCAGCGCTGCCCGCCAGTTCACCGCTGGAACACGGCGGAAGCAACGGCGAGGTGCCTGGAAAAACAGCTGCGCCTGCGCATGCGAGAAAAGTGATGCTGGCGCCATTTGGTATCGCCGCAATACTCACCGGCAATAGTTACAAGGCCAATGATCCTATAGCCGAGAAAATATTGGAAGATTGGGCCTCATTTTTTCCACTGTGCAATAAGGATAACACGGATGTGCCACCAGTGGTTGAGGTGGTATCGGGTAGGTTCTATCATTTACACGAAAAGTGTTTTTTTTTAACTAAATAATATTTTTACATTGCATTCTTTAGGTGGTCATAAAATGTATCATCCCACGAATTATGTACTAGTCACAGATTTGGATGATATGGAGCAAATGGAATTTGCCGAGCTGCACAAGACTAGCCCAGCAGCAATGCCTGGCTGCTCGGCTGAAACAGCCGTGCTGGCATCGCACTGCTGTCCTAGCGGAGCATCAGCAGCAGCAGCATCAGCAGCTGTTCCAACGGCGGCAAAAGAAGTTTCTCGCAAGGCAGTCCCACAAGCGGTCAGCGCTTTGGAACGTCTAACGTTTCAGCCTTATTATGACCAACGTCCTACATCGGGTTTCACTTTTAACACCAACAATACTCATATACCGGCCACGGCAGCCATCGAAATGCCGGAGCGTGCCTGGCAGGATTGTATTACAAATATGTTGCACATAGATGCCGTGGCAAATGCAGCTATTAACGACGAAGACGAGCAGAATAAGCCGCCTGTGCCACAGCAACAACAGCAGCCGGACTCTAAGCAGTTAGTACAGCAACAAATCCAGCAACAACAACAGCAACAGCGCCAAAAATTATGGAACTTTGTGGATCCTTTGCAAAAAGCGCCCTGCATATGCACAAAGTAAGTTGAAACTTGTTCCATTAGTTCTCGTATTTTATATACTGCAGTCAAACGTTTTTGAATATTAGCATATTTATGTATACGAAGTATTTTTGCCTAGGCGTCCTTGTTGCCTATTTCATTTGTAGTCTAGACGCATATTTGTAAAAATTTTTGATTGATGTATTGAAAGCCCGCTTTAAAAAGGCATGCCTCTTTTTCTAAGCTAAACAGTGTCAGCGGCCAAAACAGCTGAATTAAACTAAGTACTTGAATACCTGCTCTTAATTTAGTAAATTTTTAAAATAATTTTTTTTTTAGTTTTGAAAATATTGCATGTTATTTGTATAAGCTACAACAAAAAAAAAAAAAGAGCCCCCCAAACCAGTGTTACCAAGCAAATAAACTCCAGAGCCGATTTCGCAGCTTTCAGTTATGCCACAGTCGTAGTTTCTCAGCGTATATCTTTAAGCTGCGAATAAAAGTTTTTAAGTTGAGTTTAAACAAAAACAAAAACCACAAATTTCAGTGCACAATGTAGCGGCAACAAACGCCAGCAGCAGCAACTCAGCTCAGGCAGCAGTAGCAGTCCAAGCGCCGCCACGCTGGCTGTAGGCTCGCCGCTCAATGCAGCGGCGTTGCGTGCAGTTGGCAGTGGTGCCAATAGCAACAAATCTGCGTCGTCGTCATTTGGCAGCACTCATCTTCAGCAGCAGCAGCAGCAACAACATCATCATCACCATCATCAGCAGAGGCCAAGCACAGCGTATCATTCCAGTTTCTCTTCCAGCAGCTGCTCGACATCGTCTGCTGCTGCATTCAAGCGCCACATTGTGCCGTTTCACAAGCGTTTTGTTAGTGCACAAGCAACGTCGTCGTCGTCTTCTGCTGTGTTTAAAACTAACAACAACACCACTACTACTACTACTTCCTCCTCTACAACAACAACAACAGACACCAATATACCAAAACAAAGGTTTGTGTTGCTGTTCAGCGTCGAGCGTTAGCAGTGCTGCCAATGTTAATTTTAAATACGCTCTCTTTTTCCATAAGTTGGATTTTGTTTTTACTACTATTTAATATACACACTCGCTCTTTTTTACTTTGCCATCAAACACACATTCATATATTAAACAATACGTTTTGTTATTATTTGATTTTGTTTTTTTTTTTTTTCTTTCTTTTCTGATTATAATTTAAATCAATTAAATGATAGTATTTTATTATTATTAACAATCCAATACACAAATACATGATCACCAAACTTCCCACACAGTGAATCACCACAAAAGGCAGTTAAGAGTTGCAAAAAACTTCACCATTTTCACCACAGGCGCGTAGTTCAAATGCATATGTAAAGCAATTGCAGGCAGCACATTAATTTAAACATTTAATTAATTTTACAATTTTCATTTTGGTAAACGGTGTGCTACACACATTACTACTACTGTAATATTGATACGCCTTTTGTAAACTTTAAATGCATTTTCCTTACAGCATTAATAGTTTTCTTTTGAGATCCGGTAGTTACTGTCTTTCATGAAATTTACGTGCATATCTGATGCGTATTTTAGCTGGTTTTGGTGCATGCCGCATTAAGTGTTTCTTATAATTTCTAGTCAAGCTATAAGAAATGCATACAACTTTTAGATTCGCATAATATTCATAAACAATATATCATGTGCACAATTTAATGAGTTGTATGCATTTAAGCGACTTGCCTGCATTTTATACTTTTAGTTTTTGTTTTGATTTTTTGTTTAGCAAAATTTCGCAATGCATATAATTTGAACTTTTCAATATTGTATATAATCATATCAACTTTACTTACAGCTGCAAATATAATATTGAATTTTGGTTAATTTTTTTATTCAGCTAAAAACACAACTAAGACTTGGATGTGGTTAAATAATTTTTTATTTTTATGTACAATTTTTTATTTACAATTTTTTTAGTCTAATTATTAAGAATGTAGTTTACATAGATATGTTGTGTACATAAATAACCACAACTAACATAACTAAACATGAAAAATATGCTTAAAACCTATCTCTGTTGTTTCCTTTTTTGCAACCCACAGACATTTGGCCGCTGTCAGCAATACGCCACATGGAACTCCGCATGGCGGCGCCTCCACATACTCTCGCAACTCTCTGGGCGACTCTTCCATGCCAGTAGCCTCAGTGGGTTCGCCAGCAACACCAGCGCCTTCTCCACATCCCCATTCGGCGCATTCCCAGCCTACATCAGTGCCGCCTGCAGAACAAGTGAGTGCTATTGGAGGTCTTTGGACGACCATAATATACATTTTAAAAATTCCGCTGCTACTAATACAATTTCTATGTCTCGTACGCACAGTTGCTCAATATGAGCCCACATGCGCCCACATCCGTATCGAATTTGCAGCAACCACCAACTCCAATTGATCATTTACTGGATAAGAACACTCCCGCACCGACACCCACGGATCAGCACGATAGTAAAAGTATCACTGCCTCGCCGTACGTGCATCAAACGCCTAGCGTGGAGCCACCCTCCTATACAGAAGCGGTTCTAGGTGGCGTGACGGGTAGCACAGCTCAATCTGCAAGTGGACCGGGTAGTGTGCCTCAGCCTGCAAGTGCAGGACGCTGCACACCCACAACGGGCAGTGTGGCCGCTAGCACGGCGCAACAGCAACCTGCGCCACAATGTGGCACTATCAGCGTAAAGAAACTCGAAATGCAACAGCAACAGGCCTTGACACCACTCGGTACATCTGAAATAACGCAGGAACCCGGTCTGACGGCTGCTGCTATTGGTCGTTTGCCCGATCTAACTGCTGCGCCACCGGCAATTTCCACCGCGGAGGCTATTAATAATCTACTTAAATTGTACAAACCGCCACAGTTGACATTAAGGGATACAGATAGTTTCTATGATGACGAGTGGCTTAAGGATGTCGTCTATGATTTTTCCTTTCAGGACTATTGGTAAGTGTACTTGGTCTATTAAAAAAGCTTAAAGCTAAATTAGTCCGCTTGCGAGGATATGCGTTTCTCAACTGTTTTCTACTATTTTAGGGACTACCTGCCTGTAAAGCGACCAAAGTTGAACGAGGTCTCGAAACAACGTCGGCCGCGCTATTCTAAAAACATCTACGAGGGTCATACCCATTTTAAACCATTGATGCCCTCACCTGGCTCCGTCTATGGTTCACAATTGCTTTCCATTGATGCCAGTACAACAATACAAGCTGCAGTAGCCAGTGGTAGTGGCAACCCCAATGGTGGCCTGGTGGGCATAGCCCCCGCTGTCACGGGAAATACAGCAAATCCAATGAATGGTACAGGTACTGATGACACGGACAATGCGCTTGGTGGCAATTACTTCCAGGGTTTGGATATTAAAACTGAGCCTGGCCTGCACTCACCCTGCAAAGAATCGAAATCAACGAGTACTGGCAATAATCTATTTACTGCCGAGGGACTCAATCCCTCGCTCAACGATCTCGAGCAACTTTTTGAGACTTCCTCTAATGATGAATGCAGCAGCGTGCAAATACACACACCGCCAGATTCAAACAATCCCTCAAATGGCGGATGCAGCACTAATACCATTGATGAGTTGAAACGAAGCACGGCGGTGGCTAGTGTGGTAGCTGCAGCTGCAGCGGCTGCTGCAGGAAATGCTGCTATTGCAGCGCTGCAAAACTGCGGCAATAATAGCAATTCTGGGGCCAATACCATACAGGCTGAGGATCTGACAAAAATGTTTCCAACACCGCCATCGCATGAGCAACAACATCCCAATTCGAGTCCATGTCAAACGGATGTGGTCATGACGGATCTAAGCGTTGACACCAACAACATGACCATTGTTACGACAGCAGTGACCACAGGAGCGCTAAACATGGGCGTCATGGTTAAGATAAAGCAAGAGTATTCCGTTGAGCTGGGCAGCCCTATAGAGGTGCCAATCGACGACTGGTCTTACGTTTATAGACCGCCACAGCAGGAGAAATTTTTGGGCAGTTCGCGTTATGCACCGTTGACTAATTTGCCCAGCCAAACTTTGCCACCGCTTCATGTACCCAGCAATTGCATGTACAAACCCACCTGGACAACGCAGAAATCCCGTGCTGCTGCGGTAGCTAAAGCAGCCAAACAGCAGCAGCAGCAGCAACAAAAGCATCAGCAGTTGCAGCATCACATACAGCAGTATCAACAGCATCAGCAACAGCAGCAACAACAGCAACAGCATCATAAACATCAGCAGCTGCACGAATTGCTATCTGCTGGACCACGCACTCCGTTGCAACAGCCACGCACACCGCTGGGACCAATGCCTTCGCCCATGCATGCTGGCGGTGGCAATACTGTGCCCACACCATTGAGCAGTGGCGGCAGCAATCTACTGTTAAATCAGTTAAACTGCCCGCAAGCGGCATTAACAAATACCGGTAGCACCATGCAGCATTTAATGCAGCGTGCAGGCATGTCTCCAATTTCACCTGGACCTGGTGTGCCGTTTCCACGTAGTAGCCCCATGTTGCGTCAGACGCCTATACATCCGCCGCCGCCATATGAGCTAGCAGTAGCCAGTCCTGCCACTTCCACTTCTTCATATTTAAATAAGCAGTACAACTCACAGGAACATCCACATACGCCACAAAGTGTGGGTGGCATGCATCATATGCATGGAGGTGCAGGCCCTCATAGCATGCATAGCAATGGTGGTCCTGGACCTGGTATGGTACCCATGGGCGTAGCTTCTGGACAGAGTATGGCTCTCTATAGTGGTGACGCAGGCGTCGCCACAAGTGCAGCACCCGGCAATTTACTCAATGAGCTACCAGAAGTGAATTCTGTGCTGGTCAACATATTACTCTACGACACCGCATTGAATGTTTTTCGCGATCACAACTTTGACAGTAGCACAGTTTGTGTGTGCAATGCGGATACGCAAAAGATTGGAAATATACGTGGTGCCGATTCTGGCGTTTATGTGCCACTGCCCGGTGGCAGTTTCAATCCGTTTCCCACACAGCCTGGCCCGAATTCTGCCACCACACAACGTTTGCTGCCTTCAGGTTTGCCGAATGGACCACATTCAGGCTCCTCCTCGAACGCGTTTTCTGGTGGTTTGCGCATGATAAGTGCCTTTGGCGGCGGCGGCGTTAATAGCGCGCTGGACTCGCCCGCCTCATTGCCCGGAGCTGGCTCTGGGCATGCCGGCTCGAATTCATCATCATGCACGCCACCCAGCAGTAATGCACATATAACAGGCTACGTGGATGAGGATCCAGTAGATTGCACTTGCGGCTTTAGTGCTGTGGTCAACCGAAGACTTTCACATCGCGCCGGACTGTTCTATGAAGATGAGTTGGAGATAACTGGTATAGCCGATGACCCGGGTCGTAACAAACAGCCTACCTTGCTTAATCTAATACAGAGCTTGTGCCGCAAGAATCAGTCCAAATTAAGTACTACGGATACCAGCAATGCCTTGGAAAAAGCAAATTTGGCTGCAGCTGCTCAAATGGAGCAGCTTACCTATGCTATTTTTGATTTGTTATTGGATCAATGCTCTATAATACAAACCTCCAGTAGTTCCGTACATCGTGCTTTGCTATCTCATCGCCGTAGAATGTCGCGGCAAAAGCGCCTCTTTGGCAATAGTGGCGCACCGGCTGCTTCAATGGCTTCAATTGCTAATGTGTTAGAGTTTATGGATTCTCATGATGTGATTAGTTTGGCCTTGGAACAGGCACGGCTAGCATTTGAAAATCAGCGCATGGAGATTATGGAATTTGGGCAACATCACCAGCATCAGTTATCCGCCTTTCAGGTGGCTCCACCTGCGCTGCGCCTGAAGTTGCAAACTCTCGGCAGCGGTCGTTTAACTGTGCACAAGTGGCCTTACTTGCCGGTTGGTTTTACGCGGAGTAATAAGGAAATTGTACGAACCATGAACTCCATACAGCCTATGCTGCAAAACGCCTTTCATTCCAAGTCACGTGGCGGCGCCGCCGGTTCTAAGGATGCCTCTTCTTATAATACGGTTAGTGGACCGCTTACTTGGCGCCAGTTTCATCGTTTGGCCGGACGTGCTTCTGGTCAGTGTGAGCCACAGCCTATACCGTCTGTTATTGTGGGATATGAGAAGGATTGGATATCGGTTGCACCGCATTCCATTCACTATTGGGACAAGTTTCTTCTGGAGCCGTACTCCTATGCCCGCGATGTGGTCTATTTGGTTGTATGTCCGGAGAATGATCATGTAAATAGCTGCACGCGCAGCTATTTTCGTGAGCTAAGCAGCACCTATGAAATGTGCAAACTGGGCAGGCATACGCCCATACGTGGGTGGGAAGGCATACTCACGGTGGGTCCTCGAAACACTGCCAGCAATACATCAACGGAACAGCAACAAGCCACTCCATTGGATGACTGGCTGCGCACACTAGAGCATACACAGCTTGCGGAGCAAATTCGTCGCTATGCTGTGGCCTTTTTGCATCAGCTGGCGCCATATTTTAGTAAAGTGCAGTCAGACAAGACGCTTCTGAATCCCCCTGATCAGAATAGTAGCACACAACGCACTGAACGTGGACATGCCAGCAGTGGCAGTGGTAACAGTAACTCCAACAACAGTGGCAACGGTTTGACTGTACCATCGGGTGAAGTCAGCGAAACAATTAAGCTAGAACCAGGCACAGTAGCGGAGCAACCTAGTAATGACAATGCCACCAACGATACAAAAACGGATGCTAAGAATGCGGACACAAAACCGGCTTTGATTTTAGGTGATCCTTTGGGCATGGGTGACACGCTAGAAGATATCAATCCTACGGCAATAGTACTATATGTGGTCAATCCCTTCACTTTTGGAACAGACAGCTGCGAACTGGAACGCTTGGCGCTTATTGCCCTTTTGCGTTGCTATGCGGAACTGTTAAAGGCTTTGCCGGATTCAGTGCGCGCAAATATGAATATACAAATCATATCTCTTGAATCTGTTATGGAGCTGGGGCCCTGCGGCAATCGCAAACGCTTTTCGGATGAGATTAAGTGTCTGGCGCTCAACATATTCTCGCAATGTCGCCGTCATTTGGTGCATGCTCAATCAGTAAAGAGCTTGACAGGCTTTGGCACAGCAGCCAATATGGAGGCATTTCTTAAGACCAAGGACGATCAGAATAGGCGTGCCTACAAGATGTACACGGCGCCCTACGTCCTAGCGCCCATGCATGAACGCAATGATAAAACGGACTTCTCTCGAGCCGCTGGAAGCATGCACGGCCAGAATGAGCACCGATATTCGGTTATGTATTGCAACTATTGCCTGAGCGAGGATCAGTCATGGTTGCTGGCAACGGCCACAGACGATCGTGGCGAATTACTGGAAAAAGTCTGCATTAATATTGATGTTCCAAATCGGGCACGCAGACGCAAGGCTCCAGCACGTTATGTGGCATTAAAGAAGCTCATGGATTTCATTATGGGTTTAATATCACAATCGTCGCAAATGTGGCGTTTGGTAATAGGACGCATAGGTCGCATTGGACACAGCGAATTGAAATCGTGGAGTTATTTGCTAAGTAAACAGCAACTGCAAAAAGCCTCGAAACAGTTTAAAGACATGTGCAAGCAATGCTCGTTGATGTATCCACCGACCATATTAAGCGCTTGCTTAGTTACACTGGAACCCGATGCAAAGTTACGTGTTATGCCGGATCAGTTTACGCCCGATGAGCGATTCTCGCAGATATCTATGCAGAACCCATTGTCAACGCCGCAGGATGTCACGTGTACGCATATATTGGTGTTCCCGACAAGTGCGGTTTGTGCTGTAAGTTAAAAAAAAATTAATTTCACAATAATTAAGATAAGTGAATGATATTTAATAATAAACTCGATGTTTTCTACAGTCCTTTACGCGCCAGTTCCAAAATGAACCACCCGTCGATGATGACTTTCTAACTTTTGAGGAGGAGGGTAATGAAGACTTTTCGGATGCGGATATTGGAGAGCTTTTTTGGGATAGTGAGTATGATTTCAAATCATTAACCGAACTGGTTTAAGTTTTGCTGCTTTTTTGCATAACAGCTCACATGGATCGGGTCTCGAATCATGGCAGTCCGGGACGAATGGAGGACAATCGCAGCTGGCAAAGCGCTGGTGGCAACAATTTTAAATGCACGCCGCCACAGGAGGTAGAAGAGGTAGGCTCGCAAAGAAATGCAGCATTTATAAACTACTGCTTAACATGTTTTTTATTTGTTTTTTAGGTTGGTTCGCTGAATCAACAGCCCATATCAGTGGGTTATATGGTCTCCACAGCGCCCACGGGTCGTATGCCTGCATGGTTCTGGTCCGCCTGTCCACATTTGGAAGATGTATGCCCTGTATTTCTGAAAACTGCGTTGCATTTGCATGTGCCTAACATACAAACAACCGACGATATACTTAACTCGACCAATGCGCATCAATCGGCCAACGATCATCCGCTTGACTCCACTTTAACAGCAGATGTGCTACGCTTTGTCTTAGAGGGCTATAATGCGCTCTCCTGGCTGGCACTAGACTCCAATACGCATGATCGTTTGTCGTGTTTGCCTATCAACGTGCAGACATTAATGGATCTATACTATCTAACAGCAGCCATAGCCTAAATCATATAATTTGCAGTTCAAAATGATAAGATTCATACTCTCTCACAACATTTGCTTCCGTTTATTGTACTTCCAAAAAACAAATCTTTCCATAAGTGCGATATTTACTTGAAAACAATCAAGAATCAAAACAGAAACTTAGTTAACAGTTTAACGAAAAGATGAAGCAATATAAACAACAACAACGCACAGTTTGTCGTTACCATAAACACAGCCTTATAGCAACAACAATTGGCCCTCATATAAAATTGAAAACCTAAAACAAAATTACACGAAAAACTAAGAAAAAAGGACAGAAATTAGCTAGACAAAAACAACAAATTACAAAAGGTCTTAAACTGCAGCAGCATTACTAATTATTAGTTTAAAAAAAAGTTTATAAAAAAAAAAACAAAAAATCGTAAAAGTGAAAAATGTGTATAGTGTATGTCAAGTGCAAGTAATTTGTTTATATCTTTGTTTTTTAAGGCTTTAGCGCCACAATGTGTCGGCAGTTCATTTTAGTGTTTAATATTTATACATATACAAAACAAAAATCATATATATATATATAATTAAATATAGCAGCATATACACAAAGCAAGTAAATTATTTATTAAGTGAAAAATGAGAAACGTTTGTACATATTTACAACCCCCCACACAAAGTTAAGCATCAACAAAAGCAGATTTAAGAAACGAAGTGTAATTATACAAAAAGTAGTAGTTTATATAATTGATAAAACTAATTAAATTAATAAATTGTGTAAATTAAAGTGTGCAAAGCGCGTTCTGAGCGACGGAAATTAGTTTAAATTACCTAATAAACAAATTAATTGTATAAAGTGAAAACAACAACAAAAAACTCTTACACACACACAAACACACACTCACACAACACACACTCAGAAATACAACTCATACATATAAAAGCAAAGGTATACTGCATATATAACTATATATATCTCGACGCTAAGCGCAGATCGGAGTACTAAAAGCTGAGCTAGGGATAGTAGAGCAATAGTAGACGTGGTAAACCACAGTGAGCCACAGTTTTTATTAATTTTTTTGTATTCTATTAAATTGTGTTGTATGTTTATTGTATGACAAGCAAACGAAGCGCAAGTGTTTTAAAAAATATATAAAGAGGTTCAAATAAAATTGCATGGCAGCTTTGTACTTTACACACACATAAATAAAGCAAAACATAAAACTAACAAAAATAAGAAAAGCACACATAGCCAATTATGAGAAGGAAAGAAATACTTAATGAAAATTGTACAAATTAAACTAATTTTTTTAAAACAAACCACTCACACACACACACAAACAAAAACATACATAAAGAAACAAACGAAGAATTTGGCATGTTAAAAAAAATTGTCTCTAGGCTTTATAGGTTTTTTTTATTATTAAGTAAGTTTTGCAAATTATTAAACAATGAAATTATTTTTACCTGTGTATTTTAATTAGCATAATTTTTTCTATTTAAACACAAAAACAACAACAAAATCTACACTTACAAAGACGTTTTCTAGTAATTATTAAACTAATAAATTAATTTTATTCAAATTGTATGAAAAAATTTTAACAAAAAAGCGCAACTCTTTTTTATTATATATTGTATGTAATTCTAAGTAGTTTGGTTTTTTTAATTAGTATTTTTTTCGTGTGTAATAAACAACAATTATTGGCATATATCGGAAATAACTTATATATTATTTGCTGTATTTTTATTTAAAAATGTTTTTTTTTTTTTAATTTTATTTTAGAGCCTATGCTAATTGCTACAAAATATCACTTATAAACGAAACTTTAGGTACTTCAAATGAACACGCCCATATCTCTAGCTATACATAAACCAATCATCATACATGCTGTATATACAAATGCTTACAATCATTTTTAGAGAACTATGCGCCTTTTTCTATAGCTTAAACAGTTTTTATGTAGCGTTTTGGGCTTTTTTATCAACTGAAAAACAAAAGAGTACATATTAAAAAACTATTTCCCAGCTAAGGTTTCAGTTAAAAAAAAAAAATAATACTATTACGTTTCATTTTTATGCGACAAAGCTGGGAAATAAAGCTAGCAATAAATAAGCTAAAGCACAAGCCGTTAAAAAAAGTAAGCATAAAGTTTAAACAAAAACCCAAAAGTCAACCAAAAAAGTTTAGAAAATAATTTAAAAAAAAGGTAGGCAAACAAAAAAAAAAGAAAACACATATAACGCAACAATTGACAACAAGCATTCATAAATTACGATAATGAATTAAAACCAAAATGGAGGGAACAGTTTTTTAAAACCAACTCAATTTATGAGTTGATAATTTTGTAAAAAAAAAAAAAAATAAAAACAAAATAACACACTAAAAGTAAAAAACTTATACAAAGTAGTTAAGTGAAATTTGCAAGGCTTAAAATAAACATTTTTTGCAGTACGTAAATAAACAAAAAGGACAACAACAAGAACATTACATAAGTGCATTGTTAAATTAAAGTTAAGCTTTTAAGTGTAAAAACCATTTAACTAGCAACAAAACTTAGTGCTAATTGTGGTGTGTGTATATAGAGTATAAAACAAATCTTGAAAGCATTCCTTCTTAAAGCTTAACTACTTGAATTCTTTGTTAATGTTGTATTCAATATTTTGTGGCTTACTCGCGCATATATATATAGCTTACTTGTATATGCAATTAAAAAAAACGTATTATGCAAAAATTTCCATTGAGGGTTGAGGTAACTATCTTTCATAAATTCAACGTCACAAAATATTAAGTAACAAAAGTTTTTCATATTGCTTCAATATTTTTTCTGTGCAATACAATTCTAATAAATAGTTTACAAAAATGCCAGAGTCTAACTATTTACAACTTTGAGGTAAATTATTGTAGAAAGAAAAAACACGTTCAAGCCAAAATATTGAAAAGCAATTCTTCGGTCTATAAATCAAAAATATTTGTCTATCATAAAAGCATTTCATGGGCTAAGGCAAAAGTGCCTAGAGATTTAAAAAAAAATTGATATCAAAGTATAGTATAAAATAAAAAACGAAAGTAAACTTTAAATTTGTAATTAAATTGTGAAAGCACAACATTTCCCAATTCTAATGTTGGTTTAAAAAAAAATGTGAAAAAAGTTAATTAATAAAAACACTGCCTAAAAGTATGCACTAAAATTTTGTTAGTGTGCAACTTTTTTACCACTTTTTAATAATTTCTTTGAAGCATATTTTTAATAAATTTGTTTAAAAATACATTAATATAAAATTTGAGTAAAATGGAAAATCTTTTTTAAATTGCACCAAACTATTTAGTATACGTGCAAGTAAACCACAAACTTTTTGAAAAATACATTTAACATTAGTTCGATAAGTTAGGCATGCAATTATTAAGTTAATTTTTAAAGTTAAAGCTAAGTGGATAGTTGGGAAGATACCGACAGCGCAGCCAAATTCAAATTGAGTATAAGAATTAACTAATTAAATGGGCAGCACAACAAAATGCGAGTACATTTGTTTTTAAAACAAATGCGCGCATGTTATAGACACCATATATACATTATATATATATATAAATATATATAACTAAAGTTTAGAGACTTAGAACGAAAAAGTGAAGTAAGGGCGAGCATTACAAGCAAGCGAAATTCAAATGAAAGTCAAAATTTAGCTACAGAATTGCATATTATATACAATTAATATTTATATATACATATATATAAAATATATAATGGACACACAAAAAAAAATAAATGACAAAAAATGTTGTTGTAGAAAAATTAAATTTAAGTTTTGTTTTGCTAAATAGCAAAAATAAGATAAAGCAAAAACGACGTCAAATTCAAAAGGCAAGTGTAGAGTTACAGCCATTAAAAACTAAGCAAATAATAAAAAAAAAGAGCAAACATAAAACAATTTTTTGCAAATTATTAATAATTATAACATTTTTGGCAAACAGGCGAATATAAAATAATTATATATATATATAAAAAAAGAGAACAATTCAAAAGCAAACGAAAACAAAAAATTTTTCAAATAAAAATAATGCAAAAAAATATAAAAAATTTTAGTTATTTTTATGCTAAAATAGGTGCCTGTAGCATCGACGCACAGTGGCACGGCAGCCGCAAAAGTTTAGTTTTTTAAAAATGTTTTTTTTAAATTCAAAATTTTATCTTTATTGAGAAAAATTTGTTCAAATATCTTTATTTGCTTAGAGCAATAGTGGGCAAAACTCATACAAACAAACATTTCTTTGTGTGAGTAAACAGCGCATTAAGCAAAAGCGCATGAGAGAGCAAGAACCGCAATCAAGCAAAAACGAGAGAGAGATTTCACACATTGGGACCGTGCCTGAGCCGACTGCGCTGCGGCAGATTTTGGTGCAATAGCCTCGCGAGTTATGTAAATTGAGAGACTGCCCACCACTGGCTTAGAGATAGTATGGCATTTCAAAAAAACGTCTAAAATATTTTTTGTTTTAATTATCGAAAATTTTTTTTTTTTTTTACAACTTTTTGTTTAAATATCTTTATTCGCTTAGGAGATATGGCAACGTCAAAAAATTTTAATATTCAGTTATTGAAAATTCGTTAAATAATTGGAATTTTCCTAACATCGTCAAGGAGTATCAAACTGATAGAGACGAACACTCGATACTTCTGAAAAGTACTTGCTTGCAAAAATCGTGACGGTTTATAAAGATATCGTAACCAAGTTTGGTAAACAAAATTTTTTTTGAGTACTTAAGCAATGAACCGGATTTGATTGCAATGTGATTGTAAATGTTATCTTAAAGTCGTCTCCGCCCGACTTAAACGTTCTCCATCTTTGATTTATAGCAGGAAAAAGTGTAACGTCCGCAACGATCGTTTTTCCAATTTTGGATGAACCTGAAAACATATATTTTTAAACTGAACCAATTTGAAATTCTCAATTATTCTTCTTTCTTTTTTGTAATTTGATTTTTTTTTGGTTATTACGCAAAATTCGCTGAAAATGGCACAAATGCACGTTAACCTTCAAAACTACTTCCGTTTTTTGTAACGTACGCAACGGCACTTTAGACACAAATAACTTTTTTTCTAAAAATACTTAAGTAAATGTTTAAACGTCATTTGAAAAAACTCTCAAAGACCTTTTTTTGCTGAAAGTTGTATGGATATATTTCATTCACACCGCCGATGGTATGAAAAAATATGCGTACGAATGTAACTTCGCAATCTGGGAAATGGCCATATATGTATGTATATAAAAAAAAAACAAAAACACATTTTTTTGCGAAAATATTTGAGGCCCCTAAACAACAGTATACTTCGTTCGATACGGCTAGTTTGGAACCACGAGTGACAATTCCGATTTTTTTGTACTTTTCGAACATATTGGTAACTCCAACAGACTGCATAGCTTTTAACACTTAAACGCTCTTTTGCACTTAAATAGATCATTTTAAAGCCACTTTGCTATTGAAAATTCTCCTTGCCCTGCATAACGCTATCATAGCCGAATTGTACTGTACTGGTCGGCGTGTTAAATTGATGAAGTGGCCATGATTAGGCCATGACCAGCTTTGGCCGCATGAATTGCGCGCATGTTGCATTCCGCGTTTTCTTGAGATACTTGTTGCTTGTTGCCGGCAATTAGCTGCGTGACGCTTGAGCAAAACTAGGAAGCGTATTATTTCTTTTTAGGTCACCTGGACGACTGTCAGCCAACATGAATTACTGTGCGTTGATTGCGTTTTAGGCCTGATTGCGCTCCAACAACAACAGCAGATATAACAAACTGCAACATGAGGCGCAAAATGTGCAAAAATTGTTGTCTCCTCTCGTCGGCTGTGGAGTTCTTTGAAGGGAACTGTTTTTTTTTTGTGGGTCCCCAATGCCGACGCCGCCGCCGCCTTTTGGCATTACAATAAGCTAAAGGGCGCGCGCGTCTCTGACTTTGGACTGTCTGTTCCTGTGTGTTGTGCATTAATTATCAACAAATCATTTTTGTTGCATTGAAAGCCACATTTATCAACGATTATGCATGGGGCCGGTTGCTGCGCGCAAGTGTCGCACAACATGTGTTGACTTGGCAGCAATTTTGTTTTTTAATAACCTACACCCTTTCTTCATCTTAAGGGGTATATTAGGACAGAAAAAACTTAAGCGAAAAAACTTTTTTTTTTTGGGTTTCATTAATATTGGTAAGGCGTTGATTTAACTGACTAAAAATTTCAGTTGAGACCTTGCAGCAATATAAGTCATATGAAAGGCCAGTACACAATGGGCCAAGTTTTCAGAACAGCTCGAAAATTCTTGTTTTAGCTTTATATTCTTAAAGTGCATACCTGGAGTGCAAAAAAAATCGCCGTATCGCCTCCCTTCAGGTTATATAGTTTGACTGATCGATCCTATGGGTGCTATATAATATAGTCAACCGATTTTGATAAAATTTGGTGAAGAGCTTGAGAACTCTAAAAAACTTTCGAATGCCAAATTTGGTAACGATATCTTTATAAACAAACGAATTATTAATCTAAAACTTTTGGTTCTTAAAACAAATTGACATTTTTCACTTTTTACAAAGATTACCTTCCATATTTTTCTCCGATTTTGATAAACAATCACTCATTTTTATACCCTGTACCGTATGGTACAAAGGGTATATTAAGTTTGTGCAAGCCGAAAATGTATGTAACATACAGAAGGAGACGTCGGAGACCCCTCAAAGATACTTAAAGTATGATCACAGTGACTAGAGAAGTCGATATACCCATGTCCGTCTGTCCGTCTGTCTGTATGAACGCCTAGATCTCAGAGATGGTAAGAGCTAGAGCAACCAAATTTTCAGATTAGATGCGCTATTATGTCAGGGGAGACAAGTTTATTTTATTTTTTTGATATCGGGGTTATATTATATAGCTCCCATAGGGGTGTTTCAGAGGACCTCCAGAAAAACAAAAAGTTTTAGATGGATAATTCGGTTGTTTATGAAGATATCGTAACCAAATTTGCAACTTAATAGTTTTTTAGAGTTCCCAAGCAAACGTTTTTTGCACAAAATTCGTTGTGTTTCGTTTGTTTGTGAAGATATTGTAACCAAATTTGGCATTCAGAAGTTTTTTAGAGATCTTCAACACTGTACCAAATTTTATCAAAATCGGTTGATTGTATCATATAGCTCCCATAGGGCCAATCGGTCAAAAAAACGTTTTTTGCACAAAATTCGTTGTGTTTCGTTTGTTTGTGAAGATATTGTAACAAAATTTGGCATTCAGAAGTTTTTTAGAGGTCTTCAACACTGTACCAAATTTTATCAAAACCGGTTGATTATATCATATAGCTCCCATAGGGCCAATCGGTCAAAAAAATGTTTTTTGCACAAAATTCGTTGTGTTTCGTTTGTTTGTGAAGATATTGTAACCAAATTTGGCATTCATAAGTTTTTTAGAGATCTTCAATACTGTACCAAATTTTATCAAAATCGGTTGACTATATCATATAGCTCCCATAGGGCCGATCGGTCGAAAAAAAATTGTTGATTAAAAATTCGTCTGGTTTTGGTTGTTTATGAAGGTATCATAATCTAATTTGGCAAATTAAATGTCTTTTTGTGTTCATAAGCAATTTACCGGATTTTTTTGCAAGCAGTGGTACAGGGTATCCCAAAGTCGTCCGCGCCCGACTTTAACGTACGCCATCTTTTTAGTAATCGATGGGACTTTACGAGCCATGAATAAATTTTAATTTGAAATTTACGTTCCAAAAAATTTGCTGAAAATGACGAAAAATTTCATATGAATGAATAAATAACAACCAAACCGTAAATTTGACAAAAATATGTTTTTTTTTTTAATATAATCGATAGGTAATTCAATTATATACAGTTTCGTAAAAAAATAATCAAAAACAGTTTGGTACAACCAGAGATATTTGTTTTTAAGTAGACACTTTTTTCTATTTTCCAAAAATGTATTTTTTTCGAAATATTTCGAAATCTGTTCCTTGAAAAATTTTTGGACTTCATTTTCGGTTTTAGCGTGCCATTTTACTACGGAAACGAGTAAAATATGCTGTGGATACATTTTGCTGTAAACTAGTGTTTTTGACGATTTGTTCGAAATTCGTCGATGAGGGATGGTCGCCTGCATCTGAACTCTGAAAACCAGCGTCCAATGAAGTTCAAGGACTATGGAAAATTGGAAATATATTGTATATAAATAGAAAAAAAAGTATCATAAATTAAACATAAAAGCAATAGAAAAAAAAGAAAACTAAAAGTAAAAAATTAAAACTAAATGAATGTAAAAAAGGTTTGAAACATAAATTTTTTTACTAATATGAGCAGCAGCTCGCACATGCGTGCAAGTATTTACATATTTTAATAGAAAACTTTGACATTTATTTATTTTTAAAGCATATTTAACGCTAGGTAGATCTACTGAATGCGAAATTGTCTTATTGACAGAGCATACATTTCGTATGCTTAATTAAACATTTTTGGTCTTTAGGTTTTTTGTTGATACCGTTTGCTCGCAGGTGGTTTGGAAGTTATGTAAATTAGAGATGGAAAAAATTTGATCTTGTTCCGCAACAGATATGAAGTATCCCACACAATTCCGCTCAAGACTTTTTTTTGTTTTTCTTGAAGTTGAGGTTATTCAATTATGTTTTTAATAAATATTGTTTATAATTATGGCACAAAAAATTCAAAATCGTATTAACACTTTTGAATTCTTTAGAACAGGGGTGTCCAAAGGCTGCTTATGGAAGACCAAACACCAATACATATGAAAGAAAAACACTAACACTTTTAAAGCAAACCGTTTTTTCATGTTATTAGGTACACTGACAAAAATAGTATTATATATACTCATATAAATGTTTTGTTTTTCGTTGTAACTATTTTTCCTTTGCAAGCTATGCCTTAATGCTCACATTTAACACGTGGTGCACAAAAATTTCGTGTCCGTGATCAATCCCATACCCTTTTTTTTAAGTGCAAGAGTTCAGAGATCACAAACGGAAAACAACAACAAAACTACAGTGAAAATCAGTGGGCCAACAACAAATATACGCAAGGGTTGTTTCTGTGCTTGGCTATATCTCGTAAACTAAGCGTCCTAGAGCAAAAAGGAGCGTGGATTCGTATCAGTTGCGTCTCAATCTACATGAATTTAAGGCAAATCGGCCAAAGTGTATTTTTCCAACCAATTGAAGAAATTTTATTTTCTAAACTTTAACTGGCCATAACTCGTAAACTAAAATAGATAGAGCGAAAATAAGCGAATTCCCATAGCTTCTCAGCCAAAAGGCCTACAGAGAAAATAAGCCCAGATTCGTGTCAGTCGCGTCGAGACCTGTATTCGGTGCAAAAATGAAGCCAATCGAAGAAATTTTATTTTCTAAACTTTAACTGGCCATAACCCCTAAACTATAGCAGATAGAGCGAAAATAAGCTCAATCGATGATCACTTTTTTTCAACTTTAAATGCCCATAGCTTCTCAGCCAAAAGGCCTACAGAGAAAATAAGCCCAGATTCGTGTCAGTCGCGTCGAGACCTGTATTCGGTGCAAAAATGAAGCCAATCGAAGAAATTTTATTTTCTAAACTTTAACTGGCCATAACTCCTAAACTATAGCAGATAGAGCGAAAATAAGCTTAATCGATGATCACTTTTTTTCAACTTTAAATGCCCATAGCTTCTCATCCAAAAGGCCTACAGAGAAAATAAGCCCAGATTCGTGTCAGTCGCGTCGAGACCTGTATTCGGTGCAAAAATGAAGCCAATCGAAGAAATTTTATTTTCTAAACTTTAACTGGCCATAACTCCTAAACTATAGCAGATAGAGCGAAAATAAGCTTAATCGATGATCACTTTTTTTCAACTTTAAATGCCCATAGCTTCTCATCCAAAAGGCCTACAGAGAAAATAAGCCCAGATTCGTGTCAGTCGCGTCGAAACCTGTATTCGGTGCAAAAATGAAGCCAATCGAAGAAATTTTATTTTCTAAACTTTAACTGGCCATAACTCCTAAACTATAACAGATAGAGCGAAAATAAGCTTAATCGATGATCACTTTTTTTCAACTTTAAATGCCCATAGCTTCTCAGCCAAAAGGCCTACAGAGAAAATAAGCCCAGATTCGTGTCAGTCGCGTCGAGACCTGTATTCGGTGCAAAAATGAAGCCAATCGACGAAATTTTATTTTCTAAACTTTAACTGGCCATAACTCATAAACTATAGCAGATAGAGCGAAAATAAGCTTAATCGATGATCACTTTTTCTCAACTTTAAATGCCCATAGCTTCTCAGCCAAAAGGCCTACAGAGAAAATAAGCCCAGATTCGTGTCAGTCGCGTCGAAACCTGTATTCGTTGCAAAAATGCCAAAAAGCCAATCGAAGAAATTTTATTTTCTAAACTTTAACTGGCCATAACTCCTAAACTATAGCAGATAGAGCGAAAATAAGCTTAATCGATGATCACTTTTTTTCAACTTTAAATGCCCATAGCTTCTCATCCAAAAGGCCTACAGAGAAAATAAGCCCAGATTCGTGTCAGTCGCGTCGAAACCGGTATTCGGTGCAAAAATGAAGTCAATCGAAGAAATTTTATTTTCTAAACTTTACCTGGCCATAACTCCTAAATTATAACAGATAGAGCGAAAATAAGCTTAATCGATGATCACTTTTTCTCAACTTTAAATGCCCATAACTTCTCAGCCAAAAGGCCTACAGAGAAAATAAGCCCAGATTCGTGTATGTCGCGTCGAAACCTGTATTCGTTGCAAAAATGAAGCCAATCGAAGAAATTTTATTTTCCAAACTTTAACTGGCCATAACTATAGCAGATAGAGCGAAAATAAGCTTAATCGATGATCACTTTTTCTCAACTTTAAATGCCCATAGCTTCTCAGCCAAAAGGCCTACAGAGAAAATAAGCCCAGATTCGTGTCAGTCGCGTCGAAACCTGTATTCGGTGCAAAAATGAAGCCAATCGAAGAAATTTTATTTTCTAAACTTTAACTGGCCATAACTCCTAAACTATAACAGATAGAGCGAAAATAAGCTTAATCGATGATCACTTTTTCCAACTTTTAAATGCCCATAGCTTCTCAGCCAAAAGGCCTACAGAGAAAATAAGCCCAGATTCGTGTCAGTCGCGTCGAGACCTGTATTCGGTGCAAAAATGAAGCCAATCGAAGAAATTTTATTTTCTAAACTTTAACTGGCCATAACTCCTAAACTATAACATATAGAGCGAAAATAAGCTTAATCGATGATCACTTTTTCTCAACTTTAAATGCCCATAGCTTCTCAGCCAAAAGGCCTACAGAGAAAATAAGCCCAGATTCCTGTAAGTCGCGACGAGACCTGTATTCGTTGCAAAAATGAAGCCAATCGAAGAAATTTTATTTTCTAAACTTTAACTGGCCATAACTCGTAAACTATAACAGATAGAGCGAAAATAAGCTTAATCGATGATCACTTTTCCTCAACTTTAAATGCCCATAGCTTCTCATCCAAAAGGCCTACAGAGAAAATAAGCCCAGATTCGTGTCAGTCGCGTCGAAACCGGTATTCGTTGCAAAAATGAAGCCAACCGAAGATATTTTATTTTGTAAACTTTAACTGGCCATAACTCGTAAACTATAACAGATAGAGCGAAAGTAAGCTTAATCGATGATCACTTTTTCTTAACTTTAAATGCCCATAGCTTCTCATCCAAAAGGCCTACAGAGAAAATAGGCCCAGATTCGTGTAAGTCGCGTCGAGACCTGTATTCGGTGCAAAAATGAAGCCAATCGAAGAAATTTTATTTTCTAAACTTTAACTGGCCATAACTCCTAAACTATAACATATAGAGCGAAAATAAGCTTAATCGATGATCACTTTTTCTCAACTTTAAATGCCCATTGCTTCTCAGCCAAAAGGCCTACAGAGAAAATAAGCCCAGATTCGTGTAAGTCGCGACGAGACCTGTATTCGTTGCAAAAATGAAGCCAATCGAAGAAATTTTATTTTCTAAACTTTAACTGGCCATAACTCCTAAACTATAACAGATAGAGCGAAAATAAGCTTAATCGATGATCTCATCCAAAAGGCCTACAGAGAAAATAAGCCCAGATTCGTGTAGGTCGCGTCGAGACCTGTATTCGTTGCAAAAATTAAGCCAATCGAAGAAATTTTATTTTCTAAACTTTAACTGGCCATAACTCCTAAACTATAACAGATAGAGCGAAAATAAGCTTAATCGATGATCACTTTTTCTCAACTTTAAATGCCCATAGCTTCTCATCCAAAAGGCCTACAGAGAAAATAAGACCCGATTCGTGTAAGTCTCGTCGAGACCTGTATTCGTTGCAAAAATGAAGCCAATCGAAGAAATGTTATTTTCTAAACTTTAACTGGCCATAACTCCTAAACTATAACAGATAGAGCGAAAATAAGCTTAATCGATGATCACTTTTTCTCAACTTTAAATGCCCACAGCTTCTCAGCCAAAAGGCCTACAGAGAAAATAAGCCCAGATTCGTGTCAGTCGCGTCGAAACCTGTATTCGTTGCAAAAATGCCAAAAAGTTAATCGATGAAATTTTATTTTCTAAACTTTAACTGGCCAGAACTCCTAAACTATAACAGATAGAGCGAAAATAAGCTTAATCGATGATCACTTTTTCTCAACTTTAAATGCCCATAGCTTCTCAGCCAAAAGGCCTACAGAGAATATAAGCCCAGATTCGTGTCAGTCGCGTCGAGACCTGTATTCGTTGCAAAAATGCCAAAAAGCCAATCGAAGAAATTTTATTTTCTAAACTTTAACTGGCCATAACTCCTAAACTATAACAGATAGAGCGAAAATAAGCTTAATCGATGATCACTTTTTCTCAACTTTAAATGCCCATAGCTTCTCAGCCAAAAGGCCTATAGAGAAAATAAGCCCAGATTCGTGTCAGTCGCGTCGAGACCTGTATTCGGTGCAAAAATGAAGCCAATCGAAGAAATTTTATTTTCTAAACTTTAACTGGCCATAACTCCTAAACTATAACAGATAGAGCGAAAATAAGCTTAATCGATGATCACTTTTTTTCAACTTTAAATGCCCATAGCTTCTCAGCCAAAAGGCCTACAGAGAAAATAAGCCCAGATTCGTGTCAGTCGCGTCGAGACCTGTATTCGGTGCAAAAATGAAGCCAATCGAAGAAATTTTATTTTCTAAACTTTAACTGGCCATAACTCCTAAACTATAGCAGATAGAGCGAAAATAAGCTTAATCGATGATCACTTTTTTTCAACTTTAAATGCCCATAGTTTCTCATCCAAAAGGCCTACAGAGAAAATAAGCCCAGATTCGTGTCAGTCGCGTCGAGACCTGTATTCGGTGCAAAAATGAAGCCAATCGAAGAAATTTTATTTTCTAAACTTTAACTGGCCATAGCTCCTAAACTATAGCAGATAGAGCGAAAATAAGCTTAATCGATGAACACTTTTTTTCAACTTTAAATGCCCATAGCTTCTCATCCAAAAGGCCTACAGAGAAAATAAGCCCAGATTCGTGTAAGTCGCGTCGAGACCTGTATTCGTTGCAAAAATGAAGCCAATCGAAGAAATTTTATTTTCTAAACTTTAACTGGCCATAACTCCTAAACTATAGCAGATAGAGCGAAAATAAGCTTAATCGATGATCACTTTTTCTCAACTTTAAATGCCCATAGCTTCTCAGCCAAAAGGCCTACAGAGAAAATAAGCACAGATTCGTGTCAGTCGCGTCGAAACCTGTATTCGTTGCAAAAATGAAGCCAATCGCAGAAATTTTATTTTCTAAACTTTAACTGGCCATAACTCCTAAACTATAACAGATAGAGCGAAAATAAGCTTAATCGATGATCACTTTTTCTCAACTTTAAATGCCCATAGCTTCTCAGCCAAAAGGCCTACAGAGAAAATAAGCCCAGATTCGTGTCAGTCGCGTCGAAACCTGTATTCGTTGCAAAAATGCCAAAAAGCCAATCGAAGAAATTTTATTTTCTAAACTTTAACTGGCCATAACTCCTAAACTATAGCAGATAGAGCGAAAATAAGCTTAATCGATGATCACTTTTTCTCAACTTTAAATGCCCATAGCTTCTCAGCCAAAAGGCCTACAGAGAAAATAAGCTCAGATTCGTGTAAGTCGCGTGGAGACCTGTATTCGTTGCAAAAATGAAGCCAATCGAAGAAATTTTATTTTCTAAACTTTAACTGGCCATAACTCCTAAACTATAGCAGATAGAGCGAAAATAAGCTTAATCGATGATCACTTTTTTTCAACTTTAAATGCCCATAGCTTCTCATCCAAAAGGCCTACAGAGAAAATAAGCCCAGATTCGTGTCAGTCGCGTCGAGACCTGTATTCGGTGCAAAAATGAAGCCAATCGAAGAAATTTTATTTTTTAAACTTTAACTGGCCATAACTCCTAAACTATAGCAGATAGAGCGAAAATAAGCTTAATCGATGATCACTTTTTCTCAACTTTAAATGCCCATAGCTTCTCATCCAAAAGGCCTACAGAGAAAATAAGCCCAGATTCGTGTCAGTCGCGTCGAAACCTGTATTCGGTGCAAAAATGAAGCCAATCGAAGAAATTTTATTTTCTAAACTTTAACTGGCCATAACTCCTAAACTATAGCAGATAGAGCGAAAATAAGCTTAATCGATGATCACTTTTTTTGCAACTTTAAATGCCCATAGCTTCTTATCCAAAAGGCCTACAGAGAAAATAAGCCCAGATTCGTGTCAGTCGCGTCGAGACCTGTATTCGGTGCAAAAATTAAGCCAATCGAAGAAATTTTATTTTCCAAACTTTAACTGGCCATAACTATAGCAGATAGAGCGAAAATAAGCTTAATCGATGATCACTTTTTCTCAACTTTAAATGCCCATAGCTTCTCAGCCAAAAGGCCTACAGAGAAAATAAGCCCAGATTCGTGTCAGTCGCGTCGAAACCTGTATTCGTTGCAAAAATGCCAAAAAGCCAATCGAAGAAATTTTATTTTCTAAACTTTAACTGGCCATAACTCCTAAACTATAACAGATAGAGCGAAAATAAGCTTAATCGATGATCACTTTTTCCAACTTTTAAATGCCCATAGCTTCTCAGCCAAAAGGCCTACAGAGAAAATAAGCCCAGATTCGTGTCAGTCGCGTCGAGACCTGTATTCGGTGCAAAAATGAAGCCAATCGAAGAAATTTTATTTTCTAAACTTTAACTGGCCATAACTCCTAAACTATAACATATAGAGCGAAAATAAGCTTAATCGATGATCACTTTTTCTCAACTTTAAATGCCCATAGCTTCTCAGCCAAAAGGCCTACAGAGAAAATAAGCCCAGATTCCTGTAAGTCGCGACCTGTATTCGTTGCAAAAATGAAGCCAATCGAAGAAATTTTATTTTCTAAACTTTAACTGGCCATAACTCGTAAACTATAACAGATAGAGCGAAAATAAGCTTAATCGATGATCACTTTTCCTCAACTTTAAATGCCCATAGCCTCTCATCCAAAAGGCCTACAGAGAAAATAAGCCCAGATTCGTGTCAGTCGCGTCGAAACCGGTATTCGTTGCAAAAATGAAGCCAACCGAAGATATTTTATTTTGTAAACTTTAACTGGCCATAACTCGTAAACTATAACAGATAGAGCGAAAGTAAGCTTAATCGATGATCACTTTTTCTTAACTTTAAATGCCCATAGCTTCTCATCCAAAAGGCCTACAGAGAAAATAGGCCCAGATTCGTGTAAGTCGCGTCGAGACCTGTATTCGGTGCAAAAATGAAGCCAATCGAAGAAATTTTATTTTCTAAACTTTAACTGGCCATAACTCCTAAACTATAACATATAGAGCGAAAATAAGCTTAATCGATGATCACTTTTTCTCAACTTTAAATGCCCATTGCTTCTCAGCCAAAAGGCCTACAGAGAAAATAAGCCCAGATTCGTGTAAGTCGCGACGAGACCTGTATTCGTTGCAAAAATGAAGCCAATCGAAGAAATTTTATTTTCTAAACTTTAACTGGCCATAACTCCTAAACTATAACAGATAGAGCGAAAATAAGCTTAATCGATGATCTCATCCAAAAGGCCTACAGAGAAAATAAGCCCAGATTCGTGAAGGTCGCGTCGAGACCTGTATTCGTTGCAAAAATTAAGCCAATCGAAGAAATTTTATTTTCTAAACTTTAACTGGCCATAACTCCTAAACTATAACAGATAGAGCGAAAATAAGCTTAATCGATGATCACTTTTTCTCAACTTTAAATGCCCATAGCTTCTCATCCAAAAGGCCTACAGAGAAAATAAGACCCGATTCGTGTAAGTCTCGTCGAGACCTGTATTCGTTGCAAAAATGAAGCCAATCGAAGAAATGTTATTTTCTAAACTTTAACTGGCCATAACTCCTAAACTATAACAGATAGAGCGAAAATAAGCTTAATCGATGATCACTTTTTCTCAACTTTAAATGCCCACAGCTTCTCAGCCAAAAGGCCTACAGAGAAAATAAGCCCAGATTCGTGTCAGTCGCGTCGAAACCTGTATTCGTTGCAAAAATGCCAAAAAGTTAATCGATGAAATTTTATTTTCTAAACTTGAACTGGCCAGAACTCCTAAACTATAACAGATAGAGCGAAAATAAGCTTAATCGATGATCACTTTTTCTCAACTTTAAATGCCCATAGCTTCTCAGCCAAAAGGCCTACAGAGAATATAAGCCCAGATTCGTGTCAGTCGCGTCGAGACCTGTATTCGTTGCAAAAATGAAGCCAATCGACGAAATTTTATTTTCTAAACTTTAACTGGCCATAACTCCTAAACTATAACAGATAGAGCGAAAATAAGCTTAATCGATGATCACTTTTTCTCAACTTTAAATGCCCATAGCTTCTCAGCCAAAAGGCCTACAGAGAAAATAAGCCCAGATTCGTGTCAGTCGCGTCGAAACCTGTATTCGTTGCAAAAATGCCAAAAAGCCAATCGAAGAAATTTTATTTTCTAAACTTTAACTGGCCATAACTCCTAAACTTTAACAGATAGAGCGAAAATAAGCTTAATCGATGATCACTTTTTCTCAACTTTAAATGCCCATAGCTTCTCAGCCAAAAGGCCTACAGAGAAAATAAGCCCAGATTCGTGTCAGTCGCGTCGAGACCTGTATTCGTTGCAAAAATGAAGCCAATCGAAGAAATTTTATTTTCTAAACTTTAACTGGCCATAACTCCTAAACTATAACAGATAGAGCGAAAATAAGCTTAATCGATGATCACTTTTTCTTAACTTTAAATGCCCATAGCTTCTCATCCAAAAGGCCTACAGAGAAAATAAGCCCAGATTCGTGTCAGTCGCGTCGAAACCTGTATTCGTTGCAAAAATGAAGCCAATCGAAGACATTTTATTTTCTAAACTTTAACTGGACATAACTCCTAAACTATAACATATAGAGCGAAAATAAGCTTAATCGATGATCACTTTTTTACAACTTTAAATGCCCATAGCTTCTCAGCCAAAAGGCCTACAGAGAAAATAAGCCCAGATTCGTGTCAGTCGCGTCGAGACCTGTATTCGGTGCAAAAATGAAGCCAATCGAAGAAATTTTATTTTCTAAACTTTAACTGACCATAACTCCTAAACTATAGCAGATAGAGCGAAAATAAGCTTAATCGATGATCACTTTTTTTCAACTTTAAATGCCCATAGCTTCTCATCCAAAAGGCCTACAGAGAAAATAAGCCCAGATTCGTGTCAGTCGCGTCGAGACCTGTATTCGTTGCAAAAATGAAGCCAATCGAGAAAATTTTATTTTGTAAACTTTAACTGGCCATAACTCCTAAACTATAACAGATTGAGCGAAAATAAGCTTAATCGATGATCACTTTTTCTTAACTTTAAATGCCCATAGCTTCTCATCCAAAAGGCCTACAAAGAAAATAAGCCCAGATTCGTGTCAGTCGCGTCGAGACCTGTATTCGGTGCAAAAATGAAGCCAATCGAAGAAATTTTATTTTCTAAACTTTAACTGGACATAACTCCTAAACTATAACATATAGAGCGAAAATAAGCTTAATCGATGATCACTTTTTTTCAACTTTAAATGCCCATAGCTTCTCATCCAAAAGGCCTACAGAGAAAATAAGCCCAGATTCGTGTCAGTCGCGTCGAGACCTGTATTCGGTGCAAAAATGAAGCCAATCGAAGAAATTTTATTTTCTAAACTTTAAGTGGCCATAACTCCTAAACTATAGCAGATAGAGCGAAAATAAGCTTAATCGATGATCACTTTTTTTCAACTTTAAATGCCCATAGCTTCTCATCCAAAAGGCCTACAGAGAAAATAAGCCCAGATTCGTGTCAGTCGCGTCGAGACCTGTATTCGGTGCAAAAATGAAGCCAATCGAAGAAATTTTATTTTCTAAACTTTAACTGGCCATAACTCCTAAACTATAGCAGATAGAGCGAAAATAAGCTTAATCGATGATCACTTTTTTTCAACTTTAAATGCCCATAGCTTCTCATCCAAAAGGCCTACAGAGAAAATAAGCCCAGATTCGTGTCAGTCGCGTCGAAACCTGTATTCGGTGCAAAAATGAAGCCAATCGAAGAATTTTTATTTTTTAAACTTTAACTGGCCATAACTCCTAAACTATAACAGATAGAGCGAAAATAAGCTTAATCGATGATCACTTTTTTTCAACTTTGCATGCCCATAGCTTCTCAGCCAAAAGGCCTACAGAGAAAATAAGCCCAGATTCGTGTCAGTCGCGTCGAGACCTGTATTCGGTGCAAAAATGAAGCCAATCGAAGAAATTTTATTTTCTAAACTTTAACTGGCCATAACTCCTAAACTATAGCAGATAGAGCGAAAATAAGCTTAATCGATGATCACTTTTTTTCAACTTTAAATGCCCATAGCTTCTCATCCAAAAGGCCTACAGAGAAAATAAGCCCAGATTCGTGTCAGTCGCGTCGAGACCTGTATTCGGTGCAAAAATGAAGCCAATCGAAGAAATTTTATTTTTTAAACTTTAACTGGCCATAACTCCTAAACTGTAGCAGATAGAGCGAAAATAAGCTTAATCGATGATCACTTTTTCTCAACTTTAAATGCCCATAGCTTCTCAGCCAAAAGGCCTATAGAGAAAATAAGCCCAGATTCGTGTCAGTCGCGTCGAGACCTGTATTCGGTGCAAAAATGAAGCCAATCGAAGAAATTTTATTTTCTAAACTTTAACTGGCCATAACTCCTAAACTATAGCAGATAGAGCGAAAATAAGCTTAATCGATGATCACTTTTTTTCAACTTTAAATGCCCATAGCTTCTCAGCCAAAAGGCCTACAGAGAAAATAAGCCCAGATTCGTGTCAGTCGCGTCGAGACCTGTATTCGGTGCAAAAATGAAGCCAATCGAAGAAATTTTATTTTCTAAACTTTAACTGGCCATAACTCCTTAACTATAGCAGATAGAGCGAAAATAAGCTTAATCGATGATCACTTTTTCTCAACTTTAAATGCCCATAGCTTCTCATCCAAAAGGCCTACAGAGAAAATAAGCCCAGATTCGTGTCAGTCGCGTCGAGACCTGTATTCGGTGCAAAAATGAAGCCAATCGAAGAAATTTTATTTTCTAAACTTTAACTGGCCATAACACCTAAACTATAGCAGATAGAGCGAAAATAAGCTTAATCGATGATCACTTTTTTTCAACTTTAAATGCCCATAGCTTCTCATCCAAAAGGCCTACAGAGAAAATAAGCCCAGATTCGTGTCAGTCGCGTCGAAACCTGTATTCGGTGCAAAAATGAAGCCAATCGAAGAAATTTTATTTTCTAAACTTTAACTGGCCATAACTCCTAAACTATAACAGATAGAGCGAAAATAAGCTTAATCGATGATCACTTTTTTTCAACTTTAAATGCCCATAGCTTCTCAGCCAAAAGGCCTACAGAGAAAATAAGCCCAGATTCGTGTAAGTCGCGTCGAGACCTGTATTCGTTGCAAAAATGAAGCCAATCGAAGAAATTTTATTTTCTAAACTTTAACTGGCCATAACTCCTAAACTATAGCAGATAGAGCGAAAATAAGCTTAATCGATGATCACTTTTTCTCAACTTTAAATGCCCATAGCTTCTCAGCCAAAAGGCCAATAGAGAAAATAAGCCCAGATTCGTGTCAGTCGCGTCGAGACCTCTATTCGGTGCAAAAATGAAGCCAATCGAAGAAATTTTATTTTCTAAACTTTAACTGGCCATGACTCCTAAACTATAGCAGATAGAGCGAAAATAAGCTTAATCGATGATCACTTTTTTTCAACTTTAAATGCCCATAGCTTCTCAGCCAAAAGGCCTACAGAGAAAATAAGCCCAGATTCGTGTCAGTCGCGTCGAGACCTGTATTCGGTGCAAAAATGAAGCCAATCGAAGAAATTTTATTTTCTAAACTTTAACTGGCCATAACTCCTAAACTATAGCAGATAGAGCGAAAATAAGCTTAATCGATGATCACTTTTTCTCAACTTTAAATGCCCATAGCTTCTCATCCAAAAGGCCTACAGAGAAAATAAGCCCAGATTCGTGTCAGTCGCGTCGAGACCTGTATTCGGTGCAAAAATGAAGCCAATCGAAGAAATTTTATTTTTTAAACTTTAACTGGCCATAACTCCTAAACTATAGCAGATAGAGCGAAAATAAGCTTAATCGATGATCACTTTTTCTCAACTTTAAATGCCCATAGCTTCTCATCCAAAAGGCCTACAGAGAAAATAAGCCCAGATTCGTGTCAGTCGCGTCGAGACCTGTATTCGGTGCACAAATGAAGCCAATCGAAGAAATTTTATTTTCTAAACTTTAACTGGCCATAACTCCTAAACTATAGCAGATAGAGCGAAAATAAGCTTAATCGATGATCACTTTTTCTCAACTTTAAATGCCCATAGCTTCTCAGCCAAAAGGCCTACAGAGAAAATAAGCCCAGATTCGTGTCAGTCGCGTCGAGACCTGTATTCGGTGCAAAAATGAAGCCAATCGAAGAAATTTTATTTTCTAAACTTTAACTGGCCATAACTCCTAAACTATAACAGATAGAGCGAAAATAAGCTTAATCGATGATCACTTTTTTTCAACTTTAAATGCCCATAGCTTCTCAGCCAAAAGGCCTACAGAGAAAATAAGCCCAGATTCGTGTCAGTCGCGTCGAGACCTGTATTCGGTGCAAAAATGAAGCCAATCGAAGAAATTTTATTTTCTAAACTTTAACTGGCCATAACTCCTAAACTATAGCAGATAGAGCGAAAATAGGCTTAATCGATGATCACTTTTTTTGCAACTTTAAATGCCCATAGCTTCTCAGCCAAAAGGCCTACAGAGAAAATAAGCCCAGATTCGTGTCAGTCGCGTCGAGACCTGTATTCGGTGCAAAAATGAAGCCAATCGAAGAAATTTTATTTTCTAAACTTTAACTGGCCATAACTCCTAAACTATAGCAGATAGAGCGAAAATAAGCTTAATCGATGATCACTTTTTCTCAACTTTAAATGCCCATAGCTTCTCATCCAAAAGGCCTACAGAGAAAATAAGCCCAGATTCGTGTCAGTCGCGTCGAGACCTGTATTCGGTGCAAAAATGAAGCCAATCGAAGAAATTTTATTTTCTAAACTTTAACTGGCCATAACTCCTAAACTATAGCAGATAGAGCGAAAATAAGCTTAATCGATGATCACTTTTTCTCAACTTTAAATGCCCATAGCTTCTCATCCAAAAGGCCTACAGAGAAAATAAGCCCAGATTCGTGTCAGTCGCGTCGAGACCTGTATTCGGTGCACAAATGCAGCCAATCGAAGAAATTTTATTTTCTAAACTTTAACTGGCCATAACTCCTAAACTATAGCAGATAGAGCGAAAATAAGCTTAATCGATGATCACTTTTTCTCAACTTTAAATGCCCATAGCTTCTCAGCCAAAAGGCCTACAGAGAAAATAAGCCCAGATTCGTGTCAGTCGCGTCGAGACCTGTATTCGGTGCAAAAATGAAGCCAATCGAAGAAATTTTATTTTCTAAACTTTAACTGGCCATAACTCCTAAACTATAGTAGATAGAGCAAACATAAGCTTAATCGATGATCACTTTTTTTCAACTTTAAATGCCCATAGCTTCTCATCCAAAAGGCCTACAGAGAAAATAAGCCCAGATTCGTGTCAGTCGCGTCGAGACCTGTATTCGGTGCAAAAATGAAGCCAATCGAAGAAATTTTATTTTCTAAACTTTAACTGGCCATAACTCCTAAACTATAGCAGATAGAGCGAAAATAAGCTTAATCGATGATCACTTTTTCTCAACTTTAAATGCCCATAGCTTCTCAGCCAAAAGGCCTACAGAGAAAATAAGCCCAGATTCGTGTCAGTCGCGTCGAGACCTGTATTCGGTGCAAAAATGAAGCCAATCGAAGAAATTTTATTTTCTAAACTTTAACTGGCCATAACTCCTAAACTATAGCAGATAGAGCGAAAATAAGCTTAATCGATGATCACTTTTTTTCAACTTTAAATGCCCATAGCTTCTCATCCAAAAGGCCTACAGAGAAAATAAGCCCAGATTCGTGTCAGTCGCGTCGAGACCTGTATTCGGTGCAAAAATGAAGCCAATCGAAGAAATTTTATTTTCTAAACTTTAACTGGCCATAACTCCTAAACTATAGCAGATAGAGCGAAAATAAGCTTAATCGATGATCACTTTTTCTCAACTTTAAATGCCCATAGCTTCTCATCCAAAAGGCCTACAGAGAAAATAAGCCCAGATTCGTGTCAGTCGCGTCGAGACCTGTATTCGGTGCAAAAATGAAGCCAATCGAAGAAATTTTATTTTTTAAACTTTAACTGGCCATAACTCCTAAACTATAGCAGATAGAGCGAAAATAAGCTTAATCGATGATCACTTTTTCTCAACTTTAAATGCCCATAGCTTCTCATCCAAAAGGCCTACAGAGAAAATAAGCCCAGATTCGTGTCAGTCGCGTCGAGACCTGTATTCGGTGCACAAATGAAGCCAATCGAAGAAATTTTATTTTCTAAACTTTAACTGGCCATAACTCCTAAACTATAGCAGATAGAGCGAAAATAAGCTTAATCGATGATCACTTTTTCTCAACTTTAAATGCCCATAGCTTCTCGGCCAAAAGGCCTACAGAGAAAATAAGCCCAGATTCGTGTCAGTCGCGTCGAGACCTGTATTCGGTGCAAAAATGAAGCCAATCGAAGAAATTTTATTTTCTAAACTTTAACTGGCCATAACTCCTAAACTATAATAGATAGAGCGAAAATAAGCTTAATCGATGATCACTTTTTTTCAACTTTAAATGCCCATAGCTTCTCAGCCAAAAGGCCTACAGAGAAAATAAGCCCAGATTCGTGTCAGTCGCGTCGAGACCTGTATTCGGTGCAAAAATGAAGCCAATCGAAGAAATTTTATTTTCTAAACTTTAACTGGCCATAACTCCTAAACTATAGCAGATAGAGCGAAAATAGGCTTAATCGATGATCACTTTTTTTGCAACTTTAAATGCCCATAGCTTCTCAGCCAAAAGGCCTACAGAGAAAATAAGCCCAGATTCGTGTCAGTCGCGTCGAGACCTGTATTCGGTGCAAAAATGAAGCCAATCGAAGAAATTTTATTTTCTAAACTTTAACTGGCCATAACTCCTAAACTATAGCAGATAGAGCGAAAATAAGCTTAATCGATGATCACTTTTTCTCAACTTTAAATGCCCATAGCTTCTCATCCAAAAGGCCTACAGAGAAAATAAGCCCAGATTCGTGTCAGTCGCGTCGAGACCTGTATTCGGTGCACAAATGAAGCCAATCGAAGAAATTTTATTTTCTAAACTTTAACTGGCCATAACTCCTAAACTATAGCAGATAGAGCGAAAATAAGCTTAATCGATGATCACTTTTTCTCAACTTTAAATGCCCATAGCTTCTCAGCCAAAAGGCCTACAGAGAAAATAAGCCCAGATTCGTGTCAGTCGCGTCGAGACCTGTATTCGGTGCAAAAATGAAGCCAATCGAAGAAATTTTATTTTCTAAACTTTAACTGGCCATAACTCCTAAACTATAGTAGATAGAGCAAACATAAGCTTAATCGATGATCACTTTTTTTCAACTTTAAATGCCCATAGCTTCTCATCCAAAAGGCCTACAGAGAAAATAAGCCCAGATTCGTGTCAGTCGCGTCGAGACCTGTATTCGGTGCAAAAATGAAGCCAATCGAAGAAATTTTATTTTCTAAACTTAAACTGGCCATAACTCCTAAACTATAGCAGATAGAGCGAAAATAAGCTTAATCGATGATCACTTTTTCTCAACTTTAAATGCCCATAGCTTCTCAGCCAAAAGGCCTACAGAGAAAATAAGCCCAGATTCGTGTCAGTCGCGTCGAGACCTGTATTCGGTGCAAAAATGAAGCCAATCGAAGAAATTTTATTTTCTAAACTTTAACTGGCCATAACTCCTAAACTATAACAGATAGAGCGAAAATAAGCTTAATCGATGATCACTTTTTTTCAACTTTAAATGCCCATAGCTTCTCAGCCAAAAGGCCTACAGAGAAAATAAGCCCAGATTCGTGTCAGTCGCGTCGAGACCTGTATTCGGTGCAAAAATGAAGCCAATCGAAGAAATTTTATTTTCTAAACTTTAACTGGCCATAACTCCTAAACTATAGCAGATAGAGCGAAAATAAGCTTAATCGATGATCACTTTTTCTCAACTTTAAATGCCCATAGCTTCTCAGCCAAAAGGCCTATAGAGAAAATAAGCCCAGATTCGTGTCAGTCGCGTCGAGACCTGTATTCGGTGCAAAAATGAAGCCAATCGAAGAAATTTTATTTTCTAAACTTTAACTGGCCATAACTCCTAAACTATAGCAGATAGAGCGAAAATAAGCTTAATCGATGATCACTTTTTTTCAACTTTAAATGCCCATAGCTTCTCATCCAAAAGGCCTACAGAGAAAATAAGCCCAGATTCGTGTCAGTCGCGTCGAGACCTGTATTCGGTGCAAAAATGAAGCCAATCGAAGAAATTTTATTTTCTAAACTTTAACTGGCCATAACTCCTAAACTATAGCAGATAGAGCGAAAATAAGCTTAATCGATGATCACTTTTTCTCAACTTTAAATGCCCATAGCTTCTCATCCAAAAGGCCTACAGAGAAAATAAGCCCAGATTCGTGTCAGTCGCGTCGAGACCTGTATTCGGTGCAAAAATGAAGCCAATCGAAGAAATTTTATTTTCTAAACTTTAACTGGCCATAACTCCTAAACTATAGCAGATAGAGCGAAAATAAGCTTAATCGATGATCACTTTTTTTCAACTTTAAATGCCCATAGCTTCTCATCCAAAAGGCCTACAGAGAAAATAAGCCCAGATTCGTGTCAGTCGCGTCGAGACCTGTATTCGGTGCACAAATGAAGCCAATCGAAGAAATTTTATTTTCTAAACTTTAACTGGCCATAACTCCTAAACTATAGCAGATAGAGCGAAAATAAGCTTAATCGATGATCACTTTTTCTCAACTTTAAATGCCCATAGCTTCTCAGCCAAAAGGCCTACAGAGAAAATAAGCCCAGATTCGTGTCAGTCGCGTCGAGACCTGTATTCGGTGCAAAAATGAAGCCAATCGAAGAAATTTTATTTTCTAAACTTTAACTGGCCATAACTCCTAAACTATAGTAGATAGAGCAAACATAAGCTTAATCGATGATCACTTTTTTTCAACTTTAAATGCCCATAGCTTCTCATCCAAAAGGCCTACAGAGAAAATAAGCCCAGATTCGTGTCAGTCGCGTCGAGACCTGTATTCGGTGCAAAAATGAAGCCAATCGAAGAAATTTTATTTTCTAAACTTTAACTGGCCATAACTCCTAAACTATAGCAGATAGAGCGAAAATAAGCTTAATCGATGATCACTTTTTCTCAACTTTAAATGCCCATAGCTTCTCAGCCAAAAGGCCTACAGAGAAAATAAGCCCAGATTCGTGTCAGTCGCGTCGAGACCTGTATTCGGTGCAAAAATGAAGCCAATCGAAGAAATTTTATTTTCTAAACTTTAACTGGCCATAACTCCTAAACTATAACAGATAGAGCGAAAATAAGCTTAATCGATGATCACTTTTTTTCAACTTTAAATGCCCATAGCTTCTCAGCCAAAAGGCCTACAGAGAAAATAAGCCCAGATTCGTGTCAGTCGCGTCGAGACCTGTATTCGGTGCAAAAATGAAGCCAATCGAAGAAATTTTATTTTCTAAACTTTAACTGGCCATAACTCCTAAACTATAGCAGATAGAGCGAAAATAAGCTTAATCGATGATCACTTTTTCTCAACTTTAAATGCCCATAGCTTCTCAGCCAAAAGGCCTATAGAGAAAATAAGCCCAGATTCGTGTCAGTCGCGTCGAGACCTGTATTCGGTGCAAAAATGAAGCCAATCGAAGAAATTTTATTTTCTAAACTTTAACTGGCCATAACTCCTAAACTATAGCAGATAGAGCGAAAATAAGCTTAATCGATGATCACTTTTTTTCAACTTTAAATGCCCATAGCTTCTCAGCCAAAAGGCCTACAGAGAAAATAAGCCCAGATTCGTGTCAGTCGCGTCGAGACCTGTATTCGGTGCAAAAATGAAGCCAATCGAAGAAATTTTATTTTTTAAACTTTAACTGGCCATAACTCCTAAACTATAGCAGATAGAGCGAAAATAAGCTTAATCGATGATCACTTTTTCTCAACTTTAAATGCCCATAGCTTCTCATCCAAAAGGCCTACAGAGAAAATAAGCCCAGATTCGTGTCAGTCGCGTCGAGACCTGTATTCGGTGCACAAATGAAGCCAATCGAAGAAATTTTATTTTCTAAACTTTAACTGGCCATAACTCCTAAACTATAGCAGATAGAGCGAAAATAAGCTTAATCGATGATCACTTTTTTTCAACTTTAAATGCCCATAGCTTCTCATCCAAAAGGCCTACAGAGAAAATAAGCCCAGATTCGTGTCAGTCGCGTCGAGACCTGTATTCGGTGCAAAAATGAAGCCAATCGAAGAAATTTTATTTTCTAAACTTTAACTGGCCATAACTCCTAAACTATAGCAGATAGAGCGAAAATAAGCTTAATCGATGATCACTTTTTCTCAACTTTAAATGCCCATAGCTTCTCAGCCAAAAGGCCTACAGAGAAAATAAGCCCAGATTCGTGTCAGTCGCGTCGAGACCTGTATTCGGTGCAAAAATGAAGCCAATCGAAGAAATTTTATTTTCTAAACTTTAACTGGCCATAACTCCTAAACTATAGCAGATAGAGCGAAAATAAGCTTAATCGATGATCACTTTTTCTCAACTTTAAATGCCCATAGCTTCTCAGCCAAAAGGCCTACAGAGAAAATAAGCCCAGATTCGTGTCAGTCGCGTCGAGACCTGTATTCGGTGCACAAATGAAGCCAATCGAAGAAATTTTATTTTCTAAACTTTAACTGGCCATAACTCCTAAACTATAGCAGATAGAGCGAAAATAAGCTTAATCGATGATCACTTTTTTTCAACTTTAAATGCCCATAGCTTCTCATCCAAAAGGCCTACAGAGAAAATAAGCCCAGATTCGTGTCAGTCGCGTCGAGACCTGTATTCGGTGCAAAAATGAAGCCAATCGAAGAAATTTTATTTTCTAAACTTTAACTGGCCATAACTCCTAAACTATAGCAGATAGAGCGAAAATAAGCTTAATCGATGATCACTTTTTCTCAACTTTAAATGCCCATAGCTTCTCAGCCAAAAGGCCTACAGAGAAAATAAGCCCAGATTCGTGTCAGTCGCGTCGAGACCTGTATTCGGTGCAAAAATGAAGCCAATCGAAGAAATTTTATTTTCTAAACTTTAACTGGCCATAACTCCTAAACTATAGCAGATAGAGCGAAAATAAGCTTAATCGATGATCACTTTTTTTGCAACTTTAAATGCCCATAGCTTCTCATCCAAAAGGCCTACAGAGAAAATAAGCCCAGATTCGTGTCAGTCGCGTCGAGACCTGTATTCGGTGCAAAAATTAAGCCAATCGAAGAAATTTTATTTTTTAAACTTTAACTGGCCATAACTCCTAAACTATAGCAGATAGAGCGAAAATAAGCTTAATCGATGATCACTTTTTCTCAACTTTAAATGCCCATAGCTTCTCAGCCAAAAGGCCTACAGAGAAAATAAGCCCAGATTCGTGTCAGTCGCGTCGAGACCTGTATTCGGTGCAAAAATGAAGCCAATCGAAGAAATTTTATTTTCTAAACTTTAACTGGCCATAACTCCTAAACTATAGCAGATAGAGCGAAAATAAGCTTAATCGATGATCACTTTTTTTCAACTTTAAATGCCCATAGCTTCTCATCCAAAAGGCCTACAGAGAAAATAAGCCCAGATTCGTGTCAGTCGCGTCGAGACCTGTATTCGGTGCAAAAATGAAGCCAATCGAAGAAATTTTATTTTCTAAACTTTAACTGGCCATAACTCCTAAACTATAGCAGATAGAGCGAAAATAAGCTTAATCGATGATCACTTTTTCTCAACTTTAAATGCCCATAGCTTCTCATCCAAAAGGCCTACAGAGAAAATAAGCCCAGATTCGTGTCAGTCGCGTCGAGACCTGTATTCGGTGCAAAAATGAAGCCAATCGAAGAAATTTTATTTTCTAAACTTTAACTGGCCATAACTCCTAAACTATAGCAGATAGAGCGAAAATAAGCTTAATCGATGATCACTTTTTTTCAACTTTAAATGCCCATAGCTTCTCATCCAAAAGGCCTACAGAGAAAATAAGCCCAGATTCGTGTCAGTCGCGTCGAGACCTGTATTCGGTGCACAAATGAAGCCAATCGAAGAAATTTTATTTTCTAAACTTTAACTGGCCATAACTCCTAAACTATAGCAGATAGAGCGAAAATAAGCTTAATCGATGATCACTTTTTCTCAACTTTAAATGCCCATAGCTTCTCAGCCAAAAGGCCTACAGAGAAAATAAGCCCAGATTCGTGTCAGTCGCGTCGAGACCTGTATTCGGTGCAAAAATGAAGCCAATCGAAGAAATTTTATTTTCTAAACTTTAACTGGCCATAACTCCTAAACTATAGTAGATAGAGCAAACATAAGCTTAATCGATGATCACTTTTTTTCAACTTTAAATGCCCATAGCTTCTCATCCAAAAGGCCTACAGAGAAAATAAGCCCAGATTCGTGTCAGTCGCGTCGAGACCTGTATTCGGTGCAAAAATGAAGCCAATCGAAGAAATTTTATTTTCTAAACTTTAACTGGCCATAACTCCTAAACTATAGCAGATAGAGCGAAAATAAGCTTAATCGATGATCACTTTTTCTCAACTTTAAATGCCCATAGCTTCTCAGCCAAAAGGCCTACAGAGAAAATAAGCCCAGATTCGTGTCAGTCGCGTCGAGACCTGTATTCGGTGCAAAAATGAAGCCAATCGAAGAAATTTTATTTTCTAAACTTTAACTGGCCATAACTCCTAAACTATAACAGATAGAGCGAAAATAAGCTTAATCGATGATCACTTTTTTTCAACTTTAAATGCCCATAGCTTCTCAGCCAAAAGGCCTACAGAGAAAATAAGCCCAGATTCGTGTCAGTCGCGTCGAGACCTGTATTCGGTGCAAAAATGAAGCCAATCGAAGAAATTTTATTTTCTAAACTTTAACTGGCCATAACTCCTAAACTATAGCAGATAGAGCGAAAATAAGCTTAATCGATGATCACTTTTTCTCAACTTTAAATGCCCATAGCTTCTCAGCCAAAAGGCCTATAGAGAAAATAAGCCCAGATTCGTGTCAGTCGCGTCGAGACCTGTATTCGGTGCAAAAATGAAGCCAATCGAAGAAATTTTATTTTCTAAACTTTAACTGGCCATAACTCCTAAACTATAGCAGATAGAGCGAAAATAAGCTTAATCGATGATCACTTTTTTTCAACTTTAAATGCCCATAGCTTCTCAGCCAAAAGGCCTACAGAGAAAATAAGCCCAGATTCGTGTCAGTCGCGTCGAGACCTGTATTCGGTGCAAAAATGAAGCCAATCGAAGAAATTTTATTTTTTAAACTTTAACTGGCCATAACTCCTAAACTATAGCAGATAGAGCGAAAATAAGCTTAATCGATGATCACTTTTTCTCAACTTTAAATGCCCATAGCTTCTCATCCAAAAGGCCTACAGAGAAAATAAGCCCAGATTCGTGTCAGTCGCGTCGAGACCTGTATTCGGTGCACAAATGAAGCCAATCGAAGAAATTTTATTTTCTAAACTTTAACTGGCCATAACTCCTAAACTATAGCAGATAGAGCGAAAATAAGCTTAATCGATGATCACTTTTTTTCAACTTTAAATGCCCATAGCTTCTCATCCAAAAGGCCTACAGAGAAAATAAGCCCAGATTCGTGTCAGTCGCGTCGAGACCTGTATTCGGTGCAAAAATGAAGCCAATCGAAGAAATTTTATTTTCTAAACTTTAACTGGCCATAACTCCTAAACTATAGCAGATAGAGCGAAAATAAGCTTAATCGATGATCACTTTTTCTCAACTTTAAATGCCCATAGCTTCTCAGCCAAAAGGCCTACAGAGAAAATAAGCCCAGATTCGTGTCAGTCGCGTCGAGACCTGTATTCGGTGCAAAAATGAAGCCAATCGAAGAAATTTTATTTTCTAAACTTTAACTGGCCATAACTCCTAAACTATAGCAGATAGAGCGAAAATAAGCTTAATCGATGATCACTTTTTCTCAACTTTAAATGCCCATAGCTTCTCAGCCAAAAGGCCTATAGAGAAAATAAGCCCAGATTCGTGTCAGTCGCGTCGAGACCTGTATTCGGTGCAAAAATGAAGCCAATCGAAGAAATTTTATTTTCTAAACTTTAACTGGCCATAACTCCTAAACTATAGCAGATAGAGCGAAAATAAGCTTAATCGATGATCACTTTTTTTGCAACTTTAAATGCCCATAGCTTCTCATCCAAAAGGCCTACAGAGAAAATAAGCCCAGATTCGTGTCAGTCGCGTCGAGACCTGTATTCGGTGCAAAAATTAAGCCAATCGAAGAAATTTTATTTTTTAAACTTTAACTGGCCATAACTCCTAAACTATAGCAGATAGAGCGAAAATAAGCTTAATCGATGATCACTTTTTCTCAACTTTAAATGCCCATAGCTTCTCAGCCAAAAGGCCTACAGAGAAAATAAGCCCAGATTCGTGTCAGTCGCGTCGAGACCTGTATTCGGTGCAAAAATGAAGCCAATCGAAGAAATTTTATTTTCTAAACTTTAACTGGCCATAACTCCTAAACTATAGCAGATAGAGCGAAAATAAGCTTAATCGATGATCACTTTTTTTCAACTTTAAATGCCCATAGCTTCTCATCCAAAAGGCCTACAGAGAAAATAAGCCCAGATTCGTGTCAGTCGCGTCGAGACCTGTATTCAGTGCAAAAATGAAGCCAATCGAAGAAATTTTATTTTTTAAACTTTAATTGGCCATAACTCCTAAACTATAGCAGATAGAGCGAAAATAAGCTTAATCGATGATCACTTTTTTTCAACTTTAAATGCCCATAGCTTCTCATCCAAAAGGCCTACAGAGAAAATAAGCCCAGATTCGTGTCAGTCGCGTCGAGACCTGTATTCGGTGCAAAAATGAAGCCAATCGAAGAAATTTTATTTTCTAAACTTTAACTGGCCATAACTCCTAAACTATAGCAGATAGAGCGAAAATAAGCTTAATCGATGATCACTTTTTTTCAACTTTAAATGCCCATAGCTTCTCATCCAAAAGGCCTACAGAGAAAATAAGCCCAGATTCGTGTCAGTCGCGTCGAAACCTGTATTCGGTGCAAAAATGAATCCAATCGAAGAAATTTTATTTTCTAAACTTTAACTGGCCATAACTCCTAAACTATAACAGATAGAGCGAAAATAAGTTTAATCGATGATCACTTTTTTTCAACTTTAAATGCCCATAGCTTCTCAGCCAAAAGGCCTACAGAGAAAATAAGCACAGATTCGTGTCAGTCGCGTCGAGACCTGTATTCGGTGCAAAAATGAAGCCAATCGAAGAAACTTTATTTTCTAAACTTTAACTGGCCATAACTCCTAAACTATAGCAGATAGAGCGAAAATAAGCTTAATCGATGATCACTTTTTCTCAACTTTAAATGCCCATAGCTTCTCAGCCAAAAGGCCTATAGAGAAAATAAGCCCAGATTCGTGTCAGTCGCGTCGAGACCTGTATTCGGTGCAAAAATGAAGCCAATCGAAGAAATTTTATTTTCTAAACTTTAACTGGCCATAACTCCTAAACTATAGCAGATAGAGCGAAAATAAGCTTAATCGATGATCACTTTTTCTCAACTTTAAATGCCCATAGCTTCTCAGCCAAAAGGCCTATAGAGAAAATAAGCCCAGATTCGTGTCAGTCGCGTCGAGACCTGTATTCGGTGCAAAAATGAAGCCAATCGAAGAAATTTTATTTTCTAAACTTTAACTGGCCATAACTCCTAAACTATAGCAGATAGAGCGAAAATAAGCTTAATCGATGATCACTTTTTTTGCAACTTTAAATGCCCATAGCTTCTCAGCCAAAAGGCCTACAGAGAAAATAAGCCCAGATTCGTGTCAGTCGCGTCGAGACCTGTATTCGGTGCAAAAATGAAGCCAATCGAAGAAATTTTATTTTCTAAACTTTAACTGGCCATAACTCCGAAACTATAGCAGATAGAGCGAAAATAAGCTTAATCGATGATCACTTTTTCTCAACTTTAAATGCCCATAGCTTCTCATCCAAAAGGCCTACAGAGAAAATAAGCCCAGATTCGTGTCAGTCGCGTTGAGACCTGTATTCGGTGCAAAAATGAAGCCAATCGAAGAAATTTTATTTTTTAAACTTTAACTGGCCATAACTCCTAAACTATAGCAGATAGAGCGAAAATAAGCTTAATCGATGATCACTTTTTCTCAACTTTAAATGCCCATAGCTTCTCAGCCAAAAGGCCTACAAAGAAAATAAGCCCAGATTCGTGTCAGTCGCGTCGAGACCTGTATTCGGTGCAAAAATGAAGCCAATCGAAGAAATTTTATTTTTTAAACTTTAACTGGCCATAACTCCTAAACTATAGCAGATAGAGCGAAAATAAGCTTAATCGATGATCACTTTTTCTCAACTTTAAATGCCCATAGCTTCTCAGCCAAAAGGCCTATAGAGAAAATAAGCCCAGATTCGTGTCAGTCGCGTCGAGACCTGTATTCGGTGCAAAAATTAAGCCAATCGAAGAAATTTTATTTTTTAAACTTTAACTGGCCATAACTCCTAAACTATAGCAGATAGAGCGAAAATAAGCTTAATCGATGATCACTTTTTCTCAACTTTAAATGCCCATAGCTTCTCAGCCAAAATGCCTACAGAGAAAATAAGCACAGATTCGTGTCAGTCGCGTCGAGACCTGTATTCGGTGCAAAAATGAAGCCAATCGAAGAAACTTTATTTTCTAAACTTTAACTGGCCATAACTCCTAAACTATAGCAGATAGAGCGAAAATAAGCTTAATCGATGATCACTTTTTCTCAACTTTAAATGCCCATAGCTTCTCAGCCAAAAGGCCTATAGAGAAAATAAGCCCAGATTCGTGTCAGTCGCGTCGAGACCTGTATTCGGTGCAAAAATGAAGCCAATCGAAGAAATTTTATTTTCTAAACTTTAACTGGCCATAACTCCTAAACTATAGCAGATAGAGCGAAAATAAGCTTAATCGATGATCACTTTTTCTCAACTTTAAATGCCCATAGCTTCTCAGCCAAAAGGCCTATAGAGAAAATAAGCCCAGATTCGTGTCAGTCGCGTCGAGACCTGTATTCGGTGCAAAAATGAAGCCAATCGAAGAAATTTTATTTTCTAAACTTTAACTGGCCATAACTCCTAAACTATAGCAGATAGAGCGAAAATAAGCTTAATCGATGATCACTTTTTTTGCAACTTTAAATGCCCATAGCTTCTCAGCCAAAAGGCCTACAGAGAAAATAAGCCCAGATTCGTGTCAGTCGCGTCGAGACCTGTATTCGGTGCAAAAATGAAGCCAATCGAAGAAATTTTATTTTCTAAACTTTAACTGGCCATAACTCCTAAACTATAGCAGATAGAGCGAAAATAAGCTTAATCGATGATCACTTTTTCTCAACTTTAAATGCCCATAGCTTCTCATCCAAAAGGCCTACAGAGAAAATAAGCCCAGATTCGTGTCAGTCGCGTTGAGACCTGTATTCGGTGCAAAAATGAAGCCAATCGAAGAAATTTTATTTTTTAAACTTTAACTGGCCATAACTCCTAAACTATAGCAGATAGAGCGAAAATAAGCTTAATCGATGATCACTTTTTCTCAACTTTAAATGCCCATAGCTTCTCAGCCAAAAGGCCTACAAAGAAAATAAGCCCAGATTCGTGTCAGTCGCGTCGAGACCTGTATTCGGTGCAAAAATGAAGCCAATCGAAGAAATTTTATTTTCTAAACTTTAACTGGCCATAACTCCTAAACTATAGCAGATAGAGCGAAAATAAGCTTAATCGATGATCACTTTTTCTCAACTTTAAATGCCCATAGCTTCTCATCCAAAAGGCCTACAGAGAAAATAAGCCCAGATTCGTGTCAGTCGCGTCGAGACCTGTATTCGGTGCAAAAATGAAGCCAATCGAAGAAATTTTATTTTCTAAACTTTAACTGGCCATAACTCCTAAACTATAGCAGATAGAGCGAAAATAAGCTTAATCGATGATCACTTTTTTTCAACTTTAAATGCCCATAGCTTCTCATCCAAAAGGCCTACAGAGAAAATAAGCCCAGATTCGTGTCAGTCGCGTCGAGACCTGTATTCAGTGCAAAAATGAAGCCAATCGAAGAAATTTTATTTTTTAAACTTTAATTGGCCATAACTCCTAAACTATAGCAGATAGAGCGAAAATAAGCTTAATCGATGATCACTTTTTTTCAACTTTAAATGCCCATAGCTTCTCATCCAAAAGGCCTACAGAGAAAATAAGCCCAGATTCGTGTCAGTCGCGTCGAGACCTGTATTCGGTGCAAAAATGAAGCCAATCGAAGAAATTTTATTTTCTAAACTTTAACTGGCCATAACTCCTAAACTATAGCAGATAGAGCGAAAATAAGCTTAATCGATGATCACTTTTTTTCAACTTTAAATGCCCATAGCTTATCCAAAAGGCCTACAGAGAAAATAAGCCCAGATTCGTGTCAGTCGCGTCGAAACCTGTATTCGGTGCAAAAATGAATCCAATCGAAGAAATTTTATTTTCTAAACTTTAACTGGCCATAACTCCTAAACTATAACAGATAGAGCGAAAATAAGTTTAATCGATGATCACTTTTTTTCAACTTTAAATGCCCATAGCTTCTCAGCCAAAAGGCCTACAGAGAAAATAAGCACAGATTCGTGTCAGTCGCGTCGAGACCTGTATTCGGTGCAAAAATGAAGCCAATCGAAGAAACTTTATTTTCTAAACTTTAACTGGCCATAACTCCTAAACTATAGCAGATAGAGCGAAAATAAGCTTAATCGATGATCACTTTTTCTCAACTTTAAATGCCCATAGCTTCTCAGCCAAAAGGCCTATAGAGAAAATAAGCCCAGATTCGTGTCAGTCGCGTCGAGACCTGTATTCGGTGCAAAAATGAAGCCAATCGAAGAAATTTTATTTTCTAAACTTTAACTGGCCATAACTCCTAAACTATAGCAGATAGAGCGAAAATAAGCTTAATCGATGATCACTTTTTCTCAACTTTAAATGCCCATAGCTTCTCAGCCAAAAGGCCTATAGAGAAAATAAGCCCAGATTCGTGTCAGTCGCGTCGAGACCTGTATTCGGTGCAAAAATGAAGCCAATCGAAGAAATTTTATTTTCTAAACTTTAACTGGCCATAACTCCTAAACTATAGCAGATAGAGCGAAAATAAGCTTAATCGATGATCACTTTTTTTGCAACTTTAAATGCCCATAGCTTCTCAGCCAAAAGGCCTACAGAGAAAATAAGCCCAGATTCGTGTCAGTCGCGTCGAGACCTGTATTCGGTGCAAAAATGAAGCCAATCGAAGAAATTTTATTTTCTAAACTTTAACTGGCCATAACTCCTAAACTATAGCAGATAGAGCGAAAATAAGCTTAATCGATGATCACTTTTTTTGCAACTTTAAATGCCCATAGCTTCTCATCCAAAAGGCCTACAGAGAAAATAAGCCCAGATTCGTGTCAGTCGCGTCGAGACCTGTATTCGGTGCAAAAATGAATCCAATCGAAGAAATTTTATTTTCTAAACTTTAACTGGCCATAACTCCTAAACTATAACAGATAGAGCGAAAATAAGCTTAATCGATGATCACTTTTTTTCAACTTTAAATGCCCATAGCTTCTCAGCCAAAAGGCCTACAGAGAAAATAAGCACAGATTCGTGTCAGTCGCGTCGAAACCTGTATTCGGTGCAAAAATGAATCCAATCGAAGAAATTTTATTTTCTAAACTTTAACTGGCCATAACTCCTAAACTATAGCAGATAGAGCGAAAATAAGCTTAATCGATGATCACTTTTTCTCAACTTTAAATGCCCATAGCTTCTCAGCTAAAAGGCCTACAGAGCAAATAAGCCCAGATTCGTGTCAGTCGCGTCGAGACCTGTATTCGGTGCAAAAATGAAGCCAATCGAAGAAACTTTATTTTCTAAACTTTAACTGGCCATAACTCCTAAGCTATAGCAGATAGAGCAAAAATAAGCTTAATCGATGATCACTTTTTCTCAACTTTAAATGCCCATAGCTTCTCAGCCAAAAGGCCTACAGAGAAAATAAGCCCAGATTCGTGTCAGTCGCGTCGAGACCTGCATTCGGTGCAAAAATGAAGCCAATCGAAGAAATTTTATTTTCTAAACTTTAACTGGCCATAACTCCTAAACTATAGCAGATAGAGCGAAAATAAGCTTAATCGATGATCACTTTTTCTCAACTTTAAATGCCCATAGCTTCTCAGCCAAAAGGCCTACAAAGAAAATAAGCCCAGATTCGTGTCAGTCGCGTCGAGACCTGTATTCGGTGCAAAAATGAAGCCAATCGAAGAAATTTTATTTTCTAAACTTTAACTGGCCATAACTCCTAAACTATAGAAGATAGAGCGAAAATAAGCTTAATCGATGATCACTTTTTCTCAACTTTAAATGCCCATAGCTTCTCAGCCAAAAGGCCTATAGAGAAAATAAGCCCAGATTCGTGTCAGTCGCGTCGAGACCTGTATTCGGTGCAAAAATGAAGCCAATCGAAGAAATTTTATTTTCTAAACTTTAACTGGCCATAACTCCTAAACTATAGCAGATAGAGCGAAAATAAGCTTAATCGATGATCACTTTTTTTGCAACTTTAAATGCCCATAGCTTCTCAGCCAAAAGGCCTACAGAGAAAATAAGCCCAGATTCGTGTCAGTCGCGTCTAGAGCTGTATTCGGTGCAAAAATGAAGCCAATCGAAGAAATTTTATTTTCTAAACTTTAACTGGCCATAACTCCTAAGCTATAGCAGATAGAGCGAAAATAAGCTTAATCGATGATCACTTTTTCTCAACTTTAAATGCCCATAGCTTCTCAGCCAAAAGGCCTATAGAGAAAATAAGCCCAGATTCGTGTCAGTCGCGTCGAGACCTGTATTCGGTGCAAAAATGAAGCCAATCGAAGAAATTTTATTTTCTAAACTTTAACTGGCCATAACTCCTAAACTATAGCAGATAGAGCGAAAATAAGCTTAATCGATGATCACTTTTTTTGCAACTTTAAATGCCCATAGCTTCTCAGCCAAAAGGCCTACAGAGAAAATAAGCCCAGATTCGTGTCAGTCGCGTCGAGACCTGTATTCGGTGCAAAAATGAAGCCAATCGAAGAAATTTTATTTTCTAAACTTTAACTGGCCATAACTCCTAAACTATAGCAGATAGAGCGAAAATAAGCTTAATCGATGATCACTTTTTCTCAACTTTAAATGCCCATAGCTTCTCATCCAAAAGGCCTACAGAGAAAATAAGCCCAGATTCGTGTCAGTCGCGTTGAGACCTGTATTCGGTGCAAAAATGAAGCCAATCGAAGAAATTTTATTTTTTAAACTTTAACTGGCCATATCTCCTAAACTATAGCAGATAGAGCGAAAATAAGCTTAATCGATGATCACTTTTTCTCAACTTTAAATGCCCATAGCTTCTCAGCCAAAAGGCCTACAAAGAAAATAAGCCCAGATTCGTGTCAGTCGCGTCGAGACCTGTATTCGGTGCAAAAATGAAGCCAATCGAAGAAATTTTATTTTCTAAACTTTAACTGGCCATAACTCCTAAACTATAGCAGATAGAGCGAAAATAAGCTTAATCGATGATCACTTTTTCTCAACTTTAAATGCCCATAGCTTCTCATCCAAAAGGCCTACAGAGAAAATAAGCCCAGATTCGTGTCAGTCGCGTTGAGACCTGTATTCGGTGCAAAAATGAAGCCAATCGAAGAAATTTTATTTTTTAAACTTTAACTGGCCATAACTCCTAAACTATAGCAGATAGAGCGAAAATAAGCTTAATCGATGATCACTTTTTCTCAACTTTAAATGCCCATAGCTTCTCAGCCAAAAGGCCTATAGAGAAAATAAGCCCAGATTCGTGTCAGTCGCGTCGAGACCTGTATTCGGTGCAAAAATGAAGCCAATCGAAGAAATTTTATTTTCTAAACTTTAACTGGCCATAACTCCTAAACTATAGCAGATAGAGCGAAAATAAGCTTAATCGATGATCACTTTTTTGCAACTTTAAATGCCCATAGCTTCTCATCCAAAAGGCCTACAGAGAAAATAAGCCCAGATTCGTGTCAGTCGCGTCGAGACCTGTATTCGGTGCAAAAATTAAGCCAATCGAAGAAATTTTATTTTTTAAACTTTAACTGGCCATAACTCCTAAACTATAGCAGATAGAGCGAAAATAAGCTTAATCGATGATCACTTTTTCTCAACTTTAAATGCCCATAGCTTCTCAGCCAAAAGGCCTACAGAGAAAATAAGCCCAGATTCGTGTCAGTCGCGTCGAGACCTGTATTCGGTGCAAAAATGAAGCCAATCGAAGAAATTTTATTTTCTAAACTTTAACTGGCCATAACTCCTAAACTATAGCAGATTGAGCGAAAATAAGCTTAATCGATGATCACTTTTTTTCAACTTTAAATGCCCATAGCTTCTCATCCAAAAGGCCTACAGAGAAAATAAGCCCAGATTCGTGTCAGTCGCGTCGAGACCTGTATTCAGTGCAAAAATGAAGCCAATCGAAGAAATTTTATTTTTTAAACTTTAATTGGCCATAACTCCTAAACTATAGCAGATAGAGCGAAAATAAGCTTAATCGATGATCACTTTTTTTCAACTTTAAATGCCCATAGCTTCTCATCCAAAAGGCCTACAGAGAAAATAAGCCCAGATTCGTGTCAGTCGCGTCGAGACCTGTATTCGGTGCAAAAATGAAGCCAATCGAAGAAATTTTATTTTCTAAACTTTAACTGGCCATAACTCCTAAACTATAGCAGATAGAGCGAAAATAAGCTTAATCGATGATCACTTTTTTTCAACTTTAAATGCCCATAGCTTCTCATCCAAAAGGCCTACAGAGAAAATAAGCCCAGATTCGTGTCAGTCGCGTCGAAACCTGTATTCGGTGCAAAAATGAATCCAATCGAAGAAATTTTATTTTCTAAACTTTAACTGGCCATAACTCCTAAACTATAACAGATACAGCGAAAATAAGTTTAATCGATGATCACTTTTTTTCAACTTTAAATGCCCATAGCTTCTCAGCCAAAAGGCCTACAGAGAAAATAAGCACAGATTCGTGTCAGTCGCGTCGAGACCTGTATTCGGTGCAAAAATGAAGCCAATCGAAGAAACTTTATTTTCTAAACTTTAACTGGCCATAACTCCTAAACTATAGCAGATAGAGCGAAAATAAGCTTAATCGATGATCACTTTTTCTCAACTTTAAATGCCCATAGCTTCTTAGCCAAAAGGCCTATAGAGAAAATAAGCCCAGATTCGTGTCAGTCGCGTCGAGACCTGTATTCGGTGCAAAAATGAAGCCAATCGAAGAAATTTTATTTTCTAAACTTTAACTGGCCATAACTCCTAAACTATAGCAGATAGAGCGAAAATAAGCTTAATCGATGATCACTTTTTCTCAACTTTAAATGCCCATAGCTTCTCAGCCAAAAGGCCTATAGAGAAAATAAGCCCAGATTCGTGTCAGTCGCGTCGAGACCTGTATTCGGTGCAAAAATGAAGCCAATCGAAGAAATTTTATTTTCTAAACTTTAACTGGCCATAACTCCTAAACTATAGCAGATAGAGCGAAAATAAGCTTAATCGATTATCACTTTTTTTGCAACTTTAAATGCCCATAGCTTCTCAGCCAAAAGGCCTACAGAGAAAATAAGCCCAGATTCGTGTCAGTCGCGTCGAGACCTGTATTCGGTGCAAAAATGAAGCCAATCGAAGAAATTTTATTTTCTAAACTTTAACTGGCCATAACTCCTAAACTATAGCAGATAGAGCGAAAATAAGCTTAATCGATGATCACTTTTTCTCAACTTTAAATGCCCATAGCTTCTCAGCCAAAAGGCCTACAAAGAAAATAAGCCCAGATTCGTGTCAGTCGCGTCGAGACCTGTATTCGGTGCAAAAATGAAGCCAATCGAAGAAATTTTATTTTCTAAACTTTAACTGGCCATAACTCCTAAACTATAGCAGATAGAGCGAAAATAAGCTTAATCGATGATCACTTTTTTTCAACTTTAAATGCCCATAGCTTCTCATCCAAAAGGCCTACAGAGAAAATAAGCCCAGATTCGTGTCAGTCGCGTCGAGACCTGTATTCGGTGCAAAAATGAAGCCAATCGAAGAAATTTTATTTTCTAAACTTTAACTGGCCATAACTCCTAAACTATAGCAGATAGAGCGAAAATAAGCTTAATCGATGATCACTTTTTTTCAACTTTAAATGCCCATAGCTTATCCAAAAGGCCTACAGAGAAAATAAGCCCAGATTCGTGTCAGTCGCGTCGAAACCTGTATTCGGTGCAAAAATGAATCCAATCGAAGAAATTTTATTTTCTAAACTTTAACTGGCCATAACTCCTAAACTATAACAGATAGAGCGAAAATAAGTTTAATCGATGATCACTTTTTTTCAACTTTAAATGCCCATAGCTTCTCAGCCAAAAGGCCTACAGAGAAAATAAGCACAGATTCGTGTCAGTCGCGTCGAGACCTGTATTCGGTGCAAAAATGAAGCCAATCGAAGAAACTTTATTTTCTAAACTTTAACTGGCCATAACTCCTAAACTATAGCAGATAGAGCGAAAATAAGCTTAATCGATGATCACTTTTTCTCAACTTTAAATGCCCATAGCTTCTCAGCCAAAAGGCCTATAGAGAAAATAAGCCCAGATTCGTGTCAGTCGCGTCGAGACCTGTATTCGGTGCAAAAATGAAGCCAATCGAAGAAATTTTATTTTCTAAACTTTAACTGGCCATAACTCCTAAACTATAGCAGATAGAGCGAAAATAAGCTTAATCGATGATCACTTTTTCTCAACTTTAAATGCCCATAGCTTCTCAGCCAAAAGGCCTATAGAGAAAATAAGCCCAGATTCGTGTCAGTCGCGTCGAGACCTGTATTCGGTGCAAAAATGAAGCCAATCGAAGAAATTTTATTTTCTAAACTTTAACTGGCCATAACTCCTAAACTATAGCAGATAGAGCGAAAATAAGCTTAATCGATGATCACTTTTTTTGCAACTTTAAATGCCCATAGCTTCTCAGCCAAAAGGCCTACAGAGAAAATAAGCCCAGATTCGTGTCAGTCGCGTCGAGACCTGTATTCGGTGCAAAAATGAAGCCAATCGAAGAAATTTTATTTTCTAAACTTTAACTGGCCATAACTCCTAAACTATAGCAGATAGAGCGAAAATAAGCTTAATCGATGATCACTTTTTTTGCAACTTTAAATGCCCATAGCTTCTCATCCAAAAGGCCTACAGAGAAAATAAGCCCAGATTCGTGTCAGTCGCGTCGAGACCTGTATTCGGTGCAAAAATGAATCCAATCGAAGAAATTTTATTTTCTAAACTTTAACTGGCCATAACTCCTAAACTATAACAGATAGAGCGAAAATAAGCTTAATCGATGATCACTTTTTTTCAACTTTAAATGCCCATAGCTTCTCAGCCAAAAGGCCTACAGAGAAAATAAGCACAGATTCGTGTCAGTCGCGTCGAAACCTGTATTCGGTGCAAAAATGAATCCAATCGAAGAAATTTTATTTTCTAAACTTTAACTGGCCATAACTCCTAAACTATAGCAGATAGAGCGAAAATAAGCTTAATCGATGATCACTTTTTCTCAACTTTAAATGCCCATAGCTTCTCAGCTAAAAGGCCTACAGAGCAAATAAGCCCAGATTCGTGTCAGTCGCGTCGAGACCTGTATTCGGTGCAAAAATGAAGCCAATCGAAGAAACTTTATTTTCTAAACTTTAACTGGCCATAACTCCTAAGCTATAGCAGATAGAGCAAAAATAAGCTTAATCGATGATCACTTTTTCTCAACTTTAAATGCCCATAGCTTCTCAGCCAAAAGGCCTACAGAGAAAATAAGCCCAGATTCGTGTCAGTCGCGTCGAGACCTGCATTCGGTGCAAAAATGAAGCCAATCGAAGAAATTTTATTTTCTAAACTTTAACTGGCCATAACTCCTAAACTATAGCAGATAGAGCGAAAATAAGCTTAATCGATGATCACTTTTTCTCAACTTTAAATGCCCATAGCTTCTCAGCCAAAAGGCCTACAAAGAAAATAAGCCCAGATTCGTGTCAGTCGCGTCGAGACCTGTATTCGGTGCAAAAATGAAGCCAATCGAAGAAATTTTATTTTCTAAACTTTAACTGGCCATAACTCCTAAACTATAGAAGATAGAGCGAAAATAAGCTTAATCGATGATCACTTTTTCTCAACTTTAAATGCCCATAGCTTCTCAGCCAAAAGGCCTATAGAGAAAATAAGCCCAGATTCGTGTCAGTCGCGTCGAGACCTGTATTCGGTGCAAAAATGAAGCCAATCGAAGAAATTTTATTTTCTAAACTTTAACTGGCCATAACTCCTAAACTATAGCAGATAGAGCGAAAATAAGCTTAATCGATGATCACTTTTTTTGCAACTTTAAATGCCCATAGCTTCTCAGCCAAAAGGCCTACAGAGAAAATAAGCCCAGATTCGTGTCAGTCGCGTCTAGAGCTGTATTCGGTGCAAAAATGAAGCCAATCGAAGAAATTTTATTTTCTAAACTTTAACTGGCCATAACTCCTAAGCTATAGCAGATAGAGCGAAAATAAGCTTAATCGATGATCACTTTTCTCAACTTTAAATGCCCATAGCTTCTCATCCAAAAGGCCTACAGAGAAAATAAGCCCAGATTCGTGTCAGTCGCGTTGAGACCTGCATTCGGTGCAAAAATGAAGCCAATCGAAGAAATTTTATTTTCTAAACTTTAACTGGCCATAACTCCTAAACTATAGCAGATAGAGCGAAAATAAGCTTAATCGATGATCACTTTTTTTGCAACTTTAAATGCCCATAGCTTCTCAGCCAAAAGGCCTACAGAGAAAATAAGCCCAGATTCGTGTCAGTCGCGTCGAGACCTGTATTCGGTGCAAAAATGAAGCCAATCGAAGAAATTTTATTTTCTAAACTTTAACTGGCCATAACTCCTAAACTATAGCAGATAGAGCGAAAATAAGCTTAATCGATGATCACTTTTTCTCAACTTTAAATGCCCATAGCTTCTCATCCAAAAGGCCTACAGAGAAAATAAGCCCAGATTCGTGTCAGTCGCGTTGAGACCTGTATTCGGTGCAAAAATGAAGCCAATCGAAGAAATTTTATTTTTTAAACTTTAACTGGCCATATCTCCTAAACTATAGCAGATAGAGCGAAAATAAGCTTAATCGATGATCACTTTTTCTCAACTTTAAATGCCCATAGCTTCTCAGCCAAAAGGCCTACAAAGAAAATAAGCCCAGATTCGTGTCAGTCGCGTCGAGACCTGTATTCGGTGCAAAAATGAAGCCAATCGAAGAAATTTTATTTTCTAAACTTTAACTGGCCATAACTCCTAAACTATAGCAGATAGAGCGAAAATAAGCTTAATCGATGATCACTTTTTCTCAACTTTAAATGCCCATAGCTTCTCATCCAAAAGGCCTACAGAGAAAATAAGCCCAGATTCGTGTCAGTCGCGTTGAGACCTGTATTCGGTGCAAAAATGAAGCCAATCGAAGAAATTTTATTTTTTAAACTTTAACTGGCCATAACTCCTAAACTATAGCAGATAGAGCGAAAATAAGCTTAATCGATGATCACTTTTTCTCAACTTTAAATGCCCATAGCTTCTCAGCCAAAAGGCCTATAGAGAAAATAAGCCCAGATTCGTGTCAGTCGCGTCGAGACCTGTATTCGGTGCAAAAATGAAGCCAATCGAAGAAATTTTATTTTCTAAACTTTAACTGGCCATAACTCCTAAACTATAGCAGATAGAGCGAAAATAAGCTTAATCGATGATCACTTTTTTGCAACTTTAAATGCCCATAGCTTCTCATCCAAAAGGCCTACAGAGAAAATAAGCCCAGATTCGTGTCAGTCGCGTCGAGACCTGTATTCGGTGCAAAAATTAAGCCAATCGAAGAAATTTTATTTTTTAAACTTTAACTGGCCATAACTCCTAAACTATAGCAGATAGAGCGAAAATAAGCTTAATCGATGATCACTTTTTCTCAACTTTAAATGCCCATAGCTTCTCAGCCAAAAGGCCTACAGAGAAAATAAGCCCAGATTCGTGTCAGTCGCGTCGAGACCTGTATTCGGTGCAAAAATGAAGCCAATCGAAGAAATTTTATTTTCTAAACTTTAACTGGCCATAACTCCTAAACTATAGCAGATTGAGCGAAAATAAGCTTAATCGATGATCACTTTTTTTCAACTTTAAATGCCCATAGCTTCTCATCCAAAAGGCCTACAGAGAAAATAAGCCCAGATTCGTGTCAGTCGCGTCGAGACCTGTATTCAGTGCAAAAATGAAGCCAATCGAAGAAATTTTATTTTTTAAACTTTAATTGGCCATAACTCCTAAACTATAGCAGATAGAGCGAAAATAAGCTTAATCGATGATCACTTTTTTTCAACTTTAAATGCCCATAGCTTCTCATCCAAAAGGCCTACAGAGAAAATAAGCCCAGATTCGTGTCAGTCGCGTCGAGACCTGTATTCGGTGCAAAAATGAAGCCAATCGAAGAAATTTTATTTTCTAAACTTTAACTGGCCATAACTCCTAAACTATAGCAGATAGAGCGAAAATAAGCTTAATCGATGATCACTTTTTTTCAACTTTAAATGCCCATAGCTTCTCATCCAAAAGGCCTACAGAGAAAATAAGCCCAGATTCGTGTCAGTCGCGTCGAAACCTGTATTCGGTGCAAAAATGAATCCAATCGAAGAAATTTTATTTTCTAAACTTTAACTGGCCATAACTCCTAAACTATAACAGATACAGCGAAAATAAGTTTAATCGATGATCACTTTTTTTCAACTTTAAATGCCCATAGCTTCTCAGCCAAAAGGCCTACAGAGAAAATAAGCACAGATTCGTGTCAGTCGCGTCGAGACCTGTATTCGGTGCAAAAATGAAGCCAATCGAAGAAACTTTATTTTCTAAACTTTAACTGGCCATAACTCCTAAACTATAGCAGATAGAGCGAAAATAAGCTTAATCGATGATCACTTTTTCTCAACTTTAAATGCCCATAGCTTCTCAGCCAAAAGGCCTATAGAGAAAATAAGCCCAGATTCGTGTCAGTCGCGTCGAGACCTGTATTCGGTGCAAAAATGAAGCCAATCGAAGAAATTTTATTTTCTAAACTTTAACTGGCCATAACTCCTAAACTATAGCAGATAGAGCGAAAATAAGCTTAATCGATGATCACTTTTTCTCAACTTTAAATGCCCATAGCTTCTCAGCCAAAAGGCCTATAGAGAAAATAAGCCCAGATTCGTGTCAGTCGCGTCGAGACCTGTATTCGGTGCAAAAATGAAGCCAATCGAAGAAATTTTATTTTCTAAACTTTAACTGGCCATAACTCCTAAACTATAGCAGATAGAGCGAAAATAAGCTTAATCGATTATCACTTTTTTTGCAACTTTAAATGCCCATAGCTTCTCAGCCAAAAGGCCTACAGAGAAAATAAGCCCAGATTCGTGTCAGTCGCGTCGAGACCTGTATTCGGTGCAAAAATGAAGCCAATCGAAGAAATTTTATTTTCTAAACTTTAACTGGCCATAACTCCTAAACTATAGCAGATAGAGCGAAAATAAGCTTAATCGATGATCACTTTTTCTCAACTTTAAATGCCCATAGCTTCTCATCCAAAAGGCCTACAGAGAAAATAAGCCCAGATTCGTGTCAGTCGCGTTGAGACCTGTATTCGGTGCAAAAATGAAGCCAATCGAAGAAATTTTATTTTTTAAACTTTAACTGGCCATAACTCCTAAACTATAGCAGATAGAGCGAAAATAAGCTTAATCGATGATCACTTTTTCTCAACTTTAAATGCCCATAGCTTCTCATCCAAAAGGCCTACAGAGAAAATAAGCCCAGATTCGTGTCAGTCGCGTCGAGACCTGTATTCGGTGCACAAATGAAGCCAATCGAAGAAATTTTATTTTCTAAACTTTAACTGGCCATAACTCCTAAACTATAGCAGATAGAGCGAAAATAAGCTTAATCGATGATCACTTTTTCTCAACTTTAAATGCCCATAGCTTCTCATCCAAAAGGCCTACAGAGAAAATAAGCCCAGATTCGTGTCAGTCGCGTTGAGACCTGTATTCGGTGCAAAAATGAAGCCAATCGAAGAAATTTTATTTTTTAAACTTTAACTGGCCATAACTCCTAAACTATAGCAGATAGAGCGAAAATAAGCTTAATCGATGATCACTTTTTCTCAACTTTAAATGCCCATAGCTTCTCATCCAAAAGGCCTACAGAGAAAATAAGCCCAGATTCGTGTCAGTCGCGTCGAGACCTGTATTCGGTGCACAAATGAAGCCAATCGAAGAAATTTTATTTTCTAAACTTTAACTGGCCATAACTCCTAAACTATAGCAGATAGAGCAAAAATAAGCTTAATCGATGATCACTTTTTTTCAACTTTAAATGCCCATAGCTTCTCATCCAAAAGGCCTACAGAGAAAATAAGCCCAGATTCGTGTCAGTCGCGTCGAGACCTGTATTCGGTGCAAAAATGAAGCCAATCGAAGAAATTTTATTTTCTAAACTTTAACTGGCCATAACTCCTAAACTATAGCAGATAGAGCGAAAATAAGCTTAATCGATGATCACTTTTTTTGCAACGTTAAATGCCCATAGCTTCTCATCCAAAAGGCCTACAGAGAAAATAAGCCCAGATTCGTGTCAGTCGCGTCGAGACCTGTATTCGGTGCAAAAATTAAGCCAATCGAAGAAATTTTATTTTTTAAACTTTAACTGGCCATAACTCCTAAACTATAGCAGATAGAGCGAAAATAAGCTTAATCGATGATCACTTTTTCTCAACTTTAAATGCCCATAGCTTCTCATCCAAAAGGCCTACAGAGAAAATAAGCCCAGATTCGTGTCAGTCGCGTCGAGACCTGTATTCGGTGCAAAAATGAAGCCAATCGAAGAAATTTTATTTTCTAAACTTTAACTGGCCATAACTCCTAAACTATAGCAGATAGAGCGAAAATAAGCTTAATCGATGATCACTTTTTTTCAACTTTAAATGCCCATAGCTTCTCATCCAAAAGGCCTACAGAGCAAATAAGCCCAGATTAGTGTCAGTCGCGTCGAAACCTGTATTCGGTGCAAAAATGAATCCAATCGAAGAAATTTTATTTTCTAAACTTTAACTGGCCATAACTCCTAAACTATAACAGATAGAGCGAAAATAAGTTTAATCGATGATCACTTTTTTTCAACTTTAAATGCCCATAGCTTCTCATCCAAAAGGCCTACAGAGAAAATAAGCCCAGATTCGTGTCAGTCGCGTCGAGACCTGTATTCGGTGCACAAATGAAGCCAATCGAAGAAATTTTATTTTCTAAACTTTAACTGGCCATAACTCCTAAACTATAGCAGATAGAGCAAAAATAAGCTTAATCGATGATCACTTTTTCTCAACTTTAAATGCCCATAGCTTCTCAGCCAAAAGGCCTACAGAGAAAATAAGCCCAGATTCGTGTCAGTCGCGTCGAGACCTGCATTCGGTGCAAAAATGAAGCCAATCGAAGAAATTTTATTTTCTAAACTTTAACTGGCCATAACTCCTAAACTATAGCAGATAGAGCGAAAATAAGCTTAATCGATGATAACTTTTTTTGCAACTTTAAATGCCCATAGCTTCTCATCCAAAAGGCCTACAGAGAAAATAAGCCCAGATTCGTGTCAGTCGCGTCGAGACCTGTATTCGGTGCAAAAATGAATCCAATCGAAGAAATTTTATTTTCTAAACTTTAACTGGCCATAACTCCTAAACTATAACAGATAGAGCGAAAATAAGTTTAATCGATGATCACTTTTTTTCAACTTTAAATGCCCATAGCTTCTCAGCCAAAAGGCCTACAGAGAAAATAAGCACAGATTCGTGTCAGTCGCGTCGAGACCTGTATTCGGTGCAAAAATGAAGCCAATCGAAGAAACTTTATTTTCTAAACTTTAACTGGCCATAACTCCTAAACTATAGCAGATAGAGCAAAAATAAGCTTAATCGATGATCACTTTTTCTCAACTTTAAATGCCCATAGCTTCTCAGCCAAAAGGCCTACAGAGAAAATAAGCCCAGATTCGTGTCAGTCGCGTCGAGACCTGCATTCGGTGCAAAAATGAAGCCAATCGAAGAAATTTTATTTTCTAAACTTTAACTGGCCATAACTCCTAAACTATAGCAGATAGAGCGAAAATAAGCTTAATCGATGATCACTTTTTTTGCAACTTTAAATGCCCATAGCTTCTCAGCCAAAAGGCCTACAGAGAAAATAAGCCCAGATTCGTGTCAGTCGCGTCGAGACCTGTATTCGGTGCAAAAATGAAGCCAATCGAAGAAATTTTATTTTCTAAACTTTAACTGGCCATAACTCCTAAACTATAGCAGATAGAGCGAAAATAAGCTTAATCGATGATCACTTTTTCTCAACTTTAAATGCCCATAGCTTCTCATCCAAAAGGCCTACAGAGAAAATAAGCCCAGATTCGTGTCAGTCGCGTTGAGACCTGTATTCGGTGCAAAAATGAAGCCAATCGAAGAAATTTTATTTTTTAAACTTTAACTGGCCATATCTCCTAAACTATAGCAGATAGAGCGAAAATAAGCTTAATCGATGATCACTTTTTCTCAACTTTAAATGCCCATAGCTTCTCAGCCAAAAGGCCTACAAAGAAAATAAGCCCAGATTCGTGTCAGTCGCGTCGAGACCTGTATTCGGTGCAAAAATGAAGCCAATCGAAGAAATTTTATTTTCTAAACTTTAACTGGCCATAACTCCTAAACTATAGCAGATAGAGCGAAAATAAGCTTAATCGATGATCACTTTTTCTCAACTTTAAATGCCCATAGCTTCTCATCCAAAAGGCCTACAGAGAAAATAAGCCCAGATTCGTGTCAGTCGCGTTGAGACCTGTATTCGGTGCAAAAATGAAGCCAATCGAAGAAATTTTATTTTTTAAACTTTAACTGGCCATAACTCCTAAACTATAGCAGATAGAGCGAAAATAAGCTTAATCGATGATCACTTTTTCTCAACTTTAAATGCCCATAGCTTCTCAGCCAAAAGGCCTATAGAGAAAATAAGCCCAGATTCGTGTCAGTCGCGTCGAGACCTGTATTCGGTGCAAAAATGAAGCCAATCGAAGAAATTTTATTTTCTAAACTTTAACTGGCCATAACTCCTAAACTATAGCAGATAGAGCGAAAATAAGCTTAATCGATGATCACTTTTTTGCAACTTTAAATGCCCATAGCTTCTCATCCAAAAGGCCTACAGAGAAAATAAGCCCAGATTCGTGTCAGTCGCGTCGAGACCTGTATTCGGTGCAAAAATTAAGCCAATCGAAGAAATTTTATTTTTTAAACTTTAACTGGCCATAACTCCTAAACTATAGCAGATAGAGCGAAAATAAGCTTAATCGATGATAACTTTTTTTGCAACTTTAAATGCCCATAGCTTCTCATCCAAAAGGCCTACAGAGAAAATAAGCCCAGATTCGTGTCAGTCGCGTCGAGACCTGTATTCGGTGCAAAAATGAATCCAATCGAAGAAATTTTATTTTCTAAACTTTAACTGGCCATAACTCCTAAACTATAACAGATAGAGCGAAAATAAGTTTAATCGATGATCACTTTTTTTCAACTTTAAATGCCCATAGCTTCTCAGCCAAAAGGCCTACAGAGAAAATAAGCACAGATTCGTGTCAGTCGCGTCGAGACCTGTATTCGGTGCAAAAATGAAGCCAATCGAAGAAACTTTATTTTCTAAACTTTAACTGGCCATAACTCCTAAACTATAGCAGATAGAGCAAAAATAAGCTTAATCGATGATCACTTTTTCTCAACTTTAAATGCCCATAGCTTCTCAGCCAAAAGGCCTACAGAGAAAATAAGCCCAGATTCGTGTCAGTCGCGTCGAGACCTGCATTCGGTGCAAAAATGAAGCCAATCGAAGAAATTTTATTTTCTAAACTTTAACTGGCCATAACTCCTAAACTATAGCAGATAGAGCGAAAATAAGCTTAATCGATGATCACTTTTTTTGCAACTTTAAATGCCCATAGCTTCTCAGCCAAAAGGCCTACAGAGAAAATAAGCCCAGATTCGTGTCAGTCGCGTCGAGACCTGTATTCGGTGCAAAAATGAAGCCAATCGAAGAAATTTTATTTTCTAAACTTTAACTGGCCATAACTCCTAAACTATAGCAGATAGAGCGAAAATAAGCTTAATCGATGATCACTTTTTCTCAACTTTAAATGCCCATAGCTTCTCATCCAAAAGGCCTACAGAGAAAATAAGCCCAGATTCGTGTCAGTCGCGTTGAGACCTGTATTCGGTGCAAAAATGAAGCCAATCGAAGAAATTTTATTTTTTAAACTTTAACTGGCCATATCTCCTAAACTATAGCAGATAGAGCGAAAATAAGCTTAATCGATGATCACTTTTTCTCAACTTTAAATGCCCATAGCTTCTCAGCCAAAAGGCCTACAAAGAAAATAAGCCCAGATTCGTGTCAGTCGCGTCGAGACCTGTATTCGGTGCAAAAATGAAGCCAATCGAAGAAATTTTATTTTCTAAACTTTAACTGGCCATAACTCCTAAACTATAGCAGATAGAGCGAAAATAAGCTTAATCGATGATCACTTTTTCTCAACTTTAAATGCCCATAGCTTCTCATCCAAAAGGCCTACAGAGAAAATAAGCCCAGATTCGTGTCAGTCGCGTTGAGACCTGTATTCGGTGCAAAAATGAAGCCAATCGAAGAAATTTTATTTTTTAAACTTTAACTGGCCATAACTCCTAAACTATAGCAGATAGAGCGAAAATAAGCTTAATCGATGATCACTTTTTCTCAACTTTAAATGCCCATAGCTTCTCAGCCAAAAGGCCTATAGAGAAAATAAGCCCAGATTCGTGTCAGTCGCGTCGAGACCTGTATTCGGTGCAAAAATGAAGCCAATCGAAGAAATTTTATTTTCTAAACTTTAACTGGCCATAACTCCTAAACTATAGCAGATAGAGCGAAAATAAGCTTAATCGATGATCACTTTTTTGCAACTTTAAATGCCCATAGCTTCTCATCCAAAAGGCCTACAGAGAAAATAAGCCCAGATTCGTGTCAGTCGCGTCGAGACCTGTATTCGGTGCAAAAATTAAGCCAATCGAAGAAATTTTATTTTTTAAACTTTAACTGGCCATAACTCCTAAACTATAGCAGATAGAGCGAAAATAAGCTTAATCGATGATCACTTTTTCTCAACTTTAAATGCCCATAGCTTCTCAGCCAAAAGGCCTACAGAGAAAATAAGCCCAGATTCGTGTCAGTCGCGTCGAGACCTGTATTCGGTGCAAAAATGAAGCCAATCGAAGAAATTTTATTTTCTAAACTTTAACTGGCCATAACTCCTAAACTATAGCAGATTGAGCGAAAATAAGCTTAATCGATGATCACTTTTTTTCAACTTTAAATGCCCATAGCTTCTCATCCAAAAGGCCTACAGAGAAAATAAGCCCAGATTCGTGTCAGTCGCGTCGAGACCTGTATTCAGTGCAAAAATGAAGCCAATCGAAGAAATTTTATTTTTTAAACTTTAATTGGCCATAACTCCTAAACTATAGCAGATAGAGCGAAAATAAGCTTAATCGATGATCACTTTTTTTCAACTTTAAATGCCCATAGCTTCTCATCCAAAAGGCCTACAGAGAAAATAAGCCCAGATTCGTGTCAGTCGCGTCGAGACCTGTATTCGGTGCAAAAATGAAGCCAATCGAAGAAATTTTATTTTCTAAACTTTAACTGGCCATAACTCCTAAACTATAGCAGATAGAGCGAAAATAAGCTTAATCGATGATCACTTTTTTTCAACTTTAAATGCCCATAGCTTCTCATCCAAAAGGCCTACAGAGAAAATAAGCCCAGATTCGTGTCAGTCGCGTCGAAACCTGTATTCGGTGCAAAAATGAATCCAATCGAAGAAATTTTATTTTCTAAACTTTAACTGGCCATAACTCCTAAACTATAACAGATACAGCGAAAATAAGTTTAATCGATGATCACTTTTTTTCAACTTTAAATGCCCATAGCTTCTCAGCCAAAAGGCCTACAGAGAAAATAAGCACAGATTCGTGTCAGTCGCGTCGAGACCTGTATTCGGTGCAAAAATGAAGCCAATCGAAGAAACTTTATTTTCTAAACTTTAACTGGCCATAACTCCTAAACTATAGCAGATAGAGCGAAAATAAGCTTAATCGATGATCACTTTTTCTCAACTTTAAATGCCCATAGCTTCTCAGCCAAAAGGCCTATAGAGAAAATAAGCCCAGATTCGTGTCAGTCGCGTCGAGACCTGTATTCGGTGCAAAAATGAAGCCAATCGAAGAAATTTTATTTTCTAAACTTTAACTGGCCATAACTCCTAAACTATAGCAGATAGAGCGAAAATAAGCTTAATCGATGATCACTTTTTCTCAACTTTAAATGCCCATAGCTTCTCAGCCAAAAGGCCTATAGAGAAAATAAGCCCAGATTCGTGTCAGTCGCGTCGAGACCTGTATTCGGTGCAAAAATGAAGCCAATCGAAGAAATTTTATTTTCTAAACTTTAACTGGCCATAACTCCTAAACTATAGCAGATAGAGCGAAAATAAGCTTAATCGATTATCACTTTTTTTGCAACTTTAAATGCCCATAGCTTCTCAGCCAAAAGGCCTACAGAGAAAATAAGCCCAGATTCGTGTCAGTCGCGTCGAGACCTGTATTCGGTGCAAAAATGAAGCCAATCGAAGAAATTTTATTTTCTAAACTTTAACTGGCCATAACTCCTAAACTATAGCAGATAGAGCGAAAATAAGCTTAATCGATGATCACTTTTTCTCAACTTTAAATGCCCATAGCTTCTCATCCAAAAGGCCTACAGAGAAAATAAGCCCAGATTCGTGTCAGTCGCGTTGAGACCTGTATTCGGTGCAAAAATGAAGCCAATCGAAGAAATTTTATTTTTTAAACTTTAACTGGCCATAACTCCTAAACTATAGCAGATAGAGCGAAAATAAGCTTAATCGATGATCACTTTTTCTCAACTTTAAATGCCCATAGCTTCTCATCCAAAAGGCCTACAGAGAAAATAAGCCCAGATTCGTGTCAGTCGCGTCGAGACCTGTATTCGGTGCACAAATGAAGCCAATCGAAGAAATTTTATTTTCTAAACTTTAACTGGCCATAACTCCTAAACTATAGCAGATAGAGCGAAAATAAGCTTAATCGATGATCACTTTTTCTCAACTTTAAATGCCCATAGCTTCTCATCCAAAAGGCCTACAGAGAAAATAAGCCCAGATTCGTGTCAGTCGCGTTGAGACCTGTATTCGGTGCAAAAATGAAGCCAATCGAAGAAATTTTATTTTTTAAACTTTAACTGGCCATAACTCCTAAACTATAGCAGATAGAGCGAAAATAAGCTTAATCGATGATCACTTTTTCTCAACTTTAAATGCCCATAGCTTCTCATCCAAAAGGCCTACAGAGAAAATAAGCCCAGATTCGTGTCAGTCGCGTCGAGACCTGTATTCGGTGCACAAATGAAGCCAATCGAAGAAATTTTATTTTCTAAACTTTAACTGGCCATAACTCCTAAACTATAGCAGATAGAGCAAAAATAAGCTTAATCGATGATCACTTTTTTTCAACTTTAAATGCCCATAGCTTCTCATCCAAAAGGCCTACAGAGAAAATAAGCCCAGATTCGTGTCAGTCGCGTCGAGACCTGTATTCGGTGCAAAAATGAAGCCAATCGAAGAAATTTTATTTTCTAAACTTTAACTGGCCATAACTCCTAAACTATAGCAGATAGAGCGAAAATAAGCTTAATCGATGATCACTTTTTTTGCAACGTTAAATGCCCATAGCTTCTCATCCAAAAGGCCTACAGAGAAAATAAGCCCAGATTCGTGTCAGTCGCGTCGAGACCTGTATTCGGTGCAAAAATTAAGCCAATCGAAGAAATTTTATTTTTTAAACTTTAACTGGCCATAACTCCTAAACTATAGCAGATAGAGCGAAAATAAGCTTAATCGATGATCACTTTTTCTCAACTTTAAATGCCCATAGCTTCTCATCCAAAAGGCCTACAGAGAAAATAAGCCCAGATTCGTGTCAGTCGCGTCGAGACCTGTATTCGGTGCAAAAATGAAGCCAATCGAAGAAATTTTATTTTCTAAACTTTAACTGGCCATAACTCCTAAACTATAGCAGATAGAGCGAAAATAAGCTTAATCGATGATCACTTTTTTTCAACTTTAAATGCCCATAGCTTCTCATCCAAAAGGCCTACAGAGCAAATAAGCCCAGATTAGTGTCAGTCGCGTCGAAACCTGTATTCGGTGCAAAAATGAATCCAATCGAAGAAATTTTATTTTCTAAACTTTAACTGGCCATAACTCCTAAACTATAACAGATAGAGCGAAAATAAGTTTAATCGATGATCACTTTTTTTCAACTTTAAATGCCCATAGCTTCTCATCCAAAAGGCCTACAGAGAAAATAAGCCCAGATTCGTGTCAGTCGCGTCGAGACCTGTATTCGGTGCACAAATGAAGCCAATCGAAGAAATTTTATTTTCTAAACTTTAACTGGCCATAACTCCTAAACTATAGCAGATAGAGCAAAAATAAGCTTAATCGATGATCACTTTTTCTCAACTTTAAATGCCCATAGCTTCTCAGCCAAAAGGCCTACAGAGAAAATAAGCCCAGATTCGTGTCAGTCGCGTCGAGACCTGCATTCGGTGCAAAAATGAAGCCAATCGAAGAAATTTTATTTTCTAAACTTTAACTGGCCATAACTCCTAAACTATAGCAGATAGAGCGAAAATAAGCTTAATCGATGATAACTTTTTTTGCAACTTTAAATGCCCATAGCTTCTCATCCAAAAGGCCTACAGAGAAAATAAGCCCAGATTCGTGTCAGTCGCGTCGAGACCTGTATTCGGTGCAAAAATGAATCCAATCGAAGAAATTTTATTTTCTAAACTTTAACTGGCCATAACTCCTAAACTATAACAGATAGAGCGAAAATAAGTTTAATCGATGATCACTTTTTTTCAACTTTAAATGCCCATAGCTTCTCAGCCAAAAGGCCTACAGAGAAAATAAGCACAGATTCGTGTCAGTCGCGTCGAGACCTGTATTCGGTGCAAAAATGAAGCCAATCGAAGAAACTTTATTTTCTAAACTTTAACTGGCCATAACTCCTAAACTATAGCAGATAGAGCAAAAATAAGCTTAATCGATGATCACTTTTTCTCAACTTTAAATGCCCATAGCTTCTCAGCCAAAAGGCCTACAGAGAAAATAAGCCCAGATTCGTGTCAGTCGCGTCGAGACCTGCATTCGGTGCAAAAATGAAGCCAATCGAAGAAATTTTATTTTCTAAACTTTAACTGGCCATAACTCCTAAACTATAGCAGATAGAGCGAAAATAAGCTTAATCGATGATCACTTTTTCTCAACTTTAAATGCCCATAGCTTCTCAGCCAAAAGGCCTATAGAGAAAATAAGCCCAGATTCGTGTCAGTCGCGTCGAGACCTGTATTCGGTGCAAAAATGAAGCCAATCGAAGAAATTTTATTTTCTAAACTTTAACTGGCCATAACTCCTAAACTATAGCAGATAGAGCGAAAATAAGCTTAATCGATGATCACTTTTTCTCAACTTTAAATGCCCATAGCTTCTCAGCCAAAAGGCCTACAGAGAAAATAAGCCCAGATTCGTGTCAGTCGCGTTGAGACCTGTATTCGGTGCAAAAATGAAGCCAATCGAAGAAATTTTATTTTTTAAACTTTAACTGGCCATATCTCCTAAACTATAGCAGATAGAGCGAAAATAAGCTTAATCGATGATCACTTTTTCTCAACTTTAAATGCCCATAGCTTCTCAGCCAAAAGGCCTACAAAGAAAATAAGCCCAGATTCGTGTCAGTCGCGTCGAGACCTGTATTCGGTGCAAAAATGAAGCCAATCGAAGAAATTTTATTTTCTAAACTTTAACTGGCCATAACTCCTAAACTATAGCAGATAGAGCGAAAATAAGCTTAATCGATGATCACTTTTTCTCAACTTTAAATGCCCATAGCTTCTCATCCAAAAGGCCTACAGAGAAAATAAGCCCAGATTCGTGTCAGTCGCGTTGAGACCTGTATTCGGTGCAAAAATGAAGCCAATCGAAGAAATTTTATTTTTTAAACTTTAACTGGCCATAACTCCTAAACTATAGCAGATAGAGCGAAAATAAGCTTAATCGATGATCACTTTTTCTCAACTTTAAATGCCCATAGCTTCTCAGCCAAAAGGCCTATAGAGAAAATAAGCCCAGATTCGTGTCAGTCGCGTCGAGACCTGTATTCGGTGCAAAAATGAAGCCAATCGAAGAAATTTTATTTTCTAAACTTTAACTGGCCATAACTCCTAAACTATAGCAGATAGAGCGAAAATAAGCTTAATCGATGATCACTTTTTTGCAACTTTAAATGCCCATAGCTTCTCATCCAAAAGGCCTACAGAGAAAATAAGCCCAGATTCGTGTCAGTCGCGTCGAGACCTGTATTCGGTGCAAAAATTAAGCCAATCGAAGAAATTTTATTTTTTAAACTTTAACTGGCCATAACTCCTAAACTATAGCAGATAGAGCGAAAATAAGCTTAATCGATGATCACTTTTTCTCAACTTTAAATGCCCATAGCTTCTCAGCCAAAAGGCCTACAGAGAAAATAAGCCCAGATTCGTGTCAGTCGCGTCGAGACCTGTATTCGGTGCAAAAATGAAGCCAATCGAAGAAATTTTATTTTCTAAACTTTAACTGGCCATAACTCCTAAACTATAGCAGATTGAGCGAAAATAAGCTTAATCGATGATCACTTTTTTTCAACTTTAAATGCCCATAGCTTCTCATCCAAAAGGCCTACAGAGAAAATAAGCCCAGATTCGTGTCAGTCGCGTCGAGACCTGTATTCAGTGCAAAAATGAAGCCAATCGAAGAAATTTTATTTTTTAAACTTTAATTGGCCATAACTCCTAAACTATAGCAGATAGAGCGAAAATAAGCTTAATCGATGATCACTTTTTTTCAACTTTAAATGCCCATAGCTTCTCATCCAAAAGGCCTACAGAGAAAATAAGCCCAGATTCGTGTCAGTCGCGTCGAGACCTGTATTCGGTGCAAAAATGAAGCCAATCGAAGAAATTTTATTTTCTAAACTTTAACTGGCCATAACTCCTAAACTATAGCAGATAGAGCGAAAATAAGCTTAATCGATGATCACTTTTTTTCAACTTTAAATGCCCATAGCTTCTCATCCAAAAGGCCTACAGAGAAAATAAGCCCAGATTCGTGTCAGTCGCGTCGAAACCTGTATTCGGTGCAAAAATGAATCCAATCGAAGAAATTTTATTTTCTAAACTTTAACTGGCCATAACTCCTAAACTATAACAGATACAGCGAAAATAAGTTTAATCGATGATCACTTTTTTTCAACTTTAAATGCCCATAGCTTCTCAGCCAAAAGGCCTACAGAGAAAATAAGCACAGATTCGTGTCAGTCGCGTCGAGACCTGTATTCGGTGCAAAAATGAAGCCAATCGAAGAAACTTTATTTTCTAAACTTTAACTGGCCATAACTCCTAAACTATAGCAGATAGAGCGAAAATAAGCTTAATCGATGATCACTTTTTCTCAACTTTAAATGCCCATAGCTTCTCAGCCAAAAGGCCTATAGAGAAAATAAGCCCAGATTCGTGTCAGTCGCGTCGAGACCTGTATTCGGTGCAAAAATGAAGCCAATCGAAGAAATTTTATTTTCTAAACTTTAACTGGCCATAACTCCTAAACTATAGCAGATAGAGCGAAAATAAGCTTAATCGATGATCACTTTTTCTCAACTTTAAATGCCCATAGCTTCTCAGCCAAAAGGCCTATAGAGAAAATAAGCCCAGATTCGTGTCAGTCGCGTCGAGACCTGTATTCGGTGCAAAAATGAAGCCAATCGAAGAAATTTTATTTTCTAAACTTTAACTGGCCATAACTCCTAAACTATAGCAGATAGAGCGAAAATAAGCTTAATCGATTATCACTTTTTTTGCAACTTTAAATGCCCATAGCTTCTCAGCCAAAAGGCCTACAGAGAAAATAAGCCCAGATTCGTGTCAGTCGCGTCGAGACCTGTATTCGGTGCAAAAATGAAGCCAATCGAAGAAATTTTATTTTCTAAACTTTAACTGGCCATAACTCCTAAACTATAGCAGATAGAGCGAAAATAAGCTTAATCGATGATCACTTTTTCTCAACTTTAAATGCCCATAGCTTCTCATCCAAAAGGCCTACAGAGAAAATAAGCCCAGATTCGTGTCAGTCGCGTTGAGACCTGTATTCGGTGCAAAAATGAAGCCAATCGAAGAAATTTTATTTTTTAAACTTTAACTGGCCATAACTCCTAAACTATAGCAGATAGAGCGAAAATAAGCTTAATCGATGATCACTTTTTCTCAACTTTAAATGCCCATAGCTTCTCATCCAAAAGGCCTACAGAGAAAATAAGCCCAGATTCGTGTCAGTCGCGTCGAGACCTGTATTCGGTGCACAAATGAAGCCAATCGAAGAAATTTTATTTTCTAAACTTTAACTGGCCATAACTCCTAAACTATAGCAGATAGAGCGAAAATAAGCTTAATCGATGATCACTTTTTCTCAACTTTAAATGCCCATAGCTTCTCATCCAAAAGGCCTACAGAGAAAATAAGCCCAGATTCGTGTCAGTCGCGTTGAGACCTGTATTCGGTGCAAAAATGAAGCCAATCGAAGAAATTTTATTTTTTAAACTTTAACTGGCCATAACTCCTAAACTATAGCAGATAGAGCGAAAATAAGCTTAATCGATGATCACTTTTTCTCAACTTTAAATGCCCATAGCTTCTCATCCAAAAGGCCTACAGAGAAAATAAGCCCAGATTCGTGTCAGTCGCGTCGAGACCTGTATTCGGTGCACAAATGAAGCCAATCGAAGAAATTTTATTTTCTAAACTTTAACTGGCCATAACTCCTAAACTATAGCAGATAGAGCAAAAATAAGCTTAATCGATGATCACTTTTTTTCAACTTTAAATGCCCATAGCTTCTCATCCAAAAGGCCTACAGAGAAAATAAGCCCAGATTCGTGTCAGTCGCGTCGAGACCTGTATTCGGTGCAAAAATGAAGCCAATCGAAGAAATTTTATTTTCTAAACTTTAACTGGCCATAACTCCTAAACTATAGCAGATAGAGCGAAAATAAGCTTAATCGATGATCACTTTTTTTGCAACGTTAAATGCCCATAGCTTCTCATCCAAAAGGCCTACAGAGAAAATAAGCCCAGATTCGTGTCAGTCGCGTCGAGACCTGTATTCGGTGCAAAAATTAAGCCAATCGAAGAAATTTTATTTTTTAAACTTTAACTGGCCATAACTCCTAAACTATAGCAGATAGAGCGAAAATAAGCTTAATCGATGATCACTTTTTCTCAACTTTAAATGCCCATAGCTTCTCATCCAAAAGGCCTACAGAGAAAATAAGCCCAGATTCGTGTCAGTCGCGTCGAGACCTGTATTCGGTGCAAAAATGAAGCCAATCGAAGAAATTTTATTTTCTAAACTTTAACTGGCCATAACTCCTAAACTATAGCAGATAGAGCGAAAATAAGCTTAATCGATGATCACTTGTTTTCAACTTTAAATGCCCATAGCTTCTCATCCAAAAGGCCTACAGAGCAAATAAGCCCAGATTAGTGTCAGTCGCGTCGAAACCTGTATTCGGTGCAAAAATGAATCCAATCGAAGAAATTTTATTTTCTAAACTTTAACTGGCCATAACTCCTAAACTATAACAGATAGAGCGAAAATAAGTTTAATCGATGATCACTTTTTTTCAACTTTAAATGCCCATAGCTTCTCATCCAAAAGGCCTACAGAGAAAATAAGCCCAGATTCGTGTCAGTCGCGTCGAGACCTGTATTCGGTGCACAAATGAAGCCAATCGAAGAAATTTTATTTTCTAAACTTTAACTGGCCATAACTCCTAAACTATAGCAGATAGAGCAAAAATAAGCTTAATCGATGATCACTTTTTCTCAACTTTAAATGCCCATAGCTTCTCAGCCAAAAGGCCTACAGAGAAAATAAGCCCAGATTCGTGTCAGTCGCGTCGAGACCTGCATTCGGTGCAAAAATGAAGCCAATCGAAGAAATTTTATTTTCTAAACTTTAACTGGCCATAACTCCTAAACTATAGCAGATAGAGCGAAAATAAGCTTAATCGATGATAACTTTTTTTGCAACTTTAAATGCCCATAGCTTCTCATCCAAAAGGCCTACAGAGAAAATAAGCCCAGATTCGTGTCAGTCGCGTCGAGACCTGTATTCGGTGCAAAAATGAATCCAATCGAAGAAATTTTATTTTCTAAACTTTAACTGGCCATAACTCCTAAACTATAACAGATAGAGCGAAAATAAGTTTAATCGATGATCACTTTTTTTCAACTTTAAATGCCCATAGCTTCTCAGCCAAAAGGCCTACAGAGAAAATAAGCACAGATTCGTGTCAGTCGCGTCGAGACCTGTATTCGGTGCAAAAATGAAGCCAATCGAAGAAACTTTATTTTCTAAACTTTAACTGGCCATAACTCCTAAACTATAGCAGATAGAGCAAAAATAAGCTTAATCGATGATCACTTTTTCTCAACTTTAAATGCCCATAGCTTCTCAGCCAAAAGGCCTACAGAGAAAATAAGCCCAGATTCGTGTCAGTCGCGTCGAGACCTGCATTCGGTGCAAAAATGAAGCCAATCGAAGAAATTTTATTTTCTAAACTTTAACTGGCCATAACTCCTAAACTATAGCAGATAGAGCGAAAATAAGCTTAATCGATGATCACTTTTTCTCAACTAAATGCCCATAGCTTCTCAGCCAAAAGGCCTATAGAGAAAATAAGCCCAGATTCGTGTCAGTCGCGTCGAGACCTGTATTCGGTGCAAAAATGAAGCCAATCGAAGAAATTTTATTTTCTAAACTTTAACTGGCCATAACTCCTAAACTATAGCAGATAGAGCGAAAATAAGCTTAATCGATGATCACTTTTTCTCAACTTTAAATGCCCATAGCTTCTCAGCCAAAAGGCCTATAGAGAAAATAAGCCCAGATTCGTGTCAGTCGCGTCGAGACCTGTATTCGGTGCAAAAATGAAGCCAATCGAAGAAATTTTATTTTCTAAACTTTAACTGGCCATAACTCCTAAGCTATAGCAGATAGAGCGAAAATAAGCTTAATCGATGATCACTTTTTCTCAACTTTAAATGCCCATAGCTTCTCATCCAAAAGGCCTACAGAGAAAATAAGCCCAGATTCGTGTCAGTCGCGTTGAGACCTGTATTCGGTGCAAAAATAAAGCCAATCGAAGAAATTTTATTTTTTAAACTTTAACTGGCCATAACTCCTAAACTATAGCAGATAGAGCGAAAATAAGCTTAATCGATGATCGCTTTTTCTCAACTTTAAATGCCCATAGCTTCTCATCCAAAAGGCCTACAGAGAAAATAAGCCCAGATTCGTGTCAGTCGCGTCGAGACCTGTATTCGGTGCACAAATGAAGCCAATCGAAGAAATTTTATTTTCTAAACTTTAACTGGCCATAACTCCTAAACTATAGCAGATAGAGCAAAAATAAGTTTAATCGATGATCACTTTTTTTCAAATTTAAATGCCCATAACTTCTCATCCAAAAGGCCTACAGAGAAAATAAGCCCAGATTCGTGTCAGTCGCGTCGAGACCTGTATTCGGTGCAAAAATGAAGCCAATCGAAGAAATTTTATTTTCTAAACTTTAACTGGCCATAACTCCTAAACTATAGCAGATAGAGCGAAAATAAGCTTAATCGATGATCACTTTTTTTCAACTTTAAATGCCCATAGCTTCTCATCCAAAAGGCCTACAGAGCAAATAAGCCCAGATTAGTGTCAGTCGCGTCGAAACCTGTATTCGGTGCAAAAATGAATCCAATCGAAGAAATTTTATTTTCTAAACTTTAACTGGCCATAACTCCTAAACTATAACAGATAGAGCGAAAATAAGTTTAATCGATGATCACTTTTTTTCAACTTTAAATGCCCATAGCTTCTCATCCAAAAGGCCTACAGAGAAAATAAGCCCAGATTCGTGTCAGTCGCGTCGAGACCTGTATTCGGTGCACAAATGAAGCCAATCGAAGAAATTTTATTTTCTAAACTTTAACTGGCCATAACTCCTAAACTATAGCAGATAGAGCAAAAATAAGCTTAATCGATGATCACTTTTTCTCAACTTTAAATGCCCATAGCTTCTCATCCAAAAGGCCTACAGAGAAAATAAGCCCAGATTCGTGTCAGTCGCGTCGAGACCTGCATTCGGTGCAAAAATGAAGCCAATCGAAGAAATTTTATTTTCTAAACTTTAACTGGCCATAACTCCTAAACTATAGCAGATAGAGCGAAAATAAGCTTAATCGATGATAACTTTTTTTGCAACTTTAAATGCCCATAGCTTCTCATCCAAAAGGCCTACAGAGAAAATAAGCCCAGATTCGTGTCAGTCGCGTCGAGACCTGTATTCGGTGCAAAAATGAATCCAATCGAAGAAATTTTATTTTCTTAACTTTAACTGGCCATAACTCCTAAACTATAACATATAGAGCGAAAATAAGTTTAATCGATGATCACTTTTTTTCAACTTTAAATGCCCATAGCTTCTCAGCCAAAAGGCCTACAGAGAAAATAAGCACAGATTCGTGTCAGTCGCGTCGAGACCTGTATTCGGTGCAAAAATGAAGCCAATCGAAGAAACTTTATTTTCTAAACTTTAACTGGCCATAACTCCTAAACTATAGCAGATAGAGCAAAAATAAGCTTAATCGATGATCACTTTTTCTCAACTTTAAATGCCCATAGCTTCTCAGCCAAAAGGCCTACAGAGAAAATAAGCCCAGATTCGTGTCAGTCGCGTCGAGACCTGCATTCGGTGCAAAAATGAAGCCAATCGAAGAAATTTTATTTTCTAAACTTTAACTGGCCATAACTCCTAAACTATAGCAGATAGAGCGAAAATAAGCTTAATCGATGATCACTTTTTCTCAACTTTAAATGCCCATAGCTTCTCAGCCAAAAGGCCTATAGAGAAAATAAGCCCAGATTCGTGTCAGTCGCGTCGAGACCTGTATTCGGTGCAAAAATGAAGCCAATCGAAGAAACTTTATTTTCTAAACTTTAACTGGCCATAACTCCTAAACTATAGCAGATAGAGCGAAAATAAGCTTAATCGATGATCACTTTTTCTCAACTTTAAATGCCCATAGCTTCTCAGCCAAAAGGCCTATAGAGAAAATAAGCCCAGATTCGTGTCAGTCGCGTCGAGACCTGTATTCGGTGCAAAAATGAAGCCAATCGAAGAAATTTTATTTTCTAAACTTTAACTGGCCATAACTCCTAAACTATAGCAGATAGAGCGAAAATAAGCTTAATCGATGATCACTTTTTTTGCAACTTTAAATGCCCATAGCTTCTCAGCCAAAAGGCCTACAGAGAAAATAAGCCCAGATTCGTGTCAGTCGCGTCTAGAGCTGTATTCGGTGCAAAAATGAAGCCAATCGAAGAAATTTTATTTTCTAAACTTTAACTGGCCATAACTCCTAAGCTATAGCAGATAGAGCGAAAATAAGCTTAATCGATGATCACTTTTTCTCAACTTTAAATGCCCATAGCTTCTCATCCACAAGGCCTACAGAGAAAATAAGCCCAGATTCGTGTCAGTCGCGTTGAGACCTGTATTCGGTGCAAAAATGAAGCCAATCGAAGAAATTTTATTTTTTAAACTTTAACTGGCCATAACTCCTAAACTATAGCAGATAGAGCGAAAATAAGCTTAATCGATGATCGCTTTTTCTCAACTTTAAATGCCCATAGCTTCTCATCCAAAAGGCCTACAGAGAAAATAAGCCCAGATTCGTGTCAGTCGCGTCGAGACCTGTATTCGGTGCACAAATGAAGCCAATCGAAGAAATTTTATTTTCTAAACTTTAACTGGCCATAACTCCTAAACTATAGCAGATAGAGCAAAAATAAGTTTAATCGATGATCACTTTTTTTCAAATTTAAATGCCCATAACTTCTCATCCAAAAGGCCTACAGAGAAAATAAGCCCAGATTCGTGTCAGTCGCGTCGAGACCTGTATTCGGTGCAAAAATGAAGCCAATCGAAGAAATTTTATTTTCTAAACTTTAAGTGGCCATAACTCCTAAACTATAGCAGATAGAGCGAAAATAAGCTTAATCGATGATCACTTTTTTTGCAACTTTAAATGCCCATAGCTTCTCAGCCAAAAGGCCTACAGAGAAAATAAGCCCAGATTCGTGTCAGTCGCGTCGAGACCTGTATTCGGTGCAAAAATGAAGCCAATCGAAGAAATTTTATTTTCTAAACTTTAACTGGCCATAACTCCTAAACTATAGCAGATAGAGCGAAAATAAGCTTAATCGATGATCACTTTTTTTCAACTTTAAATGCCCATAGCTTCTCAGCCAAAAGGCCTACAGAGAAAATAAGCCCAGATTCGTGTCAGTCGCGTCGAGACCTGTATTCGGTGCAAAAATGAAGCCAATCGAAGAAATTTTATTTTCTAAACTTTAACTGGCCATAACTCCTAAACTATAGCAGATAGAGCGAAAATAAGCTTAATCGATGATCACTTTTTCTCAACTTTAAATGCCCATAGCTTCTCATCCAAAAGGCCTACAGAGAAAATAAGCCCAGATTCGTGTCAGTCGCGTCGAGACCTGTATTCGGTGCAAAAATGAAGCCAATCGAAGAAATTTTATTTTCTAAACTTTAACTGGCCATAACTCCTAAACTATAACAGATAGAGCGAAAGTAAGCTTAATCGATGATCACTTTTTTTCAACTTTAAATGCCCATAGCTTCTCATCCAAAAGGCCTACAGAGAAAATAAGCCCAGATTCGTGTCAGTCGCGTCGAGACCTGTATTCGGTGCAAAAATGAAGCCAATCGAAGAAATTTTATTTTCTAAACTTTAACTGGCCATAACTCCTAAACTATAACAGATAGAGCGAAAGTAAGCTTAATCGATGATCACTTTTTTTCAACTTTAAATGCCCATAGCTTCTCAGCCAAAAGGCCTACAGAGAAAATAAGCCCAGATTCGTGTAAGTCGCGTAGAGACCTGTATTCGTTGCAAAAATGAAGCCAATCGAAGAAATTTTATTTTCTAAACTTTAACTGGCCATAACTCCTAAACTATAGCAGATAGAGCGAAAATAAGCTTAATCGATGATCACTTTTTCTCAACTTTAAATGCCCATAGCTTCTCAGCCAAAAGGCCTACAGAGAAAATAAGCCCAGATTCGTGTAAGTCGCGTCGAGACCTGTATTCGGTGCAAAAATGAAGCCAATCGAAGAAATTTTATTTTCTAAACTTTAACTGGCCATAACTCCTAAACTATAGCAGATAGAGCGAAAATAAGCTTAATCGATGATCACTTTTATTCAACTTTAAATGCCCATAGCTTCTCATCCAAAAGGCCTACAGAGAAAATAAGCCCAGATTCGTGTCAGTCGCGTCGAAACCTGTATTCGGTGCAAAAATGAAGCCAATCGAAGAAATTTTATTTTCTAAACTTTAACTGGCCATAACTCCTAAACTATAACAGATAGAGCGAAAATAAGCTTAATCGATGATCACTTTTTTTCAACTTTAAATGCCCAAAGCTTCTCAGCCAAAAGGCCTACAGAGAAAATAAGCCCAGATTTGTGTCAGTCGCGTCGAGACCTGTATTCGGTGCAAAAATGAAGCCAATCGAAGAAATTTTATTTTCTAAACTTTAACTGGCCATAACTCCTAAACTATAGCAGATAGAGCGAAAATAAGCTTAATCGATGATCACTTTTTCTCAACTTTAAATGCCCATAGCTTCTCAGCCAAAAGGCCTATAGAGAAAATAAGCCCAGATTCGTGTCAGTCGCGTCGAGACCTGTATTCGGTGCAAAAATGAAGCCAATCGAAGAAATTTTTATACCCTGTACCTATAGGTACAAAGGGTATACTAGATTTGTGCAATGTATGTAACGGACAGAAGGAGGCGTGGCAGACCCCAAGTCCTTTATACCAAAATGCTTATCATAACCTCGGGTAGCGATTGAGCCATGTCCGTCCGTCCGTCCGTCCGTCCGTCCGTCCGTCCGTCCGTCCGTCCGTCCGTCCGTCCGTCCGTCTGTCCGTCCGTATGAACGCCTAGATCTCGGAGACTATAAGAGCTAGAGACACGGAACTTTACCTGCTGGTGCGCATATTTCCTAAGCAGATGAAGTTTGTTGAATCATGTCAATATCTTTCCCCGTTCCCCCGCTGTAGATTCGCGGTTTTTAGCCACACCGTTTAATATTTTCATTTGAAATTAAACAGAGCGATGCCTTATGGATACATGCATCTATGTGTAAAAAATGAACAAAATCGGACAAATACAACAGAAGTTATAGTCAAAAATGTGCAAATTTCACCTCCCCTTGCCAATAAACTGCGTCAATATTTGACTCTACACAATTATGGCTACAAGTGACCTAGAATCACAATTTTTGGTAAGCTCATTCATGTGGCTCTAATGAACAAATCCACATCCGAATTTTATCGATGCGGTCCCCCCACCCCCCGCAATCGATTTACGGTGTTTTCTCCCACACCCCTTAACATATCAACTTGAAACTTACCCAATATAATTAAAATAGCTTCTTTGACGTAACTTTCGATTTTCATCAAAATCGGTACAAATTTACGGAACTTATAGGTATAAATATCGTTTTGCACCAAAAAAAAAATAAATTCCAATTGGAAAGTTCTTAGAATATGCAGGAAAAATTTTTTTGACACAAAAGGTACAGGGTATTCCACTGTCGGGCACCGCCTCGACTGTACCACATTTTATTTTCTAAACTTTAACTGGCCATAACTCCTAAACTATAGCAGATAGAGCGAAAATAAGCTTAATCGATGATCACTTTTTCTCAACTTTAAATGCCCATAGCTTCTCAGCCAAAAGGCCTACAGAGAAAATAAGCCCAGATTCGTGTCAGTCGCGTCGAGACCTGTATTTGGTGCAAAAATGAAGCCAATCGAAGAAATTTTATTTTCTAAACTTTAACTGGCCATAACTCCTAAACTATAGCAGATAGAGCGAAAATAAGCTTAATCGATGATCCTTTTTTTCAACTTTAAATGCCCATAGCTTCTCATCCAAAAGGCCTACAGAGAAAATAAGCCCAGATTCGTGTCAGTCGCGTCGAGACCTGTATTCAGTGCAAAAATGAAGCCAATCGAAGAAATTTTATTTTTTAAACTTTAATTGGCCATAACTCCTAAACTATAGCAGATAGAGCGAAAATAAGCTTAATCGATGATCACTTTTTTTCAACTTTAAATGCCCATAGCTTCTCAGCCAAAAGGCCTACAGAGAAAATAAGCCCAGATTTGTGTCAGTCGCGTCGAGACCTGTATTCGGTGCAAAAATGAAGCCAATCGAAGAAATTTTATTTTCTAAACTTTAACTGGCCATAACTCTTAAACTATAGCAGATAGAGCGAAAATAAGCTTAATCGATGATCACTTTTTCTCAACTTTAAATGCCCATAGCTTCTCAGCCAAAAGGCCTACAGAGCAAATAAGCCCAGATTCGTGTCAGTCGCGTCGAGACCTGTATTCGGTGCAAAAATTAAGCCAATCGAAGAAATTTTATTTTTTAAACTTTAACTGGCCATAACTCCTAAACTATAGCAGATAGAGCGAAAATAAGCTTAATCGATGATCACTTTTTCTCAACTTTAAATGCCCATAGCTTCTCAGCCAAAAGGCCTACAGAGAAAATAAGCCCAGATTCGTGTCAGTCGCGTCGAGACCTGTATTCGGTGCAAAAATGAAGCCAATCGAAGAAATTTTATTTTCTAAACTTTAACTGGCCATAACTCCTAAACTATAGCAGATAGAGCGAAAATAAGCTTAATCGATGATCACTTTTTTCAACTTTAAATGCCCATAGCTTCTCATCCAAAAGGCCTACAGAGAAAATAAGCCCAGATTCGTGTCAGTCGCGTCGAGACCTGTATTCAGTGCAAAAATGAAGCCAATCGAAGAAATTTTATTTTTTAAACTTTAATTGGCCATAACTCCTAAACTATAGCAGATAGAGCGAAAATAAGCTTAATCGATGATCACTTTTTTTCAACTTTAAATGCCCATAGCTTCTCATCCAAAAGGCCTACAGAGAAAATAAGCCCAGATTCGTGTCAGTCGCGTCGAAACCTGTATTCGGTGCAAAAATGAATCCAATCGAAGAAATTTTATTTTCTAAACTTTAACTGGCCATAACTCCTAAACTATAACAGATAGAGCGAAAATAAGTTTAATCGATGATCACTTTTTTTCAACTTTAAATGCCCATAGCTTCTCAGCCAAAAGGCCTACAGAGAAAATAAGCACAGATTCGTGTCAGTCGCGTCGAGACCTGTATTCGGTGCAAAAATGAAGCCAATCGAAGAAACTTTATTTTCTAAACTTTAACTGGCCATAACTCCTAAACTATAGCAGATAGAGCGAAAATAAGCTTAATCGATGATCACTTTTTTTCAACTTTAAATGCCCATAGCTTCTCATCCAAAAGGCCTACAGAGAAAATAAGCCCAGATTCGTGTCAGTCGCGTCGAGACCTGTATTCGGTGCAAAAATGAAGCCAATCGAAGAAATTTTATTTTCTAAACTTTAACTGGCCATAACTCCTAAACTATAACAGATAGAGCGAAAATAAGCTTAATCGATGATCACTTTTTTTCAACTTTAAATGCCCATAGCTTCTCAGCCAAAAGGCCTACAGAGAAAATAAGCACAGATTCGTGTCAGTCGCGTCGAAACCTGTATTCGGTGCAAAAATGAATCCAATCGAAGAAATTTTATTTTCTAAACTTTAACTGGCCATAACTCCTAAACTATAGCAGATAGAGCGAAAATAAGCTTAATCGATGATCACTTTTTCTCAACTTTAAATGCCCATAGCTTCTCAGCCAAAAGGCCTACAGAGCAAATAAGCCCAGATTCGTGTCAGTCGCGTCGAGACCTGTATTCGGTGCAAAAATTAAGCCAATCGAAGAAATTTTATTTTTTAAACTTTAACTGGCCATAACTCCTAAACTATAGCAGATAGAGCGAAAATAAGCTTAATCGATGATCACTTTTTTTCAACTTTAAATGCCCATAGCTTCTCATCCAAAAGGCCTACAGAGAAAATAAGCCCAGATTCGTGTCAGTCGCGTCGAGACCTGTATTCGGTGCAAAAATGAAGCCAATCGAATAAATTTTATTTTCTAAACTTTAACTGGCCATAACTCCTAAACTATAGCAGATAGAGCGAAAATAAGCTTAATCGATGATCACTTTTTTTGCAACTTTAAATGCCCATAGCTTCTCATCCAAAAGGCCTACAGAGAAAATAAGCCCAGATTCGTGTCAGTCGCGTCGAGACCTGTATTCGGTGCAAAAATTAAGCCAATCGAAGAAATTTTATTTTTTAAACTTTAACTGGCCATAACTCCTAAACTATAGCAGATAGAGCGAAAATAAGCTTAATCGATGATCACTTTTTCTCAACTTTAAATGCCCATAGCTTCTCATCCAAAAGGCCTACAGAGAAAATAAGCCCAGATTCGTGTCAGTCGCGTCGAGACCTGTATTCGGTGCAAAAATGAAGCCAATCGAAGAAATTTTATTTTCTAAACTTTAACTGGCCATAACTCCTAAACTATAGCAGATAGAGCGAAAATAAGCTTAATCGATGATCACTTTTTCTCAACTTTAAATGCCCATAGCTTCTCAGCCAAAAGGCCTATAGAGAAAATAAGACCTGTATTCGGTGCAAAAATGAAGCCAATCGAAGAAATTTTATTTTCTAAACTTTAACTGGCCATAACTCCTAAACTATAGCAGATAGAGCGAAAATAAGCTTAATCGATGATCACTTTTTTTCAACTTTAAATGCACATAGCTTCTCAGCCAAAAGGCCTACAGAGAAAATAAGCCCAGATTCGTGTCAGTCGCGTCGAGACCTGTATTCGGTGCAAAAATGAATCCAATCGAAGAAATTTTATTTTCTAAACTTTAACTGGCCATAACTCCTAAACTATAACAGATAGAGCGAAAATAAGTTTAATCGATGATCACTTTTTTTCAACTTTAAATGCCCATAGCTTCTCATCCAAAAGGCCTACAGAGAAAATAAGCCCAGATTCGTGTCAGTCGCGTCGAGACCTGTATTCGGTGCACAAATGAAGCCAATCGAAGAAATTTTATTTTCTAAACTTTAACTGGCCATAACTCCTAAACTATAACAGATAGAGCAAAAATAAGCTTAATCGATGATCACTTTTTCTCAACTTTAAATGCCCATAGCTTCTCAGCCAAAAGGCCTACAGAGAAAATAAGCCCAGATTCGTGTCAGTCGCGTCGAGACCTGCATTCGGTGCAAAAATGAAGCCAATCGAAGAAATTGTATTTTCTAAACTTTAACTGGCCATAACTCCTAAACTATAGCAGATAGAGCGAAAATAAGCTTAATCGATGATCCTTTTTTTCAACTTTAAATGCCCATAGCTTCTCATCCAAAAGGCCTACAGAGAAAATAAGCCCAGATTCGTGTCAGTCGCGTCGAGACCTGTATTCGGTGCACAAATGAAGCCAATCGAAGAAATTTTATTTTCTAAACTTTAACTGGCCATAACTCCTAAACTATAACAGATAGAGCAAAAATAAGCTTAATCGATGATCACTTTTTCTCAACTTTAAATGCCCATAGCTTCTCAGCCAAAAGGCCTACAGAGAAAATAAGCCCAGATTCGTGTCAGTCGCGTCGAGACCTGCATTCGGTGCAAAAATGAAGCCAATCGAAGAAATTGTATTTTCTAAACTTTAACTGGCCATAACTCCTAAACTATAGCAGATAGAGCGAAAATAAGCTTAATCGATGATCACTTTTTTTGCAACTTTAAATACCCATAGCTTCTCATCCAAAAGGCCTACAGAGAAAATAAGCCCAGATTCGTGTCAGTCGCGTCGAGACCTGTATTCGGTGCAAAAATGAATCCAATCGAAGAAATTTTATTTTCTAAACTTTAACTGGCCATAACTCCTAAACTATAACAGATAGAGCGAAAATAAGTTTAATCGATGATCACTTTTTTTCAACTTTAAATGCCCATAGCTTCTCAGCCAAAAGGCCTACAGAGAAAATAAGCCCAGATTCGTGTCAGTCGCGTCGAGACCTGTATTCGGTGCAAAAATGAAGCCAATCGAAGAAACTTTATTTTCTAAACTTTAACTGGCCATAACTCCTAAACTATAGCAGATAGAGCAAAAATAATCTTAATCGATGATCACTTTTTCTCAACTTTAAATGCCCATAGCTTCTCAGCCAAAAGGCCTACAGAGAAAATAAGCCCAGATTCGTGTCAGTCGCGTCGAGACCTGCATTCGGTGCAAAAATGAAGCCAATCGAAGAAATTTTATTTTCTAAACTTTAACTGGCCATAACTCCTAAACTATAGCAGATAGAGCGAAAATAAGCTTAATCGATGATCACTTTTTCTCAACCCATAGCTTCTCAGCCAAAAGGCCTATAGAGAAAATAAGCCCAGATTCGTGTCAGTCGCGTCGAGACCTGTATTCGGTGCAAAAATGAAGCCAATCGAAGAAATTTTATTTTCTAAACTTTAACTGGCCATAACTCCTAAACTATAGCAGATAGAGCGAAAATAAGCTTAATCGATGATCACTTTTTCTCAACTTTAAATGCCCATAGCTTCTCAGCCAAAAGGCCTATAGAGAAAATAAGCCCAGATTCGTGTCAGTCGCGTCGAGACCTGTATTCGGTGCAAAAATGAAGCCAATCGAAGAAATTTTATTTTCTAAACTTTAACTGGCCATAACTCCTAAACTATAGCAGATAGAGCGAAAATAAGCTTAATCGATGATCACTTTTTTTGCAACTTTAAATGCCCATAGCTTCTCATCCAAAAGGCCTATAGAGAAAATAAGCCCAGATTCGTGTCAGTCGCGTCGAGACCTGTATTCGGTGCAAAAATGAAGCCAATCGAAGAAATTTTATTTTCTAAACTTTAACTGGCCATAACTCCTAAACTATAGCAGATAGAGCGAAAATAAGCTTAATCGATGATCACTTTTTTTGCAACTTTAAATGCCCATAGCTTCTCATCCAAAAGGCCTACAGAGAAAATAAGCCCAGATTCGTGTCAGTCGCGTCGAGACCTGTATTAGGTGCAAAAATGAAGCCAATCGAATAAATTTTATTTTCTAAACTTTAACTGGCCATAACTCCTAAACTATAGCAGATAGAGCGAAAATAAGCTTAATCGATGATCACTTTTTTTGCAACTTTAAATGCCCATAGCTTCTCATCCAAAAGGCCTACAGAGAAAATAAGCCCAGATTCGTGTCAGTCGCGTCGAAACCTGTATTCGGTGCAAAAATGAATCCAATCGAAGAAATTTTATTTTCTAAACTTTAACTGGCCATAACTCCTAAACTATAACAGATAGAGCGAAAATAAGTTTAATCGATGATCACTTTTTTTCAACTTTAAATGCCCATAGCTTCTCATCCAAAAGGCCTACAGAGAAAATAAGCCCAGATTCGTGTCAGTCGCGTCGAGACCTGTATTCGGTGCACAAATGAAGCCAATCGAAGAAATTTTATTTTCTAAACTTTAACTGGCCATAACTCCTTAACTATAGCAGATAGAGCGAAAATAAGCTTAATCGATGATCACTTTTTCTCAACTTTAAATGCCCATAGCTTCTCAGCCAAAAGGCCTATAGAGAAAATAAGCCCAGATTCGTGTCAGTCGCGTCGAGACCTGTATTCGGTGCAAAAATGAATCCAATCGAAGAAATTTTATTTTCTAAACTTTAACTGGCCATAACTCCTAAACTATAACAGATAGAGCGAAAATAAGTTTAATCGATGATCACTTTTTTTCAACTTTAAATGCCCATAGCTTCTCATCCAAAAGGCCTACAGAGAAAATAAGCCCAGATTCGTGTCAGTCGCGTCGAGACCTGTATTCGGTGCACAAATGAAGCCAATCGAAGAAATTTTATTTTCTAAACTTTAACTGGCCATAACTCCTTAACTATAGCAGATAGAGCGAAAATAAGCTTAATCGATGATCACTTTTTCTCAACTTTAAATGCCCATAGCTTCTCAGCCAAAAGGCCTATAGAGAAAATAAGCCCAGATTCGTGTCAGTCGCGTCGAGACCTGTATTCGGTGCAAAAATGAATCCAATCGAAGAAATTTTATTTTCTAAACTTTAACTGGCCATAACTCCTAAACTATAGCAGATAGAGCGAAAATAAGCTTAATCGATGATCACTTTTTTTCAACTTTAAATGCACATAGCTTCTCAGCCAAAAGGCCTACAGAGAAAATAAGCCCAGATTCGTGTCAGTCGCGTCGAGACCTGTATTAGGTGCAAAAATGAAGCCAATCGAATAAATTTTATTTTCTAAACTTTAACTGGCCATAACTCCTAAACTATAGCAGATAGAGCGAAAATAAGCTTAATCGATGATCACTTTTTTTGCAACTTTAAATGCCCATAGCTTCTCATCCAAAAGGCCTACAGAGAAAATAAGCCCAGATTCGTGTCAGTCGCGTCGAGACCTGTATTCGGTGCACAAATGAAGCCAATCGAAGAAATTTTATTTTCTAAACTTTAACTGGCCATAACTCCTTAACTATAGCAGATAGAGCGAAAATAAGCTTAATCGATGATCACTTTTTCTCAACTTTAAATGCCCATAGCTTCTCAGCCAAAAGGCCTATAGAGAAAATAAGCCCAGATTCGTGTCAGTCGCGTCGAGACCTGTATTCGGTGCAAAAATGAAGCCAATCGAAGAAATTTTATTTTTTAAACTTTAACTGGCCATAACTCCTAAACTATAGCAGATAGAGCGAAAATAAGCTTAATCGATGATCACTTTTTTTCAACTTTAAATGCCCATAGCTTCTCAGCCAAAAGGCCTATAGAGAAAATAAGCCCAGATTCGTGTCAGTCGCGTCGAGACCTGTATTCGGTGCAAAAATGAAGCCAATCGAAGAAATTTTATTTTCTAAACTTTAACTGGCCATAACTCCTAAACTATAGCAGATAGAGCGAAAATAAGCTTAATCGATGATCACTTTTTTTCAACTTTAAATGCACATAGCTTCTCAGCCAAAAGGCCTACAGAGAAAATAAGCCCAGATTCGTGTCAGTCGCGTCGAGACCTGTATTAGGTGCAAAAATGAAGCCAATCGAATAAATTTTATTTTCTAAACTTTAACTGGCCATAACTCCTAAACTATAGCAGATAGAGCGAAAATAAGCTTAATCGATGATCACTTTTTTTGCAACTTTAAATGCCCATAGCTTCTCATCCAAAAGGCCTACAGAGAAAATAAGCCCAGATTCGTGTCAGTCGCGTCGAGACCTGTATTCGGTGCACAAATGAAGCCAATCGAAGAAATTTTATTTTCTAAACTTTAACTGGCCATAACTCCTTAACTATAGCAGATAGAGCGAAAATAAGCTTAATCGATGATCACTTTTTCTCAACTTTAAATGCCCATAGCTTCTCAGCCAAAAGGCCTATAGAGAAAATAAGCCCAGATTCGTGTCAGTCGCGTCGAGACCTGTATTCGGTGCAAAAATGAAGCCAATCGAAGAAACTTTATTTTCTAAACTTTAACTGGCCATAACTCCTAAACTATAGCAGATAGAGCGAAAATAAGCTTAATCGATGATCACTTTTTCTCAACTTTAAATGCCCATAGCTTCTCAGCCAAAAGGCCTATAGAGAAAATAAGCCCAGATTCGTGTCAGTCGCGTCGAGACCTGTATTCGGTGCAAAAATGAAGCCAATCGAAGAAATTTTATTTTCTAAACTTTAACTGGCCATAACTCCTAAACTATAGCAGATAGAGCGAAAATAAGCTTAATCGATGATCACTTTTTTTCAACTTTAAATGCACATAGCTTCTCAGCCAAAAGGCCTACAGAGAAAATAAGCCCAGATTCGTGTCAGTCGCGTCGAGACCTGTATTCGGTGCAAAAATGAAGCCAATCGAAGAAATTTTATTTTCTAAACTTTAACTGGCCATAACTCCTAAACTATAGCAGATAGAGCGAAAATAAGCTTAATCGATGATCACTTTTTTTGCAACTTTAAATGCCCATAGCTTCTCATCCAAAAGGCCTACAGAGGAAATAAGCCCAGATTCGTGTCAGTCGCGTCGAGACCTGTATTCGGTGCAAAAATTAAGCCAATCGAAGAAATTTTATTTTTTAAACTTTAACTGGCCATAACTCCTAAACTATAGCAGATAGAGCGAAAATAAGCTTAATCGATGATCACTTTTTCTCAACTTTAAATGCCCATAGCTTCTCATCCAAAAGGCCTACAGAGAAAATAAGCCCAGATTCGTGTCAGTCGCGTCGAGACCTGTATTCGGTGCAAAAATGAAGCCAATCGAAGAAATTTTATTTTCTAAACTTTAACTGGCCATAACTCCTAAACTATAGCAGATAGAGCGAAAATAAGCTTAATCGATGATCACTTTTTTTCAACTTTAAATGCCCATAGCTTCTCATCCAAAAGGCCTACAGAGCAAATAAGCCCAGATTAGTGTCAGTCGCGTCGAAACCTGTATTCGGTGCAAAAATGAATCCAATCGAAGAAATTTTATTTTCTAAACTTTAACTGGCCATAACTCCTAAACTATAACAGATAGAGCGAAAATAAGTTTAATCGATGATCACTTTTTTTCAACTTTAAATGCCCATAGCTTCTCATCCAAAAGGCCTACAGAGAAAATAAGCCCAGATTCGTGTCAGTCGCGTCGAGACCTGTATTCGGTGCACAAATGAAGCCAATCGAAGAAATTTTATTTTCTAAACTTTAACTGGCCATAACTCCTTAACTATAGCAGATAGAGCGAAAATAAGCTTAATCGATGATCACTTTTTCTCAACTTTAAATGCCCATAGCTTCTCAGCCAAAAGGCCTATAGAGAAAATAAGCCCAGATTCGTGTCAGTCGCGTCGAGACCTGTATTCGGTGCAAAAATGAATCCAATCGAAGAAATTTTATTTTCTAAACTTTAACTGGCCATAACTCCTAAACTATAACAGATAGAGCGAAAATAAGTTTAATCGATGATCACTTTTTCTCAACTTTAAATGCCCATAGCTTCTCAGCCAAAAGGCCTATAGAGAAAATAAGCCCAGATTCGTGTCAGTCGCGTCGAGACCTGTATTCGGTGCAAAAATGAAGCCAATCGAAGAAATTTTATTTTCTAAACTTTAACTGGCCATAACTCCTAAACTATAGCAGATAGAGCGAAAATAAGCTTAATCGATGATCACTTTTTTTCAACTTTAAATGCACATAGCTTCTCAGCCAAAAGGCCTACAGAGAAAATAAGCCCAGATTCGTGTCAGTCGCGTCGAGACCTGTATTAGGTGCAAAAATGAAGCCAATCGAATAAATTTTATTTTCTAAACTTTAACTGGCCATAACTCCTAAACTATAGCAGATAGAGCGAAAATAAGCTTAATCGATGATCACTTTTTTTGCAACTTTAAATGCCCATAGCTTCTCATCCAAAAGGCCTACAGAGAAAATAAGCCCAGATTCGTGTCAGTCGCGTCGAGACCTGTATTCGGTGCACAAATGAAGCCAATCGAAGAAATTTTATTTTCTAAACTTTAACTGGCCATAACTCCTTAACTATAGCAGATAGAGCGAAAATAAGCTTAATCGATGATCACTTTTTCTCAACTTTAAATGCCCATAGCTTCTCAGCCAAAAGGCCTATAGAGAAAATAAGCCCAGATTCGTGTCAGTCGCGTCGAGACCTGTATTCGGTGCAAAAATGAAGCCAATCGAAGAAATTTTATTTTTTAAACTTTAACTGGCCATAACTCCTAAACTATAGCAGATAGAGCGAAAATAAGCTTAATCGATGATCACTTTTTCTCAACTTTAAATGCCCATAGCTTCTCAGCCAAAAGGCCTATAGAGAAAATAAGCCCAGATTCGTGTCAGTCGCGTCGAGACCTGTATTCGGTGCAAAAATGAAGCCAATCGAAGAAATTTTATTTTCTAAACTTTAACTGGCCATAACTCCTAAACTATAGCAGATAGAGCGAAAATAAGCTTAATCGATGATCACTTTTTTTCAACTTTAAATGCCCATAGCTTCTCATCCAAAAGGCCTACAGAGAAAATAAGCCCAGATTCGTGTCAGTCGCGTCGAGACCTGTATTCGGTGCAAAAATTAAGCCAAACGAAGAAATTTTATTTTTTAAACTTTAACTGGCCATAACTCCTAAACTATAGCAGATAGAGCGAAAATAAGCTTAATCGATGATCACTTTTTCTCAACTTTAAATGCCCATAGCTTCTCATCCAAAAGGCCTACAGAGAAAATAAGCCCAGATTCGTGTCAGTCGCGTCGAGACCTGTATTCGGTGCAAAAATGAAGCCAATCGAAGAAATTTTATTTTCTAAACTTTAACTGGCCATAACTCCTAAACTATAGCAGATAGAGCGAAAATAAGCTTAATCGATGATCACTTTTTTTCAACTTTAAATGCCCATAGCTTCTCATCCAAAAGGCCTACAGAGCAAATAAGCCCAGATTAGTGTCAGTCGCGTCGAAACCTGTATTCGGTGCAAAAATGAATCCAATCGAAGAAATTTTATTTTCTAAACTTTAACTGGCCATAACTCCTAAACTATAACAGATAGAGCGAAAATAAGTTTAATCGATGATCACTTTTTTTCAACTTTAAATGCCCATAGCTTCTCATCCAAAAGGCCTACAGAGAAAATAAGCCCAGATTCGTGTCAGTCGCGTCGAGAACTGTATTCGGTGCACAAATGAAGCCAATCGAAGAAATTTTATTTTCTAAACTTTAACTGGCCATAACTCCTAAACTATAACAGATAGAGCAAAAATAAGCTTAATCGATGATCACTTTTTCTCAACTTTAAATGCCCATAGCTTCTCAGCCAAAAGGCCTACAGAGAAAATAAGCCCAGATTCGTGTCAGTCGCGTCGAGACCTGCATTCGGTGCAAAAATGAAGCCAATCGAAGAAATTGTATTTTCTAAACTTTAACTGGCCATAACTCCTAAACTATAGCAGATAGAGCGAAAATAAGCTTAATCGATGATCACTTTTTTTGCAACTTTAAATGCCCATAGCTTCTCATCCAAAAGGCCTACAGAGAAAATAAGCCCAGATTCGTGTCAGTCGCGTCGAGACCTGTATTCGGTGCAAAAATGAATCCAATCGAAGAAATTTTATTTTCTAAACTTTAACTGGCCATAACTCCTAAACTATAACAGATAGAGCGAAAATAAGTTTAATCGATGATCACTTTTTTTCAACTTTAAATGCCCATAGCTTCTCAGCCAAAAGGCCTACAGAGAAAATAAGCACAGATTCGTGTCAGTCGCGTCGAGACCTGTATTCGGTGCAAAAATGAAGCCAATCGAAGAAACTTTATTTTCTAAACTTTAACTGGCCATAACTCCTAAACTATAGCAGATAGAGCAAAAATAAGCTTAATCGATGATCACTTTTTCTCAACTTTAAATGCCCATAGCTTCTCAGCCAAAAGGCCTACAGAGAAAATAAGCCCAGATTCGTGTCAGTCGCGTCGAGACCTGCATTCGGTGCAAAAATGAAGCCAATCGAAGAAATTTTATTTTCTAAACTTTAACTGGCCATAACTCCTAAACTATAGCAGATAGAGCGAAAATAAGCTTAATCGATGATCACTTTTTCTCAACTTTAAATGCCCATAGCTTCTCAGCCAAAAGGCCTATAGAGAAAATAAGCCCAGATTCGTGTCAGTCGCGTCGAGACCTGTATTCGGTGCAAAAATGAAGCCAATCGAAGAAATTTTATTTTCTAAACTTTAACTGGCCATAACTCCTAAACTATAGCAGATAGAGCGAAAATAAGCTTAATCGATGATCACTTTTTCTCAACTTTAAATGCCCATAGCTTCTCATCCAAAAGGCCTACAGAGAAAATAAGCCCAGATTCGTGTCAGTCGCGTCGAGACCTGTATTCGGTGCAAAAATGAAGCCAATCGAAGAAATTTTATTTTCTAAACTTTAACTGGCCATAACTCCTAAACTATAGCAGATAGAGCGAAAATAAGCTTAATCGATGATCACTTTTTTTGCAACTTTAAATGCCCATAGCTTCTCAGCCAAAAGGCCTACAGAGAAAATAAGCCCAGATTCGTGTCAGTCGCGTCTAGAGCTGTATTCGGTGCAAAAATGAAGCCAATCGAAGAAATTTTATTTTCTAAACTTTAACTGGCCATAACTCCTAAGCTATAGCAGATAGAGCGAAAATAAGCTTAATCGATGATCACTTTTTCTCAACTTTAAATGCCCATAGCTTCTCATCCAAAAGGCCTACAGAGAAAATAAGCCCAGATTCGTGTCAGTCGCGTTGAGACCTGTATTCGGTGCAAAAATGAAACTTTTTTTCAAATTTAAATGCCCATAACTTCTCATCCAAAAGGCCTACAGAGAAAATAAGCCCAGATTCGTGTCAGTCGCGTCGAGACCTGTATTCGGTGCAAAAATGAAGCCAATCGAAGAAATTTTATTTTCTAAACTTTAACTGGCCATAACTCCTAAACTATAGCAGATAGAGCGAAAATAAGCTTAATCGATGATCACTTTTTCTCAACTTTAAATGCCCATAGCTTCTCAGCCAAAAGGATTACAGAGAAAATAAGCCCAGATTCGTGTCAGTCGCGTCGAGACCTGTATTCGGTGCAAAAATGAAGCCAATCGAAGAAATTTTATTTTCTAAACTTTAACTGGCCATAACTCCTAAACTATAGCAGATAGAGCGAAAATAAGCTTAATCGATGATCACTTTTTTTCAACTTTAAATGCCCATAGCTTCTCAGCCAAAAGGCCTACAGAGAAAATAAGCCCAGATTCGTGTCAGTCGCGTCGAGACCTGTATTCGGTGCAAAAATGAAGCCAATCGAAGAAATTTTATTTTCTAAACTTTAACTGGCCATAACTCCTAAACTATAGCAGATAGAGCGAAAATAAGCTTAATCGATGATCACTTTTTCTCAACTTTAAATGCCCATAGCTTCTCATCCAAAAGGCCTACAGAGAAAATAAGCCCAGATTCGTAAGCTTAATCGATGATCACTTTTTTTCAACTTTAAATGCCCATAGCTTCTCAGCCAAAAGGCCTACAGAGAAAATAAGCCCAGATTCGTGTAAGTCGCGTAGAGACCTGTATTCGTTGCAAAAATGAAGCCAATCGAAGAAATTTTATTTTCTAAACTTTAACTGGCCATAACTCCTAAACTATAGCAGATAGAGCGAAAATAAGCTTAATCGATGATCACTTTTTCTCAACTTTAAATGCCCATAGCTTCTCAGCCAAAAGGCCTACAGAGAAAATAAGCCCAGATTCGTGTAAGTCGCGTCGAGACCTGTATTCGGTGCAAAAATGAAGCCAATCGAAGAAATTTTATTTTCTAAACTTTAACTGGCCATAACTCCTAAACTATAGCAGATAGAGCGAAAATAAGCTTAATCGATGATCACTTTTATTCAACTTTAAATGCCCATAGCTTCTCATCCAAAAGGCCTACAGAGAAAATAAGCCCAGATTCGTGTCAGTCGCGTCGAAACCTGTATTCGGTGCAAAAATGAAGCCAATCGAAGAAATTTTATTTTCTAAACTTTAACTGGCCATAACTCCTAAACTATAACAGATAGAGCGAAAATAAGCTTAATCGATGATCACTTTTTTTCAACTTTAAATGCCCATAGCTTCTCAGCCAAAAGGCCTACAGAGAAAATAAGCCCAGATTCGTGTCAGTCGCGTCGAGACCTGTATTCGGTGCAAAAATGAAGCCAATCGAAGAAATTTTATTTTCTAAACTTTAACTGGCCATAACTCCTAAACTATAGCAGATAGAGCGAAAATAAGCTTAATCGATGATCACTTTTTCTCAACTTTAAATGCCCATAGCTTCTCAGCCAAAAGGCCTATAGAGAAAATAAGCCCAGATTCGTGTCAGTCGCGTCGAGACCTGTATTCGGTGCAAAAATGAAGCCAATCGAAGAAATTTTATTTTCTAAACTTTAACTGGCCATAACTCCTAAACTATAGCAGATAGAGCGAAAATAAGCTTAATCGATGATCACTTTTTTTCAACTTTAAATGCACATAGCTTCTCAGCCAAAAGGCCTACAGAGAAAATAAGCCCAGATTCGTGTCAGTCGCGTCGAGACCTGTATTCGGTGCAAAAATGAAGCCAATCGAAGAAATTTTATTTTCTAAACTTTAACTGGCCATAACTCCTAAACTATAGCAGATAGAGCGAAAATAAGCTTAATCGATGATCACTTTTTCTCAACTTTAAATGCCCATAGCTTCTCAGCCAAAAGGCCTATAGAGAAAATAAGCCCAGATTCGTGTCAGTCGCGTCGAGACCTGTATTCGGTGCAAAAATGAAGCCAATCGAAGAAATTTTATTTTCTAAACTTTAACTGGCCATAACTCCTAAACTATAGCAGATAGAGCGAAAATAAGCTTAATCGATGATCACTTTTTTTCAACTTTAAATGCACATAGCTTCTCAGCCAAAAGGCCTACAGAGAAAATAAGCCCAGATTCGTGTCAGTCGCGTCGAGACCTGTATTCGGTGCAAAAATGAAGCCAATCGAAGAAATTTTATTTTCTAAACTTTAACTGGCCATAACTCCTAAACTATAGCAGATAGAGCGAAAATAAGCTTAATCGATGATCACTTTTTCTCAACTTTAAATGCCCATAGCTTCTCAGCCAAAAGGCCTACAGAGAAAATAAGCCCAGATTCGTGTCAGTCGCGTCGAGACCTGTATTTGGTGCAAAAATGAAGCCAATCGAAGAAATTTTATTTTCTAAACTTTAACTGGCCATAACTCCTAAACTATAGCAGATAGAGCGAAAATAAGCTTAATCGATGATCACTTTTTCTCAACTTTAAATGCCCATAGCTTCTCAGCCAAAAGGCCTACAGAGCAAATAAGCCCAGATTCGTGTCAGTCGCGTCGAGACCTGTATTCGGTGCAAAAATTAAGCCAATCGAAGAAATTTTATTTTTTAAACTTTAACTGGCCATAACTCCTAAACTATAGCAGATAGAGCGAAAATAAGCTTAATCGATGATCACTTTTTCTCAACTTTAAATGCCCATAGCTTCTCAGCCAAAAGGCCTACAGAGAAAATAAGCCCAGATTCGTGTCAGTCGCGTCGAGACCTGTATTCGGTGCAAAAATGAAGCCAATCGAAGAAATTTTATTTTCTAAACTTTAACTGGCCATAACTCCTAAACTATAGCAGATAGAGTGAAAATAAGCTTAATCGATGATCACTTTTTTTCAACTTTAAATGCCCATAGCTTCTCATCCAAAAGGCCTACAGAGAAAATAAGCCCAGATTCGTGTCAGTCGCGTCGAAACCTGTATTCGGTGCAAAAATGAATCCAATCGAAGAAATTTTATTTTCTAAACTTTAACTGGCCATAACTCCTAAACTATAGCAGATAGAGCGAAAATAAGCTTAATCGATGATCACTTTTTTTCAACTTTAAATGCCCATAGCTTCTCATCCAAAAGGCCTACAGAGAAAATAAGCCCAGATTCGTGTCAGTCGCGTCGAGACCTGTATTCGGTGCAAAAATGAAGCCAATCGAAGAAATTTTATTTTCTAAACTTTAACTGGCCATAACTCCTAAACTATAGCAGATAGAGCGAAAATAAGCTTAATCGATGATCACTTTTTCTCAACTTTAAATGCCCATAGCTTCTCAGCCAAAAGGCCTACAGAGAAAATAAGCCCAGATTCGTGTCAGTCGCGTCGAGACCTGTATTTGGTGCAAAAATGAAGCCAATCGAAGAAATTTTATTTTCTAAACTTTAACTGGCCATAACTCCTAAACTATAGCAGATAGAGCGAAAATAAGCTTAATCGATGATCACTTTTTCTCAACTTTAAACGCCCATAGCTTCTCAGCCAAAAGGCCTACAGAGCAAATAAGCCCAGATTCGTGTCAGTCGCGTCGAGACCTGTATTCGGTGCAAAAATTAAGCCAATCGAAGAAATTTTATTTTTTAAACTTTAACTGGCCATAACTCCTAAACTATAGCAGATAGAGCGAAAATAAGCTTAATCGATGATCACTTTTTCTCAACTTTAAATGCCCATAGCTTCTCAGCCAAAAGGCCTACAGAGCAAATAAGCCCAGATTCGTGTCAGTCGCGTCGAGACCTGTATTCGGTGCAAAAATTAAGCCAATCGAAGAAATTTTATTTTTTAAACTTTAATTGGCCATAACTCCTAAACTATAGCAGATAGAGCGAAAATAAGCTTAATCGATGATCACTTTTTTTCAACTTTAAATGCCCATAGCTTCTCATCCAAAAGGCCTACAGAGAAAATAAGCCCAGATTCGTGTCAGTCGCGTCGAAACCTGTATTCGGTGCAAAAATGAATCCAATCGAAGAAATTTTATTTTCTAAACTTTAACTGGCCATAACTCCTAAACTATAGCAGATAGAGCGAAAATAAGCTTAATCGATGATCACTTTTTTTCAACTTTAAATGCCCATAGCTTCTCATCCAAAAGGCCTACAGAGAAAATAAGCCCAGATTCGTGTCAGTCGCGTCGAAACCTGTATTCGGTGCAAAAATGAAGCCAATCGAAGAAATTTTATTTTCTAAACTATAACTGGCCATAACTCCTAAACTATAGCAGATAGAGCGAAAATAAGCTTAATCGATGATCACTTTTTTTCAACTTTAAATGCACATAGCTTCTCAGCCAAAAGGCCTACAGAGAAAATAAGCCCAGATTCGTGTCAGTCGCGTCGAGACCTGTATTCGGTGCAAAAATGAAGCCAATCGAAGAAATTTTATTTTCTAAACTTTAACTGGCCATAACTCCTAAACTATAGCAGATAGAGCGAAAATAAGCTTAATCGATGATCACTTTTTCTCAACTTTAAATGCCCATAGCTTCTCAGCCAAAAGGCCTACAGAGAAAATAAGCCCAGATTCGTGTCAGTCGCGTCGAGACCTGTATTCGGTGCAAAAATGAAGCCAATCGAAAAAATTTTATTTTCTAAACTTTAACTGGCCATAACTCCTAAACTATAACAGATAGAGCGAAAGTAAGCTTAATCGATGATCACTTTTTTTCAACTTTAAATGCCCATAGCTTCTCATCCAAAAGGCCTACAGAGAAAATAAGCCCAGATTCGTGTCAGTCGCGTCGAGACCTGTATTCGGTGCAAAAATGAAGCCAATCGAAGAAATTTTATTTTCTAAACTTTAACTGGCCATAACTCCTAAACTATAACAGATAGAGCGAAAGTAAGCTTAATCGATGATCACTTTTTTTCAACTTTAAATGCCCATAGCTTCTCAGCCAAAAGGCCTACAGAGAAAATAAGCCCAGATTCGTGTAAGTCGCGTCGAGACCTGTATTCGGTGCAAAAATGAAGCCAATCGAAGAAATTTTATTTTCTAAACTTTAACTGGCCATAACTCCTAAACTATAGCAGATAGAGCGAAAATAAGCTTAATCGATGATCACTTTTATTCAACTTTAAATGCCCATAGCTTCTCATCCAAAAGGCCTACAGAGAAAATAAGCCCAGATTCGTGTCAGTCGCGTCGAAACCTGTATTCGGTGCAAAAATGAAGCCAATCGAAGAAATTTTATTTTCTAAACTTTAACTGGCCATAACTCCTAAACTATAACAGATAGAGCGAAAATAAGCTTAATCGATGATCACTTTTTTTCAACTTTAAATGCCCATAGCTTTTCAGCCAAAAGGCCTACAGAGAAAATAAGCCCAGATTCGTGTCAGTCGCGTCGAGACCTGTATTCGGTGCAAAAATGAAGCCAATCGAAGAAATTTTATTTTCTAAACTTTAACTGGCCATAACTCCTAAACTATAGCAGATAGAGCGAAAATAAGCTTAATCGATGATCACTTTTTCTCAACTTTAAATGCCCATAGCTTCTCAGCCAAAAGGCCTATAGAGAAAATAAGCCCAGATTCGTGTCAGTCGCGTCGAGACCTGTATTCGGTGCAAAAATGAAGCCAATCGAAGAAATTTTATTTTCTAAACTTTAACTGGCCATAACTCCTAAACTATAGCAGATAGAGCGAAAATAAGCTTAATCGATGATCACTTTTTTTCAACTTTAAATGCACATAGCTTCTCAGCCAAAAGGCCTACAGAGAAAATAAGCCCAGATTCGTGTCAGTCGCGTCGAGACCTGTATTCGGTGCAAAAATGAAGCCAATCGAAGAAATTTTATTTTCTAAACTTTAACTGGCCATAACTCCTAAACTATAACAGATAGAGCGAAAATAAGCTTAATCGATGATCACTTTTTCTCAACTTTAAATGCCCATAGCTTCTCAGCCAAAAGGCCTACAGAGAAAATAAGCCCAGATTCGTGTCAGTCGCGTCGAGACCTGTATTTGGTGCAAAAATGAAGCCAATCGAAGAAATTTTATTTTCTAAACTTTAACTGGCCATAACTCCTAAACTATAGCAGATAGAGCGAAAATAAGCTTAATCGATGATCACTTTTTCTCAACTTTAAATGCCCATAGCTTCTCAGCCAAAAGGCCTACAGAGCAAATAAGCCCAGATTCGTGTCAGTCGCGTCGAGACCTGTATTCGGTGCAAAAATTAAGCCAATCGAAGAAATTTTATTTTTTAAACTTTAACTGGCCATAACTCCTAAACTATAGCAGATAGAGCGAAAATAAGCTTAATCGATGATCACTTTTTTTCAACTTTAAATGCCCATAGCTTCTCATCCAAAAGGCCTACAGAGAAAATAAGCCCAGATTCGTGTCAGTCGCGTCGAGACCTGTATTCAGTGCAAAAATGAAGCCAATCGAAGAAATTTTATTTTCTAAACTTTAAGTGGCCATAACTCCTAAACTATAGCAGATAGAGCGAAAATAAGCTTAATCGATGATCACTTTTTTTCAACTTTAAATGCCCATAGCTTCTCATCCAAAAGGCCTACAGAGAAAATAAGCCCAGATTCGTGTCAGTCGCGTCAAGACCTGTATTCGGTGCAAAAATGAAGCCAATCGAAGAAATTTTATTTTTTAAACTTTAACTGGCCATAACTCCTAAACTATAGCAGATAGAGCGAAAATAAGCTTAATCGATGATCACTTTTTCTCAACTTTAAATGCCCATAGCTTCTCATCCAAAAGGCCTACAGAGAAAATAAGCCCAGATTCGTGTCAGTCGCGTCGAAACCTGTATTCGGTGCAAAAATGAAGCCAATCGAAGAAATTTTATTTTCTAAACTTTAACTGGCCATAACTCCTAAACTATAACAGATAGAGCGAAAATAAGCTTAATCGATGATCACTTTTTTTCAACTTTAAATGCCCATAGCTTCTCAGCCAAAAGGCCTACAGAGAAAATAAGCCCAGATTCGTGTCAGTCGCGTCGAGACCTGTATTCGGTGCAAAAATGAAGCCAATCGAAGAAATTTTATTTTCTAAACTTTAAGTGGCCATAACTCCTAAACTATAGCAGATAGAGCGAAAATAAGCTTAATCGATGATCACTTTTTTTCAACTTTAAATGCCCATAGCTTCTCATCCAAAAGGCCTACAGAGAAAATAAGCCCAGATTCGTGTCAGTCGCGTCGAGACCTGTATTCGGTGCAAAAATGAAGCCAATCGAAGAAATTTTATTTTTTAAACTTTAACTGGCCATAACTCCTAAACTATAGCAGATAGAGCGAAAATAAGCTTAATCGATGATCACTTTTTCTCAACTTTAAATGCCCATAGCTTCTCAGCCAAAAGGCCTATAGAGAAAATAAGCCCAGATTCGTGTCAGTCGCGTCGAGACCTGTATTCGGTGCAAAAATGAAGCCAATCGAAGAAATTTTATTTTCTAAACTTTAAGTGGCCATAACTCCTAAACTATAGCAGATAGAGCGAAAATAAGCTTAATCGATGATCACTTTTTTTCAACTTTAAATGCCCATAGCTTCTCATCCAAAAGGCCTACAGAGAAAATAAGCCCAGATTCGTGTCAGTCGCGTCGAGACCTGTATTCGGTGCAAAAATGAAGCCAATCGAAGAAATTTTATTTTTTAAACTTTAACTGGCCATAACTCCTAAACTATAGCAGATAGAGCGAAAATAAGCTTAATCGATGATCACTTTTTCTCAACTTTAAATGCCCATAGCTTCTCATCCAAAAGGCCTACAGAGAAAATAAGCCCAGATTCGTGTCAGTCGCGTTGAGACCTGTATTCGGTGCAAAAATGAAGCCAATCGAAGAAATTTTATTTTCTAAACTTTAACTGGCCATAACTCCTAAACTATAACAGATAGAGCGAAAATAAGCTTAATCGATGATCACTTTTTTTCAACTTTAAATGCCCATAGCTTCTCAGCCAAAAGGCCTACAGAGAAAATAAGCCCAGATTCGTGTCAGTCGCGTCGAGACCTGTATTCGGTGCAAAAATGAAGCCAATCGAAGAAATTTTATTTTCTAAACTTTAACTGGCCATAACTCCTAAACTATAGCAGATAGAGCGAAAATAAGCTTAATCGATGATCACTTTTTTTCAACTTTAAATGCCCATAGCTTCTCATCCAAAAGGCCTACAGAGAAAATAAGCCCAGATTCGTGTCAGTCGCGTTGAGACCTGTATTCGGTGCAAAAATGAAGCCAATCGAAGAAATTTTATTTTTTAAACTTTAACTGGCCATAACTCCTAAACTATAGCAGATAGAGCGAAAATAAGCTTAATCGATGATCACTTTTTCTCAACTTTAAATGCCCATAGCTTCTCAGCCAAAAGGCCTATAGAGAAAATAAGCCCAGATTCGTGTCAGTCGCGTCGAGACCTGTATTCGGTGCAAAAATGAAGCCAATCGAAGAAATTTTATTTTCTAAACTTTAACTGGCCATAACTCCTAAACTATAGCAGATAGAGCGAAAATAAGCTTAATCGATGATCACTTTTTCTCAACTTTAAATGCCCATAGCTTCTCAGCCAAAAGGCCTACAGAGAAAATAAGCCCAGATTCGTGTCAGTCGCGTCGAGACCTGTATTCGGTGCAAAAATGAAGCCAATCGAAGAAATTTTATTTTCTAAACTTTAACTGGCCATAACTCCTAAACTATAGCAGATAGAGCGAAAATAAGCTTAATCGATGATCACTTTTTTTCAACTTTAAATGCCCATAGCTTCTCATCCAAAAGGCCTACAGAGAAAATAAGCCCAGATTCGTGTCAGTCGCGTCGAAACCTGTATTCGGTGCAAAAATGAAGCCAATCGAAGAAATTTTATTTTCTAAACTTTAACTGGCCATAACTCCTAAACTATAACAGATAGAGCGAAAATAAGCTTAATCGATGATCACTTTTTTTCAACTTTAAATGCCCATAGCTTCTCAGCCAAAAGGCCTACAGAGAAAATAAGCCCAGATTCGTGTCAGTCGCGTCGAGACCTGTATTCGGTGCAAAAATGAAGCCAATCGAAGAAATTTTATTTTTTAAACTTTAACTGGCCATAACTCCTAAACTATAGCAGATAGAGCGAAAATAAGCTTAATCGATGATCACTTTTTCTCAACTTTAAATGCCCATAGCTTCTCAGCCAAAAGGCCTATAGAGAAAATAAGCCCAGATTCGTGTCAGTCGCGTCGAGACCTGTATTCGGTGCAAAAATGAAGCCAATCGAAGAAATTTTATTTTCTAAACTTTAACTGGCCATAACTCCTAAACTATAGCATATAGAGCGAAAATAAGCTTAATCGATGATCACTTTTTTTCAACTTTAAATGCCCATAGCTTCTCAGCCAAAAGGCCTACAGAGAAAATAAGCCCAGATTCGTGTCAGTCGCGTCGAGACCTGTATTCGGTGCAAAAATGAAGCCAATCGAAGAAATTTTATTTTCTAAACTTTAACTGGCCATAACTCCTAAACTATAGCAGATAGAGCGAAAATAAGCTTAATCGATGATCACTTTTTCTCAACTTTAAATGCCCATAGCTTCTCAGCCAAAAGGCCTATAGAGAAAATAAGCCCAGATTCGTGTCAGTCGCGTCGAGACCTGTATTCGGTGCAAAAATGAAGCCAATCGAAGAAATTTTATTTTCTAAACAACTGGCCATAACTCCTAAACTATAGCAGATAGAGCGAAAATAAGCTTAATCGATGATCACTTTTTTTCAACTTTAAATGCACATAGCTTCTCATCCAAAAGGCCTACAGAGAAAATAAGCCCAGATTCGTGTCAGTCGCGTCGAGACCTGTATTCGGTGCAAAAATGAAGCCAATCGAAGAAATTTTATTTTCTAAACTTTAACTGGCCATAACTCCTAAACTATAGCAGATAGAGCGAAAATAAGCTTAATCGATGATCACTTTTTCTCAACTTTAAATGCCCATAGCTTCTCAGCCAAAAGGCCTATAGAGAAAATAAGCCCAGATTCGTGTCAGTCGCGTCGAGACCTGTATTCGGTGCAAAAATTAAGCCAATCGAAGAAATTTTATTTTCTAAACTTTAACTGGCCATAACTCCTAAACTATAGCAGATAGAGCGAAAATAAGCTTAATCGATGATCACTTTTTCTCAACTTTAAATGCCCATAGCTTCTCAGCCAAAAGGCCTATAGAGAAAATAAGCCCAGATTCGTGTCAGTCGCGTCGAGACCTGTATTCGGTGCAAAAATGAAGCCAATCGAAGAAATTTTATTTTTTAAACTTTAACTGGCCATAACTCCTAAACTATAGCAGATAGAGCGAAAATAAGCTTAATCGATGATCACTTTTTCTCAACTTTAAATGCCCATAGCTTCTCAGCCAAAAGGCCTATATAGAAAATAAGCCCAGATTCGTGTCAGTCGCGTCGAGACCTGTATTCGGTGCAAAAATGAAGCCAATCGAGGAAATTTTATTTTCTAAACTTTAACTGGCCATAACTCCTAAACTATAGCAGATAGAGCGAAAATAAGCTTAATCGATGATCACTTTTTTTCAACTTTAAATGCCCATAGCTTCTCAGCCAAAAGGCCTATAGAGAAAATAAGCCCAGATTCGTGTCAGTCGCGTCGAGACCTGTATTCGGTGCAAAAATGAAGCCAATCGAAGAAATTTTATTTTCTAAACTTTAACTGGCCATAACTCCTAAACTATAGCAGATAGAGCGAAAATAAGCTTAATCGATGATCACTTTTTCTCAACTTTAAATGCCCATAGCTTCTCATCCAAAAGGCCTACAGAGAAAATAAGCCCAGATTCGTGTCAGTCGCGTCGAGACCTGTATTCGGTGCAAAAATGAAGCCAATCGAAGAAATTTTATTTTCTAAACTTTAACTGGCCATAACTCCTAAACTATAGCAGATAGAGCGAAAATAAGCTTAATCGATGATCACTTTTTCTCAATTTTAAATGCCCATAGCTTCTCATCCAAAAGGCCTACAGAGAAAATAAGCCCAGATTCGTGTCAGTCGCGTCGAGACCTGTATTCGGTGCAAAAATGAAGCCAATCGAAGAAATTTTATTTTCTAAACTTTAACTGGCCATAACTCCTAAACTATAGCAGATAGAGCGAAAATAAGCTTAATCGATGATCACTTTTTCTCAACTTTAAATGCCCATAGCTTCTCAGCCAAAAGGCCTACAGAGAAAATAAGCCCAGATTCGTGTCAGTCGCGTCGAGACCTGTATTCGGTGCAAAAATGAAGCCAATCGAAGAAATTTTATTTTCTAAACTTTAACTGGCCATAACTCCTAAACTATAGCAGATAGAGCGAAAATAAGCTTAATCGATAATCACTCACACGGCCTACAGAGAAAATAAGCTCAGATTCGTGTCAGTCGCGTCGAGACCTGTATTCGGTGCAAAAATGAAGCGAAGAAATTTTATTTTCTAAACTTTAACTGGCCATAACTCCTAAACTATAGCAGATAGAGCGAAAATAAGCTTAATCGATGATCACTTTTTTTCAACTTTAAATGCCCATAGTTTCTCAGCCAAAAGACCTACAGAGAAAATAAGCCCAGACTCGTGTCAGTCGCGTCGAGACCTGTACTCGGTGCAAAAATGAAGCCAATCGAAGAAATTTTATTTTCTAAACTTTAACTGGCCATAACTCCTAAACTATAGCAGATAGAGCGAAAATAAGCTTAATCGATGATCACTTTTTTTCAACTTTAAATGCCCATAGCTTCTCAGCCAAAAGGCCTACAGAGAAAATAAGCCCAGATTCGTGTAAGTCGCGTCGAGACCTGTATTCGTTGCAAAAATGAAGCCAATCGAAGAAATTTTATTTTCTAAACTTTAACTGGCCATAACTCCTAAACTATAGCAGATAGAGCGAAAATAAGCTTAATCGATGATCACTTTTTCTCAACTTTAAATGCCCATAGCTTCTCAGCCAAAAGGCCTACAGAGAAAATAAGCCCAGATTCGTGTAAGTCGCGTCGAGACCTGTATTCGGTGCAAAAATGAAGCCAATCGAAGAAATTTTATTTTCTAAACTTTAACTGGCCATAACTCCTAAACTATAGCAGATAGAGCGAAAATAAGCTTAATCGATGATCACTTTTTTTCAACTTTAAATGCCCATAGCTTCTCATCCAAAAGGCCTACAGAGAAAATAAGCCCAGATTCGTGTCAGTCGCGTCGAGACCTGTATTCGGTGCAAAAATGAAGCCAATCGAAGAAATTTTATTTTCTAAACTTTAACTGGCCATAACTCCTAAACTATAGCAGATAGAGCGAAAATAAGCTTAATCGATGATCACTTTTTTTCAACTTTAAATGCCCATAGCTTCTCATCCAAAAGGCCTACAGAGAAAATAAGCCCAGATTCGTGTCAGTCGCGTCGAGACCTGTATTCGGTGCAAAAATGAAGCCAATCGAAGAAATTTTATTTTCTAAACTTTAACTGGCCATAACTCCTAAACTATAGCAGATAGAGCGAAAATAAGCTTAATCGATGATCACTTTTTTTCAACTTTAAATGCCCATAGCTTCTCAGCCAAAAGGCCTACAGAGAAAATAAGCCCAGACTCGTGTCAGTCGCGTCGAGACCTGTACTCGGTGCAAAAATGAAGCCAATCGAAGAAATTTTATTTTTTAAACTTTAACTGGCCATAACTCCTAAACTATAGCAGATAGAGCGAAAATAAGCTTAATCGATGATCACTTTTTTTCAACTGTAAATGCCCATAGCTTCTCATCCAAAAGGCCTACAGAGAAAATAAGCCCAGATTCGTGTCAGTCGCGTCGAGACCTGTATTCGGTGCAAAAATGAAGCCAATCGAAGAAATTTTATTTTCTAAACTTTAAGTGGCCATAACTCCTAAACTATAGCAGATAGAGCGAAAATAAGCTTAATCGATGATCACTTTTTTTCAACTTTAAATGCCCATAGCTTCTCATCCAAAAGGCCTACAGAGAAAATAAGCCCAGATTCGTGTCAGTCGCGTCAAGACCTGTATTCGGTGCAAAAATTAAGCCAATCGAAGAAATTTTATTTTTTAAACTTTAACTGGCCATAACTCCTAAACTATAGCAGATAGAGCGAAAATAAGCTTAATCGATGATCACTTTTTCTCAACTTTAAATGCCCATAGCTTCTCATCCAAAAGGCCTACAGAGAAAATAAGCCCAGATTCGTGTCAGTCGCGTCGAAACCTGTATTCGGTGCAAAAATGAAGCCAATCGAAGAAATTTTATTTTCTAAACTTTAACTGGCCATAACTCCTAAACTATAACAGATAGAGCGAAAATAAGCTTAATCGATGATCACTTTTTTTCAACTTTAAATGCCCATAGCTTCTCAGCCAAAAGGCCTACAGAGAAAATAAGCCCAGATTCGTGTCAGTCGCGTCGAGACCTGTATTCGGTGCAAAAATGAAGCCAATCGAAGAAATTTTATTTTCTAAACTTTAAGTGGCCATAACTCCTAAACTATAGCAGATAGAGCGAAAATAAGCTTAATCGATGATCACTTTTTTTCAACTTTAAATGCCCATAGCTTCTCATCCAAAAGGCCTACAGAGAAAATAAGCCCAGATTCGTGTCAGTCGCGTCGAGACCTGTATTCGGTGCAAAAATGAAGCCAATCGAAGAAATTTTATTTTTTAAACTTTAACTGGCCATAACTCCTAAACTATAGCAGATAGAGCGAAAATAAGCTTAATCGATGATCACTTTTTCTCAACTTTAAATGCCCATAGCTTCTCATCCAAAAGGCCTACAGAGAAAATAAGCCCAGATTCGTGTCAGTCGCGTCGAGACCTGTATTCGGTGCAAAAATGAAGCCAATCGAAGAAATTTTATTTTCTAAACTTTAACTGGCCATAACTCCTAAACTATAACAGATAGAGCGAAAATAAGCTTAATCGATGATCACTTTTTTTCAACTTTAAATGCCCATAGCTTCTCAGCCAAAAGGCCTACAGAGAAAATAAGCCCAGATTCGTGTCAGTCGCGTCGAGACCTGTATTCGGTGCAAAAATGAAGCCAATCGAAGAAATTTTATTTTCTAAACTTTAACTGGCCATAACTCCTAAACTATAGCAGATAGAGCGAAAATAAGCTTAATCGATGATCACTTTTTTTCAACTTTAAATGCCCATAGCTTCTCATCCAAAAGGCCTACAGAGAAAATAAGCCCAGATTCGTGTCAGTCGCGTCAAGACCTGTATTCGGTGCAAAAATTAAGCCAATCGAAGAAATTTTATTTTTTAAACTTTAACTGGCCATAACTCCTAAACTATAGCAGATAGAGCGAAAATAAGCTTAATCGATGATCACTTTTTCTCAACTTTAAATGCCCATAGCTTCTCATCCAAAAGGCCTACAGAGAAAATAAGCCCAGATTCGTGTCAGTCGCGTCGAAACCTGTATTCGGTGCAAAAATGAAGCCAATCGAAGAAATTTTATTTTCTAAACTTTAACTGGCCATAACTCCTAAACTATAACAGATAGAGCGAAAATAAGCTTAATCGATGATCACTTTTTTTCAACTTTAAATGCCCATAGCTTCTCAGCCAAAAGGCCTACAGAGAAAATAAGCCCAGATTCGTGTCAGTCGCGTCGAGACCTGTATTCGGTGCAAAAATGAAGCCAATCGAAGAAATTTTATTTTCTAAACTTTAAGTGGCCATAACTCCTAAACTATAGCAGATAGAGCGAAAATAAGCTTAATCGATGATCACTTTTTTTCAACTTTAAATGCCCATAGCTTCTCATCCAAAAGGCCTACAGAGAAAATAAGCCCAGATTCGTGTCAGTCGCGTTGAGACCTGTATTCGGTGCAAAAATGAAGCCAATCGAAGAAATTTTATTTTTTAAACTTTAACTGGCCATAACTCCTAAACTATAGCAGATAGAGCGAAAATAAGCTTAATCGATGATCACTTTTTCTCAACTTTAAATGCCCATAGCTTCTCATCCAAAAGGCCTACAGAGAAAATAAGCCCAGATTCGTGTCAGTCGCGTCGAGACCTGTATTCGGTGCAAAAATGAAGCCAATCGAAGAAATTTTATTTTCTAAACTTTAACTGGCCATAACTCCTAAACTATAACAGATAGAGCGAAAATAAGCTTAATCGATGATCACTTTTTTTCAACTTTAAATGCCCATAGCTTCTCAGCCAAAAGGCCTACAGAGAAAATAAGCCCAGATTCGTGTCAGTCGCGTCGAGACCTGTATTCGGTGCAAAAATGAAGCCAATCGAAGAAATTTTATTTTCTAAACTTTAACTGGCCATAACTCCTAAACTATAGCAGATAGAGCGAAAATAAGCTTAATCGATGATCACTTTTTTTCAACTTTAAATGCCCATAGCTTCTCATCCAAAAGGCCTACAGAGAAAATAAGCCCAGATTCGTGTCAGTCGCGTCGAGACCTGTATTCGGTGCAAAAATGAAGCCAATCGAAGAAATTTTATTTTTTAAACTTTAACTGGCCATAACTCCTAAACTATAGCAGATAGAGCGAAAATAAGCTTAATCGATGATCACTTTTTCTCAACTTTAAATGCCCATAGCTTCTGAGCCAAAAGGCCTACAGAGAAAATAAGCCCAGATTCGTGTCAGTCGGGTCGAGACCTGTATTCGGTGCAAAAATGAAGCCAATCGAAGAAATTTTATTTTCTAAACTTTAACTGGCCATAACTCCTAAACTATAGCAGATAGAGCGAAAATAAGCTTAATCGATGATCACTTTTTTTCAACTTTAAATGCCCATAGCTTCTCATCCAAAAGGCCTACAGAGAAAATAAGCCCAGATTCGTGTCAGTCGCGTCGAAACCTGTATTCGGTGCAAAAATGAAGCCAATCGAAGAAATTTTATTTTCTAAACTTTAACTGGCCATAACTCCTAAACTATAACAGATAGAGCGAAAATAAGCTTAATCGATGATCACTTTTTTTCAACTTTAAATGCCCATAGCTTCTCAGCCAAAAGGCCTACAGAGAAAATAAGCCCAGATTCGTGTCAGTCGCGTCGAGACCTGTATTCGGTGCAAAAATGAAGCCAATCGAAGAAATTTTATTTTCTAAACTTTAACTGGCCATAACTCCTAAACTATAGCAGATAGAGCGAAAATAAGCTTAATCGATGATCACTTTTTTTCAACTTTAAATGCCCATAGCTTCTCATCCAAAAGGCCTACAGAGAAAATAAGCCCAGATTCGTGTCAGTCGCGTCGAGACCTGTATTCGGTGCAAAAATGAAGCCAATCGAAGAAATTTTATTTTTTAAACTTTAACTGGCCATAACTCCTAAACTATAGCAGATAGAGCGAAAATAAGCTTAATCGATGATCACTTTTTCTCAACTTTAAATGCCCATAGCTTCTCAGCCAAAAGGCCTATAGAGAAAATAAGCCCAGATTCGTGTCAGTCGCGTCGAGACCTGTATTCGGTGCAAAAATGAAGCCAATCGAAGAAATTTTATTTTCTAAACTTTAACTGGCCATAACCCCTAAACTATAGCAGATAGAGCGAAAATAAGCTCAATCGATGATCACTTTTTTTCAACTTTAAATGCCCATAGCTTCTCAGCCAAAAGGCCTACAGAGAAAATAAGCCCAGATTCGTGTCAGTCGCGTCGAGACCTGTATTCGGTGCAAAAATGAAGCCAATCGAAGAAATTTTATTTTCTAAACTTTAACTGGCCATAACTCCTAAACTATAGCAGATAGAGCGAAAATAAGCTTAATCGATGATCACTTTTTTTCAACTTTAAATGCCCATAGCTTCTCATCCAAAAGGCCTACAGAGAAAATAAGCCCAGATTCGTGTCAGTCGCGTCGAGACCTGTATTCGGTGCAAAAATGAAGCCAATCGAAGAAATTTTATTTTCTAAACTTTAACTGGCCATAACTCCTAAACTATAGCAGATAGAGCGAAAATAAGCTTAATCGATGATCACTTTTTTTCAACTTTAAATGCCCATAGCTTCTCATCCAAAAGGCCTACAGAGAAAATAAGCCCAGATTCGTGTCAGTCGCGTCGAGACCTGTATTCGGTGCAAAAATGAAGCCAATCGAAGAAATTTTATTTTCTAAACTTTAACTGGCCATAACTCCTAAACTATAGCAGATAGAGCGAAAATAAGCTTAATCGATGATCACTTTTTTTCAACTTTAAATGCCCATAGCTTCTCATCCAAAAGGCCTACAGAGAAAATAAGCCCAGATTCGTGTCAGTCGCGTCGAAACCTGTATTCGGTGCAAAAATGAAGCCAATCGAAGAAATTTTATTTTCTAAACTTTAACTGGCCATAACTCCTAAACTATAACAGATAGAGCGAAAATAAGCTTAATCGATGATCACTTTTTTTCAACTTTAAATGCCCATAGCTTCTCAGCCAAAAGGCCTACAGAGAAAATAAGCCCAGATTCGTGTCAGTCGCGTCGAGACCTGTATTCGGTGCAAAAATGAAGCCAATCGAAGAAATTTTATTTTCTAAACTTTAACTGGCCATAACTCCTAAACTATAGCAGATAGAGCGAAAATAAGCTTAATCGATGATCACTTTTTTTCAACTTTAAATGCCCATAGCTTCTCATCCAAAAGGCCTACAGAGAAAATAAGCCCAGATTCGTGTCAGTCGCGTCGAGACCTGTATTCGGTGCAAAAATGAAGCCAATCGAAGAAATTTTATTTTTTAAACTTTAACTGGCCATAACTCCTAAACTATAGCAGATAGAGCGAAAATAAGCTTAATCGATGATCACTTTTTCTCAACTTTAAATGCCCATAGCTTCTCAGCCAAAAGGCCTATAGAGAAAATAAGCCCAGATTCGTGTCAGTCGCGTCGAGACCTGTATTCGGTGCAAAAATGAAGCCAATCGAAGAAATTTTATTTTCTAAACTTTAACTGGCCATAACCCCTAAACTATAGCAGATAGAGCGAAAATAAGCTCAATCGATGATCACTTTTTTTCAACTTTAAATGCCCATAGCTTCTCAGCCAAAAGGCCTACAGAGAAAATAAGCCCAGATTCGTGTCAGTCGCGTCGAGACCTGTATTCGGTGCAAAAATGAAGCCAATCGAAGAAATTTTATTTTCTAAACTTTAACTGGCCATAACTCCTAAACTATAGCAGATAGAGCGAAAATAAGCTTAATCGATGATCACTTTTTTTCAACTTTAAATGCCCATAGCTTCTCATCCAAAAGGCCTACAGAGAAAATAAGCCCAGATTCGTGTCAGTCGCGTCGAGACCTGTATTCGGTGCAAAAATGAAGCCAATCGAAGAAATTTTATTTTCTAAACTTTAACTGGCCATAACTCCTAAACTATAGCAGATAGAGCGAAAATAAGCTTAATCGATGATCACTTTTTTTCAACTTTAAATGCCCATAGCTTCTCATCCAAAAGGCCTACAGAGAAAATAAGCCCAGATTCGTGTCAGTCGCGTCGAGACCTGTATTCGGTGCAAAAATGAAGCCAATCGAAGAAATTTTATTTTCTAAACTTTAACTGGCCATAACTCCTAAACTATAGCAGATAGAGCGAAAATAAGCTTAATCGATGATCACTTTTTTTCAACTTTAAATGCCCATAGCTTGTCAGCCAAAAGGCCTACAGAGAAAATAAGCCCAGACTCGTGTCAGTCGCGTCGAGACCTGTACTCGGTGCAAAAATGAAGCCAATCGAAGAAATTTTATTTTCTAAACTTTAACTGGCCATAACTCCTAAACTATAGCAGATAGAGCGAAAATAAGCTTAATCGATGATCACTTTTTTTCAACTTTAAATGCCCATAGCTTCTCATCCAAAAGGCCTACAGAGAAAATAAGCCCAGATTCGTGTCAGTCGCGTCGAGACCTGTATTCGGTGCAAAAATGAAGCCAATCGAAGAAATTTTATTTTTTAAACTTTAACTGGCCATAACTCCTAAACTATAGCAGATAGAGCGAAAATAAGCTTAATCGATGATCACTTTTTCTCAACTTTAAATGCCCATAGCTTCTCATCCAAAAGGCCTACAGAGAAAATAAGCCCAGATTCGTGTCAGTCGCGTCGAGACCTGTATTCGGTGCAAAAATGAAGCCAATCGAAGAAATTTTATTTTCTAAACTTTAACTGGCCATAACTCCTAAACTATAACAGATAGAGCGAAAATAAGCTTAATCGATGATCACTTTTTTTCAACTTTAAATGCCCATAGCTTCTCAGCCAAAAGGCCTACAGAGAAAATAAGCACAGATTCGTGTCAGTCGCGTCGAGACCTGTATTCGGTGCAAAAATGAAGCCAATCGAAGAAATTTTATTTTCTAAACTTTAACTGGCCATAACTCCTAAACTATAGCAGATAGAGCGAAAATAAGCTTAATCGATGATCACTTTTTTTCAACTTTAAATGCCCATAGCTTCTCATCCAAAAGGCCTACAGAGAAAATAAGCCCAGATTCGTGTCAGTCGCGTCGAGACCTGTATTCGGTGCAAAAATGAAGCCAATCGAAGAAATTTTATTTTTTAAACTTTAACTGGCCATAACTCCTAAACTATAGCAGATAGAGCGAAAATAAGCTTAATCGATGATCACTTTTTCTCAACTTTAAATGCCCATAGCTTCTGAGCCAAAAGGCCTACAGAGAAAATAAGCCCAGATTCGTGTCAGTCGCGTCGAGACCTGTATTCGGTGCAAAAATGAAGCCAATCGAAGAAATTTTATTTTCTAAACTTTAACTGGCCATAACTCCTAAACTATAGCAGATAGAGCGAAAATAAGCTTAATCGATGATCACTTTTTTTCAACTTTAAATGCACATAGCTTCTCATCCAAAAGGCCTACAGAGAAAATAAGCCCAGATTCGTGTCAGTCGCGTCGAAACCTGTATTCGGTGCAAAAATGAAGCCAATCGAAGAAATTTTATTTTCTAAACTTTAACTGGCCATAACTCCTAAACTATAACAGATAGAGCGAAAATAAGCTTCATCGATGATCACTTTTTTTCAACTTTAAATGCCCATAGCTTCTCAGCCAAAAGGCCTACAGAGAAAATAAGCCCAGATTCGTGTCAGTCGCGTCGAGACCTGTATTCGGTGCAAAAATGAAGCCAATCGAAGAAATTTTATTTTCTAAACTTTAACTGGCCATAACTCCTAAACTATAGCAGATAGAGCGAAAATAAGCTTAATCGATGATCACTTTTTCTCAACTTTAAATGCCCATAGCTTCTCAGCCAAAAGGCCTACAGTGAAAATAAGCCCAGATTCGTGTAAGTCGCGTCGAGACCTGTATTCGTTGCAAAAATGAAGCCAATCGAAGAAATTTTATTTTCTAAACTTTAACTGGCCATAACTCCTAAACTATAGCAGATAGAGCGAAAATAAGCTTAATCGATGATCACTTTTTCTCAACTTTAAATGCCCATAGCTTCTCAGCCAAAAGGCCTATAGAGAAAATAAGCCCAGATTCGTATCAGTCGCGTCGAGACCTGTATTCGGTGCAAAAATGAAGCCAATCGAAGAAATTTTATTTTCTAAACTTTAACTGGCCATAACCCCTAAACTATAGCAGATAGAGCGAAAATAAGCTCAATCGATGATCACTTTTTTTCAACTTTAAATGCCCATAGCTTCTCAGCCAAAAGGCCTACAGAGAAAATAAGCCCAGATTCGTGTCAGTCGCGTCGAGACCTGTATTCGGTGCAAAAATGAAGCCAATCGAAGAAATTTTATTTTCTAAACTTTAACTGGCCATAACTCCTAAACTATAGCAGATAGAGCGAAAATAAGCTTAATCGATGATCACTTTTTTTCAACTTTAAATGCCCATAGCTTCTCATCCAAAAGGCCTACAGAGAAAATAAGCCCAGATTCGTGTCAGTCGCGTCGAGACCTGTATTCGGTGCAAAAATGAAGCCAATCGAAGAAATTTTATTTTCTAAACTTTAACTGGCCATAACTCCTAAACTATAGCAGATAGAGCGAAAATAAGCTTAATCGATGATCACTTTTTTTCAACTTTAAATGCCCATAGCTTCTCATCCAAAAGGCCTACAGAGAAAATAAGCCCAGATTCGTGTCAGTCGCGTCGAGACCTGTATTCGGTGCAAAAATGAAGCCAATCGAAGAAATTTTATTTTCTAAACTTTAACTGGCCATAACTCCTAAACTATAGCAGATAGAGCGAAAATAAGCTTAACCGATGATCACTTTTTTTCAACTTTAAATGCCCATAGCTTCTCAGCCAAAAGGCCTACAGAGAAAATAAGCCCAGACTCGTGTCAGTCGCGTCGAGACCTGTACTCGGTGCAAAAATGAAGCCAATCGAAGAAATTTTATTTTCTAAACTTTAACTGGCCATAACTCCTAAACTATAGCAGATAGAGCGAAAATAAGCTTAATCGATGATCACTTTTTCTCAACTTTAAATGCCCATAGCTTCTCATCCAAAAGGCCTACAGAGAAAATAAGCCCAGATTCGTGTCAGTCGCGTCGAGACCTGTATTCGGTGCAAAAATGAAGCCAATCGAAGAAATTTTATTTTCTAAACTTTAACTGGCCATAACTCCTAAACTATAGCAGATAGAGCGAAAATAAGCTTAATCGATGATCACTTTTTTTCAACTTTAAATGCCCATAGCTTCTCAGCCAAAAGGCCTACAGAGAAAATAAGCACAGATTCGTGTCAGTCGCGTCAAGACCTGTATTCGGTGCAAAAATGAAGCCAATCGAAGAAATTTTATTTTCTAAACTTTAACTGGCCATAACTCCTAAACTATAACAGATAGAGCGAAAATAAGCTTAATCGATGATCACTTTTTTTCAACTTTAAATGCCCATAGCTTCTCAGCCAAAAGGCCTACAGAGAAAATAAGCCCAGATTCGTGTCAGTCGCGTCGAGACCTGTATTCGGTGCAAAAATGAAGCCAATCGAAGAAATTTTATTTTCTAAACTTTAACTGGCCATAACTCCTAAACTATAGCAGATAGAGCGAAAATAAGCTTAATCGATGATCACTTTTTTTCAACTTTAAATGCCCATAGCTTCTCATCCAAAAGGCCTAGAGAGAAAATAAGCCCAGATTCGTGTCAGTCGCGTCGAGACCTGTATTCGGTGCAAAAATGAAGCCAATCGAAGAAATTTTATTTTTTAAACTTTAACTGGCCATAACTCCTAAACTATAGCAGATAGAGCGAAAATAAGCTTAATCGATGATCACTTTTTCTCAACTTTAAATGCCCATAGCTTCTCATCCAAAAGGCCTACAGAGAAAATAAGCCCAGATTCGTGTCAGTCGCGTCGAGACCTGTATTCGGTGCAAAAATGAAGCCAATCGAAGAAATTTTATTTTCTAAACTTTAACTGGCCATAACTCCTAAACTATAACAGATAGAGCGAAAATAAGCTTAATCGATGATCACTTTTTTTCAACTTTAAATGCCCATAGCTTCTCAGCCAAAAGGCCTACAGAGAAAATAAGCCCAGATTCGTGTCAGTCGCGTCGAGACCTGTATTCGGTGCAAAAATGAAGCCAATCGAAGAAATTTTATTTTCTAAACTTTAACTGGCCATAACTCCTAAACTATAGCAGATAGAGCGAAAATAAGCTTAATCGATGATCACTTTTTTTCAACTTTAAATGCCCATAGCTTCTCATCCAAAAGGCCTAGAGAGAAAATAAGCCCAGATTCGTGTCAGTCGCGTCGAGACCTGTATTCGGTGCAAAAATGAAGCCAATCGAAGAAATTTTATTTTTTAAACTTTAACTGGCCATAACTCCTAAACTATAGCAGATAGAGCGAAAATAAGCTTAATCGATGATCACTTTTTCTCAACTTTAAATGCCCATAGCTTCTGAGCCAAAAGGCCTACAGAGAAAATAAGCCCAGATTCGTGTCAGTCGCGTCGAGACCTGTATTCGGTGCAAAAATGAAGCCAATCGAAGAAATTTTATTTTCTAAACTTTAACTGGCCATAACTCCTAAACTATAGCAGATAGAGCGAAAATAAGCTTAATCGATGATCACTTTTTTTCAACTTTAAATGCCCATAGCTTCTCATCCAAAAGGCCTACAGAGAAAATAAGCCCAGATTCGTGTCAGTCGCGTCGAAACCTGTGTTCGGTGCAAAAATGAAGCCAATCGAAGAAATTTTATTTTCTAAACTTTAACTGGCCATAACTCCTAAACTATAGCAGATAGAGCGAAAATAAGCTTAATCGATGATCACTTTTTTTCAACTTTAAATGCCCATAGCTTCTCATCCAAAAGGCCTACAGAGAAAATAAGCCCAGATTCGTGTCAGTCGCGTCGAGACCTGTATTCGGTGCAAAAATGAAGCCAATCGAAGAAATTTTATTTTTTAAACTTTAACTGGCCATAACTCCTAAACTATAGCAGATAGAGCGAAAATAAGCTTAATCGATGATCACTTTTTCTCAACTTTAAATGCCCATAGCTTCTCAGCCAAAAGGCCTATAGAGAAAATAAGCCCAGATTCGTGTCAGTCGCGTCGAGACCTGTATTCGGTGCAAAAATGAAGCCAATCGAAGAAATTTTATTTTCTAAACTTTAACTGGCCATAACCCCTAAACTATAGCAGATAGAGCGAAAATAAGCTCAATCGATGATCACTTTTTTTCAACTTTAAATGCCCATAGCTTCTCAGCCAAAAGGCCTACAGAGAAAATAAGCCCAGATTCGTGTCAGTCGCGTCGAGACCTGTATTCGGTGCAAAAATGAAGCCAATCGAAGAAATTTTATTTTCTAAACTTTAACTGGCCATAACTCCTAAACTATAGCAGATAGAGCGAAAATAAGCTTAATCGATGATCACTTTTTTTCAACTTTAAATGCCCATAGCTTCTCATCCAAAAGGCCTACAGAGAAAATAAGCCCAGATTCGTGTCAGTCGCGTCGAGACCTGTATTCGGTGCAAAAATGAAGCCAATCGAAGAAATTTTATTTTCTAAACTTTAACTGGCCATAACTCCTAAACTATAGCAGATAGAGCGAAAATAAGCTTAATCGATGATCACTTTTTTTCAACTTTAAATGCCCATAGCTTCTCATCCAAAAGGCCTACAGAGAAAATAAGCCCAGATTCGTGTCAGTCGCGTCGAGACCTGTATTCGGTGCAAAAATGAAGCCAATCGAAGAAATTTTATTTTCTAAACTTTAACTGGCCATAACTCCTAAACTATAGCAGATAGAGCGAAAATAAGCTTAATCGATGATCACTTTTTTTCAACTTTAAATGCCCATAGCTTCTCAGCCAAAAGGCCTACAGAGAAAATAAGCCCAGACTCGTGTCAGTCGCGTCGAGACCTGTACTCGGTGCAAAAATGAAGCCAATCGAAGAAATTTTATTTTCTAAACTTTAACTGGCCATAACTCCTAAACTATAGCAGATAGAGCGAAAATAAGCTTAATCGATGATCACTTTTTTTCAACTTTAAATGCCCATAGCTTCTCATCCAAAAGGCCTACAGAGAAAATAAGCCCAGATTCGTGTCAGTCGCGTCGAGACCTGTATTCGGTGCAAAAATGAAGCCAATCGAAGAAATTTTATTTTCTAAACTTTAACTGGCCATAACTCCTAAACTATAGCAGATAGAGCGAAAATAAGCTTAATCGATGATCACTTTTTCTCAACTTTAAATGCCCATAGCTTCTCAGCCAAAAGGCCTACAGAGAAAATAAGCCCAGATTCGTGTCAGTCGCGTCGAGACCTGTATTCGGTGCAAAAATGAAGCCAATCGAAGAAATTTTATTTTCTAAACTTTAACTGGCCATAACTCCTAAACTATAGCAGATAGAGCGAAAATAAGCTTAATCGATGATCACTTTTTTTCAACTTTAAATGCCCATAGCTTCTCATCCAAAAGGCCTACAGAGAAAATAAGCCCAGATTCGTGTCAGTCGCGTCGAAACCTGTATTCGGTGCAAAAATGAAGCCAATCGAAGAAATTTTATTTTCTAAACTTTAACTGGCCATAACTCCTAAACTATAACAGATAGAGCGAAAATAAGCTTAATCGATGATCACTTTTTTTCAACTTTAAATGCCCATAGCTTCTCAGCCAAAAGGCCTACAGAGAAAATAAGCCCAGATTCGTGTCAGTCGCGTCGAGACCTGTATTCGGTGCAAAAATGAAGCCAATCGAAGAAATTTTATTTTCTAAACTTTAACTGGCCATAACTCCTAAACTATAGCAGATAGAGCGAAAATAAGCTTAATCGATGATCACTTTTTTTCAACTTTAAATGCCCATAGCTTCTCATCCAAAAGGCCTACAGAGAAAATAAGCCCAGATTCGTGTCAGTCGCGTCGAGACCTGTATTCGGTGCAAAAATGAAGCCAATCGAAGAAATTTTATTTTCTAAACTTTAACTGGCCATAACTCCTAAACTATAGCAGATAGAGCGAAAATAAGCTTAATCGATGATCACTTTTTCTCAACTTTAAATGCCCATAGCTTCTCAGCCAAAAGGCCTATAGAGAAAATAAGCCCAGATTCGTGTCAGTCGCGTCGAGACCTGTATTCGGTGCAAAAATGAAGCCAATCGAAGAAATTTTATTTTCTAAACTTTAACTGGCCATAACCCCTAAACTATAGCAGATAGAGCGAAAATAAGCTCAATCGATGATCACTTTTTTTCAACTTTAAATGCCCATAGCTTCTCAGCCAAAAGGCCTACAGAGAAAATAAGCCCAGATTCGTGTCAGTCGCGTCGAGACCTGTATTCGGTGCAAAAATGAAGCCAATCGAAGAAATTTTATTTTCTAAACTTTAACTGGCCATAACTCCTAAACTATAGCAGATAGAGCGAAAATAAGCTTAATCGATGATCACTTTTTTTCAACTTTAAATGCCCATAGCTTCTCATCCAAAAGGCCTACAGAGAAAATAAGCCCAGATTCGTGTCAGTCGCGTCGAGACCTGTATTCGGTGCAAAAATGAAGCCAATCGAAGAAATTTTATTTTCTAAACTTTAACTGGCCATAACTCCTAAACTATAGCAGATAGAGCGAAAATAAGCTTAATCGATGATCACTTTTTTTCAACTTTAAATGCCCATAGCTTCTCATCCAAAAGGCCTACAGAGAAAATAAGCCCAGATTCGTGTCAGTCGCGTCGAGACCTGTATTCGGTGCAAAAATGAAGCCAATCGAAGAAATTTTATTTTCTAAACTTTAACTGGCCATAACTCCTAAACTATAGCAGATAGAGCGAAAATAAGCTTAATCGATGATCACTTTTTTTCAACTTTAAATGCCCATAGCTTCTCAGCCAAAAGGCCTACAGAGAAAATAAGCCCAGACTCGTGTCAGTCGCGTCGAGACCTGTACTCGGTGCAAAAATGAAGCCAATCGAAGAAATTTTATTTTCTAAACTTTAACTGGCCATAACTCCTAAACTATAGCAGATAGAGCGAAAATAAGCTTAATCGATGATCACTTTTTCTCAACTTTAAATGCCCATAGCTTCTCATCCAAAAGGCCTACAGAGAAAATAAGCCCAGATTCGTGTCAGTCGCGTCGAGACCTGTATTCGGTGCAAAAATGAAGCCAATCGAAGAAATTTTATTTTCTAAACTTTAACTGGCCATAACTCCTAAACTATAACAGATAGAGCGAAAATAAGCTTAATCGATGATCACTTTTTTTCAACTTTAAATGCCCATAGCTTCTCAGCCAAAAGGCCTACAGAGAAAATAAGCACAGATTCGTGTCAGTCGCGTCAAGACCTGTATTCGGTGCAAAAATTAAGCCAATCGAAGAAATTTTATTTTTTAAACTTTAACTGGCCATAACTCCTAAACTATAGCAGATAGAGCGAAAATAAGCTTAATCGATGATCACTTTTTCTCAACTTTAAATGCCCATAGCTTCTCATCCAAAAGGCCTACAGAGAAAATAAGCCCAGATTCGTGTCAGTCGCGTCGAAACCTGTATTCGGTGCAAAAATGAAGCCAATCGAAGAAATTTTATTTTCTAAACTTTAACTGGCCATAACTCCTAAACTATAACAGATAGAGCGAAAATAAGCTTAATCGATGATCACTTTTTTTCAACTTTAAATGCCCATAGCTTCTCAGCCAAAAGGCCTACAGAGAAAATAAGCCCAGATTCGTGTCAGTCGCGTCGAGACCTGTATTCGGTGCAAAAATGAAGCCAATCGAAGAAATTTTATTTTCTAAACTTTAACTGGCCATAACTCCTAAACTATAGCAGATAGAGCGAAAATAAGCTTAATCGATGATCACTTTTTTTCAACTTTAAATGCCCATAGCTTCTCATCCAAAAGGCCTACAGAGAAAATAAGCCCAGATTCGTGTCAGTCGCGTCGAGACCTGTATTCGGTGCAAAAATGAAGCCAATCGAAGAAATTTTATTTTTTAAACTTTAACTGGCCATAACTCCTAAACTATAGCAGATAGAGCGAAAATAAGCTTAATCGATGATCACTTTTTCTCAACTTTAAATGCCCATAGCTTCTCATCCAAAAGGCCTACAGAGAAAATAAGCCCAGATTCGTGTCAGTCGCGTCGAGACCTGTATTCGGTGCAAAAATGAAGCCAATCGAAGAAATTTTATTTTCTAAACTTTAACTGGCCATAACTCCTAAACTATAACAGATAGAGCGAAAATAAGCTTAATCGATGATCACTTTTTTTCAACTTTAAATGCCCATAGCTTCTCAGCCAAAAGGCCTACAGAGAAAATAAGCCCAGATTCGTGTCAGTCGCGTCGAGACCTGTATTCGGTGCAAAAATGAAGCCAATCGAAGAAATTTTATTTTCTAAACTTTAACTGGCCATAACTCCTAAACTATAGCAGATAGAGCGAAAATAAGCTTAATCGATGATCACTTTTTTTCAACTTTAAATGCCCATAGCTTCTCATCCAAAAGGCCTACAGAGAAAATAAGCCCAGATTCGTGTCAGTCGCGTCGAGACCTGTATTCGGTGCAAAAATGAAGCCAATCGAAGAAATTTTATTTTTTAAACTTTAACTGGCCATAACTCCTAAACTATAGCAGATAGAGCGAAAATAAGCTTAATCGATGATCACTTTTTCTCAACTTTAAATGCCCATAGCTTCTGAGCCAAAAGGCCTACAGAGAAAATAAGCCCAGATTCGTGTCAGTCGCGTCGAGACCTGTATTCGGTGCAAAAATGAAGCCAATCGAAGAAATTTTATTTTCTAAACTTTAACTGGCCATAACTCCTAAACTATAGCAGATAGAGCGAAAATAAGCTTAATCGATGATCACTTTTTTTCAACTTTAAATGCCCATAGCTTCTCATCCAAAAGGCCTACAGAGAAAATAAGCCCAGATTCGTGTCAGTCGCGTCGAAACCTGTGTTCGGTGCAAAAATGAAGCCAATCGAAGAAATTTTATTTTCTAAACTTTAACTGGCCATAACTCCTAAACTATAGCAGATAGAGCGAAAATAAGCTTAATCGATGATCACTTTTTTTCAACTTTAAATGCCCATAGCTTCTCATCCAAAAGGCCTACAGAGAAAATAAGCCCAGATTCGTGTCAGTCGCGTCGAGACCTGTATTCGGTGCAAAAATGAAGCCAATCGAAGAAATTTTATTTTTTAAACTTTAACTGGCCATAACTCCTAAACTATAGCAGATAGAGCGAAAATAAGCTTAATCGATGATCACTTTTTCTCAACTTTAAATGCCCATAGCTTCTCAGCCAAAAGGCCTATAGAGAAAATAAGCCCAGATTCGTGTCAGTCGCGTCGAGACCTGTATTCGGTGCAAAAATGAAGCCAATCGAAGAAATTTTATTTTCTAAACTTTAACTGGCCATAACTCCTAAACTATAGCAGATAGAGCGAAAATAAGCTTAATCGATGATCACTTTTTTTCAACTTTAAATGCCCATAGCTTCTCAGCCAAAAGGCCTACAGAGAAAATAAGCCCAGATTCGTGTCAGTCGCGTCGAGACCTGTATTCGGTGCAAAAATGAAGCCAATCGAAGAAATTTTATTTTCTAAACTTTAACTGGCCATAACTCCTTAACTATAGCAGATAGAGCGAAAATAAGCTTAATCGATGATCACTTTTTCTCAACTTTAAATGCCCATAGCTTCTCATCCAAAAGGCCTACAGAGAAAATAAGCCCAGATTCGTGTCAGTCGCGTCGAGACCTGTATTCGGTGCAAAAATGAAGCCAATCGAAGAAATTTTATTTTCTAAACTTTAACTGGCCATAACTCCTAAACTATAGCAGATAGAGCGAAAATAAGCTTAATCGATGATCACTTTTTCTCTACTTTAAATGCCCATAGCTTCTCAGCCAAAAGGCCTACAGAGAAAATAAGCCCAGATTCGTGTCAGTCGCGTCGAGACCTGTATTCGGTGCAAAAATGAAGCCAATCGAAGAAATTTTATTTTCTAAACTTTAACTGGCCATAACTCCTAAACTATAGCAGATAGAGCGAAAATAAGCTTAATCGATGATCACTTTTTTTCAACTTTAAATGCCCATAGCTTCTCATCCAAAAGGCCTACAGAGAAAATAAGCCCAGATTCGTGTCAGTCGCGTCGAAACCTGTATTCGGTGCAAAAATGAAGCCAATCGAAGAAATTTTATTTTCTAAACTTTAACTGGCCATAACTCCTAAACTATAACAGATAGAGCGAAAATAAGCTTAATCGATGATCACTTTTTTTCAACTTTAAATGCCCATAGCTTCTCAGCCAAAAGGCCTACAGAGAAAATAAGCCCAGATTCGTGTCAGTCGCGTCGAGACCTGTATTCGGTGCAAAAATGAAGCCAATCGAAGAAATTTTATTTTTTAAACTTTAACTGGCCATAACTCCTAAACTATAGCAGATAGAGCGAAAATAAGCTTAATCGATGATCACTTTTTCTCAACTTTAAATGCCCATAGCTTCTCAGCCAAAAGGCCTATAGAGAAAATAAGCCCAGATTCGTGTCAGTCGCGTCGAGACCTGTATTCGGTGCAAAAATGAAGCCAATCGAAGAAATTTTATTTTTTAAACTTTAACTGGCCATAACTCCTAAACTATAACAGATAGAGCGAAAATAAGCTTAATCGATGATCACTTTTTCTCAACTTTAAATGCCCATAGCTTCTCAGCCAAAAGGCCTACAGAGAAAATAAGCCCAGATTCGTGTCAGTCGCGTCGAAACCTGTATTCGGTGCAAAAATGAAGCCAATCGAAGAAATTTTATTTTCTAAACTTTAACTGGCCATAACTCCTAAACTATAACAGATAGAGCGAAAATAAGCTTAATCGATGATCACTTTTTTTCAACTTTAAATGCCCATAGCTTCTCAGCCAAAAGGCCTACAGAGAAAATAAGCCCAGATTCGTGTCAGTCGCGTCGAGACCTGTATTCGGTGCAAAAATGAAGCCAATCGAAGAAATTTTATTTTCTAAACTTTAACTGGCCATAACTCCTAAACTATAGCAGATAGAGCGAAAATAAGCTTAATCGATGATCACTTTTTTTCAACTTTAAATGCCCATAGCTTCTCATCCAAAAGGCCTACAGAGAAAATAAGCCCAGATTCGTGTCAGTCGCGTCGAGACCTGTATTCGGTGCAAAAATGAAGCCAATCGAAGAAATTTTATTTTTTAAACTTTAACTGGCCATAACTCCTAAACTATAGCAGATAGAGCGAAAATAAGCTTAATCGATGATCACTTTTTCTCAACTTTAAATGCCCATAGCTTCTCATCCAAAAGGCCTACAGAGAAAATAAGCCCAGATTCGTGTCAGTCGCGTCGAGACCTGTATTCGGTGCAAAAATGAAGCCAATCGAAGAAATTTTATTTTCTAAACTTTAACTGGCCATAACTCCTAAACTATAACAGATAGAGCGAAAATAAGCTTAATCGATGATCACTTTTTTTCAACTTTAAATGCCCATAGCTTCTCAGCCAAAAGGCCTACAGAGAAAATAAGCCCAGATTCGTGTCAGTCGCGTCGAGACCTGTATTCGGTGCAAAAATGAAGCCAATCGAAGAAATTTTATTTTCTAAACTTTAACTGGCCATAACTCCTAAACTATAGCAGATAGAGCGAAAATAAGCTTAATCGATGATCACTTTTTTTCAACTTTAAATGCCCATAGCTTCTCATCCAAAAGGCCTACAGAGAAAATAAGCCCAGATTCGTGTCAGTCGCGTCGAGACCTGTATTCGGTGCAAAAATGAAGCCAATCGAAGAAATTTTATTTTTTAAACTTTAACTGGCCATAACTCCTAAACTATAGCAGATAGAGCGAAAATAAGCTTAATCGATGATCACTTTTTCTCAACTTTAAATGCCCATAGCTTCTGAGCCAAAAGGCCTACAGAGAAAATAAGCCCAGATTCGTGTCAGTCGCGTCGAGACCTGTATTCGGTGCAAAAATGAAGCCAATCGAAGAAATTTTATTTTCTAAACTTTAACTGGCCATAACTCCTAAACTATAGCAGATAGAGCGAAAATAAGCTTAATCGATGATCACTTTTTTTCAACTTTAAATGCCCATAGCTTCTCATCCAAAAGGCCTACAGAGAAAATAAGCCCAGATTCGTGTCAGTCGCGTCGAAACCTGTGTTCGGTGCAAAAATGAAGCCAATCGAAGAAATTTTATTTTCTAAACTTTAACTGGCCATAACTCCTAAACTATAGCAGATAGAGCGAAAATAAGCTTAATCGATGATCACTTTTTTTCAACTTTAAATGCCCATAGCTTCTCATCCAAAAGGCCTACAGAGAAAATAAGCCCAGATTCGTGTCAGTCGCGTCGAGACCTGTATTCGGTGCAAAAATGAAGCCAATCGAAGAAATTTTATTTTTTAAACTTTAACTGGCCATAACTCCTAAACTATAGCAGATAGAGCGAAAATAAGCTTAATCGATGATCACTTTTTCTCAACTTTAAATGCCCATAGCTTCTCAGCCAAAAGGCCTATAGAGAAAATAAGCCCAGATTCGTGTCAGTCGCGTCGAGACCTGTATTCGGTGCAAAAATGAAGCCAATCGAAGAAATTTTATTTTCTAAACTTTAACTGGCCATAACTCCTAAACTATAGCAGATAGAGCGAAAATAAGCTTAATCGATGATCACTTTTTTTCAACTTTAAATGCCCATAGCTTCTCAGCCAAAAGGCCTACAGAGAAAATAAGCCCAGATTCGTGTCAGTCGCGTCGAGACCTGTATTCGGTGCAAAAATGAAGCCAATCGAAGAAATTTTATTTTCTAAACTTTAACTGGCCATAACTCCTTAACTATAGCAGATAGAGCGAAAATAAGCTTAATCGATGATCACTTTTTCTCAACTTTAAATGCCCATAGCTTCTCATCCAAAAGGCCTACAGAGAAAATAAGCCCAGATTCGTGTCAGTCGCGTCGAGACCTGTATTCGGTGCAAAAATGAAGCCAATCGAAGAAATTTTATTTTCTAAACTTTAACTGGCCATAACTCCTAAACTATAGCAGATAGAGCGAAAATAAGCTTAATCGATGATCACTTTTTCTCTACTTTAAATGCCCATAGCTTCTCAGCCAAAAGGCCTACAGAGAAAATAAGCCCAGATTCGTGTCAGTCGCGTCGAGACCTGTATTCGGTGCAAAAATGAAGCCAATCGAAGAAATTTTATTTTCTAAACTTTAACTGGCCATAACTCCTAAACTATAGCAGATAGAGCGAAAATAAGCTTAATCGATGATCACTTTTTTTCAACTTTAAATGCCCATAGCTTCTCATCCAAAAGGCCTACAGAGAAAATAAGCCCAGATTCGTGTCAGTCGCGTCGAAACCTGTATTCGGTGCAAAAATGAAGCCAATCGAAGAAATTTTATTTTCTAAACTTTAACTGGCCATAACTCCTAAACTATAACAGATAGAGCGAAAATAAGCTTAATCGATGATCACTTTTTTTCAACTTTAAATGCCCATAGCTTCTCAGCCAAAAGGCCTACAGAGAAAATAAGCCCAGATTCGTGTCAGTCGCGTCGAGACCTGTATTCGGTGCAAAAATGAAGCCAATCGAAGAAATTTTATTTTTTAAACTTTAACTGGCCATAACTCCTAAACTATAGCAGATAGAGCGAAAATAAGCTTAATCGATGATCACTTTTTCTCAACTTTAAATGCCCATAGCTTCTCAGCCAAAAGGCCTATAGAGAAAATAAGCCCAGATTCGTGTCAGTCGCGTCGAGACCTGTATTCGGTGCAAAAATGAAGCCAATCGAAGAAATTTTATTTTTTAAACTTTAACTGGCCATAACTCCTAAACTATAACAGATAGAGCGAAAATAAGCTTAATCGATGATCACTTTTTCTCAACTTTAAATGCCCATAGCTTCTCAGCCAAAAGGCCTATAGAGAAAATAAGCCCAGATTCGTGTCAGTCGCGTCGAGACCTGTATTCGGTGCAAAAATGAAGCCAATCGAAGAAATTTTATTTTCTAAACTTTAACTGGCCATAACTCCTAAACTATAGCATATAGAGCGAAAATAAGCTTAATCGATGATCACTTTTTTTCAACTTTAAATGCCCATAGCTTCTCAGCCAAAAGGCCTACAGAGAAAATAAGCCCAGATTCGTGTCAGTCGCGTCGAGACCTGTATTCGGTGCAAAAATGAAGCCAATCGAAGAAATTTTATTTTCTAAACTTTAACTGGCCATAACTCCTAAACTATAGCAGATAGAGCGAAAATAAGCTTAATCGATGATCACTTTTTCTCAACTTTAAATGCCCATAGCTTCTCAGCCAAAAGGCCTATAGAGAAAATAAGCCCAGATTCGTGTCAGTCGCGTCGAGACCTGTATTCGGTGCAAAAATGAAGCCAATCGAAGAAATTTTATTTTCTAAACTTTAACTGGCCATAACTCCTAAACTATAGCAGATAGAGCGAAAATAAGCTTAATCGATGATCACTTTTTTTCAACTTTAAATGCCCATAGCTTCTCATCCAAAAGGCCTACAGAGAAAATAAGCCCAGATTCGTGTCAGTCGCGTCGAAACCTGTATTCGGTGCAAAAATGAAGCCAATCGAAGAAATTTTATTTTCTAAACTTTAACTGGCCATAACTCCTAAACTATAACAGATAGAGCGAAAATAAGCTTAATCGATGATCACTTTTTTTCAACTTTAAATGCCCATAGCTTCTCAGCCAAAAGGCCTACAGAGAAAATAAGCCCAGATTCGTGTCAGTCGCGTCGAGACCTGTATTCGGTGCAAAAATGAAGCCAATCGAAGAAATTTTATTTTCTAAACTTTAACTGGCCATAACTCCTAAACTATAGCAGATAGAGCGAAAATAAGCTTAATCGATGATCACTTTTTTTCAACTTTAAATGCCCATAGCTTCTCATCCAAAAGGCCTACAGAGAAAATAAGCCCAGATTCGTGTCAGTCGCGTCGAGACCTGTATTCGGTGCAAAAATGAAGCCAATCGAAGAAATTTTATTTTTTAAACTTTAACTGGCCATAACTCCTAAACTATAGCAGATAGAGCGAAAATAAGCTTAATCGATGATCACTTTTGCTCAACTTTAAATGCCCATAGCTTCTCAGCCAAAAGGCCTATAGAGAAAATAAGCCCAGATTCGTGTCAGTCGCGTCGAGACCTGTATTCGGTGCAAAAATGAAGCCAATCGAAGAAATTTTATTTTCTAAACTTTAACTGGCCATAACTCCTAAACTATAGCAGATAGAGCGAAAATAAGCTTAATCGATGATCACTTTTTTTCAACTTTAAATGCCCATAGCTTCTCAGCCAAAAGGCCTACAGAGAAAATAAGCCCAGATTCGTGTCAGTCGCGTCGAGACCTGTATTCGGTGCAAAAATGAAGCCAATCGAAGAAATTTTATTTTCTAAACTTTAACTGGCCATAACTCCTAAACTATAGCAGATAGAGCGAAAATAAGCTTAATCGATGATCACTTTTTCTCAACTTTAAATGCCCATAGCTTCTCATCCAAAAGGCCTACAGAGAAAATAAGCCCAGATTCGTGTCAGTCGCGTCGAGACCTGTATTCGGTGCAAAAATGAAGCCAATCGAAGAAATTTTATTTTCTAAACTTTAACTGGCCATAACTCCTAAACTATAGCAGATAGAGCGAAAATAAGCTTAATCGATGATCACTTTTTCTCAACTTTAAATGCCCATAGCTTCTCAGCCAAAAGGCCTACAGAGAAAATAAGCCCAGATTCGTGTCAGTCGCGTCGAGACCTGTATTCGGTGCAAAAATGAAGCCAATCGAAGAAATTTTATTTTCTAAACTTTAACTGGCCATAACTCCTAAACTATAGCAGATAGAGCGAAAATAAGCTTAATCGATGATCACTTTTTTTCAACTTTAAATGCCCATAGCTTCTCATCCAAAAGGCCTACAGAGAAAATAAGCCCAGATTCGTGTCAGTCGCGTCGAAACCTGTATTCGGTGCAAAAATGAAGCCAATCGAAGAAATTTTATTTTCTAAACTTTAACTGGCCATAACTCCTAAACTATAACAGATAGAGCGAAAATAAGCTTAATCGATGATCACTTTTTTTCAACTTTAAATGCCCATAGCTTCTCAGCCAAAAGGCCTACAGAGAAAATAAGCCCAGATTCGTGTCAGTCGCGTCGAGACCTGTATTCGGTGCAAAAATGAAGCCAATCGAAGAAATTTTATTTTTTAAACTTTAACTGGCCATAACTCCTAAACTATAGCAGATAGAGCGAAAATAAGCTTAATCGATGATCACTTTTTCTCAACTTTAAATGCCCATAGCTTCTCAGCCAAAAGGCCTATAGAGAAAATAAGCCCAGATTCGTGTCAGTCGCGTCGAGACCTGTATTCGGTGCAAAAATGAAGCCAATCGAAGAAATTTTATTTTCTAAACTTTAACTGGCCATAACTCCTAAACTATAGCATATAGAGCGAAAATAAGCTTAATCGATGATCACTTTTTTTCAACTTTAAATGCCCATAGCTTCTCAGCCAAAAGGCCTACAGAGAAAATAAGCCCAGATTCGTGTCAGTCGCGTCGAGACCTGTATTCGGTGCAAAAATGAAGCCAATCGAAGAAATTTTATTTTCTAAACTTTAACTGGCCATAACTCCTAAACTATAGCAGATAGAGCGAAAATAAGCTTAATCGATGATCACTTTTTCTCAACTTTAAATGCCCATAGCTTCTCAGCCAAAAGGCCTATAGAGAAAATAAGCCCAGATTCGTGTCAGTCGCGTCGAGACCTGTATTCGGTGCAAAAATGAAGCCAATCGAAGAAATTTTATTTTCTAAACTTTAACTGGCCATAACTCCTAAACTATAGCAGATAGAGCGAAAATAAGCTTAATCGATGATCACTTTTTTTCAACTTTAAATGCACATAGCTTCTCAGCCAAAAGGCCTACAGAGAAAATAAGCCCAGATTCGTGTCAGTCGCGTCGAGACCTGTATTCGGTGCAAAAATGAAGCCAATCGAAGAAATTTTATTTTCTAAACTTTAACTGGCCATAACTCCTAAGCTATAGCAGATAGAGCGAAAATAAGCTTAATCGATGATCACTTTTTCTCAACTTTAAATGCCCATAGCTCCTCAGCCAAAAGGCCTATAGAGAAAATAAGCCCAGATTCGTGTCAGTCGCGTCGAGACCTGTATTCGGTGCAAAAATGAAGCCAATCGAAGAAATTTTATTTTCTAAACTTTAACTGGCCATAACTCCTAAACTATAGCAGATAGAGCGAAAATAAGCTTAATCGATGATCACTTTTTTTCAACTTTAAATGCCCATAGCTTCTCATCCAAAAGGCCTACAGAGAAAATAAGCCCAGATTCGTGTCAGTCGCGTCGAGACCTGTATTCGGTGCAAAAATGAAGCCAATCGAAGAAATTTTATTTTCTAAACTTTAACTGGCCATAACTCCTAAACTATAGCAGATAGAGCGAAAATAAGCTTAATCGATGATCACTTTTTTTCAACTTTAAATGCACATAGCTTCTCAGCCAAAAGGCCTACAGAGAAAATAAGCCCAGATTCGTGTCAGTCGCGTCGAGACCTGTATTCGGTGCAAAAATGAAGCCAATCGAAGAAATTTTATTTTCTAAACTTTAACTGGCCATAACTCCTAAACTATAGCAGATAGAGCGAAAATAAGCTTAATCGATGATCACTTTTTTTCAACTTTAAATGCACATAGCTTCTCAGCCAAAAGGCCTACAGAGAAAATAAGCCCAGATTCGTGTCAGTCGCGTCGAGACCTGTATTCGGTGCAAAAATGAAGCCAATCGAAGAAATTTTATTTTCTAAACTTTAACTGGCCATAACTCCTAAACTATAGCAGATAGAGCGAAAATAAGCTTAATCGATGATCACTTTTTTTCAACTTTAAATGCCCATAGCTTCTCATCCAAAAGGCCTACAGAGAAAATAAGCCCAGATTCGTGTCAGTCGCGTCGAGACCTGTATTCGGTGCACAAATGAAGCCAATCGAAGAAATTTTATTTTCTAAACTTTAACTGGCCATAACTCCTAAACTATAGCAGATAGAGCGAAAATAAGCTTAATCGATGATCACTTTTTTTCAACTTTAAATGCCCATAGCTTCTCATCCAAAAGGCCTACAGAGAAAATAAGCCCAGATTCGTGTCAGTCGCGTCGAAACCTGTATTCGGTGCAAAAATGAAGCCAATCGAAGAAATTTTATTTTCTAAACTTTAACTGGCCATAACTCCTAAACTATAGCATATAGAGCGAAAATAAGCTTAATCGATGATCACTTTTTTTCAACTTTAAATGCCCATAGCTTCTCAGCCAAAAGGCCTACAGAGAAAATAAGCCCAGATTCGTGTCAGTCGCGTCGAGACCTGTATTCGGTGCAAAAATGAAGCCAATCGAAGAAATTTTATTTTCTAAACTTTAACTGGCCATAACTCCTAAACTATAGCAGATAGAGCGAAAATAAGCTTAATCGATGATCACTTTTTCTCAACTTTAAATGCCCATAGCTTCTCAGCCAAAAGGCCTATAGAGAAAATAAGCCCAGATTCGTGTCAGTCGCGTCGAGACCTGTATTCGGTGCAAAAATGAAACCAATCGAAGAAATTTTATTTTCTAAACTTTAACTGGCCATAACTCCTAAACTATAGCAGATAGAGCGAAAATAAGCTTAATCGATGATCACTTTTTTTCAACTTTAAATGCCCATAGCTTCTCATCCAAAAGGCCTACAGAGAAAATAAGCCCAGATTCGTGTCAGTCGCGTCGAAACCTGTATTCGGTGCAAAAATGAAGCCAATCGAAGAAATTTTATTTTCTAAACTTTAACTGGCCATAACTCCTAAACTATAACAGATAGAGCGAAAATAAGCTTAATCGATGATCACTTTTTTTCAACTTTAAATGCCCATAGCTTCTCAGCCAAAAGGCCTACAGAGAAAATAAGCCCAGATTCGTGTCAGTCGCGTCGAGACCTGTATTCGGTGCAAAAATGAAGCCAATCGAAGAAATTTTATTTTCTAAACTTTAACTGGCCATAACTCCTAAACTATAGCAGATAGAGCGAAAATAAGCTTAATCGATGATCACTTTTTTTCAACTTTAAATGCCCATAGCTTCTCATCCAAAAGGCCTACAGAGAAAATAAGCCCAGATTCGTGTCAGTCGCGTCGAGACCTGTATTCGGTGCAAAAATGAAGCCAATCGAAGAAATTTTATTTTCTAAACTTTAACTGGCCATAACTCCTAAACTATAGCAGATAGAGCGAAAATAAGCTTAATCGATGATCACTTTTTCTCAACTTTAAATGCCCATAGCTTCTCAGCCAGAAGGCCTACAGAGAAAATAAGCCCAGATTCGTGTCAGTCGCGTCGAGACCTGTATTCGGTGCAAAAATGAAGCCAATCGAAGAAATTTTATTTTCTAAACTTTAACTGGCCATAACTCCTAAACTATAGCAGATAGAGCGAAAATAAGCTTTATCGATGATCACTTTTTTTCAACTTTAAATGCCCATAGCTTCTCATCCAAAAGGCCTACAGAGAAAATAAGCCCAGATTCGTGTCAGTCGCGTCGAGACCTGTATTCAGTGCAAAAATGAAGCCAATCGAAGAAATTTTATTTTTTAAACTTTAATTGGCCATAACTCCTAAACTATAGCAGATAGAGCGAAAATAAGCTTAATCGATGATCACTTTTTTTCAACTTTAAATGCCCATAGCTTCTCAGCCAAAAGGACTACAGAGAAAATAAGCCCAGATTCGTGTAAGTCGCGTCGAGACCTGTATTCGGTGCAAAAATGAAGCCAATCGGAGAAATTTTATTTTCTAAACTTTAACTGGCCATAACTCCTAAACTATAGCAGATAGAGCGAAAATAAGCTTAATCGATGATCACTTTTTTTCAACTTTAAATGCCCATAGCTTCTCATCCAAAAGGCCTACAGAGAAAATAAGCCCAGATTCGTGTCAGTCGCGTCGAGACCTGTATTCGGTGCAAAAATTAAGCCAATCGAAGAAATTTTATTTTCTAAACTTTAACTGGCCATAACTCCTAAACTATAGCAGATAGAGCGAAAATAAGCTTAATCGATGATCACTTTTTCTCAACTTTAAATGCCCATAGCTTCTCAGCCAAAAGGCCTACAGAGAAAATAAGCCCAGATTCGTGTCAGTCGCGTCGAGACCTGTATTCGGTGCAAAAATGAAGCCAATCGAAGAAATTTTATTTTCTAAACTTTAACTGGCCATAACTCCTAAACTATAGCAGATAGAGCGAAAATAAGCTTAATCGATGAACACTTTTTTTCAACTTTAAATGCCCATAGCTTCTCATGCAAAAGGCCTACAGAGAAAATAAGCCCAGATTCGTGTCAGTCGCGTCGAAACCTGTATTCGGTGCAAAAATGAAGCCAATCGAAGAAATTTTATTTTCTAAACTTTAACTGGCCATAACTCCTAAACTATAACAGATAGAGCGAAAATAAGCTTAATCGATGATCACTTTTTTTCAACTTTAAATGCCCATAGCTTCTCAGCCAAAAGGCCTACAGAGAAAATAAGCCCAGATTCGTGTCAGTCGCGTCGAGACCTGTATTCGGTGCAAAAATGAAGCCAATCGAAGAAATTTTATTTTTTAAACTTTAACTGGCCATAACTCCTAAACTATAGCAGATAGAGCGAAAATAAGCTTAATCGATGATCACTTTTTCTCAACTTTAAATGCCCATAGCTTCTCAGCCAAAAGGCCTACAGAGAAAATAAGCCCAGATTCGTGTCAGTCGCGTCGAGACCTGTATTCGGTGCAAAAATGAAGCCAATCGAAGAAATTTTATTTTCTAAACTTTAACTGGCCATAACTCCTAAACTATAACAGATAGAGCGAAAATAAGCTTAATCGATGATCACTTTTTTTCAACTTTAAATGCCCATAGCTTCTCAGCAAAAAGGCCTACAGAGAAAATAAGCCCAGATTCGTGTCAGTCGCGTCGAGACCTGTATTCGGTGCAAAAATGAAGCCAATCGAAGAAATTTTATTTTTTAAACTTTAACTGGCCATAACTCCTAAACTATAGCAGATAGAGCGAAAATAAGCTTAATCGATGATCACTTTTTCTCAACTTTAAATGCCCATAGCTTCTCAGCCAAAAGGCCTATAGAGAAAATAAGCCCAGATTCGTGTCAGTCGCGTCGAGACCTGTATTCGGTGCAAAAATGAAGCCAATCGAAGAAATTTTATTTTCTAAACTTTAACTGGCCATAACTCCTAAACTATAGCAGATAGAGCGAAAATAAGCTTAATCGATGATCACTTTTTTTCAACTTTAAATGCACATAGCTTCTCAGCCAAAAGGCCTACAGA